>CP106728.1:55246923-55854841 GCA_025506655.1 Gossypium rotundifolium
TAATATACCTTGGTGGGCGTTTAGGTGCAGATCTAGAGGATAATTGCCAATAGTAGCGAAGGAAGGGCTACTAGAACATGAGGTAAATGGTAAGGTTACGGTGAGGTTTCAGTTTCCGATAAGTGTATATTAAGTTATGTTTAATCGTTAGGTGTTGTCGATTGTAGGTTCGTGACTAAGGGGTTTACAGCACGCGAGGTTACTAGGTGTGTACAAAAACTACACACACGATATCGTCAATGCCGAAAAGTCGAAAAGCCGAAAGTGGCTAAATTGGCCTGGTGGGACTTGGGGCTAAGTTTGATGAAATGGTTTGGTTGGTTATACGAATTGAATTAGACATGCATGATACATGATCTGGATTTGTTCTGGGCCTATTTGGCCATATGATGAGACTTGGGCCTGATGGGCCGTAATGATGTAATTTGGGTTTGATGGGCTTTATGGGGACGTGGACCTTAGGCCTAGTTTGAACAACTCTTAAATTCTATAAGACTTTCTAATAATTAAACATGTCCGTAAACAAGTCGCTGGGTTGGAGTGTGGCAATAGACATACGCATGTCTAGGATTGGATGTAGGGAGAGCTTGGTACTTAAGCGGCCCTAGTGACCCACCTCCTCTTTTCTGGAATCCTATCTGGTGTGAAGTGTCTATTCAATTTAGCCGCGAGGACTTGTTGATGGGCCAAAGTACATTGCTAAAACCCGAAAGGGACCGAAGTACCCCCGATTTGCAAAATTACCAAAATACCCTCAGTTTACAAAATTATTGGTATACCCCTGGTTCGTAAAATTACCAAAATACCCTTAGTTTGTAAAATTACCAAAATACCCCTAGTTTGTAAAATTACTAAAATACCCTTGGTTTGCAAAATTACCAAAATACCCCTGGTTGGTAAAATTATCGAAATACCCCTGAATTACAAAATTACCGAAATACCCTCAGATTACAAAATAATCGAAATACCCTTAGTGTGTAATTACCATTTTACCCCTAAGAGACAAATGACCGTTGTACCTTCGTGGTAGTACTAATGTTGTTTGTGTTAATTGTATGATTGATTATGTTCGAGATGCACTGCATACTTGGATTAGGTATGAGTAGAATTATCGAATTACCCTTGGTAGGTAAATTACTGAAATACCCTCTGTAGGTAAAAGTACTGTTATACCCTTTGGGGTTGATTAGCGTGATTATGTGTAACATTCTCACACCATTTGGATCGCTTGTTAGTATATGCTTATAAATCTGGTATATTCTATTAAATGCTAAAATACCGGCATGGTTGTTGAAAACCCGATGAGGGTAAAGGCGAATCACCAGGTTAGTGATCTCTCGTCATTCTAAAGTGAATGGTTACATTGATTTGATATGATAAACATGTATGCTGATTTACGTGGTTGCACGGGTTGGGTGATTGATGAAAGGGAAGTGTTCTATTGTAGTGGCTTTTGCCATGATCTCATTGTAGTAGCTTTGCCATGATGCATTGTAGTGGCTCGCCACGATGCATTCGTGACTATATCACGATTCTGACGATGAGCAGCTAACTACAGCATGACTACCATCGATGGTGTGTAGTGGATGGAGGGTTGATTGTAGAAATCCCCACGGTGTGATTGGTTGGTACGGGTGGTGTGTAGAGGATGGAAAATCTAGGTTGGGGCTAGGTTTGCATTGCATTGCATACATTATCTGCTGTGACATATGATGTGGGTTAAGGATCAACCAAGGCTATTTTGGGCTATGGCCCAATTGCCATCGTTATGTAATGGGCTTCGGCCTGGATTGTTGTGATGCATGTTCCTACCGATGAGGGTTGTACACACTGAGTTTTGCAAACTCACCCCCTCTTTTTTTAAATGGCTCAAGTAATTCCCAGTGATGGAGGATTAGGAGCCATGGAGGACTCGGGGGTGGCTATACATCGGAGATACTACTCGTGAACTTTAGTAATTTCTATTTTTGCCTTTTCTTTTAGATTATTTATTTTGGGTTAATATTTTGTAATAAGGCCATTGGTTTATTTTTTCTAAGTTTTCATTTATAACTGTTAAACTTATAAATACGGGGTTTTCTTAAAACTTTAGCAATCATTTTCTAAAATATCATGTTTACGCAATGATGTAAATTCAACTTTCATAACAAAATAGTTTTTCAAAATAATAACAACTTTTAAACGGCCATTTGGCAAATCGTATTTTTCTCAAACAAATAACAGACTCGGAGTTCAAAAATCTAATAAAACTTTTCTAAACAATTGCTTAGCATTTAAACTTTCTTCACTGTGACACGCCAGATTTGAGCCTAACTTCTAGGCCAGGTTTGGGGTGTTACACAGATATTTATAAGACTGCGTTTCGTACTCGCTATGGTCACTACGAATTCCTGATAATGCCATTCGGGTTGACCAATGCACCAGCAGTGTTTATGGACATGATGAACCGAGTTTTCCAACCTTATCTGGATCGATTTGTCGTGGCATTTATAGACAATATCCTGGTTTATTCAAAGTAGGAGGAGCATGATTTGCATCTTCGAGTGGTTTTACAAGTTCTGAGGGAGAAGCAGTTGTTCGCCAAATTTAGTAAATGTGAATTTTGGCTAAGAGAAGTTACCTTTTTGGGCCATGTTGTGTCTGCTGAGGGGATTAAGGTTAATCTTCAAAAAATTGAAGCTGTGTTGGATTGGAAACCACCTAAGTCTGTGGTAGAAATCAGAAGTTTTCTTGGTCTGGCTGGGTATTGTAGAAGGTTTGTCGAAGGGTTTTCTTTGATTGCGGCACCATTAACCAAGTTTTTGTAGAAAGGGGTTTCATTTTTTTGGTTTGATAATCAACAGGAGAGTTTTGAGAGGCTGAAAAGGATTTTGACGGAGGCTCCAGTCTTGATACAGGCTGAGGATGGGAAGGAGTTTGCTGTTTATTGTGATGCGTCACACATAGGCTTGGGATGTGTGCTGATGTAGGATAGAAAAGTGGTAGTGTATGCGTCACGGCAGTTGAGACCACATGATTTGGAATTGGTGGCAGTAGTGTTTGCACTAAAGAGTTGGAGGCATTATATGTATGGGGAGAAGTCTATTATTTATACGGATCACAAGAGCCTAAAATATCTTCTTACCTAGAAAGAGTTAAACTTAAAATAGCAAAGGTGGATCGAGTTGTTAAAAGATTATGACTGTTAAATCAAATACCATCCGCGTAAAGCTAATGTGGTGGCAGATGCATTAAGTCATAGGGTGATTTCTGACTTGAGAGCAATGTTTGCTCATCTCAGCTTATACGATGATAGAAGTCTATTAGCTAAACTTCAAGTGAAGCCTTCTTGGGTTAGTCAGATTAAAGAGAAACAATGGGCTAATGAGTTGTTAAAGTCGAAGCTTTAGTTGGGATCAGATAATGAGATAGTGGATTTCAGTGTGAATAGCGATGGGGTATTATGTTTTTGAGGAAAAATTTGCATGCCAAAGGATTTTGAGTTGAGGCGTAGGATTTTGCAGGAAGCGCATAACAGCCTATACGCTATGCATCCTAGAGGAAGTAAGATGTATCAGGATCTGCAAGAATAGTATTGGTGGCTGGGTTTGAAGTGAGAAGTAACCAAATTTGTGAGTAAGTGCTTGACATGTAGTAGGAAAAGCAGAACATCAGTTGCCATCGGGATTGTTACAGCTGGTAAAGGTTCCACAGTGGAAGTAGGAAAGGATCACGATGGACTTTGTTAGTGGACTACCTCTTACGCCTACTAAGAAGGATTCGATATGGGTAATTGTTGATCAATTGATGAAGTTTTCTTATTTCATGCCAGTACGTGTCGATTATTCTCTACAAAAATTAGCTAAGTTGTATATAGTAGAGATTGTGAGGTTGCATAGAGTACCAGTGTCTATCATCTCAAACAGAGACCCTAGGTTTACGTCGAGATTTTGGAAGGCGTTGCATCAAGCGTTGGGTACAAAGTTAGATTTTAGTACAGCGTTTCATCCACAGTCTGATGGACAATCAGGGAGAGTAATTCAGATCTTGGAGGATATGTTGAGGGGCTGTGTCATAAACTTCAGAGGTAGTTGGGAAGAATTTCTACCGTTGGTGGAATTCGCGTACAATAATAGCTACCAATCTAGTATTCAGATGGCACCGTATGAAGCGTTGTATGGCCGGAAGTGTCACATTCCTACTTCTTGGACAGAATTGGGTGACCGTCAGTTGTTGGTCTCAGAATTGGTTTCGAAAACGGAAGATAAAGTTAAGTTAATTCAGACTCGATTGAAGGAAGCTTCGGACAGACAGAAGTCCTATGCTGATCTGAAGCGTAAGGACATAGAATTTGCAAATGGTGATCGAGTTTTCTTAAAAGTGTCACCGTGGAAGAAAATTCTAAGGTTTGGACGGAAGGGTAAGTTAAGCCCCAGATTCATCGGGCCTTATCGTGTGTTGAAGCGTGTGGGACTAGTAGCATATCAGCTCGAGCTACCTACAGAGCTAAGTCGATTCATGATGTTTTCACGTTTATTTGTTAAGACGCTACCGTTTGGATCCATCTCATGTTGTGCCAGTGGAAGAAATCGAAGTAAGCCATGATCTATCTTTTGAGGAAGAACCAGTGCGGATCTTGGATCATGATGTCAAGGTGTTGCGAAGGAAGATGGTTTCATTGGTTAAGATTTTGTGGCAAAACCACGGTTCTGAGGAAGCTACGTGGGAGCCAGAGGAAGCGATGCGGCAGTAATACCCTCATCTCTTTTGATCAGGTAATTTTGAGGCCAAAATTTCTTTAAGGGGGTAGAACTGTAACATTCTGAATTGGGGGTCCTTACATTTAATGTGTTTTTATGTGTATGCTATGCTCAATGTGTTAGTTTAGGGTGTTTAGGGGCCCGGGAAGGCACGGGGTTGAGTTGAGGCCTTGGTGAAATTTTATTTTTGGGCACCTTAGTGGAGAGCTAGTTAAGATAGGACTTAAGGGATATTGTTTGTGTTTGGTTGAAACAAGAAAAGGAGTGATAAAGAGGAAAGGAGGCGCCACTTAAGGTTCAGGTAGGTGACGCCACAAGAGGGAGAGAGAGCAGGTTCAAGTCACATGGTGCTTATTTTGGAATTCTTTTTGGCGTCAAAAGGAGCAGAGGTGGAGTTCGGCTAGGATACTTCAAGATGGGAGAGTTGATAGAGTCAAATAATTCAAATGTGTGGCTGAGAGAAGAAAGAGGGGTTTGAATCATTCAAACCATCTTTGAATGAGTGATTAGGAGTGAATTAAGGAGAAAAGTAAGGGATTAGCATGTGATAAAGGTAGTGGTCAGATTTTGAATGCTTGGGGGTGTACAAATCGATTCTAGCTTGTTTAGGGTGTGTCAAAATTTCATTTATAGTCATAGGCATTTTATTTCTCAAAAGGGCATTTTCGGTTTGGGTTGTAGTTGCTGAATTTTTAGAGGTGTTTAGTAGCTAAGTTTGAAAGTTCTTTTCCCTTTCGGCATTTGGTGTTCTTCTTTTTGACAACTTTTGAACCTTTTCTTTGTTTAGTCGAAACTTCTACCATCCTTTCTACTTCTCATTTCTTTCTTCTCATTTGCATCACCTAAAGCTAAAACCTTAATCTTATTTTCTTCTTCTTGACTGAATCCTCCATTACTTCCATTCATCTCTTTGATTTTATCTTGCTTTAGCCGAATCTCTTAAGCCTCTCTTCTTGTCCTTCATTTGCCAAAACATATCCCTCACCTTCTCATGGGTTTTCTTTTTCAAAGCCAAAGCATCCATTATTCTTATTCCTTCCATATTTCTTCTTGGCCGAATCTTCCTGGAGTGCTCATCTTCTTCTTTCATCTTTTATTTAGTGGATTGCAGTCACTCCATTCCACAACTTTGTCAATCGGATTCTCTTTGATCATGGTAGGTATTCCCTTTTTGTTTCAATTCTCTTTTCTCTTCTTTTGGATGCCGAAGGCATTAATCTTGTCTTATAATTCTTAATCGATTGAAGGAGGGGCCTTATCTTCGCATTCTTTCGGCATCTAGTCTGCGATTGAAGGGTGTTAAAGGACATTCGGTTCTAGTCAACTTAGGTATTCAATCAGTGCTTAATCCAAGCCTTATAGTCTTCGAGACTTGTCGATCTAGGTAAGGGATCTTTGCTTTTGAGCGTATATTTTTTATCGTTCTTTGCTTCAATGCTTTAATCCGGTCTATTGACCAAGATCTTTTTCATGGATTCAAACACTAGCCAAGCAAAGGGAGGGGTTGGACCTGTAGTCCCAGCCCCTAGGTTCAAAAAGCACGCGGTGTCTGCTGTTCGAGATTGGCCACCAAGTTATGGGCCGGCTTTTGAGCAGAGTAGTAGGCAAATAGCAATAGTTCTTGTTAGCGATAGTGTCGACATAGAAAGCGTCTTATTACGTGTTATCAGGTGTGTAAACTTCACACTTCTTATTTATTTAATTGTTTATACTATTCACTGTTTGGGCTGAAAAGCCAAAATGACTTGAGAAGCAGTCGTAATACCCTTATAGGTAAAGGTGGGAATACTAGGTAGGTGACTCTATTAATCTTTTAATGGGTTTGAGATAATTGATGTAATCTGTTATGGTAAAGATAGCATGTGCATTCATATGATGGTATGTTCTGCATGGGTTGGGAAATGATATGAAAGGGGAAGTGTTTGAGACTGTCACGGTGGTTATTACCACGGTGGGCTAGCCCCATGGATATATAATAATCCTTGATAATTGTGACCATGTCTCGGTGGCTTGGTGCCACGGTGGTTTAATACCACGTTTATATATATGATTAGTGACTTTCCTAGTGGTTGTTATCAAAGTGGGTTGGCCCCACGTATATTCATCAGGGATTGTCACGGTGGTTGTTACCACGGTTGGTTTGCCCTACATATATTATTAGTGACTTTTTCACGGTGATCTTGTATCACGGTGGTCTAGAACCACGAGTGGCCTAATGCCACGTATGAGGTGTATAGCGGATGGAGGGTTGATTGTAGAAATCCCTACGGTGTGATGGGTTGGTACGGGTGGTGTGTAGAGGATGGAAAAAAACTAGGCTTGATTGGGACACATATTGCATTCATGATTGTGTTGATATTCTGAGTGGGCTGAGGCCAATATACGATTATGGGCTTAAAGCCGTATGTGTGACATAAGGGGATTTGCACACTAAGTCTTGGTGACTCACCCCTCTGCTAAATCTTGCAGGTAATCAGTAGATCGTGGATCAGGGAGCCGAGGTGGACTCGTGGAGGCCATAAAGTGTTCTTTTTCGTAAAGTCATTTATTTTCCAGTATTTACTTAATTCGGGTTTTTATTATGTAATAAGGCCTTCCTAATATTTTTATTTTGGGTTTTATATTATGATTTAAATTTTATTATGACCTTGATATAAGTTTCAAACTTGATGGTTAAGTTGAGTTTTTTTCCAAACCCTAATTAACATAAGCAACCATTTTTCTCTTAAATGCAACCAGAAATACCAAAGTATTGTTGAACTAAATTCGGAAATTTTTCATAAACTACAAATCATTATTTTCAAACATCACCCTAGATCAAATTTTTAAACTTACGATATCCTCAATATACAAGACCCTTTTTCCTTTTTCAACCTTTTCCCTTGTGACATACTAGATCTGGTCGTAGCATTTAGACTGGGTTTGGGGTGTTACAGTATATGTATTCTGTACTTGTGATTGGGGTGGGTTTTGTATATATGGAGGAAGTGATCTGTACCGTAACTCTTCGCCTATGTTCTAGCAGCTTGACTTCGTATAATCTGTAATATGTCGCATCGACACTATATGGTGTGTAGGGATGGGTATTTGTTTTTAACCCCACATGGTGTGATGGGGTTGTTGGAGATGCTGTGTAAAGGATGGGGGTAGGATTTTCCATATCTGTAATGCTTATCTGATTTTGTTATCTGTATCTAAAAAGGACTTAAGTTTGAATCTGTATCTAACTGTATATGAGATTACTGTATGTATTGCATGTCTACTTTTGTTGGGTTACATATTAAGTTTACGAAAACTCACATCTGTTTTCTGTTCTGTTCAGGTAATCCACAGACTTAGGTGGATCGACGTGGCGAAGCCTCACGATGACCACAAATTTGTAAATTGTTTAAGATTATGGTTTTATTTAATTTAAGGATTATTTTTGGAAGTTTCTAATAATTGGACTTTTTGGACTGTTTGAATTTATTTTGGTTTTGAGGCGTTTTAACTTTTATGGCCACGCTCAGCCAAATTCACGGTTTTACAAAATAAAGGATTCTCCGAACATACACGAACTAGATTTCCAAGATAGAACATTTTCTAAAAACTTCCACTGTAGATTATGTTTTGGAAAAATGAATTAATTAATAATGCTTTCAATAACAGACAGTAGACTTAGATCATTTATCAAACGACTAAACAAAGTTTTATCAAAATAACACTATTTTCAAAACCCTTCCATGTAACACTCTTTGATACGGTCATAACGTTTAGGCCGGGTTTGGGGTGTTATAGGGTTAGTTGATGGTCGATGTATTATTGGTGTTTGAATTTGATATGATAGTAGAATCACTTTAGGTTCTTAGAATTAAACTAGTTAGTTCACTTAATTACAACGTGTAATAGGTTTGAAGTGGTTAGGTATACCAAATGATAAATTGCTACATAATGAGACATATATTTTGCATTGAATTGTAAGTAGTTGTAGACTCATAATTTGTTATGACTAAATCCATGGATTTTGAGATGTCTAGGGATGACCTAAGACATTGTTTGGTTGAACTAGAGCCAAAAGAACTAAACTTATATCTTGTACCCTTAGTACCTATATTTGAGCCTTAATTCAACTTTTCTTGATTAACCTTACTTTTAAAGCCTTGAACTGAAATTGAGTATTCTCTTATTTTGTCTTGGTCCCAATTTTCTTGATGTACATGGAATTAGACATTGGGCCATAGATGTTGAGGGATAGGTAGATACATTATGGAGGTTTTAAAAAAATTAAGCTCAAAAAAGTAAGAAACAATGCAATATAGTGGGTATAAGACTCTTACAAATTGAGCTAAAATGAAAAAATAGTGAGTGAACAAAAGCATTATGAGGGTTAAAACAAAAGCAAGAGAATAAAAGCATTGAACATGTTAAAAGCAATATGAGTGAAAATGAGTGAAATAATTAGAATGTGATCAAAAGAAAAATCACATCTGAACTTGAGAAATTTTCATTCATCTATTAAACTACAACTTGCTAAGCTTGTTATACTTATGGATATTGTATTGTGTCTTCACATTCTAGTATTTGGAAAGAAAATGAGATATAAGGAGGAGGAGAGCCAAAAGATACACTAGGGGATGAGTAGGGAGCAACATTACGTGCCAAACTAGTTTTCATGCATGAACCATTTTGGTGCTTCCAGTCCTTGAAATCCAAACTAACCTTAAGTTTCAAAACACTACAAGCCGAAAAGTCCTATGTGACCTAGGCTACCTGATGCATGGATGGTTGTTATAATAAGTTATATGAGATATAATGGTTGTCATAATATAAAAGTCATAGCTATGTAGTATGTTTTGATGGAGTCATATGCTTAATTATCTTTGAACTTGTTGATATTGTAATTTAGTGAACTCTCATGTTTAACATTATGAGTTAAGAGTGTTTTACATATCATATTGGAATTGCATGTTAAAGAAAGCATTCTTAACATTAAATGTTTTGAACTAATTTCATGTCATCAAGTATGCTCAAGGGTTTTCATTGTTGCATGTTATGTGTTTTCGTGTTTGTTTGAGGACAAACTGTAATAGCCTGATTATAGCTAAATCAAAACAGTGGTTTTAGAACCACAAATCTGATGTCAAAAAATTATTTTAATAATATTTTTGGTGTTTACAGCTTGATAGCATGTATGTGTGAAATTTTCATGAGTTAATTTTATCTTTTGGATGTTTAATTTGAGAAAAAAGAGTTAATCGCGTAAAATGCAAAAGTTCCATTCTACTTGTTAAAGGTTTCAAATAGCTTTGGCTTTTAAATATGATGGCCTTAAATGGTAATTAGACAAATTTTGATGAAATTGCATAATAGGGATTACATTGTGAAATATACAAATTGAGTGGTTGAAATGTGAAATAAATAAAAGTTTTAGGCTGCTAGGGACTTATATGAAATTCGGCCAAGCTTAGGTTTAATGAAATTATGTGAATTTTGAGTATTTGTGAAATAAGGACTAAATTGTAAAAATGTAAAAGTTTAGGGGATAATATGCAAATATGCTTAAATGAGTGTTATGGACTAAATTGAATAAATGTTTGATTAAATAAGTTAATTTTGAATATATTTAGATAAAGAAAAGAGGAATCGAAATTAGAACTGGGTAAAGGTAAGGTTATCGAGTAATTGATTCATTTCATCGTTTTCATACTCGAGGTAAGTTCGTATGCAATAAACTTATTTGTAATTGTATTTTATATGCTTTGATATAGCATAAATGGCTTGTAAATGCATATGTTTTGGTTGTATATATAGCCATAGGTGATGACTTATTTTGGCATGGTTAGAATGAAAATGGTGATGGTTATATAGTTGTAAATGGTTAAATTGATTTATGGAGTTTAATGCTTGAGAAATGCTTTGGTGAAGTATGATTTTAGAAGTTGAATTGATAAGTATTTGAATAGGTATTTGGCATTGAATTGAGTATTGAAGTTGGTTGAAATGGATATGGTATGAATTAATTGAATTGAGTATTGAAGTTGGTTGAAATGGATATGGTATGAATTATGTTTTTGGTTGATAATTTTGGTTGTTTATTGGTTGATGAAATGGTGCCATTTTGATTGTTTAGGTGAGCATGAGTAAGGGTGGAAAATTAGCCTTGCAAATGACCTATTTTTGTCAACACGGGCGTATGTCTCAGCCATGTGCGACACATGGTCATAATACATGGTCGTGTGTCCCCTATTGTTGAATTAAAATGAAGTCAGTATGCTCTACACGGTCTCACACACGGGTGTGTGACCGACCGTGTGGCACAAATCAGTATACCCCCTAAATGGCACATGGCCTAGCACATGGGCATGTGACTTGGCCGTGTTGCATAAGTCTGTATACCCTACAAGTTTGGTACGGCCTAGTATATAGCCTAGCACACGGACATGTGTGGCCACTTCGAAAGGTACACGGGCTAGACACACGAGCATGTGATCGGTCGTGTGACCCAAGTCAGTATGTATGCCATATTTCCACACAGTCTGTGACACGGGCGTGTTTGAAGCCGTGTGAGGCACACGGGCGTGTAACCCCTGAATGAATGAAAAATTTTTAAGTTTTCCAAAAATTTTGTATGTTTTCGGTTTAGTCCCGAACCACTTCTAAAGCATGTTTAAGGCCTCGTAGGCCCTTATAAGGGACAATATGATTGTGTTGAATGGTATTTGTGTATGAATGCATAAATGTATAAGTATTGTATGTTAAATGATGTGTATTGATTGGTAATACCTCGTAACCCTATTTTGAGGGTGAATACGGGTTAGGGGTGTTAGATTTATTAGTATCAAAGCTACGGTTTAGTCGATTCTAGGACTAACATAGCGTGGATGAGAGTCTAGCTATACATGCCATATATACTCTGCGATAGTGTGATGATTCCTGATAGCTTAAATTGTGTTTTCGTATAGTAATGGATCCAGAACGAACTGTAGTTGATGATGTAGAGAGTAATGCGCCCACTCCCGCTCAAGGGGCAGTGTCATCAGATTCTAGGCTGTAAGAGTAGCCACGAGGGAGAAGCTAAACAAGCCTCTTTCTAGATGATAGACGAGTGGTTCACAAAGTTCGTTCGAAGGAATCCGGCTACTCAACAACCTCCACCCTCACCTATTCCTCAACAAATCCCTATTGTTCCTCAAGTTGTAGATCCGATACGGTTGAATAAGTCACCAGTAGATAAGATACGTAAACATGGAGCTGAAAAGTTTTGTGCTACTATTAATGATGATAGTGAGAAAGCTGAGTTTTGGCTCAAAAATATGATTCGAGTATTTGATAAATTGTCTTGTACTCTTGATGAATGTATTAAAGTGTTGTCTCTTTGCTGAGATACACCACTTATCAATGGTGGAACACATTGATATCTTTGGTTCTGAAAGAATGGGTTACATGGAATTCTTTCAGATGGAGTTCCAAAAGAAATATATAAGTTAGCGATTTGTTGATCAAAAGCATAAAGAGTTTCTAAAGTTAAAACAGGGCCGCATGACTGTCACTAAGTATGAAATAGAATTCATACGATTAAGCAAGTATGCTCGAGAGTATGTGTCTACTGAGGAGATTATGTGTAAACGGTTCATTGACGGGATGAATGAAGATATAAAATTACTAGTCAGAATTCTAAAGTTGAAAGAATTTGTTGTTTTGGTTGAAAGGGCTTGTAAAGCCATGGATTTTAGCTAAGAAAAGATAAAATAGATTTAAAAGCTAGAGACTCGAGAAAAAGATCAATGTGTAAGCCGTATCAATCTTCGTCAAAGAAATCCAAAGATTTATATGCTCGTCCAATTGCTTCAAATGAATATTCGAGTAGAGATCGTAGAAAATAATACTCTAGTTCTAAAACTTAAGCTATATCAGTGTCGAGTGTTGGCAATGTGTGAGACAACAAAATCGAATGTCAGCAATGTGGGAGATGACATTACAAAGAATGCTAGAATAAAAATAATAAAGCTTGTTACAAATGTGGTTTGTTAGATCACTTCATACGAGATTGCCCTGAGCTGGATGAGAAAAGTAAAGTTCAGAATGTGAGACCAAGTAACAAGTCAACTAGAGGAATAGCACCAAGAAATACTGGGAAAGTGAGTGGTAGACGAGGCGACGAGAGACTCTACCGTGAGATCTGAGGCCAGACCACCTGCTAGAGCCTACACTATTCGTGCTCACAAAGTAGCGTCATCTCCAGATGTTATGACCAGTACTTTCACTCTTTATGATACTAATGTGATTGCATTGATAGATCCATGATCAACTCATTCTTATATTTTCATGAATTTAGTATTTAGTAAGACTTTGCCTGTAGAGTCTATTGAATTTGTGATTAGAGTATCGAACCCTTTAGGCAAATGTGTTTTGGTTGACAAAGTCTGCAAGAATTGTCCGTTAATGTATCGGGATTTCTATTTCTGGCTACTCTGATGTTGTTTTCATTTGATGAATTTGATATGATTCTAGGTATGAATTGGCTAATGATGCATGAGGTTATAGTGAATTGTAGACGAAAGACAATTGAATTGAAATGTCAGAATAATGAGACTATTAGAATTGAATCTGATGATCTAAATAGTTTTCCAGTTGTGATCTCGTCTATGTTAGCTCAGAGATTCGTGAGAAAGGGGTGTGAAGCTTATCTTGCATATGTACTTGATACGAAAGTGACAGAAACAAAGATTGAATGAGCACCAGTTGTGTGAGAGTATCCAGAATAAATACCCTTTGCCACGAATAGATGATTTGTTTGATCAGTTAAAAGGGTCAACGGTGTTTTCAAAAATTGATTTGAGATCAAGAATAAATACCCTTTGCCACGAATAGAGTTGTTTGATCGTTAAAGGGTCAATGTGTTTTGAAAATTGATTTGAGATCAGTTATTAACATTCAAGTTAAAGACTACGATGTGCCAAAGGCGCATTTAGAACACATGCGAGACACTATGAATTTCTTGTTATGCCTTTCGAACTAACAAATGCACCTGCTATTTTTATGGATTTGATGAACCAAATTTTTAGGCTATATTTAGATCAATTTGTAGTTTTGTTTATTTATGACATTTTGATCTACTCTCGTGATGAATCTGAGCATGCCGAGCATTTGAAAATCGTGTTATAAACTTTGAAAGATAAATAGTTGTTTGCAAAGTTCAACAAATGTGAGTTTTGGCTACGAGGGATTGGTTTTCTAGGACATATAGTTTCAGCCGGGGGTATCTGAGTTGACCTAAGCAAGGTTTCTGCGATTATAGATTGGAAACCTCGAGGAATGTATCCGAAGTCCGTAGTTTTCTGGGACTAGTCGGCTATTATAGATGATTTGTGAAAGGTTTCTCGATGATTACGACTTCGATGACAAGATTACTTCAAAAAGATGTTAAATTTGAATGGTCAGAAAAGTGTCAGTAGAGCTTTGAGCAGTTGAAAGCATTATTAACTGAAGCATCAGTGTTAGTTCAGCCTAAGTCAGGTAAATGATATACCATAATATACACATATTTTAATCCCACATTTAGCATATTTTTGGATGATTTATCCCTTTAATTATGGAAATAGGTGCTCCTAATCCTTTGTTTTCATGTTTTATACTCAAGAAAGCACCGGAGGATGAAAAGAATGAGCCAAAAATTAAGAAAATGGGTCAAATTACGAAATCCACAAGGCCTGGACCCTGAGTCACACGACCGTGCCTCTTTAGTAGGATCGACCACGGCCTATAACTCGAATTACATGGGCGTGCCACACAAGAGTGTCCCTACCATAGCAAAGAAGAGTTTTATTCGGATTATTGTACTTAGAGGCAAAGAAAGACATTCCAAAAGCCTATATAAACACCCTAGAGGCCAACCTTCAAGGAGGCGTTCAGCTAGGCTAAAGAGCCAAGCCAGAGGGGCCGAATTGTGGGATTCACTCGAAGAAAGCCAGTTGATTCATCTCAAGAAGCCGGAATCGTACTCAAGACTGAGGATTTCTCCTTTCATTCCTTTAGAGGGTTTTAGGATTTTTCTTGATGTTTTGTTTTATATTTTCTTCTGAGATGTATTCTTTTATGATTATGATCTAAACCCCTCAAATACCTAAGAGGGATGAAACCTAAGACGGATCTTGTTATTGTTATTTGAGCTGTATGATAAATACATGATTTCTTCTAAACTATGTGTTCTTAATTCTTGTTTTGGTATTTCAGGATATTGATTCAAGCATTTATGCCTTTTAGGAAGAGGAGGAATAGACCTTGTTTAAGAGTAGATCTAGCATAGTTAAGCGGAGTTGATCGCAACCCTAGAGATAGGATGACGAAAATCTACCGGATTAGGGTCAAACCTAATATGGGAGTCCATAGATCGAGTTAATGCAATTCTAGGGGTTTTAATTAGAAAGAGATTTCAATTAATCAACCTAGGGTTAGACGTTAGTAGCCTCGAGAGAGGTATTAATATAAATTAGGGAATCCTACGGATCAAGTCAAGTGAATAAATCATCTGGTTCAGAGTTAGATAACAAGTGAAGTCTAGGTGGATTCTTCCTTGGGTATTGTCTTAATCAATTGGTTTTTCCCTCAAGTATTTCCCCAATTCCTTCTCTGTGTCTTAGCATCTTCAGCTTAGTAGTTAGTTAATTTTAGATTAGATAAAAATTATCTTAATTCTTAGGCTAGATAACAAAAAGAGAGTTAGTATTAGTACTTTTGGTACCTTTGGGTTCGACAGACCGGTCTTGCCATTAAACTATACTACTATTCGATAGGTGCGCTTGCCTCAATCGTTGTCATAGTTAGTTTCTAGGCCCGATCATTCTTTATATAAATTTTTAAGACTCTGACACACGATAAAGTTTTTGGTGCCATTGCCGGGGAGCTGAAATATTAAGAATGCTCAATTTTTATTACTTTAGCCATATTTTATTTTATTTTTTGCAATTGAATTTTATTTTTACTTTTCTAAATTTTCTTTTTCTTTTCCTGGCAGGTACCTCTAGTTTATGACTAGAAGAAACCCGACAGGACCCTTAGTTTACGATAGTGATATTGAAGGCACTATTCATAGAAATCGTAGAGAAATAAGGCAAAGCTTAAACTACATACAAGAAGAGCAAGAGAACGAAATTAATACTACAAAAGAGATGGCTGAGAATAGTCCGCTACCTCCAGAGGTGGCTGAAAATCATGCTCCTCGAACTATGTATGATTATGCTAAACCTAATTTAACAGGAACTGAGTCAAGTATTGTTAATCCTGCTATAGCTGCTAATAATTTTGAACTAAAACCTAACACTATACAAATGATACAACAATTTGTTCAGTTTGATGGTTTGCAGGATGAAGATCCAAATAATCACTTGTCAAATTTCCTAGAATTTTATGATACTTTCAAAATTAATGGCATTTCTGATGATGCCATCCGTCTTCAATTATTTCCCTTCTCTTTAAGGAATAAAGCTAAACAGTGGCTGAATTCTCTTCCACGGGGATCAATCACTACATGGGAACAAATGACCAAAAAAATTTTATTAAAATATTTTCCCCTGACCAAAACTGCCAAACTAAGGAATGATATCTCTTCTTTTGTGCAACTAGATTTAGAAACACTATACGATGCATAGGAGGGATACAAAGATCTATTGAAAAGGTGCCCACACCATGGATTACCCTTGTGGCTATAGGTCCAAACCTTTCACAATGGTGTGAACCCTTCAACGAGATAACTGATTGATTCAACAGCCGACGAAACCCTGAATAACAAAACTCCTGAGGTGGCCTATGAGTTTATAGAGGAGACGTCACTGAACAACTATTAGTGGCAAGTTACAAGGACAAGACCAACAAAAATAGCCGGAGTTTTCAACCTCAACGCAGTCACGATGCTATCAAATCAGGAAGAGATATTAAATAAAAAGATTGATGGTTTGTGTGGTTACTCGCAAGTACACCCAGTAATGCAATGTGACTCACATCTAGGAGGTGTGGCGAATCCTGAGTACCCACCCTACAATCCTGGCATGGAAAGCGAACAGATAAACTATACGGGTAACAATTTTAGATCTCAAAATAACCCTTGTAGTAATACTTATAATCTAGGTTAGAGGAACCACCCCAATTTCTCTTGGGGTGGTCAAGGAAATCAGAGACAACAACTTCCTCCAAACTTCCAACAACAACCCTACCCACAGGAAAAGAAGCCAAATCTTGAGGAGATACTGACAAAATTCATAGCGGTGTCAGAAACTCAGTTCCAAAACACCTAAACAACACTTAAAAATCAACAAGCATTGATTAAAGGAATCTAAAACTAGTTAGGCAACTCGCTAAGCTGATCTCTGAATGACCACAAGGTAGCTTGCCAAGTAACACTGAGACTAACCCAAAAGAGCAACTTCAAGCCATAACCATTCAGAATAGTGAAGGGTTAGTAGATTCTGAACTTGAGCCAAGGCAAGAACCTGTGATAAGTGAAGGTAAGGTTGAGGTAAGCCAAGAAAAGCCAAAATCGGTAATTAAAGATGTAACATCCCAAAATGGGGCTATTTGGATTTAATTATTTTCCTTATGTATAAACTGCTGTGTCATTATTTATGGAATAATAATGATCAATTTAAGGCTTTGTGTTGGCTCGATTTGGTAGGAAATTTTAGTTTTTAACTTTTAAGGTAGGGAGCCTTAGCAAGAGGTGTTATAAGAATAAATAAGGGAGCTTTTGACATAAAATAAGCTTGGAATAAGTGGCAAAGGAAGGCCACTGGGAGCTACACTTGACGCCACAAGGGGTGAGGAGAGCCTTGGTTCGAGTCGCGAAATTCTCCTTTTGGCACCTTGTTTGACTAACAACAAGAGAGAAAATGCTCAAATTTTATTTCATTAATAAAGGATAATATGAGCATTTTAAATTGGTTTTTTTTTAATTGTTTAATTCTAAGGATAATAAGGATGATATTAGTTTATTTAGATAAACAAGATAATAGGTGATAATAAGGAAATTATTTGGATTATTAAGAGATTATTTGATTATTTGGGAATTAATAGATTTTATCTAAGGATAATTAGTGATAGTCAAGGATATTATGAATTATTATTGGATTTTGTTTTCAAATGATTTGAATTAAATCAAATGAGTGGCAGGAGAGGTTGTAAGTGTTTGCGAAATTTAAACACCTCATGGGAGGTGGACGGCAAGGCCACTAGGGGGATGCGAATGCCTATAAAAGGTTCAACCTTGTCACCTTGTTTGCTTTTTGTCATTTTTGCTAAGTGCCGAAATTCTCTTCACACATTCTTTTATCTTTCATTCTACTCCTTTGGCAATAGCCGAATTTCCTTTCTACTTCCATACTCCATCTCTCCAAACTTTTCACTCCCTTTTCAACTGAAAGGCCCTCTCTACTTCTTTTGTCAAACCCCACATTCAAATTCCTTCCTCTACTCTATAGACTTGGCTGAATATTGAAGCAGAGGTAAGATGTAATAGCCAATACTATTTTTTCTTCTTTTCCTTCTCTTACTGTCTCTGTCGACATCCATAAGGGGGTAAGTGCCGATTTCAATAGTGTATTAACACCCTTGTGAAACCGATTTCTTTCTAGGAAACTCAGGGATCACAAAGCGTAAAGCGGATCTTCCATTCCTTAGTCAATCGATTGGTAAGTAGGTGGTAAGGATTTATGGTAAATAGAGTGCTATTCTAGTAAGTCAGTTAATGATTAAAAGCCGAAGGCTATTGGTATTATTTACTAATCGATGGTGGTTGGCAGAGCAGAACTGGGAATTGAGTGCTGTGATTAGGAACCGAAAGGATAAAGGTAAGGTTCGGGTTCACAAGGAATCCTCTCAAATTAATTGGTTTGGCCGAATGGCCCATATCACTAACTCTATTATGGCCGAATATAGGAACAAAGAGATCTAAGGTGGTCGACTCCTTCATTCGGGATTTAGATTAATCGTGGTGACAGGTGTGTACATACACACATATAATTTGTTAATATGCTGTTTGTTGTGAATGCTAACTTGATTTCTATGTAGCATTGATAATATACCATATCGGTATAGTTGGCAATCCGGGTAAGTCCCTGAAAATGTGTACTTGTTATTTGATGCTTTTGGTAAGCATGATGCATTATTATATGAGATTTAAGTATGTGATTGATGTGGGATTAGTGAGTGGAGGAGCGATTATTGTGCCGACGGCACCAGTGTTTTGGTAACACTGCTGTGACTATATGTCACCGTGAGGTTTGGTACCTCCGAGGTTTGGCACCTCATAGCGACTTGTCCCCGTGGTTAACACCACCGTGGGTTGGCCCCACTTGAGATATGGGATCGCTCGCGCTGATTTGGTATCACACGATGGGTTGGCCCCATCAAATGATTTGTGTCTACGGACACCGGTGTTTTGGTAACACATTGTGACTATATGTCACAGTGGTTTGGCACCACCGGTGGTTTGGTACCACAACAGGGTAGTTAGTGGCGTATGGTTGGCTAGGTTGGGTACACATTATTTTGCATATTAAATGTTATATGTTGTGTATGAAAAATATTTTAAAACGGGGAAGGGTTACATATCGAGTCTTGGTGACTCACCTTCTCCATTATTTTTTCGGTGATGCTTAGATTAAGGACATGGAGCCAGGAGGGACTTGAGGAGGCCATGCGGTGGATTTAAAATTAAACAAACTTTAATTTTAGTTATTTTAAATTTTGTTATTGGGTTGTTTTATTTTGGATGTAATAAGGCCTCATCATACTTTACTTTAGTTATTTTCTTATATGTTGGATAATTTATTTTAATTAAAATTTGAATTACACGCTTTTCTAAATTAACACTAAAATGTTTTATCGTGCCATCTAGCACATCTGAAAATTTGTGTAACAACTTGACTTAATTAAATTTTCAAATTGGACTAAGTATAATTTCAAAGAAGACAACTTAAAATGAAAGCGTTTTCAACAAAACTTAAGTGGATTTAGAAAATGGGTTTCAAAAGTTCTTCTTAGTAATCGACCCATATTCGGTCCTAACGTTTGGTAGGGTTTGGTCAATTACAAATTGGTATCGAGCCCAGTTCAAAACTCTATTTGGGGCCCAAGGCCCAAAAATGTTTTAGTAGGCCTTATTAATTGATTTTGGGTTTTAAAGCATGGCCCGAGTCTCCAAGACCGATCCGCCTGTAAGTACATCTAAACCTCGTGTGAATTATATTCAGAGAAGGGTAGGAAGCATGGAACGTAGATAGACTTATAGGAATTGAACCTAGGATTAGATTACTCAAACACACAAACCGAACATAAGACTTAAAGAACTAAACCAACCTATGACTTAGTCACCGAGCTAGGGTGTGGTAACCCCAGACGCATGTCTAGGATTGGAACAGGAAGAGCACAGTATTTAAGGTCCGAGTGACTCACCACCTCTTCGCAGTATCCTACCCAGTGCGTAGCTTGGGTTCACCCTAACTCGTAGGGCTCGATGGTGTGGTAACCTCTGCGCATGTCTAGAAAGGTTCGGTGGGAGCTTGGTATTTAAGCGATCCAGCGTGACTCACCTCCTCTCCACACTAAAACACGCAAGTGCGTAGCTTGGGTTCACTCGATCAAGAAGGCTCGGTCATAGGCTAAAGCATAATGACTAAAACCCGAAGGGAATTAGCCTTGATTTTCAAAAAAAAAGGGAAACAACAAAACTTGGTCTTAAAACTTTTCAAATCACTCCTTCAAAAGTAAGAACAACTCTTTACAATGTTTTCCCAAAAAGTTTGATTTGTGGAAAATTACGAAAATGCCCTTAGGGCAAAATTACTAAAATACCCTTGGTTCATAAAACATCAACTCAATGATTTTGTCCAAAAATTTTAACTACTTCTCAAATATTCAACTCAGCTTTGGAAATCATCAATGAAACACTTTGGTTTTGGGAAATTACGAAAACGCCCCCAACGTGTAAAATTACCAAAACGCCCCTGAGTGTAAAATGTTTGCAACATCACCGTTTTAAGAAAGAAAAATTCTCAAAAGGGACCCTCAGGGTTTTACAATGGTTAAAACACCCTTGATTTACAAAAATTACAAAATTACCCCTGGAGGACAAAATTACCAAAATACCCCTGGTTTTCGAAATAATGCCATAACTTCAAATCTTATCAATTTTTAATAATACCCTCCAGTGTTGGGAATTTCAAAAGCAACCTACTCTACTAAAGTTTTAAAATCTATTTTATTACTTAAAATACCCATAGGAAAATGACGAAAATACCCCGGGTTAGAAATAGCGTAAATGTCCAAAGAGCGAATAGGTATGGAAAGTATTAGGAATGGATGCAAGAACTCCTTGTGTGAACTAAGATAGAAGATCAAACCTTGTTTGCACGAAAGAATCTCTAATTAAAATTTCTTCATAAAATTTCTTCATGAGTAATGAAGTGGAACAAACGCTAATACATAAAATTTCTCTTAATCGATTAAAAGCGCGATAGAGATAGAATGAGTTCTAGAGGACGTGGACGCCGTGGACGCGGTAGGGGTAGGATGATTTGTCTCGAACCCGTCAGTCGGGACAAGGTTCAAAATGATGTACCACCGCCACCACCACCTCCACTTTTGGAGCGGAGGAGCAGGATCGGGACGGGAGGAGGCGATCGCAAGTCGTGTTGCGAGTCCTCAAATTGGTGGTGGGGCTAGTGGAATTTAGGAGCTCGAAATCTGTTCCCGAGCAAATTCGGTCCAACGGATTTGAGGTGTTCCGGTGTGTCGAGTGGCACCAGTGTAGCAGTATTGGTGGAATCTAGAAAGGATAATGGATGATCTTGACCGACCGAGGAGGAAAAGTTGAAAGGGTGTGTCGCTTCTAAAGGATGAAGCGCATCGGTGGTGGTGACAGCTTGGGATGGAGCCACGGTGATGATCTTACGATGGGACTACTTTAAAACCGCTTTTGGAAGAAGTATGTGGGCACCCTACACCGACGCCGCAGAGGAAGGCTTTTCGGGTCTAGTACAAGGAACTAAGTCCGTGGCGAGTATGAGGCGGAGTTTTTAAGGCGAGTAGGTATGCAAGAGGCATCGTGGCTCTTGAACACGATGCTGTGTCCGCTTTGAGGACGGACTCGAGATGATTTGAGGTTCTTGATTGCCCATGACAAGTCCGTGAGTTTTCATCTCTTGTGGAAAAGGCTAAGGTAGCGAGGGATCAAAGAGGCGTGAGGCGTAATTATAGTAGGAATAATCAAAGAGAGGATTTGGGTCATTTGGATCCAAATGGTAATGATCGAGAAGAAGGCTAGGCAGTGCTAAATCAGGTGACAAGGCCCGTAGCTACTAATCGAGACGGCCCGGTCTGCAATCATTGTGGGAAGTCCCATTGGGGAGGTTGTTCGGCCGAGCGATAGAGGATGTTTTGAGTGTGGGTCTTTAGAGCATCGGGTCGAAGATTGTCCCTAAGCGAGCTCGGAATCACCGGAGGGCGTAACCGCACCCAAGATAGAAATGTGGGACCACAGAGGGTCGTGGTAATGGCAGAGGAAGCAATGGTCCTAACCGAGGTCGAGGAACTCAGGCGGAGGTTCAGCAAAGACAGAGGCTAAGCACTGGCTTAGTCTATCTGCAAGGCGTCATGAGGAGGGTGACGCTACGGATGTCATAACCGACGCGTTTCGATTTTGGTCTTCCTTATTATGCATTAATTGATGTGGGGTCTACATTCATACGTAGTAAGTAGTGTGGTAGAGACTTTGAACCTAGACTCGAGGCGCCGCTAGGAGATGACCGTAGTGAGTCCTTTAGGTCACTCAGTAGTGGTAGACAAACTTTTAGAGGCGTACCCTAGAACTCCAAGGGTCGATTCGGTCGATCGATGGAACTACCATTCGGGAGTTCGATTTGATCCTTGGAATGGATTGGTGGCTAAGTATCGGCGAATTTGGATTATGCGACTAAGCGCATGGTTCTTAAGACGGTGAGAATGATGAAGTGGTTATGATAGGTGATAGAAGGAATTACCTATCCAACGTGGTTTCATTGAAGGTTGAGAAGATGGTCAAGAAGGGTTGTAGGGCATTTTTGGTTCAAATCAGGCTTTGGAAGCTAATGAGTCGAGAGTTGGAAAGGTTCGAGCGGTTGGGGAATTTCTTGATGTGTTCCCGAAGAACTTCCGGTCTACCTCAGATCGGGAAGTCGAATTGATATAGACTTGCTACCCGGGCAGCACCGTGGTTCTATAGCACCGTCTTGAATGGCACCAAAGGAATTGGTGGAGTGAAGGCTCAAATTCGTGAGCTCTGGATAAAGGGTTTATTCGACCTAGTATATCTCCGTGGGAGCGCTGTGTTGTTTGTCAAGAAGAAGGGCAGTTCTATGCGAATGTTCATCGACACCGTCGATTAAACAAGTTAACGATCAAAAACAAGTACCCATTGCCTCGGATCGATGACTTGTTTGACCCGATTGAAAGGGCGTCGGTGTTTTCGAAGATAGACCTTAGGTCGGGTTACCATCAACTAAAGGTGAAGGGGCGATGTTCACAAGACGGCATTTTGAACTCGGTATGGGCATTACGAGTTCCTAGTGATGCCATTCGGGTTGACCAATGCACCGGCGGCGTTTATGGACTTAATGAATAGGGTATTTCAACAGTACCTAGACCAATTCGTCGTGGTGTTCATAGACGACATATTGGTCTACTCTAAGACGGAGGAGGAGCATGACAAGCATTTACAGACGTTCTACAAGTGTTAAGGAAAAGCAATTATATGCCAAATTCAAGAAGTGCGAATTCAGGAGGGAGGTGGCTTTCTTAGGTTACGAGTGTCGTGGAAGGATTAGAGTGGATCCCGCAAGATTGAAGCGGTATTGGAGTGGAAGCGCCTAAGTCGGTGGTAGAGATCTGAAGTTTTCGGGTTTAGCAGGTATTATCGAGATTTGTGGAAGGGTTCTCTCGATCGCAATACCGTTGACTAAGTTGCTAAGGAAAGGTGTTCCATTTGTATGGTTGGAGAAGCAAAGAAGAAAGTTTTGATAAGTCGAGGAAGATTACGGAAGCTCGGTTTTAGTACAACCCGAGGCGTGGAAATTATTCACGATCTATTGTGATGCATCTCACTTTGGTTTGGGGTGTGTATTGATGCGAGGAGGGAAGGTAGTAGCCTATCGTCCCATCACCGAGACCGCATGAGGTTAACTATCCAACTCACGACACAGAGTTAGCCGCATCGTCTTCGCCTTGAAAATATGGAGACATTACCTTTATGGGAGAAGTCGGTAATTTACGGATCACAAAAGTTTGAGGTACCTTCCGACTCGGAAAGATCTGAATCGAGGCAATGCCGATGGATTGAGTCGTTAAAGGACTACGATTATTCCATCGAATATCATCCGGGTAAGGCTAACGTGGTGGGCGCGTTGAGCCGGAAGGTTGTGGCGGACTTGAGGGCAATGTTTGCTCGTTGAGCCTATATGACGATGGAAGCCTTTTGGCGAGCTTCAAGTTAAGCCAGCGTGGATCGAGGAGATTAAGGATAAACAATTGGTGGATGAAGGGTTAAATGCTAAGAGAATGCAAGTGCGGGATGGTGGTTTAGAAGGGTATAGTGATTGGTGATGGTGTGCTATGTTTTCAAGGACGGCCTTGTATGCCAAAAGATATGGAGTTGAGGCGAGAAAATTCTCCGGGATGCTCATAGCATTTCATACGCTATGCATCCCGGAGGAAGCAAGATGTATGGAGATCTACTAAAGCGATTACGGTGGCGGATTGAAGCGTGAGATAACGAATTGTAGGGAAGTGTTTGACATGTCGGCGAGTTAAGTGAACACCGATTACCATCGGGCTACTTCAACGGTAAAGATTCCTCAATGGAAATGGGAGAGGATCACTATGGATTTCGTCGCTGGTCTACCCCTTACGCCCAAAGAAGAAAGATGCGATTTGGGTAATCGAGACCGTCGACTAAATCGACTCACTTCATACCAAGAAGAATGGACTACTCACTACGAAGCTAGCAAAGTTGTATGTGGCGAGATAGTCGATTGCATGGTGTACCGTATCGCTTATCTCGGATAGGGACCCAAGGTTCACTTCGAGGTTTTGGAAGCGTTACATCAAGCGTTAGTGCAGCGGTTGGATTTCAAACAGACTTTCCATCCTCGAACGGACGAGCGATGAAAGGTCATCTGAGATCTTAGAAGATATTTGAGGGTTGTGTCTTGGAATTCGAGGTAGTTGGGAGGAATTCTTACCTCTAGCTGAGTTCGCCTACAACAATAGCTACCGAGCAAGTATTCAGATGGCACCATACTGAAATCAGATGGATGGGCGAAATGCCGAACTCCGAGCGTGTTGGACGGAGTTGGGTGAACGACAAGTGTTGGGCCCGAAATGGTAGCGAGACCGAAAACAAAGTCAAAGTGATTCGGTCTCGTCTCAAGGAAGCATCGACAGGCGTAAGTCTTATGCCGATCTCAAACGCAAGGAAATGGAGTATCTTTGTGGAGACAAGGTCTTTCTAAAGGTGTCGCCTTGGAAAAAGGTGTTAAGATTTGGACGAAGGGAAGCTGAGCCCAAGATTCATTGGCCCATATCTGATTGAAGCGGATAGGATGGTAGCTTATCACTCGAAGCGCCGATCGAGTTAAGTCGATTCATGACGTCTTTCACGTATCAATCTTTGAGGCAGTATCGGTCGAGATCCATCACATGTGGTGCTGTGATGAAATCAAGGTTAACGCAGACTTATCTTTTGAGGAGGAACGGTTCGGATCTTGGATAGAGATATAAAGGTTCTACGTGAGGAAGTCGATGCCCTTAGTGAAAGTGCTGTGGCGGAACCATGGTGTGGAAGAAGCTACGTGGGAACCTGAGGATGTGATACGACGGCAATACCCTCATCTGTTTTAGTTATGTAATTTCGGGACGAAATTTATTTTAAGGGGGGTAGAACTGTAACATCCCAAAATGGGGCTATTTGGATTTAATTATTTTCCTTATGTATAAACTGCTGTGTCATTATTTATGGAATAATAATGATCAATTTAAGGCTTTGTGTTGGCTCGATTTGGTAGGAAATTTTAGTTTTTAACTTTTAAGGTAGGGAGCCTTAGCAAGAGGGTGTTATAAGAATAAATAAGGAGCTTTTGACATAAAATAAGCTTGGAATAAGTGGCAAAGGAAGGGCCTTTGGGAGCTACACTTGACGCCACAAGGGGTGAGGAGAGCCTTGGTTGAGTCGCTGAAATTCTCCTTTTGGCACCTTGTTTGACGGCAATAAGAGAGAGAAAATGCTCAAATTTTATTTCATTAATAAAGGATAATATGAGCATTTTAAATTGGTTTTTTTAATTGTTTAATTCTAAGGATAATAAGGATGATATTAGTTTATTTAGATAAACAAGATAATAGGTGATAATAAGGAAATTATTTGGATTATTAAGAGATTATTTGATTATTTGGGAATTAATAGATTTTTATCTAAGGATAATTAGTGATAGTCAAGGATATTATGAATTATTATTGGATTTTGTTTTCAAATGATTTGAATTAAATCAAATGAGTGGCCAGGAGAGGTTGTAAGTGTTTGCCGAAATTTAAACACCTCATGGGGAGGTGGACGGCAAGGCCACTAGGGGGGGATGCCGAATGCCTATAAAAGGTTCAACCTTGTCACCTTGTTTGCTTTTTGTCATTTTTGCTAAGTGCCGAAATTCTCTTCACACATTCTTTTATCTTTCATTCTACTCCTTTGGCAATAGCCGAATTTCCTTTCTACCTCCATACTCCATCTCTCCAAACTTTTCACTCCCTTTTCAACTGAAAGGCCCTCTCTACTTCTTTTTGCCGAAACCCCACATTCAAATTCCCTTCCTCTACTCTATAGACTTGGCCGAATATTGAAGCAGAGGTAAGAGGTAATAGCCGAATATTATTTTTTTTCTTCTTTTTCCTTCTCTTCTGTGTCTCTGTCGACATCCATAAGGGGGGGTAAGTGCCGATTTCAATAGTGTATTAACACCCTTGTGAAACCGATTTCTTTCTAGGAAACTCCGGATCACAAAGCGTAAAGCGGATCTTCCATTCCTTAGTCAATCGATTGGTAAGTAGGTGGTAAGGATTTATGGTAAATAGAGTGCTATTCTAGTAAGTCAGTTAATGATTAAAAGCCGAAGGCTATTGGTATTATTTACTAATCGATGGTGGTTGGCAGAGCAGAACCGGGAATTGAGTGCTGTGATTAGGAACCGAAAGGATAAAGGTAAGGTTCGGGTTCACAAGGAACCCCTCTCAAATTAATTGGTTTGGCCGAATGGCCCATATCACTAACTCTATTATGGCCGAATATAGGAACAAAGAGATCTAGGGTGGTCGACTCCTTCATTCGGATTTAGATTAATCGTGGTGACAGGTGTGTACATACACACATATAATTTGTTAATATGCTGTTTGTTGTGAATGCTAACTTGATTTCTATGTAGCATTGATAATATACCATATCGGTATAGTTGGCAAACCGGGTAAGTCCCCTGAAAATGTGTACTTGTTATTTGATGCTTTTGGTAAGCATGATGCATTATTATATGAGATTTAAGTATGTGATTGATGTGGGATTAGTGAGTGGAGGGAGCAGTATTATTGTGCCGACGGGCACCAAGTGTTTTAGTAACACTGCTGTGACTATATGTCACGGAGGTTTGGTACCTCCAGAGGTTTGGCACCTCATAGCGACTTGTCCCGTGGTTAACACCACCGTGGGTTGGCCCACTTGAGATATGGGATCGTCTGCGCGGTGATTTGGTATCACACGATGGGTTGGCCCCATCAAATGATTTGTGTCTCTGGACACCGGTGTTTTGGTAACACATTGTGACTATATGTCACCGGTGGTTTGGCACCACCGGTGGTTTGGTACCACAACGGGGTAGTCGATGGCGTATGGTTGGCTAGGTTGGGTACACATTATTTTGCATATTAAATGTTATATGTTGTGTATGAAAAATATTTTAAAGCGGGGAAGGGTTACATCTTGAGTCTTGGTGACTCACCTTCTCCATTATTTTTTCAGTGATGCTTAGATCGCAGACATGGAGCCGGAGGGACTTGAGGAGGCCATGCGGTGGATTTAAAATTAAACGAACTTTAATTTTAGTTATTTTAAATTTTGTTATTGGGTTGTTTTATTTTGGATGTAATAAGGCCTCATCATACTTTACTTTAGTTATTTTCTTATATGTTGGATAATTTATTTTAATTAAAATTTGAATTACACGTTTTCTAAATTAACACGAAAAATGTTTTATCGTGCCATCGAGCACATCCGAAAATTTGTGTAACAACTTGACTTAATTAAATTTTCAAATTGGACTAAGTATAATTTCAAAGAAGACAACTTAAAATGAGCGTTTTCAACAAAACTTAAGTGGATTTAGAAAATGGGTTTCAAAAGTTCTTCTTAAATAACGACCCATATTCGGTCCTAATGTTTGGGCGGGTTTGGCTGTATTACAAAAAATACCAACCTCGTATACCATATCCCGATGCGATAAAGAAAGACAATTCAGATGAACAATTCGGTAAGTTTCTTAAACTTTTAAAGAAAGTACATATTAACTTACCATTTCTTGAAGCTCTTTCGTAGATGCCAGATTCAAGGAAATTTTAAAAGAGGTTTTGACAAATAAGAGGAAGTTAGACAAGGAGTCACATGTGGAATTAAGCGCAGTGTGCTCAGCAATGTTACAAAACAAACTACCACGAAAATTAAAAGATCCAGGGAGTTTTACAATTCATGTTTAATTGGTAGTTTAACTATTAATAACGCGTTAGCTGGTTTAGCGGCAAGCATAAATGTTATGCCTTATAAAATTTTTAAACAACTAGGTCTAGGGAAACCCAAACAAACTAGGATGAGTATTCAACTAGCTGATAAGACTGTTCGAATTCCTAAGGGTATAATTGAAGATGTACTAATTAAAATTGAAAAATTCATATTCCAAGAGACTTTGTTGTTTTAGATATGGATGAGGATAATACGGTTCCTTTAATTTTAGGAAGGCCATTTTTAGCAAATGCAAGATCTAAAATTGATGTTAGTACAGGTGAACTCACACTTCGTGTAGGTGACTAATCAATCAGTCTTCAAGCTCTCGACTTAGCTAGGACATCGAGTGATAAAGGTGAGAACGTAAATTCTATTGATAATCATTTGGTTCAACTTTCTTTACAGAAGCACCACAAAATCACATAACTGAGCCATATATTAGACCTTGTACCAATAAAGAAGAAATTTATAAGGAACGAAGGCTTCAGATTGATGAACTAGACGAGTGAAAGGCATATTTCAAAGAGGAATCAAAACTACACAAAGTGAAACTGAAGGAACCCCTAGACGAGCTTATAGGAATGTCAAATCCCTTCAAAATAGAAGATCAGGTACTATTAGAGAAACAAGACCCCAAACCGCCACTTCAGACCTCAATACAAATGAAGAGATCCCTTTTAAGGTACTTAATGTCTTCCCATACGGCGCAGTCGAGGTAAGCAATTTTACATTCGGCACTTTTAAGGTAAATACTACTTGACTCAAACTATATAATGATAGCATGAGAAAGGATTTTTCACTCCTCAAACCACCATGAATGTGCGAATGAGAGGTAAGTCTAGCTTAAGACTTTAAACGAGCACTTCTCGGGAGGCAACCCAAGCACTAACCTTATTTATTTTTATTCTCTTTCTTTTAGCACCTAACTACAAACTAACCAAGTTAATGAAGCGCAGATTTTTGCACCACACGGCATTGCACACAGCCATGGCCGTGGCGTGTGGATACTACAAATTTTTGTACTGGCATGATAGAGATAGTACGAAACAGGACGAAAAATATCTTCAAGCCATGGGATCCGACTAAACACCATGGTCGTGCGACACAACCGTGGCTGACACTATTTTATCAACACGGGCATGGCGACCTAAATAACAGGCATAGGAGAAACGAATGAACCACCTCACGGCTGTGCGATATGGCCTTGTGACACGACACGCCCATGAAAAATAGGCGTGAGGATGTACCAGAGCTGAAAATTTTATTTAACCACCTACTCCCTTCTCACCTACTCTCCATTCCCTTCTTCCATAACCTTTACACTCTCCTCCCTTTTCATTTTCCTCCTTCATTTTCCAAACCCTTGATCTACACTTCATCCATGTCGAAGAAACGGAAGGATCCTATCCCAGTCTTCCTGTGCGAGACCGATCTACATAAGTTCATGTCAGCCGCTTCATTAACTCGAGAGGAAAAGGACCTTTGAGTCCATTTAATCTTTCTTTTTTCCTTTCTCTTCTCCTTTATTTTCCTTATCTTTATTTTTCTTATATTAAATTTGGTTTATTTTATTTTAGTTTCTCGGTTTTAGGTTCTTCAGGCTGCTTGGGAATCACACACCACGGCCTTAAAAATCACTCCCACCTCGCGAACCATCTAACAATAAGGACCTTCCAGTCCATTAATCTTTTCTTTTAGTCTTATTTCACTTTTTACACTCTTTCTTTTTATTTTTCTTTTCTTTAAATATATAATTAGTATATTTAAAATTATTCTCATTATTTCTCGGCTAACTCTTCACGAGATTCCCAATTTATTCATCTAGCGCAGGAATTAGAGGCGCCCCCTCCAACTTATCTTTCACCTCCGAATCAAGTTTCCACACTTCCAACTCAAGGAATCCATCCAAAAATTCAAGAAGTTTAACTTCTCTCCCTCTCTTTTAATTTTCTTAATATATGATTACTATCTATCTTTGTACATTGAGGGCAATGTACATCTTAAGTGTGGGGGGTGAAAATTTCTTTAGAAAAGTTCCTAACTTTTTGCATTATTCTCAAATCCCTAAATGATATCTTGTCTTAATTAATTTTCTCGTATCACTAATTAGAATGAAATTCCTATTGATTTATGATTTTTATTGATATGTTTCGGATTAATTCATTGATAATTATACATTGATGATTTAAACTTTATGATACTAGAGAATCAAGCATGATGAGTCTATTTTCAAAAAAAATTAAAATTTTGTTAGGTTGTCTACCTGAATCTAATTATTACCTTGAAGTTTAAAATTTACAAGGTTGTCATCAAAAACCCATAATTTGTGTGAGATTTTGAACCTTTTAGGAGCATACATTCTTTTTGTGCTCACTTTATTGATTATGAGTGTGTCAACATTGATTTGTTATTCTAGAACTTGCTTCAATTATACATGTCGAGACCACATCTTTGATTTGATATACTGATATGATAAAGGAACTTAGGATTTAACCCACTTACTCCACTAAAAGCATACCCTCATAATTAACCCATAGTGAACCCATTTGATCCTAACAACCCTTTTATTAATTCACCCTCTAATATTAATATAAAAATCATCTTGTATTTGTTATCACCATTCCTTTTGACTACCCTTCTATCGAGACTTGATTTGATCAGTTGCCTAATTATTTTATTTTAGTAGTTGAATTCATCTTATATTATGTATTTACTTGATTTGTTCTTAATTAAAAAAACAAAAGAAATTAAAGTATATTCATTATTAGTTCTATAATTAAGTGAGCTTATACGTTTAAATTCAACATTGTGAAGAAGAAGCTCGTATTATTCATATTTCAAGTTTTAAATTGATGTAATTATTCAGGAATAGTTCATTTTTCTAGTTAGCTAAATTGTCAATTCAATCTCGATTCTAACCCTCTAATTCAGCCTTTATCCACACCTTTAACCTAAGCCCCGTGATAAACCGTAAAAGTAACATATTTTAGGCCCACATTTAGCATGCTTTTGGATGATTTAAGCCTTTAATAGTGTAATTTAGTGCTCTTAATCCTTTGTTTTGATGCTTTATACCCAGAAGAGCATCAGAGGATGAAAAGAACGAGAAACGAGCCTAAAACGGACCAAATTAGGTCAAAATAGAAATTGACACGACTGGGCCCAAGACCACACAGTCGCGCCTCCCTAATCTACTCTAACACGGCCTGGACCCTGAAACACACGAGCGTGTCTCTTCAGCAGACTCAACCACGGCCTGAAATCGATTCACATGGGCATGTGCCATAGGCGTGTCCCTGATACGGCCAAGAGGAGTTTTACTCGGAATAGGATACTTGGAGGCAAAGAAACACATTCCAAAGCCTATTCAAACACCCTAGTAGGAATTCTACTTGAATTAGGATATGTAGGGGCTAAGTAAGGCATCTCAAAGTCTATATAAACACCTTAGGGGGCAACTTAAGGAAGGAGTTTGGCAGAAGCCTTCTGCCAGGGCTTTTGTCGGGGGAACCCAGGGCTTTAGTCAGGGGGCGTCAAGCTAGGCCAAGGAAGGCAGATTTGTGGCGATTTACTAGAAGATAGCCAGTTGATTCATCTCAAGAAGACGGAATTATACTCAAGATGGCAAATCTCTCATTCAATTCTTCCAGGGGGTTTTAGGGATTTTTTATGTTTTGTTTTATCTTTTCTTTTGAGATGTATTCTTTTATTATTATTATGAACTAAACCCTCAGATACCTGAGGGGATGAAACCTAAGATGAATCTTGTTATCGTTTGCTAAACTATATGATAAATATTTGACTTGTTCTTAATTATGTGTTCTTAATTCTTGTGTTGATATTTTCGGGATATTAATTCAAGTATGATGTGCTTAGGTGGAGGAGCAAAAGTCCATACCTAAGAGTAGATCTAGCATAATTAACCAGAGTTTATCGCGCGCCTAGAGATAGGGTGACGAGATTTTGTCGAATTAGGATGAAACCTAATATGGGAGTCCATAGATCGAGTTAATGCAATTCTAGGGGTTTTAATTAGAAAGAGATTTCAATTAATCAACCTAGGGTTAGATGTTAGTTGCCTCGAGAAAGGGATTAATATACGTTAAGGAATCTTATGGATCAAGTCAAGTGAATAAATCGTCTAGTTCAGTGTTAGATAACAAGTGAAGTCTAGGTGGATTCTTCCTCGGGTGTAGTCTTAATCAATTGGTTTTTCGTCAAGTTATTTTCCAAATTCCATTCTTCTTTGTCTTAGAAGTATTTAGTTTAGTAGTTAGTTAATTTAGATTAAACAACAAATTCACTTAATTCTTAGGCTAGATAATAAAAAGAGAGTTAGTATTAGTACTATTGGTTCCTTTGGGATTCGACATTCTGGTCTTGCCTAAACTATACTACTGTTCGATAGGTGCGCTTGTCTCCATCGTTGCCTTAGTTAGTTTCTAGGTTCGATCATTGTTTATATAAATTTTAAGACTCGACAAAACAACGATCAAGTTTTTGGTGTCGTTGCCGGGGAACTGAAATTTTAAGAACGCTTAATTTTTATTACTTTAGCCATTTTTTTATTACAATTTATTTTTATTTTTATTTTTATTTGTTTTTACTTTGCTAAATTTTCCTTTATTTACTTTTGGCAGATAATTTTAGTTTATAGAGGAGATGGCATTGAATAATTATCAGTGGCAATTCATGAGGACAATTCCTACTAAAGCAGCCAGTGTCTTCAACCTCGACGTGGTCACCATGCTATCAAATCAGGTAGATATGTTACATAAAAAATTTGATGGTTTATACGGTTATTCGCAGACACATCCAGCTATGCAGTGCGACACAAGTGGAGGAGTGGCAAATCCTGAATACCCACACTACGGGCATGGCATGGAAAACGAACAAGTTAACTATATGGGTAACTATCCTAAACCTCAAAATAATTTTTATGGTAACACTTATAATGCAGGTTGGAGGTACCATCCCAATTTATCGTGGGATGATCAAAATAGCCAAAGACTGGAACTTCCTCCAGATTTTCAACAACCACCTCACCAATAGGAAGAGGAGTCAAACCTTGAAGAGATGCTAACAAATTTCATAGCAGCCTTAGAAACACATTTCCAAAAGGTAGAAACAAAACTTGAAGTATTGTCACAGGAGCTCAAGGATTAGTTAGGTCATCTTACTAAACTAATCTCAAAACAACTACAAGAAAGCTTGGCAAGAAACACTAAAACTAACCCAAAAGAGAAAATTCAAGCGTAACAACTCATGACAGTGAAAGGTTAGTGGAATCTGACCCGGGGCAAGAGCCTATGGTAAGTGAAGGTAAGGTTGAGGTAAGCAAGAATGTACCAAACCTGGTAATTATAGAGTACCAAGCTCGTGCGCCATACCCCAATGCGATAAAGAAAGACCACACAGAAGAAGAATTCGGTAAGTCTCTTAAACTTTCAAAGAAATTTTGTATTAACTTGTCTCTTCTTGAAGCTCTTTCGCAGATGTCAGATCCTAAACCTCGTATCAATAAAAAAGAAATTCATGAGGAACAAAGGCTTTGGATCGATGAACTAGACGAGTGGAAGACACACTTTAAAGAGAAACTAAAAACACACGAAGTAAAAATGAGGTAACTCCACGATGAACTTAATGATGGGACAACCCAACTTAAAATAGGAGATTAGGTACTCAAAATCTTCCCAGATGGAACAGTCGAGGTAACTAATCCTAAATTCAGTACTTTTAAGGTAGACACTACTCAACTTGAACTATATATCAATAACCAAATTGATCGCATGAGAAAGGATTTTCACCTCCTCAAACCACCATGATTACGCGAATGAGAGGTAAGTCTAGCTCAAGACTTTAAATGAGCGCTTCTTGGAAGGCAACCCGAGCACTAACTCTACTAATTAGTCTTGTTTTATTTCTTTTCGTATTTAGGCATAGGTTCCCATACCCACATGGCCTTGCACACGGCCGTGGCCGTGGCCATGTGGGCACCACAGGAAGGAACACGGGCATGGGATGCATCTCTATTTAAGCCCCCTTCTTCCCTTCTCTTTTCCAGTTGTATTTTTTCTTTCATTTTCCATTATTTACTTTTATTTTTATTTTCTTTATTATTTTCTTCTTATTATTCATGCCATTTAGATTTAGCTTAGGATACAATAAAATCAGAACGGTGCTTCGAGGATTCAATTTTAAACGGTTTGAGACGCTTCCTCACGTTCACCTCCAATCTTATCAGGTTTCTTTTCATTGACTTCATCCAAAATTCAGAAAGTTTCACTTCTCTCCCCATCTTATGATTTTATGATTATTTTGATATTATCTATCTTTGTACATTGAGGGCAATGTACATCTTAAGTGTGGAGGGGTTAACTATAGTATTATTTAAAATCCTAAATTATACCTTGTTCTAAAGTAAGTTTCTCATATTATGATTAGAATGAAATTTCCACGATTTATGATTTTTATTGATATGTTTTGGATTAAGTCATTGATAATTATGCATTGATAATTAAATTTTAAAGATACTAGAGAATCGAGCATGATGAGTCTATTTTCAAAATTTAAAATTTTGTTAGGTTATCTACCTGAATCTAATTGTTACCTCAAAGTTTGAAATTTACAAGGTTGATATCAAAAACCCATAATTTTTGTGAGATTTCGAGCCTTACAGAGCATATATTCCTTTTCATGCACACTTTATTGATTATGAGTGTGTCAACATTGATCTGTTATTTTAGAACTTGCTTCGATTATACATGTCAAGACCACACCTTTGATTTGATATACAGAGATGATAAAGGCACTTAGGTTTTAACCCACTTATTCCACTAATAGCCCACCTTCATAATTAACCCCTAGTGAACCCCTTTATCCTAACAACCCTTTTCATTTACTTACCCATTAATATTCCCCCAAAACCCTTTGTATTTGTTATCACCACTCTTTTTTACTACCCTTATATCGAGATTTGATTTGATCGGTTGCCTAATTATTTTATTAGTAAATTTATCCCTTGACTTGTTCTTAAGAAAAACATAAAGTATATTCATTATTAGTTCTATGTTCTAAGAGCTTATACGTTTAAATTCAACATCTTGAAGAAGAAGCTCGTATTATTAATATTTTAAATTTTCATGTGATGTAATTATTCAGGTTATTAGTTCATTTTTCTAGTTAGGTAATTTGTCAATTCAATCTAAATTCTAACCCTTCTAATTTAGCCTTTATCCACACCATTAACCCAAGCCCCGTTACAACCCTATTAAAGACCTTTTGATTTGTGTACCATCTCATATTACAGTGGTGGAAATTTGATTTTCAGGCAAGCCTATGGGATTAACTTTTCAGGTTCGACTTATGAGTGTTTATTCTTGAACCTTAAACACTTCGAGTGCTTTGAGTGACTCTTTAGTAAGGATGTCAATCCTTGTCAGTTTTGAATTAAAGGTAATTATTTAGATAAGGGGAGACACCTATGTTTTCGTGCTACAAATATATGACTTAGAATTGTTGGAATCTTTGGGAGTCTTTGAGTTAAATTATCCATGTATGAATTGTCTATGAATTATGATGAGACATTGTTGATGAGAATTATGAATTGTGGAAAGTTCGTTTTAATTGTGAGTTGAGAATTTTGCTTGAGGACAAGCAAAAGCTTAAGTGTGGGGGTATTTGATAAACCGTAAAAGTAACATATTTTAGGCCCACATTTAACATGCTTTTGGATGATTTAAGCCTTGAATTATGTAATTTGGTGCTCTTAATCCTATGTTTTCATGTTTTATACCCAAGAGAGCACTGGAGGATGAAAAGAACGAGAAACGGGCCTAAAACAGACCAAATTGGGTCAAAATAGAAATCGACACGGCCTGGGCCCAATACCACACGGTTGTGCCTCTCTAATATACTCTAACATGGCCTAGACCCTAAAACACACGGGCATGTCTCCTCAGCAGACTCGACCACGGCCTGAAATTAATTGACACGAGCGTATGCCATGGGCGTGTCCCTGCCGCGGCCAAGAGGAGTTTTACCCGGAATAGGATACTTGGATGCAAAGAAACACATTCCAAAGCTTATTCAAACACCCTAGTAGGAATTCTACTTGAATTAGGATATGTAGGGGCCAAGTAAGATATCTTAAAGTCTATATAAACACCCTAGGGGGCAACTTAAGGAAGGAGTTTAGCAGAAACCTTCTGCCAGGGCTTTTGTCGGGGGAACCCAGGGCTTTAGTCAGGGGGCGTCAAGCTAGGCCAAGGAAGGTAGATTTGTGGAGATTTACTAGAAGATAGCCAGTTGATTCATCTCAAGAAGATGGAATTATACTCAAGATGACAGATCTCTCCTTCAATTCTTCCAGGGGGTTTTAGGGATTTCTTATGTTTTGTTTTATCTTTTCTTTTGAGATGTATTCCTTTATTATTATTATGAACTAAACCTTCAGATACATGAGGGGATGAAACCTAAGATGAATCTTGTTATCGTTTGCTGAACTATATGATAAATATTTGACTTGTTCTTAATTATGTGTTCTTAATTCTTGTGTTGATATTTTCGGGATATTAATTCAAGCATAATTAAGCGGAGTTGATCGCGCGCCTAGAGATAGGGTGACGAGATTTTTCTAGATTAGGGTGGAACCTAAATGGGAGTTCTGTAGATCAAGTTAATACAATTCTAGGGTTTTAATTAGAAAGAGATTTCAGTTAATCAACCTAGGGTTAAATGTTAGTCACCTCAAGAGAGGGATTAATATACGTTAGGGAATCTTACGGATCAAGTCAAGTGAATAAATCGTCTAGTTCAGTGTTAGATAACAAGTGAAGTCTAGGTGGATTCTTCCTTGGGTGTCGTCTTAATCATTGGTTTTTCGTCAAGTTATTTTCCAAATTCCATTCTTCTTTGTCTTAGAAGTCTTTAGTTTAGTAGTTAGTTAATTTAGATTAAATAACAAATTCCCTTAATTCTTAGGCTAGATAATAAAAAAAGAGTTAGTATTAGTACTTTTGGTTCCTTTGGGATTCGACATTCTGGTCTTGCCTAAACTATACTACTGTTCGATAGGTGCACTTGCCTCCATCATTGTCTTAGTTAGTTTCCAGGTTTGATCATTCTTTATATAAATTTTAAGACTCGACAAAACAACGATCACCCTGTTACAACCCTTTTAAAGACCTTTTGATTTGTGTATCATCTCATTTTATAGTGGTGGAAATTTTATTTTCAGGCAAGCCTATGGGATTAACTTTTCATGTTCGACTTTTGAGAGCTTAATTTTGAACCTTAAACACTTCGAGTGATTTGAGTGAATCTTTAGTGAGTGTGTCAACTCTTGTCAATTTTGAATTAAAGGTAATTATTTAGATAAGGGGAAACACCTATATTTTTCGTGCTACAAACTTGTGACTTTGATTGTTTGAATCTTTAGGACTCGTTGAGTTAAATTATCTATGTATAAATTATCTATGAATTATGATGAAACATTATCGATGAATATTATGAATTGAGGAAGTTCGTTTTAATTGTGAGTTGAGAATTTTTCTTGAGGACAAGCAAATGCTTAAGTGTGGGGGTATTTGATAAACCATAATATAAACATATTTTAGTACCAAATTTAGCATACTTTTGAATGATTTATCCCTTTAATTATGGAAATAGGTGATCCTAATCCTTTGTTTTCATGTTTTATACTCAGGAGAGCACCGGAGGATGAAAAGAACGAGAAACGGGCCGAAAACGGAGAAAATGAGCCAAATTACAAAATCCACATGGCCTGGTGATCGCTGCAAAATAGTATAGTTTTAATATTTATAAAAGAGTGATCCAACCAGTGGACTGACTGCGACAACGATAGAGGCAAGCGCACCTATCGAACAATAGTATAGCTCAGGCAAGAATATTTTTATTGAACCCAAGGAACCTAAAAGTACTATTACTCACTTTCTTTCTATTATTTAGCCTAAAATATGGAGTGATTGGTTTATTAAACTAAAACAAATGAAATATTTAAACTAAATGCAAAGACAAAAGAAACGAAACTTTGGGAAAAGACTTTGAAGAAAACTCAATTGATAAAGATGATACCTTCGGGGAGAATCCACCTATGACTTCACTTATTATCTAACTTCCAATTCACATGATTTCTTTTACTTAGCTTGATCCGTGAGACTCCCTAACCTATATTAAACCTTCTCTCGAAGTGAATAACGTCTAACCTTAGGTTAATTAGTGGAACTCTTGTTCTCTTATAATAACCCCCTAAGGAAGCAGTAAATTGATCAATGGACTCCCATATTAGGTTTCACCCTAATCTGGCAAAATCTTGTAAACCTATCTCTAGGCACCCGATCAACTCCGCTTAATTATGCTAGATCTACTCTTAGGCAGGTCTATTCCTCGTCCACCTAAGCACATTAGATAAATTTAAGCAACATAATTAAGAACAAATTAAGTATTTATCATATAAACTGAAAGAATTAAATAACAAATTCCATCATAGGTTTCATTCCCTTTAGGTATCTGAGGGGTTTAGTTCATGATTAAACAAGAAAACATCTCAAGAGAAAAGATAAAACAAAACATAGGAAATCCTTTAAACCCCCTGAAGGAATTGAAAAGGAGACCATCCGTCTTGAGTAGAATTCCAACTCTTCGAGATGGATCAATTGGCTATCTTTGAGTAATTCCCTAAACGAGTAAAGCTCTGGCAGAAAAACTCTGCTAAAACCTGACGACCTTGAATTGCTGCCTTGGATTGTTTATATAGACATTTGGGATGCTTTACTTCGCTCCTAAGTACTCGTAATTCGGGTAAAATTCGTCCTAGGTGTTTGAGTGGACTTAGGATTGCATTTTTTAGGCTCCAATCACCAAATTCCAAGTGAAATTGCTCTTTTTTCTCGCCTGTAAAGGGCATGGCCTTGACACGCCGCGTGTAAATCGTGGTCGACGCCATTTTGGGAACGAATGTGTAGATGTCTCCATCCGTGTGAATCGTGGTAAGGCCGTGGTCGATTTAGGCATCTTGTGGCATATGACACGCCTTGGTCGGCCCACTTTGGTTCGCTTTAAGCCCATTTTGCATTGCAATATATGGGCTATGACACAAAAGAAAGGATTAAGAGCACCTTTTACATAAATTAAGGATAAATTCATCCAAAAGCATACTAAATGTGGGATTAAAATGTGTTACTTTTACGGTTTATCAAATACCCCCACACTTAAGTTTTTGCTTGTCCTCAAGCAAAATTCTCAACTTACAATTAAAATGAACTTTCCATAATTCATAATTCCTATCGATATTGTCTCATCATAATTCATAGATAATTTATACATGGATGATTTAACTGGAAGTGCCCTAAAGTTTCAATTACGATAAGTCATACCTTTATAGCCTGGAACCGTAGGTGTTTCCCTTATCTAAGTAATTATCTTTGATTCAAACCGACAAGGACCAACATCCTCACTAAAGATTCACTCAAATCACTCAAAAAGTGTTTAAGGTTCAAGAATAAGCACTCTAAGTCAAACTTGAAAAGTTAATCCCATAAGCTTGCTTGAAAATCAAATCTCCACCATTGTATATGAGATGATAAACAGATCAAAAGGTCTTTATTAGGGTTATGTGGGGCTAGGGTTAAAGGTGTGGATAAAGGTGAATTAGAAGGTTAGAATCGAGATTGAATTAACCAATTACCTAACTAGAAACAATGAACTAATATAAGTACTTACATCAAATAAAAGCTAATAGGAATACTATAATACTTCAATACGAGCTCTTCTTCAACGATTGGAATTTAGATATATGAGCTCTAAACTTTGATTTTGATTTTGATTTTGATTTTTTTTTAAGAACAAATAAAAACATTACATCATAAATGATAAATGTAACTACGGAACTAATATAATTCGTAATTTAATCAAATCAAACCTCGATTAAAGGGTAGTCAAAAGAATGGTGATAACAAATATAAAGGAATTTTGGGTTGATATTAGTGGGTGAGTCAATAAAAGGTTATTAGGTTTCAACGGGTTCACTAGGGTTAATTTGTTAAGGTAGGCTTTTAGTGGAGTGAATGGGTTAAACCTAGGTGCCTTTATCATCTCAGTATATCAAATCATTATTGTGGTCTCAACATGTATAAACGAGGCGAGTTCTAGAATAACAGTTCAAAGTTGACACACTCATAATCAATAAAATGAGCAAGAAAAAGAATATATGCTCTATATGGCTCAAAATCTCACCAAAAATTATGGGTGTTTTTTACATCAATCCGTATAGATTTCAAATTTCAAAGTAATACTCAGATTTAGTTCGACAACCTATCAATTTTTATTTTTGAAAAATAGACTTATCATGCTTGATTCTCTAGTATTCTTCAAATTTAATCATCAATGCACAATTAAATATGCCTTACTCTAAAACATCTCAATAAGAATCATAAGTCATTAGAAATTTCATCCTAATTAATAATATGAGAATAATTCTTAAGATCAAGACTAATTTTAGGGTTTTGAGAATTATGCAAAAAGTTAGGCACTATTACCCCCACACTTAAGATGTACATTGCCCTCAATGTACAAAGATAGATAATGAAATTTATGTGCCAAATCAAAAAGATAAGTGGGGAAAGTAATACTCCCTGAAATCTGGATGATCCTTGGCGTCTCTGGTGGTGGTGATGGCGTTTTCTATGGGCCTGGTAGAGTGGCTACCGGGAAGCAAATTGCTAGATGAAGAAATTGTGTAGCCTGTGAAGATATACCCAAGAGATCTGGGGAAATAATAATACTATACTAATAATATAATTAAAGATTAAGGAAATAAAATGAAGAAGACTAAGAAGAAAACTGAAATTGAAAGAAAAGACTAATGGACTAAGGAGTCCTTATAGTTGGATGGTTTGTGAAGTGGGTGTGTCCTCTAAGGCTGTGGTGTGTGATTCCCTAGCAGCCTTTAGAACCTAAAACCAAGAAACTAATATGAAATAAATTAATTTAAGTAGGAAATAAGTAAAGATAAGGAAAATAAAGGAGACGAGAAAAGAAAAATAGAACCGAAAAGGTTTTCGAGACCCTTCGCATGTCAATTAAGTGAAGCTGCCGGCATGAACTCATGTTGAGGTCTCCTCTAAGGACGTGATGCTTACGTTTCTTCGGCATGATCTTTGTGTTGCTCAAGTGTCTTGGATCTTTTATCTGGTATGTTCCCACGCCCGTGTACTGAGGGTGTGTGCTCTCACACGGCTGTCTAGCATGGCCGTGGCTAATGACGTGTTATTTTTTACACGCCCATTTCTTAGTCATCAACGCCTATTTCGAGAAAGTCAGTAGCTTCACATGGTTCGTAGGCACGCCCGTGCTATTCTTGTCGATACCCGTACTTTAGGGTTGTTGGGCTCGTGACGTCGCGGAGTGGTTGGACTAGCTTGCACGGCCCTACTCCTGTCAGTGTGGTGGTTTTGGTGGTCCACACGGCCACGAACATGGTCGTGTGTAAGGCCGTGTGGTCTGGAAATCTACACTTTTGTGTTAGTTTCCAACTAAATACTCATGAAAGAAAGATAGAAAGAAAAGAAATTGAAATCAAATCTGAAAACAAATAGTGTTAATGTTCGGGTTGCCTCCCGAGAAGCGCTCATTTATAGTCTTAAGCTAGACTGTCTTCGTGTTTGAAAATTTTCAAGGAGGTTTAAAGGTTTGAATATCTTCCCTCATACTTGCGATTTTATTTTCATGACAAGATTGGAATTGAGAAGCATTTACCTCTAATTTGTCAAATTTTGGGTTACTTACCTCGACTGTGTTGTGGGGGAAGATTTCGTGTACCTTGGTGAGGATTTCTCCCTTTGCCCTCGAGTCTGTTGAAGTGATGTGAAGACCAAGTTTGTCTAACAGCACCTGGCCTACTATTTTAAAGTGATTGGATGTTCCTATGAGCTCTTCTGGTGATTCCTTAGGTTTTACTTCGTGTGGATCTGGCTTTTCTTTGGTGTATATCTTCTGCTCTTCTAAATTGTTGATCGTATGCTTCTGTGTTGACTAAATTTTGATGTTTCGTAACGATGGAGGTTGAATAATTTGATTATCTATTGAAATGTCTTTCTTACCTTCATCTTCTGTGGTTCTAGCTGAGTCGAGAGCTGAAGATTGACTGATTCATCTCCTACACGAAGTATGAGTTCCCCTGTGGCAACATCAGTTATAGTCTTAGTAGTAGTAAGAAAAGGTCTACCAAAAATTAAAGGGATTGAAATTTCCTCATCCATGTCTAAAACAACAAAATCTACTGGGAAAACAAATTTATCGATTTTGACTAAAACATCTTCAATAATGCCCCTAGGGATTCTGACAATTTTATCAGCTAGTTGAATACTCATCCTAGTTTGTTTGGGCTTCCCTAGACCTAGTCGTTTAAATAGTGCATAAGGCATAACATTTATACTTGCCCCTAAATTAGCTAACGTATTATCAATAGTCAAACTACCAATTAAGCATGGAATCGTAAAACTCCCTTGATCTTTTAATTTTTTTGGTAGCCTGTTCTGTAGCATAGCTAAACATGTTGCGTTTAATTCCACATGGTGCTCTTCATCTATTTTGCGTTTGTTCGTCAAGAGCTTGCTTAAGAATTTCCTTGCATCGGGCATCTGAAAAAGAGCTTCAAGAAGAGGTAAGTTAATATGTAATTTCTTCAAGAGTTTTAGAAACTTACCGAATTGTTCCTTTGAATCATCTTTTTTCAATGCTTCGGGATAAGGTATGCGAGGTTGGTATTCTTTGATTGCCAGTTTTGGCTTTTCTTGAGCTACCTCTGTCTTATCCTTCTTTTCTTACGCTGATGTGGGTCTATCTACTTCGGTACCCTCTTGAGTTGTAATGGCTTGGATTTGCTCTTTTGGGTTTATTTCTGTGTTGCTTGGTAGACGTCCTTGTTGGCGTTCAGAAATTAACTCTGTTAGGTGTCCCACTGATCTAGTAAGTTCTCCAACTTGATTCTCGAGTCCTTTCATCGACTTCTATTGATCATCAAGGTTTGTATCAGTCTTTTGGAGATGAGATTCTGTGGCTGCCATGAATTTTGTCAGCATCTCTTCAAGGCTTGATTTTTTTTCCTGTAGGTAGGGCTGATTTTGATAATTTGGAGGAGGTTGCTGCCTTTGAATTCCTTAATTTCCTTGTCCTCCCCACGAAAAATTTGGGTGGTTCCTCCAACCTGGGTTATAAGTATTACTATAAGGATTATTATTGGATCTAAAATTGTTACCTATATAGTTTGTCTGCTCATTTTCTGCTCTTGGTTGGTAGGGTGGGTACTCAGCATTCGCCACATTCTCGTTTGCTCCGCATTGCATTACTGGATGTACCTGCGAAGAACATAAATTATCAAGCTTTTTATTCATTAACTCCACCTGTGCTGACAGCATTGTCACTGCGTCTATGTTGAAAACCCCGACTAATTTTGTCGGTTTTGCCCTTGTGATTTTCCATTGATAAGTGTTCAATGACATCTCTTCAATAAAATCGTAGGCCGCTTCAAGAGTTTTGTTGTTTAGAGTTCCACCGGCTGATGAATCAATCATTTGCCTTGTTAAAGAATTCACACCGTTGTAAAAAGTTTGGACTTGAAGCCACAAAGGTAATCTGTGGTGTGGGCATCTTCTTAGGAGATCCTTGTATCTTTCCCATGCATCATATAATGTTTCTGCGTCATTCTGCACAAAAGAAGATATGTCATTCCTAAATTTGGCCGTTTTGGCTAGTGGGAAATACTTTAAAAGAAATTTTTCGGTCATTTGGTCCCATGTGGTGATTGACCCTCATGGTAACAAGTTCAACCACTACTTTGCTTTATTCCTTAATAAAAAAGGAAATAATCAAGACGTATGGCATCATCAGAAATGCCGTTTATTTTGAAAGTATCACAGAACTCTAAGAAATTAGCTATATGAGTATTTGGATCTTCGTCCTGCAATCCATCAAATTGAACAAACTGTTGAATCATTTGTATTGTGTTAGGTTTTAATTCAAAATTATTAGCAACTATAGTAGGCCTAACAATACTAGATTCTGCTCCTGTCAAATTAGCTTTAGTAGAATCATACATAGTACGCTGAACATTCGATCTTTTGCATCGTGATTATTTTCTGCCATCCCTTCAGTAGGATTGGATCTGTCTTTTTGATCTTCTCTTTGGTAGTCTAGAGCTCGTCTAATTTCTCTGCGATTTCTGCGAGCGGTAGCTTCAATATCACTGTCGTATTCTAATGGTCCTTTAGGGTTTCTTCTAGTCATAAACTAGAGGTACCTTGCAAGTTTAATAAAGAAAGAGGATTAGCAAAATTAGAAATTTAATAAAAAATAAAAATTAGAAATAATGGCTAAAGTAATAAAAATAGAGCTTTCGTAATATTTTAGAAGTCCCTGGCAACGGCGCCAAAAACTTGATCACTATAAAACAGTCTAGTTTTAATATTTATAAAAGAGTGATCGAACCTATAGACTGACTGCGACAACGATAGAGGCAAGCGCACCGATCGAACAGTAGTATAGCTCAGGAAAGAATATTTTTATTGAACCCAAAGAACCTAAAAGTACTATTACTCACTTTCTTTCTATTATTTAGCCTAAAATATGGAGTGTTTGGTTTATTAAACTAAAACAAATGAAATATTTAAACTAAATGCAAAGACAAAAGAAACGAAACTTTGGGAAAAGACTATGAAGAAAACTCAATTGATAAAGACGATACCTTTGGGGAGAATCCACCTATGACTTCACTTATTATCTAACTTCCGATTCACATGATTTCTTTTACTTAGCTTGATCCGTGAGACTCCCTAACATATATTAAACCTTCTGTCGAAGCGAATAATGTCTAACCTTAGATTAATTAGTGGAACTCTTGTTCTCTTATAATAACCCCCTAAGGAAGTAGTAAATCAATCAATGGACTCCCATATTAGGTTTCACCCTAATCTGACAAAATCTCGTAACCCTATCTCTAGGCGCCCGATCAACTCCGCTTAATTATGCTAGATCTACTCTTAGGCAGGGTCTATTCCTCCTCCACCTAAGCACATCAGTTAAATTTAAGCAACATAATTAAGAACAAACTAAGTATTTATCATATAAACCGAAAGAATTATATAACAAATTCCATCATAGGTTTCGTCCCCTTCAGGTATCTGAGGGGTTTAGTTCATGATTAAACAAGAAACATCTCAAGAGAAAAGATAAAACAAAACATAGGAAATCCTTAAAACCCCCTGAAGGAATTGAAGAGGAGATCCTCCGTCTAGAGTAGAATTTTGACTCTTCGAGATGGATCAATTGGCTATCTTCGAGTAATTCCCTACACGAGTAAAGCTCTGGCAGAAAAACTCTGCTAAAACCTGATGACCTTGAATTGCTGCGTTGGATTGTTTATATAGACGTTTGGGATGTTTTACTTCGCTCCTAAGTACTCGTAATTTGGGTATAATTCGTCCTAGGTGTTTGAGTGGATTTAGGATTGCGTTTCTTGGGCTCCAAGCATCCAATTACGAGTGAAATTACTTTTTACCACGATAGGGGCACGGCCTTGACACACCCATGTAAATCGTGGTCCAGCCCGTGTCTCCATCTTGTCGATTTAGGCACGGCTATGACACGTCCGTGCAACATATAGGTAGAGGCCGTGTCTCGATTCTGCCATTTTGGGAATGACCGTGTAGATCACTATGCATGCCCGTGCGTGGACTTTATCGATGGGAAAATGGCCGTGTGAATCGGGGTAAGGCCGTAGTCTAGATGACTATCGAGGCATGGCAGTGTGGCATGAAGTCTAGGTCGTGCTGACCTCTTGGGTCGGCCCACTTTGGTTCATTTTAATCTCGTTTTGCATTATTTTTATCCTTGGGTGCTTTCCTGAGTATAAGACACGAAAAGAAAGGATTAAGAGCACCTTTTTACATAAATTAAGGATAAATTCATCCAAAAGCATACTAAATGTGGGATTAAAATGTGTTACTTTTACGGTTTATCACCTGGACCCCGAGTCACATGGCCGTGCCTCTTTAGCAGGACCGACCACGGCCTATAACTCGAATTACATGGGCATGCCATACGGGCGTGTCCTTGTCGTAGCAAAAAAGAGTTTCATTTGGATTAGGGTACTTAGAGGCAAAAAAAGACATTCCAAAAGCCTATATAAACACCCTAGAGGCCAACCTTCAAGGGAGGCATTCAGCTAGGCCAATGAGCCAAGCCAGAGGGGCCGAATTGTGGGATTCACTCGAAGAAAGCCAGTTGATTCATCTCAAGAAGCTGAAATCATACTCAAGACTGAGGATCTCTCTTTCATTTCCTTTAGTGGGTTTTAGGGTTTTTCTTTATGTTTTGTTTTATATTTTCTTCTAAGATTTATTCTTTTATGATTATGATCTAAACCCCTCAAATACCTGAGGGGGATGAAACCTAAGACGGATCTTGTTATTGTTATCTGAGCTGTATGATAAATACTTGATTTGTTCTTAACTATGTGTTCTTAATTCTTGTTTTGATATTTCAAGATATTGATTCAAGCATTTATGCTCTTAGGCAGAGGAGGAATAGACTCTGTTTAAGAGTAGATCTAGCATAGTTGAGCGGAGTTGATCACAACCCTAAAGATAGGATGATGAAAATCTGCTGGATTAGGGTCAAACCTAATATGGGAGTCCATAGATCGATTTAATGCAATTCTAGGGGTTTTAATTAGAAAGAGATTTCAATTAATCAACCTAGGGTTAGACGTTAGTAGCCTCGAGAGAGGTATTAATATAAATTAGGGAATCCTACAGATCAAGTCAAGTGAATAAATCGTCTGGTTCAGAGTTAGATAACAAGTGAAGTCTAGGTGGATTCTTCCTCGAGTATTGTCTTAATCAATTGGTTTTTCCCTAAAGTATTTTCCCCAATTCCTTCTTTGTATCTTAGAATATTTAGCTTAGTAGTTAGTTAATTTTAGATTAGATAGCAATTCCCTTAATTCTTAGGCTAGATAATAAAAAGAGAGTTAGTATTAGTACTTTTGGTTCTTTTGGGTTTGACAATCCGGTCTTGCCACTAAACTATACTATTGTTCAATAGGTGCGCTTGCCTCAATCGTTGTCATAGTTAGTTTCTAGGCTCGATCATTCTTTATATAAATTTTTAGGACTCTGACACACGATCAGTAAAGAATTCGTAGTTTACAATGATGCATCGTTAAATGGCCTGGGTTGTGTTTTGATGTAGGAAGGCAAGGCTGTAGCTTATGCCTCGAGACAGTTGAAGCCACAAGAAAAGAATTACCCGGCGCACGATCTTAAATTAGCCGCGATAGTGTTGACATTGAAAATTTGGCTCCATTACTTGTTTGGTGAGAAATGCCATATTTATACCGACCACAAAAGCTTGAAATATCTGATGACTCAGAAGGATTTTAATTTGCGACAGCGAAGATGGTTAGAATTGCTAAAGGACTATGAATTAGTGATTGATTATCATCTGGGGAAAGCAAACGTAGTTACTAATGCTTTAAGCCAAAAATCTTTATTTGCTTTACGTGCTTTGAACACACAATTAGCCTTGTCTGACGATGATTCGATAGTAGCCGAGTTTAAAGCAACACCATTATTTCTATAATAGATTTGTGAGGCTCAAAATTTTGATAATGAATTGCAAGCAAAACGAACACAGTGTGAGTCGACTTGATTCAGAGTTTCGAATAGGGCCTGATGAATGTTTGACGTTTCGAGGTAGAATTTACGTACCGAGAAATCTCAAGCTTATTCAAAAAATTCTAAACGAAGCATACAGTAGTTGTTTATCAGTACATCCGGGAAGTACGAAAATGTATAACGATTTGAAATAGCTTTATTGGTGGCACAGTATGAAACAAGATATCTCAGAATTTGCTTCAACATGATTGATTTGTCAGCAAGTCAAAGCTGAACATCAAGTGCCGTCAGGTTTATTACAGCCTATTATGATTCCCGAGTGGAAGTAGGATAGAGTAACAATGGACTTTGTACCGGGATTGCCCTTATCTCCGAAAAATAAAGATGCGATTTGGATTGTTGTTGACAGATTGACGAAATCGGCTCATTTTATTCCGGTACGAACATATTTCTCGCTAGATAAATTAGCTGAGTTGTATATCTCAGAGATTGTTTGATTGCACAGAGTGCCACTATCTATTGTTTTGGATAGAGATTCGAGATTCACTTTGTGATTTTTGAAGAAATTGCAAGAAGCTTTAGGTACAAAGCTGTATTTTAGCACTGCGTTTCACTCGCAAACGGATCGTCAGTCCAAACGAGTTATTCAAATACTTGAGGATATGTTGCGATGTTGCATTCTTGAGTTTGAAGATAGCTGGGAGAAATATCTACAGCTGATTGAATTTTCTTATAATAATAGTTTTCAATCGAGTATAAAGATGGCACCGTACGAAGCTCTATACAGACATAAATGTCGAACATCGTTGTATTGGACTGAGCTTAGTGAGAATAAGACTCACGGAGTTGGCACGATTAGAGAAACAAAAGAAAAAGTGAAATAGATTCGTGATAGTTTGAAAGCAGCTTCGGATCGACAGAAATCGTACACAGACTTGAAACGGAAAGATATTGAGTTTTCAATCGGGGATAAAGTATTTCTAAAAGTCTCATCATGGAAGAAAATACTTAGATTTGGTAGAAAAGGGAAATTGATTCCGCGATTCATCGGACCTTATGAGATTACTGAGCGAATTAGGCCAGTGGCATATCGGTTGTCCTTACCGTCTGAGTTGGAAAAGATACATATTGTGTTTCATGTGTCGATGCTTCGACGATACTAATCCGACCCTTCACATTTCATTTCCCTGATCGAGGTTGAAATTTAGTCTGATATGTCGTATGCTGAAGAATCGACTCGAATTTTAGCTTGTGAGATCAAAGAGCTAAGAAATAAGAGAATAGCATTAGTGAAAGTATTACGGCATGGACACTGGATTGAAGAAGTTACATGGGAACCCGAGGATGCTATGAGAAAACAATACCCGAACGTATTCACTGGTAAGATTTTTGGGTACGAAAATCCCTAAGGGGGGAGAGTTGTAACAGCCCGATTTTAGCTCAATCGGAGTAGTGGTTTTGGAATCATAAATACGATGTCAAAAAATTATTTTAATATTATTTTTGGTGTTTACAGCATGATAGCATGTATGTGTGAAAATTTCGTGAGCTAATTTTATCGTTTGGATGTTTAATTTGAGAAAAAGGACTTAATCGTGTAAAATGCAAAAGTTGCATTCTACTTGTTAAAGGTGTCAAATAGTTTTGGCTTTTAAATATGATGGCCTTAAATTGTAATTAGACCATTTTAAATGATAGTGGACATATATGGACATTTAATGGATGTTTTAAATAGTTTTTCATTAAGGATAATATGGTAAATTAGTTATTAAGTTAATATTAATAAAACGAAAGCCAATTTTTCTCACTATCTTCACCATCTAGCCGAATTTAAAGAAGAAAAAAGTAATTTTCCCCATCTAGGGTTCGGTCACTTGGAAGTTAAATTGGTAAGTGTTTTGAGCTCTATTTTTGATATTTTTACGTTTTTGAGATCGTTTCTTCGTATTATAGCTAGCTCGTACCTTAGATTTTGAAATTATTAAAGATTTTGAGAGCTGCAATTGATGAGTATGTGTTCTTTGATGTTTGAAGATGAAATATGAATTTTTGATGACAGATTTCATGTTTTGTGAAGTGATTTTGTAATATCCGGGAATTAGGGCTTGTGCATAATTGTTAAATTGTATGAAGTAGCATGCCTATGTGTGTTTGAATGTGTTATATGAATTTTTGAGAACTTCAAAGTGTAGGTAAATGCCTTAGAAAATATTGGATTTTAAGTATTAAAGAGGGAGCTAAGCTTGTTAGGCCTTAAGAAAATATGTAGAGGGAATTGGACATAAGAATGGGCTTGTTAATGTGGCAAGGAGGCACCACTTAAAGCCCTAGGAAGTGACGCCACAGGAAGTGTAAGGAGGGCTTAGATTCGAGTTGCAAGGAGAGCACTTTTGGAGTTTTATTTTGCACCAAGGAGGGGAGGTAGTGGATGGCATGTGGACTCTAGAAGGAGGAGGTATAGATGGGGTTGGAGAGTTGAGGATTCGACTAAGGAGGAGTGGATCAAGGGATAAAGGAGAGAGGGAAGAGAGTTGGTCGGCCTAGGGACTCCCTTGGTGTTATTTTCGGCCAAAAGGAGGAAAGGAGGCCATTTTTTCTTTCTTTTCTTTTCAAGAGTGCCTTTGCCGAAATTCTTCTCTTCTCTTATTCTTCTTTTTCTTTCCTTCTACCCCAAATCCATACCTATTCCCTAATAGCCGAATCTCAAGGTGCCCTCATTCTCTCTTCTTTGTCCCAAGTCTTAAAAGTCGGATACTCAAAGTAAACCCTAGATGATTAGTCATTAAACCCCAAAACTAAATTCTTTGTTTTGGTGGCCATAACCGATTGCCCCTCTACCCTGTTAAAGTCGATTTGATCACTATCTAGTCTACATAGCCGAATATCTCAGTGGTGTCAAGCAGTAGTGCAGTCGATCTCAATATTAAAGGTAAGAACAAATGTTATTCGATTTGCAATCCTTTCTTTCTTTTAGCCGAAAATTCTAGAAACTAATCCCATTAATATTCTTTGGCCGAAACTATGAAGGATCTTTCGGGATTTCTATTGTAGCCGACTTCTAGGGGAGACCATTCGGGATTTGGTTGACTAAGGTAAGTAAAGTGTAATATTAGGCCACAGGCCATTTATGATGTTCATAAAGTGTTAGAATCGAATCTAACATAAGGCTTGTAGGTATCTCGACATCTCCATAAGACAAGTGACGATTTTGGGATTTAGACCCACAAGGTAAGGGACTATGAACATTCGGCCAAGGCCATATTTAGTGATTAATGTTGGTCGAATTCTGACTTTGATTTTTAGGGAAGTGTACACTCTATTTTGGTAGATTTTCGGGATCCGGAAAACACGTTAGTAACCAGGTGTGTAGCCCCACACTAACTCTTGATAGATTTATGGTATTGTTGTATTATATGTGTTCATAAGAATTTGAAAAATGTGGCTAAAGGTACCATTCAATGGTACAACATATTCAGGTACGTTATTCTCTAAAGATCTGCTAGTAGTATTATAAACTATGAACGTGACATATATGAGAATTGGTTACGATTATGAATAAGGCATGTGGCATGACATTTGCATGATTTGTATGACTCATGGGGCATATGGGTGATTATGAAAAGGGGAAGTGATCTGGTGGTTTTTACCACAATATCTGGTGACTCATGTCACATAATCTGAATGTGGTGACTTATGTCACAAAATGTTATCTGGTGGCTATGCCACAATTTATAAGGTGATGTGCAAGTCAACTAATAAGGGTTCGTAAAAGGGTTCGTAAAAGGTTATTATAGAAGGTTCGTAAAAGGGTTCTCGTCGATCGCAGCACCTTTGACAAAGTTACTAAGGAAAGAGGTACCTTTCGTGTGGACTGATAAGCAACAGGAGAGCTTTGAGAAACTTAAGAGGGTCTTGACTGAAGCTCCGATTTTAATTCAACCTGAGGCAGGGAAGGATTTTGTGGTATATTGTGATGCTTCCTATACAGGATTGGGAGGTGTCCTTATGCAAGATGGGAAGGTAGTGGCTTATGCGTCTCGACAATTAAGGCCACATGAGGTTAACTACCCGACGCACGATTTGGAATTGGCAGCAGTGGTCTTTGCTCTTAAAGTGTGGAGGCACTACTTATATGGAGAAAAGTCAATGATCTACACGGACCACAAGAGTCTGAAGTATTTGCTGACTCAAAAAGAGCTGAACCTGAGACAGTAAAGGTGGGTGGAATTATTGAAGGATTATGATTGTTCTATAGAGTATCACCCGGGCAAGGCAAATGTGGTGGTAGATGCCCTAAGTCGGAAAGTAGTGTCAGATCTGAGGGCAATGTTTGCACATCTTAGCTTGTATGACGATGGAAGTTTGTTAGCAGAGTTGCAAGTTAAGCCGACATGGTTGAATGAGGTGAAAGAGAGTCAGTTGGCAGATGATGATCTAAGTGCTAAGCTACGGCAAGTGCAAAGTGGGGAGTTGAAGGACTATGGTATTAATGGCGATGGAGTATTGTGTTTCAAGGGTAAGGTCGTATCTTAGAAGAACGAGGAGTTCTGGCGAGAGAATTCTTCAAATCGCATAGTAGCCCCTATGCTATGCATCCCGGAGGTAGTAAGTTGTACAAAGATCTAAGGGAACAATTTTGGTGGCACGGTCTTAGCGAAAAGTTCTTGAATTAGTAGGGAAGTGCTTAACGTGTCGACAAGTTAAAATTTGAACACCAAGTTCCGTCGAGGTTGCTTCACCAATCTAGATTCGCGATGGAAGTGAGAGAGAATCACCATGGACTTCGTTAGTGGGCTTCCCCTTACGCCTACTAAGAAGGACTTGGTATGGGTGATAGTGGATCGATTGACAAAGTCCGCGCATTTCATTCCCGTGTGGGTTGACTATTCCCTACAAAAATTGGCAAGGTTGTACGTTGCAGAAATTGTAAGGCTGCACGGAGTGCCGATGTCGATTATATCGGATAGGGATCCGAGGTTTACGTCTCGGTTTTAGAAGGCACTACATCAAGCTTTGGTCACCAGATTAGACTTTAGTACGGCATTTCATCTGCCATCGGACGGCCAGTCTGAGCGAGTGATCCAAGTGTTAGAGGATATGCTGAGGGGCTGTGTATTAGACTTCAGAGGGAGTTGGGAAGAGTTTTTTCCTTCAGCAGAATTTGCGTACAATAACAGCTATCAGGCAAGTATTCAGATGGCACCGTACGAAGCACTGTATGGACAGAAGTGTCACACTCCCACATGTTGGATGGAATTGGGAGAACGTCGAATTTTAGGTCCGAAAATTGTGGCAGAATCAGAGGAAAAGGTTAAGGTAATTTGGACACGGTTGAAGGAGGCTTCTAACAGGCAAAAGTCATACGCAGATCTTAAGCGGAAGGAGATTGAGTTTGCCGTGGGAGATTCGGTGTTTCTTAAAGTTTCACCGTGGAAGAAGGTAATGAGATTTGGTCGCAAAGGGAAGTTAAGTCCCAGGTTTATAGGACCTTATCGGATATTAAAGCGAGTTGGACCAGTGGCCTAGCAGTTGGAGTTGCCTTCGGAATTGCAGCAGATGCACGATGTATTCCATGTTTCTATGCTACGTTGATACCAATCGGATCCATCTCATGTAGTTCTGGTTGAAGAGGTGGAGCTAAGGCTAAATTTGTCCTACGAGGAGGAGCCAATTCAGATCTTGGAGCGAGATGTGAAAGTGTTACGGAGGAAATCGATCCCTCTGGTCAAAGTGCTATGGCGTAATCATGGATCGGAGGCAGCTTCTTGGGAGCCGGAAGAAGCAATGCGACAGCAATACCTCCACCTATTCTAGCCAGGTGATTTCGACGTCGAAATTATTTTAAGGGGGTATAACTATAATATCCAGGAATTAGGGCTTGTGCATAATTGCTAAATTGTATGAAGTAGCATGCCTATGTGTGTTTGAATGTGTTATATGAATTTTGATAACTTCAAAGTTTAGGTAAATACCTTAGAAAATATTGGATTTTAAGTATTAAAGGGGGAGCTAAGCTTGTTAGGCCTTAGGAAAATATGTAGAGGAATTGGACATAAGAATGGGCTTGTTAAAGTGGCAATGAGGCGCCACTTAAAGCCCTAGGAAGTGACGCCACAGGAAGTGCAAGGAGGGCTTAGGTTCGAGTTGCAAGGAGAGCACTTTTGGAGTTTTATTTTGCAGCAAGGAGGGGAGGTAGTGGACAGCATGTGGACTCTAGAAGGAGGAGGTATAGATGGGGTTGGAGAGTTGAGGATTGACTAAGGAGGAGTGGATCAAGGGATAAAGGAGAGAGGGAAGAGAGTTGGCCGGCCTAGGGACTCCCTTGGTGTTATTTTTGGCCAAAAGGAGGGAAGGAGGCCATTTTTTTCTTTCTTTTCTTTTCAAGAGTGCCTTTGCTGAAATTCTTCTCTTCTCCTATTCTTCTTTTTCTTTCCTTCTACCCCAAATCCATACCTATTCCCTGATAGCCGAATCTCAAGGTGCCTTCATTCTCTCTTTTTTGCCCCAAGTCTTAAAAGCCAGATACTCAAAGTAACCCCTAGTTGATTAGTCATTAAACCCCAAAACTGAATCCTTTGTTTTGGTGGCCATAACAGATTGCCCCTCTCCCCTGTTAAAGCCGATTTGATCACTATCTAGTCTACATAGCCGAATATCTCAGTGGTGTCAAGCAGTAGTGCAGTCGATCTCAATATTAAAGGTAAGAACAAATGTTATTCGATTTGCAATCCTTTCTTTCTTTTAGCCGAAAAATCTAGAAACTAATCCCATTAATATTCTTTGGCCAAAACTATGAAGGATCTTTCGGGATTTCTATTGTAGCCGACTTCTAGGGGAGACCATTCGGGATTTGGTTGACTAAGGTAAGTAAAGTGTAATATTAGGCCGCAGGCCATTTATGATGTTCATAAAGTGTTAGAATCGGATCTAACATAAGGCTTGTAGGTATCTCGACATCTCCATAAGACAAGTGACGATTTCGGGATTTAGACCCACAAGGTAAGGGACTATGAACATTCGGCCAAGGCCATATTTAGTGATTCATGTTGGCCCAATTCTGACTTTGATTTTTAGGGAAGTGTACACTCTATTTCGGTAAATTTTCAGGATTCGAAAAACATGTTAGTAACCAGGTGTGTAGCCCCACACTAACTCTTGATAGATTTATGGTATTGTTGTATTATATGTGTTCATAAGAATTTGAAAAATATGGCTAAAGGTACCATTCAATGGTACAACATATCCAGGTACGTTATTCTCTAAAGATCTACTAGTAGTATTATAAACTGTAACACCCCAAACCCGGCCCATAAGTCTTGACCGGATCTGGTATGCCACTGGGTAAAATAATTTGGGTCAATTTGAAAGTTTGGTGAAAATTCGATAAAATTTGGCTAAGGTATTAAAACGGGGTTTGGAAGTTGGGCTTTTATAAATGTAGTTGGGTTGAAAAATTCTTTGAAAACTTTTGATCATGTAACATTTGATAAGTCGAGATTATAATTTACTTGGTGTAGTTTGTTACCCGATGGTAACATCTTTAAAACCCGTAGGAGTTTATTAAGTTTAAAAATTTACTTTTAACAGGTTCACTTATCATTTTAAAATTTCATTTGTAACTTAACATAAGTAAAATAAAAGAACATCACAAAATGAATAGCGGCCTTATTACAATCCCAAAATAAAAACTTAGAAAATTATTAAGTTTAACTAAAGCATGTAAAGACAATTCCAACGACAAGCATGGTAGCCTCGAGTCCTCTCGGCTCCATCTCTGCGATCTACTCATACGCAAAATGTTAAGGGAAGGGTGAGTCACCAAGACTCAGTGTGTAAATCCCCCACCCGAAAAATACAACTCATACACAATTCATTAATAAACATGCACATGCAACCCAACTAGCCATCCATACTCCTTTTCTACCCCGTGTGGTCAAAACCACTGATGACTTAAAGTCACAATTTAAATGATGGGGCCAACCCATCGTGTGGTCAAAACCACTGATGACCATAGGTCACAAATAATCAAGTGTGGTCAAAACCACTGGTGGTACCAAACCACTGGGACTTAGTCGTAAATAATCAATCGTTGTGGTCAAAACCACTGATGACCATAGGTCACAAATAATTTGATGGGGCCAACCCATCTTGTGGTCAAAACCACTGACGACAGTCCATATTTCATCCCCCTCCTCTCATCAATCCCACCATCACATGCTTATACATCAATTATCATGTCATAGTATTTAACATCATGTGATGGCATGCAAATCGTATATCAAAAATTACAAGATAGGGGACTTACCCGGAAACCATGATTATGCCACAAGCTAATCACAATCAAAAGATTAAAGGCAAACAATTAAGTCATGTATATTAATAAAGTGTGTAGTGAGTTTCTACACACCTCTTTCTACCGGAACACCTAGATCCCGAAAAGCTGATCTATAATGTTAGATCTCTTAACCTATAATTAGCCATTAACATAATTAAGGACATTAGGCCTATTCGGCCAAACCAAGTAGTATCAAAGGGACTTACCTTGAACGGATTTGATTTCCAAACAAATCCCGAAGCCTTAATTAGTCCCTAAATCCATGGCACATGTTAGTTTGACATTTAACATAAACTTTTTAATCGAAGGCCCTTGGCGAATGTAGCTTATTCACTTACCAAAATCGATTGCTAGAGGAATAGAGGTTGGATTGAGTACATCAAAATCCGGAGTACCTTATGGGAAATCGGTTCCCCACTATGAAATTTAAAGCACCTAGTTAGGGAAAGAAGATTCGGCTATCACAAATGGGAAGGTTTGGAAATTTAGATTAGAAGAGGGTAGGTTGACTAACAATAAGCAAGAGAAGCTGGAAATTTTGAACAATTTTGGCTAAGAAACAAGGAGATTTCGTGACACAATGAAGAGAGAAAAGAAAAGAGTTTCTTGGAGGTTTTTCACTTCTTTGCTATAGCAAAAATCAAAATATGGACAGCCCCAAGGAGTCCAAAAACCACCTCCTATTTTGTGATAATTTCCAGCCTTGAATTATCATAAGTAAATCTAGCTTTATCATACTTTTTAATCTCCTAATCCCTTCAACAATTTAATAGCAATTAAACTACCTACAATTACCCCTTTCCAGCTGAAATTGAGAGTCCAAAATTGAACCAACACTCTCCCATTCACGCCAGCAGCATTGAAAAAAAATAAAAAGCTACTGCAGTTGCCTTGGTTCGAAACCAAGACCTCATGCCGCAGCCCCCCTTCACGCCTTATGCCACTCTTCCCTTAGGACTTTCATGTCAAATAATCCCACCATTTATTTATAAAGCCTTATACCTGAGCCCTTTTCCTTTTAACGCCAAAGCCCAAAAATAAAATCCCCTTTGCGTTTGTCACGACTCGAACTCGAGTCCCTTTTGCCAAAGCCCCTTTAAGTGGCGCCCCAAGCCACTCCACCTCCTTGACTTTCATGTCCGATCCTTACCCGAAATTTTATCTAAAGAATTCCTAGCCCTAACGCCCAAAAAGCCCACAAGGAAAAAAAAGAAAAAAAAAACATTTCCTCCTTGTATCTCCCATGGATCGAACCCAAGACCTCCCTTGCCAACCACACGCTTCCAGCCACTGCACCAGAACCATTCTTGTGTCATAATTCGCCCAAATTTCCCCTTAACCCCTTTCTCACCTAGCTCCTTCTTTTAAGTACTTTAAAAAAGAGATTTTTAATTCCAAATCTGACCTAATTCGGGGTTATTTCTAGACCCTAATTTATGCCAAATAAAGTCATATTATTTATTTCTTTAAGCACACATGGGAAATTAATTGAATTACAAACAACCCTAATTCGTGGTGTTCAGTTCTACCCCTTAAAAGAATTTCGGCCTCGAAATTACAGATCGAGAAAAGTGGGAGTATTCTTTGCATCACATCCTCGAGTTCCCATGTGGCCTCCTCCGTACCATGATTCCGCCATAACACCTTCACCAAAGGCACGGACTTCTGCGAAGAACCTTGACATCCGATCCAAAATTTGTCTTGGCTCCTCCTCGAAAGACAAGTCGGGCTCACCTCAATTTTCGCTCTTGGCACAACGTGTGAGGGATCGATCGATAACGCCTCGCATTGAAACATGAAAGACATCATGGATCGGCTGAATTTTGCACGCAATTCATTTGGTAAGCTACCGGTCCTACGTTTCAACACCGTATGCGGTCCGATGAATCTAGGGCTTAGCTTGCCCTTCCTGGCCAAACCTCGGCACCTTCTTCCAAGGTGATACCTTCAAGAAAACCTTATCACCCACTGCATACTCAACCTCTCTGCGCTTAAGATCAGCGTAGGATTTCTGCCTATCCGACGCCTCCTTAAGACGAGCCCGAATCTCTTTAACTTTATCCTCCGTCTCTGCTACTAACTCTGGACCCAACATCCGACGTTCTCCTAGTTCTGTCCAACATGTGGGAGTATGGCATTTCCGTCCGTATAGCACCTCATACGGTGCCATCTGAATGCTCGCTCGATAACTATTGTTATAAGCGAACTCGCCAAGGTAGGTACTCCTCCCAAGCGCCACGAAAATCCAAAACCATTGACCCCTTAACATGTCTTCCAACACTTGGATTACCCTCTCGATTGTCCATCGATTTGTGGATGGAAAGCCGTCTTGAAATTCAACTTGGTGCCTAGCTCGATGTAAGGCCTTCCAAAATCTCGGCGTAAACCGGGATCCCGATCGAGATAATGGACACTGGTACTCCATGTAACCGTACTATCTCGGCTATATATAACTTAGCTAGCTTCACGGCGAGTAGTCAACCCTTACCGGTATGAAATGAGCCGACTTAGTCAATCGGTCTACTACCACCCAAACAGCATCCTTCTTCTTTGGGCGTGAGGAAGCCCACTTACAAAATCTATAGTAATCTCCTCCCACTTCCTTTGTGGGATTTTTCTTTGGTATAATGATCCGATGGCAATTGATGCTCGGCCTTCACTTGGCATGTCGACACTTGCCTACTAACTCGGTCACTTCCACTTGGACCGGCCACCAAAAGCTGTTCCTCAAATCTCGATACATCTTACTACTTCCCGGGTGCATAGCGTACGCACTGCTATGAGCTTCCTTAAGAATTCACTGCCTCAACTCATCATCCTTAGGCATGCATATTCTCCCCTGAAAGTACAATACTCCATCACCGTCCAAACTGAAACCTTCGGCCTCACCATTCTGTACTTGCAACCTTCGAGTATTCAAGGCTTCATCGGTCAATTGCCTCTCCTTGACCTCATCAATCCAAGATGGCTTCACTTGCAATTCCGCCAAAAGGCTCCCGTCGTCATATAGACTTAGATGAGCAAACATTACTCGTAAATCTGCTACCACCTTTCGGCTCAATGCATTAGCTACCACATTAGCCTTCCCCGGATGGTATTCGATCGAGCAATCGTAGTCCTTCAACAACTTGATCCACCTCCGCTGCCTCAGATTCAATTCCTTACGGGTGGGAGGTATTTGAGGCTCTTATGATCCGTGTACACTACCGACTTCTCCCCGTACAGGTAGTGCCTCCAAATTTTCAAGGCGAATACCACAGCAGCCAATTCCAGATCGTGTGTCGGATAATTGGCTTTGTGAGGCCTCAATTACCGTGACGCATAAGCAACCACCTTCCCTTCTTGCATCAGCACACACCCTAGTCTGGTATGCGATGCATTACAATACACAGTGAACTCCTTCCCGGCCTCAGGCTGAATCAAAATTGGTGCTTCAGTCAGAATCCTCTTCAGCATATCAAAACTCTCCTGCTGTTTCTCAGACCATACAAACGGAACTCCTTTTCTCAGTAGCTTAGTCAACGGTGCTGCGATTAAGGAGAAATTCTCCACAAATCTCCTATAATATCCGGCCAACCCGAGAAAACTTCAAATTTTCGTAACCGACTTTGGTGGCTTCCACTCCAACACCGCCTCAATCTTACGGGGATCCACCCTGATTCCCTCGGCTGAAACAACATGTCCTAGAAAAGTCACCTCCTTGAGCCAAAATTCACACTTACTGAATTTGGCGTACAACTGGTTCTCCCTTAGAACTTACAGAACCACATGAAGATGTGCGTCATGCTCCTCTTCTGACTTCGAGTACACCAATATGTCATCTATGAAGACCACGACGAACCGATCCAGATAGGGTTGGAAAACCCGGTTCATCATGTCCATAAACGCTACGGTGCATTAAATCGGACCAAAAGGCATTACCGAAACTCGTAGTGTCCATCTTGAGTACGGAATGCCGTCTTATGAACATCGACCTCCTTCACCTTAAGTGATGGTACCACGACCTAAGGTCAATCTTGAAAACACCGATGCACCCTTGAGTTGATCGAACAGATCATCAATTCGGGGTAAAGGATACCGGTTCTTTATCGTCAACTTGTTCAACTGCCGATAGTCGATACACATCCTCATTGTCCCATCCTTCTTCTTGACAAACAGCACTGGAGCTCCCCAAGGCGATACACTTGGTCGGATAAATCCTCTATCCAACAACTTCTGGATCTGCGCCTTCAACTCTACCAATTCCTTCGGTGTCATTCGATACGGAGCTATTGATACTGGTGCGATTTCGGGTAACAAATCTATCCCAAATTCAACCTCACGGTCCAGAGGTAGACCCGAAAGTTCCTCTAGAAACATATCCACATAGTCCCTTACAGTCCAGACATCTCCCACAGTAACATCCTTAGCTTCCAAGGCACAGACATGCACCACATATGCTTCACAACCCTTCTTAACCATCCTTTCCACCTTCAATGCCGAAACCAAGTTAGATAGGTAATCTCTCCTTTTTCCTATCATCGCCACCTCTTCTCCTTCCTCGGTCTTTAACACCATGCGCTTAGCCACGCAATCCAAGCTAGCCTGATACTTCACTAGGCAATCCATCCCGAGAATTAGGTCAAACTCCCGGAATGGTAGTTCCATCAAGTCAGCCAAAAACACGACCCCTTGGAGTTCTAGGGGTACGTCCCTATAGAGTCTATTTACTTCTACGGAGTGACCTAGGGGGCTTAATACAGTCATCTTCCTAGAAGTAAGTTCAGAGTCTAGGTGCAAAGTTTCCACTACACTACTAGCAATGTACAAGTGGGTTGAACCAATGTCTATCAAAGTGTTATAAGGCACACCAAAGATCAGAAACATACCAGTTATGACGTCCGGTATGTCACCCTCCTCTTGACGCCTCGCGGCATAGACCAAACCAGGTTGTCTAGCCTCAGTACCACTGGTATTTCCCCTCGGTGCCCCACGACCTCTGCCAGCACCATTACCTCCTCTACCTGCACCACGACCCCTCTGAGGCTGTTGGTTGTCCCTTCTGTTTGGTGCACGATCCTGACCCTCTGTTCTCAGTCTAGCTGCCTTCTTCGGACAGTCTCTAACCTGATGCTCCATAGACCCATATTTGAAGCATCCACGATTACCGTTCCAACACTCCCCCTTGTGAGACTTGCCACACCTATCACACCGTGGCGGCCATTAAGGGTTAGCAGCAGCAGGCCTAGCAGCTTGTTCAGACCCACCAAACCTTGTCCTCTTCTGTTGATTACCGAAAAACTTTGAAGGTTCGGAGCTCCTCTTATTCCAATTTCTATCTTGGTTCCGTCTAACGGATTGTCTTACTCCCTCAGCAACTTTAGACTTCTCCACAAGGACAGCGAACTACCGTTCCTGTTGTAGAGCTATCATCATTCTCAGCTCATCTCTTAGGCCATCCTCAAACCTACCACAGTGCTCATGCTCGGTACCCACAATACCACGAGCATATCTACTCAATCGGAGGAACTCGGCCTCATATTCCGCCACTGACTTATTTCCTTGAACCAGGTTCAAGAAAGCCTTCCTCTGTGCGTCTACATAGCTAGTTCCAATATACTTCTTTTGGTAGGCTTCCCTGAAGAATTCCCAAGTAAGATTTTCTGCCACCGTTCCATCCCTTACGGTGAGCCACCACTGATAGGACTCATCCCAAAGCAGAGAGATGATACCCTTTAACTTCTCCTCAGGGGTGAAATCCAAGTCACCCATAATCCTTTCAGTGGACTCTAACCAGTATTCCGCTGCACTAGGTGCCACTCCGGAAACTCCTCTAAATACTTCTGCTCCGTTAGCCCGGAGTCGTTCAGCCACAGATTTATGAGTTCTGCACCACTTTTCACACCTCACTACTGTTCCAACACTCGTAGCACCGCTTGGGATACTATGTCGTTACCACCCGTCTGATCCTGAAACTCAGTTTTCGGCGTCGGCAGATCCGACATCTCATTCCCAGACCCATGACCAGACCTTGCTGGCTCAGACAAGGTCATCCTACCTCTACCGCGGCCACGGGGCGGACGTCCACGACCTCTTGAACTCATTCTAACGATTGTGTTTATCTGTTTAAGAATTTTATGCATTAGTACTTGTTTCACTAATTATCCACGAAGAAATTTTATGATAAGAGCTTTAAGAGTGGTTCTTTCGTAATCATACATGCACACGGTTTCCATTCATTCAAAGAGACCTTTGTTGATTTCGTTGCGATTGTTTTCCACTACCGTGGGTATTTTCGTAATTTGTCCTATGTGGGTATTTTCGTAATTTTTCAAAAATACAGGTTCTCGGATGATTTTGTCAAAATTATTTTAAAACTCTTAATTTCTCAGGTATTTTGAAAAATTTTGAAATCCGGGGGTATTTTGTTGATTTTGGACCTCAGGGGTATTTTGGTAATTTTCACAAATCAGGGTGAATTTGTAAAATTTTTAGAATTCAGGGGTATTTCAAGAGTTGTAAAACTTTGATGATTCCTTTTTGAGAATTGCATTTTCTAAGATGGTGACATTGCGAAATTTTGAAAGTCGGGGGTATTCTGGTAATTTTGTGGGTTAGGGGCAATTTTATCATTTTCTAAAATCATGACGTTTTTGAATTTTGAGGTTTTTGGGCACTTTTCATGTGATGAAATTTTTTATTAAAACCGTGGGTATTTTGGAAATTTCATAATTCAAGGGCGTTTTCGTAATTTTACCCCTAAGGGTATTTTAGTAATTTTTTTGCATAATCAGGGTATTTTCGCAAAATGATTTCCAAAAATTGGGTTCTAAGTGATTTCACAAAAAGGAGGATATTTTTAAAATTTCTATTTGAAAATTTTTCATACGGAGGGTATTTTGGTCATTTTTCAAGCGAGGGTATTTTGGTCATTTTTATATACTATTTATTTCAAAACAAGGTTTTACTTCAAAAACAAAACGGCTAATCCCTTTCGGGTTTTAGTTATCAAGTTTAGCATGTGAGTGTGTCGTCTCAGCTAGGATGAACCGTTACTACGCACGGTAGGATTCAAGTGAGTAGGAGGTGAGTCACGAGGATCGCTTAAATACCGAGCCCCCAAGAATCCAATCCTAGACATCGTATAACGATTGCCACATCCTTTGCTTAGTGACAACTCACGGGGTTTGTTTAAGTAATTATTAAATCTTATGCATAGTTGGGGTATGCTAGCCCTAGAGTTCAACAGTTTCTATTCTAATAGTCTACGTTCCCAATTTACCCTTCTACCCCACATCAAAAGAATTCACAAAAATTGATAGAGGTACTTACAGGCGGATAGGTCTTGGGAGACTCGGTGCCATCTTTGTTCAAACCACTTTCCATAACATTTCAATAAGGCCTACTAACAAAACCAAACATTTTGGGCCTTGGGCCCTTCACAATGAGTTTTGAGCCTGCTCGATACCAAAATGTAACACCCCAAACCCGGCCCATGAGTCTGACCAGGATCTAGTATGTCCTTTGGGTAAAATAATTTGGGTCAATTTGAAAGTTTGGTGAAAATTCGATAAAATTTGGCTAAGGTATTAAAAGCGGGTTTGGAAAATTTAGTTGGGCTTTTTATAAATGTAGTTGGGTTGAAAAATTCTTTGAAAACATTTGATCATGTAACATTTGATAAGTCGGGATTATAATTTACTTGGTGTAGTTTGTTGCAGATGGTAACATCTTTAAAAACCCGTAGGAGTTTATTAAGTTTAAAAATTTACTTTTAACCAGGTTCACTTATTATTTTAAAATTTCATTTGTAACTTAACATAAGTAAAATAAAAGAACATCCACAAAATGAATAGCGGCCTTATTACAATCCCAAAATAAAAACTTAGAAAATTATTAAGTTTAACTAAAGCATGTAAAGACAATTGAATGACAAGCATGGCGCCTCGAGTCCTCTCGGCTCCATCTCCATGATCTACTCATCGCAAAATGTTAAGGAAGGGTGAGTCACCAAGACTCGTGTGTAAATCCCCACCCGAAAATACAACTCATACACAATTCATTAATAAACATGCACATGCAACCCAACTAGCCATCCATACTCCTTTTCTACCTCGTGTGGTCAAAACCACCGATGACTTAAAGTCACAATTTAAATGATGGGGCTAACCCATCGTGTAAGCAAAACCATCGATGACCATAGGTCACAAATAATCAAGTGTGGTCAAAACCTTTGGTGGTACCAAACCACTTTGAGACTTAGTCGCAAATAATCAATCGTTGTGGTCAAAACCACGATGACCATAGGTCACAAATAATCGATGGGGCCAACCCATCTTGTGGTCAAAACCAACGACGACGATCCATATTTCATCCCTTCCTCTCATCAATCCCACCATCACATGCTTATACATCAATTATCATGTCATAGTATTTAACATCATGTGATGGCATGCAAATCGTATATCAAAATCACAAGATAGGGGACTTACCCGGAAACCATGATTATGCCACAAGCTAATCACAATCAAAAGATTAAAGGCAAACAATTAAGTCATGTATATTAATAAAGTGTGTAGTGAGTTTCTACACACCTGTTTCTACCAAAACTCCTAGATCCCGAAAAGCCGATCTATAACGTTAGATCTCTTAACCTATAATTGGCCATTAACATAATTAGGGATATTAGGCCTATTCGGCCAAACCAAGTAGTATCAAAGGGACTTACCTTGAACAGTTTGATTTCCAAACAAATCCCGAAGCCTTAATTAGTCCCTAAATCCATGGCACATGTTAGTTTCAGCATTTAACATAAACTTTTTAATCGAAAGGCCCTTGGCCGAATGTAGCTTATTCACTTACCAAAATCGATTGCTAGAGGAATAGAGGGTTGGATTGAGTACATCAAAATCCCGGAGTACCTTATGGGAAATCGGTTCCCCACTATGAAATTCGGCAGCACCTAGTTAGGGGGAAAGAAGATTCGGCTATCACAAGTGGGAAGGTTTGGAAATTTAGATTAGAAGAGGGGTAGGTTCGGCTAACAATAAGCAAGAGAAGCTGGAAATTTTGAACAATTTTTGGCTAAGAAACAAGGGAGATTTCGGCAGCACAATGAAGAGAGAAAAAGAAAAGAGTTTGCTGGAGGTTTTTTCACTTCTTTGCTGTAGCAAAAATCAAAATATGGACAGCCCCAAGGAGTCCAAATTTAGGCAACCACCTCCTATTTTGTGATAATTTCCAGCCTTGAATTATCACAAGTAAATCTAGCTTTATCATACTTTTTAATCTCCTAATCCCCTCAACAATTTAATAGCAACTAAACTACCTACAATTACCTCTTTCCAGCCGAAATTGAGAGTCCAAAATTGAACCAACACTCTCCCATTCACGCCAGCAACATTGAAAAAAATAAAAAGCTACTGCAGTTGCCTTGGTTCGAAACCAAGACCTCATGCCGCAGCCCCCCCTTCACGCCTTATGCCACTCTTCCCTTTGGACTTTCATGTCAAATAATCCCACCATTTATTTATAAAGCCTTATACCTGAGCCCTTTTCCCTTTTAGCGCCAAAGCCCAAAAATAAAATCCCCTTTGTGTTCGTCATGACTCGAACCCGAGTCCCTTTTTCCAAAGCCCCTTTAAGTGGCGCCCCAAGCCACTCCGTCTCCTTGACTTTCATGTCCGATCCTTACCCGAAATTTTATTTAAAGCCTTCCTAGCCCTAACGCCCAAAAAGCCCACAAGGAAAAAAAAGAAAAAAAAACATTTCCTCCTTGTATCTCCCATGGATCAAACCCAAGACCTCCTTTGCCAACCACACGCTTCCAGCCACTGCACCAAAACCATTCTTGTGTCATAATTCCCCCAAATTTCCCCTTAACCCCTTTCTCACCTAGCTCCCTTCTTTTAAGTACTTTAAAAAAGAGATTTTTAATTCCAAATCTGACCTAATTTGGGGTTATTTTTAGACCCTAATTCATGCCGAATAAAGTCATATTATTTATTTCTTTAAGCACACATGGGAAATTAATTGAATTACAAACAACCCCTAATTCAGGGTGTTACATAAACTATGAACGTGACATATATGAGAATTGGTTATGATTATGAATAAGGCATGTGGCATGACATTTGCATGATTTGTATGACTCATGGGGCATATGGGTGATCATGAAAAGGGGAAGTGATCCGGTGGCTTTTACCACAATATCCGTGACTCATGTCACATAATCGAATGTGGTGACTTATGTCACAAAATGTTATCTGGTGGCTATGCCACAATTTATAAGGCGATGTGCAAGTCGATTGCGTGCGCCTTCGATGGTGTGTAGCGGATGGAGGGTCGATTTAGTAATCCCCACAGTGTGATGGCGGTACGGGCGATTGTAGAGGATGGTTATCTAGGTTTGGGTTCGGGATTGCATCATTATTTTTATATGTTTTATATGTATGATTTGACATGCCTAAATTGATTGAGAGTTTGTGTTGATTGTTACACATTGAGTCATTGACTCACCCCATTGTGGGATATCTTTTGGTGACACTCAAGTAATGGACCGGTTGGCGGGAGCTTAGTGGTGGCCATGCTCAGCTCAGAGTTATTTTATTTTGATTGGTTTTTTTATCATTTAAGTTTTGGATTTTTTCGGGTTTTGCTATGATGCAATATGGCCAATCTTATTAACTGTTTTAAGTATGCATCTTATTCGGTTTATTATGATACGATTATTGTTAAATCAAGATTAAATAGTTTTCATTAAAATAAATCTTAAATGCTTTTGACACCTAAGCACAAACGTTTTTTTTCTAATTCTTGTTAAACTCTAAAAACCGATAATACTTTTTACTTATTGATTTCAAGTACAAATAAAAATCTGTTTTAATAAAATCGAGACAGCAAAGATAACCCTGTTTTTAATTTGTACTCAACACAAATCAAATTATCTTCCAAACCACCCAGATTTTCCAAAGTAACAAATAAGTTTTGAATTGTTTTACTCAAGGAGCATGCCAGATCCGGTCAGGACTTGTGGGCCGGGTTTGGGGTGTTTCAGATTTTTGATGAAATTGCATAATAGGATTAAATTGTGAAATATGCAAATTGAGTGGTTAAAATGTGAAATAAATGTAAGTTTTAGTGTATCATCCCTAACTTGTATCCGTCGTCGGATTAGGGTTAAAGGAGTTACCAGACAGATCGAAAACTTTTATAGACATGTCATAATACAATTCATCAATAGCAATCAAAGTGTCCCTTTTATAGGTCAACGAGACTTTAATCATGCTTTAGAATAGAGTCGGGACTAAACCAAACACATACTAAAATTCTCAAAAATTTAAAACTTCTCTAAGTTACAGAGGTCACACGCCCGTGTGGGTAGGCCGTGTGCCTCCCACGGCTTCTAGACACAACCATGTGTCCTAGCCATTCAAAACAGAGCATGTATATTGACTTATTCACACAGCCACCAGACAAGCCCGTGTGTCATGGCCGTGTAAAATTAGGCTAGCTACTGACTTATTCACACGGTCACAAGGCACACTCATGTGCCACAGCCGTGTATGCAAAACAGACTACTTGCAAGGCCGAAATACCACCCACACTAGGGTCAACCCTACAAGCAATATACCAATTCATTTCATGTACAATTGACAATCAAAGCTATATCAAACAATCAACAATTCTCCACATTCAATTTCATTTCCAATCATGTAACAGCCCGATTTAGGGCCTAGTCAAAATAGTGATGCGAGGCCATGAATTCGAGGTAAATTTCTGAGGTTTTTTTTAGTTTATGCCATGTTTTCATTCTAGTGTGAAAGTTTCATGAAGCAATTTTGTTAAATTGAGGTTGAAAGGTCCATTAGGACTAAATTACAAAAGTTGCAAAATATGAGTTTCTAGAAGCTTTTTGTATGAAATAGCTTTAGAATATTAATTAGAAGTCCTTAAATAGAAATTTTCCCAAATTATAATTTTTGGACAAAAATGGACATGAGTTAGTAAAATGTGAAAATTTTAAGAGAAGGGTATTTTGGTCATTTAATTAATTAAATGATTAAAATAGGAAAAAAGATGATAAACAAATCTCATTCATCTTCTTCCTTGGTGCCAAAAATTTGAAGAACCCCATAGCTAGGGTTTGTTCATTTTTCAAGCTTGCTAGTAAATTCATCTTAGCCTTGTTTTTAATATTCTTCGTATTTTTGAAGTTCTCGTATTATGAATTAGCTATTTTTAGCTATAAAATGAGCTAATATGCATGTTCAAAAATCAACCCATGAATGATATGCTTTTAAAATGATATTTTATGGAAGTTTACGAGAGTTTGATGTTAGATAAACATCTTTCTCTAAGTGAATTTCATGAAAAATGCTAGTTGGGACTAGTTTGTAACTTTTATGGACATTTTTCATACATGGTAGAAATAGTGAGAATTTGTTATTGCTATAGTTGAGATAATGAATCAGCTAAGCATGAAGTTTAAGAAAGTTGAATGAGAATCATTTTACGAGCCTTGGGGCAAAATTATAATTATGAAAAAGTTTAGGGGCAAAATGGAAATTTTGCCATAGTATGATTTATGAGTCCATTTAGTTATTATGAGTATTAAATGAGTTAAATTATTATAGATCAAGAAAAATGAAGTCTGGATTGAAATCGAGGCAAGAACAAAGTCGAGGACTAAATTGCATATCTATATACATTTTGTACATTGAGGTAAGTTTGTATGATTTCTAAGCTTTATGATTTATATCATTGAAATGCTTAGTGTAATGTATAATAGTACCATGAAAATGTTTAATGTTATGTTAAACAAGGAAATCAATGAGAATAAGCATGAGAAAGTCCCGATTGAAGATGAATTACCTAGTATACTCGATCTACCACATGAAATGAGAAAGTCCGTATAAGACCAAGCCAAGGCATGGCAGATAAACCGTAAAAGTAACATATTTTAATCCCACATTTAGTATGCTTTTGGATGAATTTATCCTTAATTTATGTAAAAAGGTGCTCTTAATCCTTTCTTTTCTTGTCTTATACCCAGGAAAGCACCTTAGAACGAAAAGGACACAAAACGGGCTTAAAACGGACCAAATTGGGACAACCCAAGAAATCAAAGACACGGACTTCATTCCACACATCGTGCCTCGATAATTATTTAGAACACTACTATCCACGATTTACATGACCGTGCCTCATCGATAAAAAGCTCAACACGGCCGACCCGATGTACGGCGTGCCCCAATTGGCGAACCCAAGCACGGCCTCTACCCAGATATTGCACGGGCGTGTCATAGCCGTGCCTAAATCAACAGAATGGAGACACGGGCTGGACCACGATTAACATGGGCGTGTCAAAACCGTGCCCCTACCGCGGAAAAGAGTAATTTCACTTAGAATTGGATACTTGGAGCCCAAGAAACGCAATCCTATGTCCACTCAAACACTTAGGACGAATTTCACTTGAATTACAAATACTTAGGAGCCAAGTAAAGCATCCCAAATGTCTATATAAACAATCCAAGGCAGCAATTTAAGAGGGTCAGGTTTTAGCAGATTTTTCTGCCAGAACTTTGCTCGTTTAGGGAATTACTCGAAGATAGCTAGTTGATCCATCTCGAAGAGTCAGAATTCTACTCAAGACAGAGGATCTCTCCTTCAATTCCTTCACCGGGTTTTAGGGATTTCTTATGTTTTGTTTTATCTTTTCTGTTGAGATGTTTTCTTATTTTATTATGAACTAGATCCTTCAGATACCTGAAGGGGATGAAACCTATGATGGATTTTGTTATTTAATTTATTGGTTTATATGATAAATACTTAGTTTGTTCTTAATTATGTGGCTTAATTTAATCTGATGTGCTTAGGTGGAGGAGGAATAGACCCTACCTAAGAGTAGATCTAGCATAATTAAGTGGAGTTGATCGAGCACCTAGAGATAGGGTTACGAGATTTTGCCAGATTAGGGTGAAACCTACTATGGGAGTCCATTGATCGATTATCGCTTCTTTAGGGGTTATTATAAGAGAACGAGAGTTCCACTAATTAACCTAAGGTTAGGACGTTATTCGCTTCGATAGAAGGTTTAATATAGGTTAGGGAGTCTCACGGATCAAGCTAAGTAAAAGAAATCATATGAATTGAAAGTTGGATAATAAGTGAAGTCATAGGTGGATTCTTCCCGAAGGTATTGTCTTTATCAATTGAGTTTTCTTCAATGTCTTTTCCCAAAGTTTTGTTCTTTTGTCTTTGCATTTAAGTTTAAGTATTTCATCTGCTTTAGATTAATAAACCAATCACTCCATATTTTAGGCTAAATAATAGAAAGAAAGTGAGTAGTAGTACTTTTAGGTTCCTTGGGCTCGATAAGATATTCTTGCTTGAGCTATACTACTGTTCGATAGGTGCGCTTGCCTCTATCGTTGTCATAATCGATCTCTGAGTTCGATCACTCTTTTATAAATATTAAAACTAGACTGTTTTGTAGCGATCAAGTTTTTGCCGCTGTTCTTGGAAACTTCTAAAATATTACTAAAGCTCTATTTTATTACTTTAGCCATTATTTCTAATTTTATTTTTATTAATTTTACTAATCCTCTTTCTTTATTAAACTTGCAAGGTACCTCTAGTTTATGACTAGAAGAAACCCTAGAGGACCATTAGAATCTGACGGTGATATTGAAGCTACCGCTCACGAAATCGCAGAGAAACTATATGAGCTCTAGACTACCAAAGAGAAGAACAACAAAACAGATCCAATCTTCTTGAAGGGATGGCGAAAATAATCACTTTGATCATAAGATCGAATGCTCCGCGTACTATGTATGATTATTCTAAACCTAATTTGACAGGAGCAAAATCTAGTATTGTTATGCCTGCTATAGCTACTAATAATTTTGAATTAAAACCTAACACAATACAAATGATTCAACAGTTTGTTTAATTTGATAGATTGCAGGACGAAGATCCAAATACTCATATAGCTAATTTCTTAGAGTTCTATGATACTTTCAAAATAAATGGCGTTTCTGATGATGCCATACATCTTCGATTATTTCCTTTTTTTATTAAGGAATAAAGCAAAGCAGTGGTTGAACTCGTTACCACGAGGGTCAATCACAACATGGGACCAAATGACAGAAAAATTTCTTTTAAAGTATTTTCCACCAGCCAAAACGGCCAAATTTAGGAATGACATATCTTTTCTTGTGAAGAATGACGCAGAAACATTATATGATGCATGGGAAGATACAAGGATCTCCTAAGGAGATGCCCACACCACGGATTACCTTTGTGGCTTCAAGTCCAAACTTTCTACAATGGTGTGAATTTTTCAACAAGGCAAATGATTGATTCATCAGCCGGTGGAACTCTGAACAACAAAACTCCTGAAGCGGCCTACGATTTTATTGAAGAGATGTCATTGAACACTTATCAATGGCAAATCACAAGGGCAAAGCCGACAAAATCAGCAAGAGTTTTCAACATAGACGCAGTGACAATGCTGTCAACATAGGTGGAGTTAATGAATAAAAAGCTTGATAATTTATGTTCTTCGCAGGTACATCCAGTAATGCAATGCGAAGCAAGCGGGAATGTGGCAAATGCTGAGTACCCACCCTACCAACCAGGAGCAAAAAATGAGCAGACAAACTATATAGGTAACAATTTTAGATCCAATAATAATTCTTATAGTAATACTTATAACCCAGGTTGGAGGAACCACCCAAATTTTTCGTGGGGAGGACAAGGAAATCAAGGAATTCAAAGGCAGCAACCTCCTCCAAATTATCAAAATCAGCCCTACCCATAGGAAAAAAATCAAGCCTTAAAGAGACGCTGACGAAATTCATGGCAGCCACAGAATCTCGTCTTCAAAAGACTGGTACAAACCTTGATGAACAACAGAAGTCGATGAAAGGACTCGAGAATCAAGTTGGAGAACTTACTAGGTCAGTGGGACACCTCACAAAGCTAATTTCTAAACGCCAACAAGGACGTCTACCAAGCAACACAGAAATAAACTCAAAAGAGCAAACCCAAGCCATTACAACTCAAGAGGGTACAAAAGCAGATAGACCCACATCAGCACAAGAAAAGAAGGATAAGACCGAGGTAGCTCACGAAAAGCCAAAACAGGTAATCAAAGAATACCAACCTCGCATACCTTATCCCGAAGCATTAAAAAAAGATGATTCAGAGGAACAATTTGGTAAGTTTCTAAAACTCTTGAAGAATTTACATATTAACTTACCTCTTCTTGAAGCTCTTTTTCAGATGCCCGATGCAAGGAAATTCTTAAGCAAGCTCTTGACTAACAAACGCAAAATAGATGAAGAGCATCATGTGGAATTAAAAGCAACATGCTCAGCAATGCTACAGAACAAGCTACCATAAAAACTAAAAGATCCAGGGAGTTTTACGATTCCATGCTTAATTGGTAGTTTGACTATTGATAATGCGTTAGCTGATTTAGGGGCAAGTATAAATGTTATGCCTTATGCACTATTTCAACGACTAGGTCTAGGGAAGCCCAAACAAACTAGGATGAGTATTCAACTAGCTGATAAAACTGTTAGAATCCCTAAGGGCATTATTGAAGATATTTTAGTCAAAATCGATAAATTTGTTTTCTCAGTAGACTTTGTTGTTTTAGACATGGATGAGGATAATTCAATCCCCTTGATTTTAGGAAGGCCTTTTCTAGCAACTGCTAGAACTAAGATTGATGTTGCCACAGGAGAACTCATACTTCGCGTGGGAGATGAATCAATAAATCTTCAAGCTCTCAACTCAGCCAGAGCCATGAATGATGAATGTACGGAAATTACTCTAGTCGATAATCAAATTATTCAACCTTCATTGCAGGAAACACCACTCGACATCAAATCTGAGTCAAACCATAGCATCTCAGTCGACACAGAAGAATCACGTACACTTAAGGTCAACAAATTAGAAGAGCAGAAGACACAAGCAAAGATGGATCCACATGAAGTAAATCAGAGGGACCGCCAGAACAGCTCATAGGGACATCGAATCACTTTAAAAAAAAGATGAGGTATACGAAATCTTCCCCCACAACACGGTCGATGTAAGCAATCCAATGTTCAGAAATTCTAAGGTAACACTTCTCGTCCCCAATTTTTTCATGAAAGAAGAACTACAGACATGAGGGAAGATATTCAAACCTTTAAACCTCCTTGAAATCTTCAAACACAAGGATAGTCTAGCTTAAGACTATAAACAAGCGCTTTTCGGGAGGCAACCCGAACACTAACAATTTTTATTTTTAGTTTCTTTTCTTTCCATCTTTCTGTCCTAATTATTTCATTAAAAACTAACATAAAAGTGAAAATTTCCAAGCCACACGGCCTTATACACGGCCGTGTCCATGGCCGTGTGGACCACCAGAACCACCACACTGACAGGAGCAGGGCCGTGTAAGTCAGTCCAACCACCCCCCAACGTCACGGATCCAACCACCCACAGACGGCACGCAAACAAAAATAGCACGACCGTGCCTCACGTACCGATGCTAAGATATTGACTTATTTAGCACGGGCAGACCACGTCCGTGCATTCCAATCATGCTCCTATACTGGCTTTTTAGGAACGGGCATGCAAACCAACAAAACGAGCGTGGAAAGACAAAACACCCCACAACACGGTTGTGCAATACGACTGTGTGAATCGACACACCCTCGGTACACGGGCATGGGAACGTGCCAGATTTGAAATCCTATTTAAATCCCCACAGCCCGTCCTCTTTGTCCCATCTTCTTTCTTATTCCTTCTTTCTCTTTTCTTTCAAATCTTTCTTCCTATTCATAGAAAAAGATCCAAGACACTTGAGCAACAAAAGATCATGCCGAAGAAACATAAGCATCATCTCCTAAGAGGAGACTTCAACATGAGTTCATCTTGGTGACTTCACTTAATTGACACGCCAAGGGTCTCGGAAACCTTTTTGGTTCTATTTTTCTTTTCTCGTCTCCTTTATTTTCCTTATCTATACTTCTTTTTTGCTTAATTTAATTTATTTCATAGTAGTTTCTTGGTTTTAGGATCTAAAGGCTGCTAGGGAATCACACACCACCGCCTTCGAGGTCACACTCACTTCACAAACCATCCAACAATAAGGACTCCTTAGTCCATGAGTCTTTTCTTTCAATTTTAGTTTCCTTCTTAGTCTCCTTCTTTTTATTTCCTTAATCTTTAAATTTATTATTAGTATATTATTATTATTTCTCTAGATCTCTTGGCTATATCTTCACAGGCTACCCAATTTCTTCATCTAGCAAATTGCTTCTTGGTAGCCACTCCACTGAGCCCATAAAAAACACCATCACCGCCACCAAAGACGCTCGGGATCATCCAGATTTTAGGGAGTATTACTTTCCCCACTTATCTTTTTGATTTGGCATATAAAGTTCATTATCTATCTTTGTACATTGAGGACAATGTACATCTTAAGTATGGGGGTAATAGCATCTAACTTTTTGCATAATTCGCAAAACCATGAAATTAGTCTTGATCTTAAGTATTATTCTTATATTATTAATTAGGATAAAATTGCTAATGATTTATGATTTTTATTGATATGTTTTAGAACAAATCATAGTTAATTGTGCATTGATGATTAAATTTGAAGAATACTAGAGAATCAAGCATGATAAGTCTATTTTTCAAAAATAAAAATTGATGGGTTGTTGAACTAAATGTGAGTATTACTTTGAAATTTGAAATCTATAGGATTGATGTCAAAACATCCATAATTTCGTGAGATATTGAGCCTTATAGAGCATATATTATTTTTCATGCTCACTTTTATTGATATTGAGTGTGTCAACTTTGAACTATTATTCTAGAACTTGCCTCGTTTATGCATGTCAAGACCACAATAATGATTTGATATACGGAGATGACAAAGGCACCTAGGTTTTAACCCGTTCACTCCACTAAAAAGCCTACCTACATAAATAACCCCTAGTGAACCCCGTTGAATCCTAACAACCTTTTTATTGACTCACCCACTAATATTAACCCAAAATCCCCTTGTATTTGTTATCAACATTCTTTTGACTACCCCTCTAACGAGAATTGACTTGATCAATTGCCAAATTAGGTTATTTCAATTATCAAAGTTCCTTCTATCAAGTTTTACTTAGTTTGTTCTTAAAAAAAAATCCAAGTTTATTCAATATTAGTAGTATAAAAGAGCTTAGAGCAATTAAACTCCAATTGTTGAAGAAAAAGCTCATATTAAAGTATTATCAAATTTTAAAGTGAAGAAAATACTCTTTATTATAGAGTAATTATCAATAGTGGTATTATTACTCTTCATTCAATGTAAATATTCATATTTAGTTCATTATTTTAGATTAGGTAATTAGTCAATTCAATCTCGATTTTAACTCTCTAATTCAGCCTTTATCCACACCTTTTAACCAAAGCCCGTTACAACCCTAATAAAGACCTTTTGATCATTTATCATCTCATATCTGATGGTGGAGATTTGATTTTCGAGCAAGCCTATGGGATTAACTTTTCAAGTTCGACTTTTGAGTGCTTTTCCTTGATCCTTAAACACTTTGAGTGCTTTGAGTGAATCTTTAGTGAGGATGTCAATCCTTGTCGGTTTTGAATCAAAGGTAATTATTTAAATAAGGGGAGACACCTATGTTTTCATGCTACAAAATCATGACTTATCCCGTTTGAATCTTTAGGGCACTTCGAGCTAAATGATCTATGTATAAATTAACTATGAATTATGATGAGGCATTGTCAATGGGAATTATGAATTTTGAAAAGTTCGTTTTAATTGTAAGTTGAGAATTTTGCTTGAGGACAAGCAAAAGCTTAAGTGTGGGGGTATTTGATAAATTGTAAAAGTAACATATTTTAATCCCACATTTAGTATGCTTTTGGATGAATTTATCCTTAATTTATGTAAAAAGGTGCTCTTAATTCTTTCTTTTCATGTCTTATACTCAGGAAAGCACTTTAGAACGAAAAGAACACAAAATGGGCTTAAAACAGACCAAATTGGGCCAACCCAAGAAATCAGCACGGCCTGGACTTCATTCCACACGGTCGTGCCTCTATAATTATTTAGAACACGGCATGTCCCTGATTTACATGACCATGCCTCGTCGACAAAAAGCCCAACACTGCCTAACCCCGATGTACATGGCCGTGCCCCAATTGGCAGACCCGAAGCACGGCCTTTACCCAGATATTGCATGGGCGTGTCATAGTTGTACCTAAATCAACAGAATTGAGACACGGGCTAAACCACGATTAACACAGGTGTGTCAAGACCATGCCCCTACCGCAGAAAAGAGCAATTTCACTTGGAATCGGATACTTGAGCCCAAGAAACGCAATCCTAAGTCCACTCAAACACTTAGGATGAATTTCACTTGAATTACGAATACTTAGGAGCCAAGTAAAGCATCCCAAACGTCTATATAAACAATCCAAGGTAGCAATTCAAGGGTCAGGTTTTAGTAGAGTTTTCTGCCAAAGCTTTACTCATTTAGGGAATTACCCGAAGATAGCCAGTTGATCCATCTCGAAGAGTCGAAATTCTACTCAAGACGGAGGATCTCTCCTTCAATTCCTTCAGGGGGTTTTAGGGATTTCTTATGTTTTATTTTATCTTTTCTCTTGAGATGTTTTCTTATTTTATTATGAACTAGATCCTTCAGATACTTGAAGGGGATGAAACCTATGATGGATTTTGTTATTTGATTTATTGGTTTATATGATAAATACTTAGTTTGTTCTTAATTATGTGGCTTAATTTAATATGATGTGCTTAGGTGGAGGAGGAATAGACCCTGCCTAAGAGTAGATCTAGCATAATTAAGCGGAGTTGATCGAGCGCCTGAGATAGGGTTACGAGATTTTGCCGGATTAGGGTGAAACCTAATATGGGAGTCCATTGATCGATTTACTGCTTCCTTAGGGGGTTATTATAAGAGAACAAGAGTTCCACTAATTAACCTAAGGTTAGGCATTATTCGCTTCGAGAGAAGATTTAATATAGGTTAGGGAGTCTCATGGATCAAGCTAAGTAAAAGAAATCATATGAATTGAAAGTTGGATAATAAGTGAAGTCATAGGTGGATTCTTCCCAAAGGTACCGTCTTTATCAATTGAGTTTTCTTCAACGTCTTTTCCCAACGTTTTGTTCTTTTGCCTTTGCATTTAAGTTTAAGTATTTCATCTACTTTAGATTAATAAACCAATCACTCCATGTTTTAGGCTAAATAATAGAAAGAAAGTGAGTAGTAGTACTTTTAGGTTCCTTGGGTTCGATAAGATATTCTTGCCTGAGCTATACTACTGTTCGATAGGTGGGCTTGCCTCTATCGTTGTCACAATCAGTCTACAGGTTCGATCACTCTTTTATAAATATTAAAACTAGACTTTTTTGTAGCGATCAATGGCATCGGCAATCAAGCAAGTTATCATGTAAGTCCAAGACAAGTCTTGGCATTGAAAAACTATCATGAGATAGAGATTCCATGTAAGTCCAAGCCAAGGCATGGCATTGGTGAGTATCAAGGAAGACTTCATGTAAGTCCAAGCCAAGGCTCGGTATTGACCAGTTCATGAGTAAAGATACCAAATAAGACCATGTCAAGACATGGAAATGGTAAGTTCCCAAGGGAACACACAAGGAAGACTTTGAGTAAGTCCATGTCAAGACATGGCTTCAATACCAAGATGAGAGATCCCATGTAAGATCATATTGAGGATATGGCTTTGGCATCGAGTTATATGTGGGATGAGATTCCGTATCCTCGGTTATTCATGGTAATTCATCGGGCAAAATGAGTAAAGAGTAAATGAGAAAACAAGAAAGTTAAGTAAGTAAAACTAACATTAAAGAATGCTAGTTAAAGCTAACTAAGAGTATTATTCATGTTATGAATGATGAAGTTAAGATTATGCTTACCATGACAGAGTATGTTAATCTATATGATTAAGTGATACAGATACATCATTTACTTCACAAGTATGAGACTAGTAAGTTTCATAAGATATATAAGAATCAGAATGAGTAAGTAAGCTTAAATAGCTAAAATTTATGATGCTATTGTGTATGCCAAATGGTTTATGTTAACTAAGTACGTTGCTTTGTGCATTATTTGCAAACTTACTAAGCTAAATGCTTACGTCTTTAATTCTTTCTTTCCATGTAGTTCCGCCAAGCTAATCTTGTAGATCATCGTCATCGGAGCTCGGAGCACACTATCAATCACAATTTTCGTATAGCCAAGTTGTTTATGTTATGTATGGCATGTATAGGAAATACTTTATTTGATTATATGTTTTAAGAAGGGCCAATGTATAGGCTAACAAGTTTATTATTCTTTTGTATATGGCTAAGTGATTGGCCAAATTTGACTAAGCATGCATGTTTAATGTTATAAATGAAGCATGTATCATTATTCATGAAAGATGTAGTAACTTGAGTAGTTGAATTGAGTGTGAGATGGATCTTGATTTCAGGGTGGCAATTGATTTGGTAAATAACCTTCAAGTGCCCACACGGATAGGCACACGAGCGTGTGTCTAGTCCGTACATACCTTGCACCTTTATAGTGAAGTCGGGATAGGCCATGGGCAAATCCCACGGCCATTTATTTAAGTCGTGTATGACACACGATCAGAACATGGGCGTGTACCTCAAGCCGTGTGAAATAAGTCCAGTATATCAAGGTATAGCACACGATTTATGTCCATGGGCATGTCAAGGCCGTGTGTAATTAGTCAGTGTCGACCATAGGTGGAAGACACGGGCATGTGTTAGGGGTACATGGGCGTGTCCCAAGTCACATGGGCGTGTGACCCCTATTTTAAGAAAAAAATTCATTTGAGTTCCAAAAGTTTCCAGATACATGTTTAAGGCCTCGTAAGCCCATGAAAGGTATGATTTGACTAAGCAAGAGAAGTTTTTAATTCGGAACAAAATTTTATAGCCCGTGAGTACATGTTTTAAGTGAGTTCAAGCGTGGTAATGTCTAGTATCCAGCCTTAGCCTTGGACTCGGGTATGGGGTGTTACATTTAGTGGTATCAAAGCTACGATTTAGTTAGTTCTAGGACTAACGTAGCACGAGCACGAGTCTAGCTATACATGCCATACGTAAGAATGTTTTTATAATGATAGTGTGACGACTCCTGATGACTTAAATTATGTTTATACATATAGTAAATGGATCCCGAAAGAGTTGAGGCAGATGATGTAGAAAGTAATGCACCGGTTCCTGCTGCAGGGACAGTGCCTGATGAGAATGAAAATAGGCCCACTACGGTGAGTCAAGGAGGAGGAGAAGAGGCTAGAGAAGCCTTCCTCCATATGATGAATACGTGGTACATGGAATTCATTCGTATGAACCCGAATGTACAACCCCCTCCACCCCCGCATGTTCCATAACCTATCCTTGCAGTCCCTCAAGTAGTAGAGATGGTAAGAGGAGACAAACCTCCAATTGATAAGATCAAGAAACATGGGGCAGAAGAATTTCAGGCTAGAAAAGATGATGATCCGGAAAAGGGTGAGTTCTGGATAGAAAATACTATCAGGGTATTTAATGAATTGTCATGTACATCTGAGGAATGCATGAAGTGTATAGTTTCTCTTTTAAGAGATGCTTCCTATCAATGGTGGAACACCCTTGTATCAGTAGTACCGAAGGAAAAGGTCACATGGGAATTTTTCCAAGAAGATTTCAAGACAAAGTATATCAGTCAAAGATTTGTGGACCAGAAAAGGAAGGAATTCCTAGAACTAAAGCAAGGCAAGATGTCAGTGACTGATTATGAGCGTGAGTTTGTATGACTCAGTAAATACGCTCGAGAATGTGTGTCCACTGAAGCCATCATAAGTAAGAGATTTGAAGATGGACTAAATGATGATATCAAGTTGTTTGTTATTGTTCTTGAATTAAAAGAATTTGTGGTGTTAGTGGAGAGGGCTTGTAAGGCCGAAGAGTTAGTAAAAGAGAAGAAAAAATCTTAAATGGAGTCTCGTGACTCGAAAAAGAGACAGTGGAATAAGTCCTTCCACCTCTCTTTTAAGAAGTCAAGAGATTTTTCCACCCGATCTGCTACTTCCACTGGGTTTTCAAAGAAGGATAAGAGTAAGCAGTATTCGAGGAATAAAGCACCAACTATTTCAGTCGCTAGTGTAAGGAATGTTAGATTTGATAGACCTGAATGCCCATAGTGTGGCAGACGTCATCTTGGAGAATGTCGAGCGCATGAAAATGCTTGTTTCAGATGTGGTTCCCAGGATCACTTTATAAAAGATTGTCCTGAGATAACAAAAGAAGAGAGAACTCAGAACCCGAGATCTGGGGGTATGGTCAGAGGCAGACCGCAGAGGAACCTTGGGAGTGGGACAAGTGGTAAAGGTAACCCTAGAGAGCAGGCTGTAAGACTCGAGGGTAGGGCACCTGCGAGGACTTATGCCATTCGCGCTCGCAAAGAGGCATCTTCTCTTGTTGTTATTACGGGTACCTTTTCTCTTTATGATATCAAAGTTATTACTTTAATAGATCCCGGATCCACACACTCTTACATTTGTATAGAACTAGTATACAGTATGAATATGCCTATAAATTCTACAGAATTTACAATTAAGGTGTCTAATCCTTTAGGCAAAAGTGTGTTAGTTGATAAAGTATGTATAGATTGTCCATTAATGATTAGAGGTCATTATTTTAAAGCAAATCTTATGTTGCTACCATTTGATGAGTTTGACATCATTCTTGGTATGGATTGGTTAACCACCCATGATGTAATAGTTAATTGTGGGAAGAAATACATTGAGATGAGATGTGAGAATAGGGACACTCTTCATATAGAATCAGATGAACAAAGTAGATTGCCGGTAATGATTTCTTATATGGTAGTACAGAGATATATAAGAAAAGGGTATGGAGCGTATCTGGATTTCGTGATGAATGCTAGAGAAACAGAGCTAAAGATTGAGTCATTACCGATAGTATGTGAGTACGTGGATGTTTTTCCCGAGCAATTACCAGGACTACCACCAATTAGAGAGGTTGAGTTTAGTATTGAGCTAGCGCCGATACTATACCGATATCTATTACTCCTTACAGAATGCTCCAACAGAGTTGAAAGAGCTAAAGATAGAGTTGCAAGAGTTGACAGATAAAGGCTTTACTAGGTCGAGTTGTTCTCCCCGGGGTGCTCTATTATTATTTGTGAAAAAGAAAGATGGCACCATGAGATTGTGTATAGATTACCGTCAGCTTAATAAAGTGACAGTGAAGAACAAGTACCCATCGCCTAGGATCGATGATTTGTTCGATCAATTGAAAGGAGGCAATGTGTTCTCTAAAATAGACTTGAGATCAGGGTATTATCAGTTAAGAGTAAAGGATTTAGATGTGTCCAAGACAGCTTTTCCAACAAGGTATGGGCATTATGAATTTTAAGTCATACCTTTTGGTTTGACCAATACTCCTGCGGTATTCATGGACTTAATAAACCGTATCTTTAGACCATACCTCGACAAGTTTGTAGTCATTTTCATTGATGACATAATGATTTATTCCTGTAATGAGCCTGAGCATGTTGAGCACCTACGGACAGTTTTATAGATTCTACGAGAAAATCAGTTGTATGCCAAGTTTAGTAAAAGTGAATTTTGGCTCAAGGAAGTAGGATTTTTGGGACATATTGTCTCGGGAGATGGATTCGAGTGGATCCAAGCAAGATTTTGACTATAATAGATTGGAAACCACCGAGGAATATCTTTGAAATTAGAAGTTTTCTAGGCTTAGCCGGCTATTATAGACGATTCGTCAAGGGGTTTTCCATGATTGCAACCCCGATGACGAAATTGTTACAGAAAAATGTGAAGTTTGAGTGGACAAAACGATGCCAACAAAGTTTTGAGAAATTGAAAGCAATGTTGACAGAAACTCTAGTTTTAGTACAACTTGAGACAGGGAAAGAATTTGTGATTTACAGCGATGCATCCTTAAACGGATTAAGTTGTGTACTTATGCAAGAAGGCAGAGTTATTGCTTATACCTCCAGACAGTTGAAGCCTCATGATAAATCGTAAAAGTAACATATTTTAATCCCACATTTAGTATGTTTTTGGATGATTTATCCCTGATTTATGTAAAAAGGTGCTCTTAATTTTTTCTTTTCATGTCTTATACTCAGGAAAGCACCTAAGGGTAAAAAGAACATAAAATGGGCTTAAAATGGACCAATTTGGACCAAAGAAGAAATCAACATGGCCTGGATTTCAAGCCACACGGCCGTGCCTCGACAAATTACTTCACACGGCCATGCCACGATTTACACGGCCGTGCCCTAATCGACAGAATCGATACACGGCCTGAATACGATTTGCACAGGCGTGTGCCATGGGCATGCCCCTGCCACGGGAATGAGCAATTTCACTTGGATTTGGATGCTTGAAGCCATAGAAACATACTCCTAAGTCTACTTAATCACTTTAATAGTAATTCTACTTGAAAGAGGTACTTAGGAGCCAAGTAAAGCATCTAAGGAGCCTATATAAACAACCCAAGGCAGCCATTCTCTAGGGGGAGTTTTAGGCAAAAGTTTTCTGTCAGAGCTTTTATTTAGGGAATTACTCGAAGATAGCCAGTTGATCCATCTCAAGAAGCCGGAGTTCTACTCAAGACGGAAGATATCTCCTTTAATTCCTTCAGGGGTTTTAGGGATTTCTTATGTTTTGTTTTATCTTTTCTCTTGAGATGTTTTCTTATTTAGTTATGAACTAAACCCTTCAGATACCTAAAGGGGATGAAACCTATGATGGATTTTGTTATTTGATTTCTAAATTATATGATAAATACTTAGTTTGTTCTTAATTATGTTGCTTAATTTAATCTGATGTGCTTAGCTGGAGGAGGAATAGACCATGCCTAAGAGTAGATCTAGCATAATTAAGCGGAGTTGATCGCACGCTTAGAGATAGGGTGACGAGATTTTGCCGGATTAGGGTGAAACCTAATATAGAAATCCATTGATCAATTTACTACTTCCTTAGGGGGTTATTATAAGAGAACGAGAGTTCCACTAATTAACCTAAGGTTAGACATTATTCACCTCGAGAGAGGGTTTAATATAGGTTAGGGAGTCTCACGGATCAAGTTAAGTAAAGAACTCATATGAATTAAAAGTTAGATAACAAGAGAAGTCATAGGTGGATTCTTCCTGAGGGTATCATCATAATCAACTGAGTTTTTCCACAGTCTTTTCCCCAAAGTTTCATTCTTTTGTATTTGCATCTAGTTTAGTTTTTTTTCATTAGTTTCATAAACCAATCACTCCATTTTTTAGGCTAAATAATAGAAAGAAAGTGAGTAGTAGTACTTTTAGGTTCCTTTGGGTTTGATAAAATAATCTTGCCTAAACTATACTATTGTTCGATAGGTGCACTTGCCTCAATCGTTGTCATAGTTAGTCTCTGAGTTCGATCATTCTTTATAAATATTAAAACTCGATTGTTTGACACGATCAAGTTTTTGGCGCCGTTGCCGGGGAACACTAAAATATTAAGAAAGCTCTATTTCTAGTACTTTAGCCATTATTTTATTATTTTCGTAATTTACTTTTATTTTTAGTTTAGGTTAAATTTTTATTTACACTAAATTGTTTGTTTAGAAATAGAGCTTTCTTAATATTTTAGAGTTCTGTGATACCTTCAAAAAAATGGCGTTTCATTAAGGAATAAAGCAAAGCAGTGGTTGAACTCGTTACCACGAGGGTCAATCACCACATGGGATCAAATGACCGAAAAATTTCTTTTAAAATACTTTCCACTAGCCAAAACGGCCAAATTTAGGAATGACATATCTTCTTTTGTGTAGAATGATGCAAAAACATTATATGATGCATAGGAAAGATATAAGGATCTCCAGAGAAGATGTCCACACCACGAATTACCTTTGTGGCTTCAAGTCCAAACTTTTTACAACGGTGTGAATTCTTCAACGAGGCAAATGATTGACTCATCAGCCGGTGGAACTTTGAATAATAACTCCTGAAGTAGCTTACGACTTTATTGAAGAGATGTCGTTGAATACCTATCAATGGCAAATTACAAGGGTCAAACTAAAAAATCAGCTGGAGTTTTTAACATAAACGCAGTAACAATGTTGTCAACACAGGTGGAGATGATGAATAAAAAGCTTGATAATTTATGTTCTTCTCAGGTACACCCGGTAATGCAATGCGAAGCAAGTGGGAATGTGGCAAATCTTGAGTACCCACCCTACCAACCAGGAGCAGAACATGAGCAGACAAACTATATAGGTAACAATTTCAGATCCAATAATAATCCTTATAGTAACACTTATAATGCAGGTTGGAGGAACCACCCAAATTTTTCGTGGGGAGGACAAGGAAATCAAAGGCAGCAACCTCTTCCAAATTATCAAAATTAGTCATATCCACAAGAGAAGCAATCAAACCTCGAAGAGATGCTGACAAAATTCATGGCAGCCACAGATTTTCGTTTCCAAAAGACTGAAGCAACACTTGATGAACAACAAAAATCGATCAAAGGGATCGAGAATAAAGTTGGAGAACTTACTAGGACAGTGGGAAATCTCACAAAGATGATTTCTGAACTTCAACAAGGACGTCTACCAAGCAACTCAGAAATAAACCCAAAAGAACAAATCCATGCCATCATAGCTCAAGAGGGTACAAAGGTAGATGAGCCCACCACGGCACAAGAAACCAAAGAAGAAAAAGGTAAAATAGAGGTAGCACACGAAAAGCCAAAACCAATAATCAAGGAATACAAACCTCGCATACCTTATCCCGAAGCATTGAAGGGAGATGATTCAGAGGAACAGCTCGATAAGTTTCTTAAACTTTTAAAGAAATTACATATTAACTTACCCCTTCTTGAAGCTCTTTTCTAGATGCCAGACACGAGGAAATTTTTAAGACAACTCTTGACAAACAAACGCAAAATGGACGAAGAGTGATAACATGATTATTTTGCATGATTTCTTGTATGTAATTCGATTTATTTCTGAATTAATCCCTGCTAAATTTGTATTTTTATGATTAAATCTTGTCAGGGATGCAATTGATCAAAAGCAAGCTATAAAGGGCCAAATTGAAAGAAAATCATGGAAATGGGGCCAAATCAAAAAGATGGAGAAAGCCAAGGACTCATCAAGCAATTTCACTTTGTAAAAAGCCAAGAATAGAAAATTCTATTTTAGATTATTTTATTTTTATTTATTTATTTTTATTTTTATTTAAGATTTTATATTAATTTAATTAAGTCTATTTTAGTAAATCCATTAGTATAAATAGGGATTATTTGTATTTGGATAATCATCAATCAATTAGCTTTTCCTATTCCCATTTGAAGTTCTATTTCTCTCTTTTCCTATATCAATTTAGAATAGGATTTCTTTTGTTTTTTTTTCCCTTCAAGCCAACGCCCAACAATCTGCCCATTTCAATTCCTTTTGTTCCTTTCCCCAAAATTGGTTTAATTAACCTCCAAACCCCTTTCCTTTCCAAATTCCATCATCCTTTACAAAAGCCCAAACACTTTCCACAACCTTCAAGCATGAGTAAGATCATGCCACACTAAACCCCTTTCAGCTTTAAGCTGGTATTAACCCCGTCAAAAACCCGTGAGTTACGAACCCGAGCTACTCAACTCTCGATTTTCGATACTTATTACTTCTCTGGATTAAGAGTATGACTTCATCAACTCACAAAGTCAAGTCATACTAAGTCAAAAAAGACGTCGTTTGAGTTAGTACGGCTGGACGTACAGTTGGGATTCTGAAAGGATCGATTGTCTAATCGATTTTTTGTGAACACATTGGCGTGCCAAGTGGAGATTGCTGTTTGGTTCCGTCAAGGGAAGCAGTAACCGAATTTGAATGTCCTAACGTTTGAGGGCATTGGTTCGAGCTAGGCTCTTCTAGAACGCAAAGCTGCCGAAGTTCTAAATCACGAACGTTTCGTAGATTGTTTGACCGGTAAGGATTAGTTATAGGACATTCCATAACTAATTTACACAAGGAAGAGTTGGTGTCCGAGACGTCCTTGGTAGCTATAACTAGCTTATCGAAAAAGACGAGTCCATTTAATTTTGAGGATCGGGTCAAAGATAGAAAAACTCGCGCTTAAGGCTGAGCTAAGATTAATCGATTTCTTTTCAGATTATTTCAATTTTATTTTCCTATTTAGTTAGTTACTTTTTACATTTTTATTTTCTGTGTTTATTTCAGGTTTAATATTTTACCCCCCAAATGTCGCGGGCACGACAATTGCCCAGACATTAATCTGGCCAAGAGATAGACAATTTTTCAATAAAACTAGTCTCTGTAGGATCGACCCTACTCCCTATACTGCTTGAATTTGCAACTAGGTGTAGGCTTATATTGGTGGAATCGCAACATGCTTGGCAATGTTACGAATAGTCTACCATCAAAGATGAATTGATTAAGCTGTCATACCAAGCATTGTTTAAACGACTCGACAAAATAGGATGAGTATTCAACTAGTTGATAAAATTTGTTAGAATTCGGCGAACAACAAATGATGAAGGTAAGAAAGTCACTTCAATAGATAATCAAATTGTTCAACTTTCATAGCTCCAAGCTCTTGACTTGGCGAACAACATAAAGACAACCCTGAACCGACCTATAAGTCCCAAAAAAACAAAGAAGAATCTTACAAGGGACAAGACCTTAGGATTGACAAGTTTGAAGAGCAGAGGACACAAGTCAAAGAAGAACCGCACAAAGTAAAACCAGAGGAACCAGAAGAAGAGCTCGTAGGAACATCAAACCACTAAAAATAGGAGACCAAGTACTGTTAGCCAAAGTAGATCCCCACATCACTTCAACAGACCTTGTAACACCCCAAACGGTCTAAACGCTATGACCGAATCTAGCGTGTTACTGGGAAGAAAACGTTTTACAAACCATTATGTCGACTTGATTTGAAAGGAAAACTTTTGGTGTAGTTAAGAAAATTGTGGCTGAACTGGGCAAATTATTAAAATGTTTTGAAACTTATTTTAGCGTGATAGAATTACCTTGTTGATTATTATTCATTCGATGTATATCTTTAGAAAAACTCAAAAAATTACCTTAAGTTTATAAAAACATTCATCTCATAAATTACTTGGCACGCTTTTGTTCATTTTATGATAGTTTAAGGAAAAATAGAACAGATAACAATAAAACCCAAAGCAAAGTTTAAGTGGCCTTATTACAAACTGAGACCCAAACTTAAAGTAAATAAGAACTAAAATCAAATTAAATATTGAATTAAATGTTGAGCATGGCCACCGCGAGTCCACCCCGGCTTTGGATCCACAACTTAAGCATTATCTACAAAATGTAATGGAAGGGGTGAGTCACCGAGACTTAGTGTGTAAATCCCCATCCTAAAAGATGTTATGCTCTTACACAGATTCATATAATATTATGCATGTCATGCAACCCATTTCCTAATTATCCATCCGAGTCTCCCAAATCTACCCCTTGTGGCACCTAGCCACTGGTGGTACCTAACCACTGGTAATCAAAGTTACAAATATTCATGTGTGGGGCCAACCCACTTGTGGTACCTAACCACTGGTGACGATCCCTTAAATCGATATGTGGGGCCAACCCACTGTCGTACCTAACCACTGGGACAAGTCACAAAATAAGCACATGTGGTACCAAATCATTGGTGGTTCCAAACCACTGAGACTTAGTCACAAAATCATGATATGTGGGGCCAACCCACTTGTGGTACCTAACCACTGGTGACAGTCTGATAAATCATGCCTTCCCCCTCCTCTTATCATACCCATATGCTATGTATATGCTTCTTAATACAACATAATCATGCTTAAATGCATAGAAAAATACAACATGGCACACACAGGTTTCACATAGATCAAGCACGATATTCACCATAATGGACTTACCTGGAGTCCTTGCTTATACCCGAAAGGGTAACGTAATGTTTCCCATTTTTATTTTGGCTTTTAACAAACACAACATTTAACATAACAACATATGAACTGCGTAAGAGTTACACACCTGTTTCCCATACTATCGCACTCTTGACTTTACCACTATCGCCACTCGAGACTACTACTACCGGCCTACGATCTTGCTCCGATGCCAGCCCACAACCCAGTGGCCAATCTCGCACTCCTAATACTGCTCACTTCTTGTACTTAGGGGTTGGGTTTACAGATCCAACCCCTCCTATCGCTTGGCTGACATTTGAGTCCATAACAATCCCTTGGTCACTAAACCGAATTTAAACGATGAGATTAAATCTAAGAGATAATCATAATACTTAAAATGAAACCCTTACCTAGATTGTCAAATCCCGAAAATCCTCAAGAAAGCGTCGCCACCCTACCTACATTCGGCCAAGCCTCCAACATTAGACCAACACGATTATCGCACCTACGCTTGATGAGATCCAGTAAAAGAGAAAGGGTAAGGGAGTGGCCATTTGGCCGAACCTATGACTAACACATACCTTCGGTTTCCCTCACAGTTTGGCACAAGAGATCACAACAAGAAAGATTCAGCTTCTATGAATAAAGAGTGAAAACTGACAAGATCTTAGGGAAGTGATTCGGGTTAGAAACTAAATGAGAAAGAGAGAAATAGCAAGGAAGAAAACCACGGAGAACCTACCAATCTTGAGATGATGATTCGGCTATGGTGTAACTTCGAGAAAAGAGGCTAAACTTGAAGGTTTTGACTATGAGAGAAGAAAGTATAGGCAAAGATGGTTCAGCTTTTAAGAAAATACTGGAGAGGAAAAGAGAGAGTTAGAGGGTTGCGCAAAGGAAGAGAACCCACAAGAGAAAAGAAAAAATTTCGGCTTGAAGAGAGAAGATGAGAAAGAAAGAAAAAGATGAAAAAGGTGATAACTTGCCTATTAATTTCGGCATATCAACCGAATTTCACCCCTTTCTAGAGTTGGATTTTCAGCCAACTCTGTCGTCACCTGATAACTCTTATCCCACTTGTTATCTTAATCTATATCCTCCTTTCAAAAGAGGCCTCCTTAGCACCAACTCCTCCCTTCATATTATCAACAAAATAAAAGAATTAAACTCCTATATTCTAGCTATTGTACCATCCTCTCTCCCCCCTTGGAGTGCCAAATTTTAGCTCAAAAGCTTAGGCCCCAAGCAGCCAACACTTGGCCCAAATCCCTTCCCTTAATGACGCCGCCCACTTGCTCCTTGCGGCACCACCAAACTTTGGGCCACTAGCCCACCTTGCAATTTAAACACAGATACCCATTATAATTATGTCCTAGCGCTCTTCATTCGAAAATTAACCTGTGTCTCATTCAAACCTGAGCCCAATTTGCACCTCTAAACCTCAAGCTAACACTTTAACCCTACAACACACAAAATGCACTGACCTTACTTATTCAGGATGTTACAGACCTGAAACCAAAGGGAGAAATTCTTCTTAAGGTACACAATATTTTCCCACACGAAACAGTCGAGGTAAGCAACTCAACATTCGACACCTCCAAGGTAAACTCTTCTGACTTGAACTTTGTCATGAAAATAGAACTATAAGCATGAGGGAAGATGTTCAAACCTTTAAACCTCCCTGAAATTTTTTTGAAGAGTCTAGCTTTAGACTATAAACGAGCGCTTTTCTGGAGGCAACCCGAGTACTAACAATAATTTTTATTTTGTAATTTTAGTTTTATTCTTATCTTTATTTTCTCTTTTAGAATTCAATAAATTTAAAAAAATATAGAGTCCCGGACCACAGGTCTAGCACACGGCCGTGGCTGTAATCGTGTGGGTACTCTGAATCACTGTACTGACATAGTAGAGGCCGTGCGAATCCTGCCCCAACTAACTGCAGAAGTCACAAGCTCACCTACCCCACCACGGCTGTGCGAGGTGGCCGTGGGTCAACACTGCCATTTTAGAAACGGGCGTGGAACTCCAACACGCCTAGAACATGGTCGTGCGACACGACCTTGTGAAGATACTAACTTATCGACCACGGGCGTTTAATCTCCAACACGCCTCCAAACACGGCCGTGCGATACAGTCGTGTAAAGCAACACGCCCTAGATACACGGACGTGGGACAGTGTTAGAAGCAAAAATCTATTTAAACCCCACAGCCCTTCCCCTTTCCCCTATCTTCTTTCCTCCTTCTTTTTCTTTCAATTTTTTTCTATCTTGCACTAAGAAAGGTGTTCAGACTCTTGAGCTACACTAAAATCATGCCGAAGAAGCGTAAGAGGCCAATCACAATCTCCCTATGGGAAACCAATCTATATAAGTTCATGTTGATCGCTTCATTCAAACAACAAGCTAAGGGTCTTTGAGACCATATAGTTTTTATGTTCTTTTTGTCTTTTGCTTCAATTTCCTTCTCTTTAACAATCTTATGCTTAGTTTAGTTTATTTTAATTTAGTTTCTTGGTTTTAGGTTCTAAAGGCTGCTTGGGAATCACGCACCACAGCCTTAGAGGTCACACCCACCTTGAACCATCCAACAATAAGGACCCCTTAGTCCATTAGTCTTTTCTTTCAATTTCAATTTTCTTCTTAGTCTCCTTCTCTTTATTTCCTTTATCTTTAATTATAATATTAGTATATTATTAATGTTTCTTTAGATTTCTTGGCTATATCTTTGCAGGCTACCCAATTTCTTTATCTAGCACAAAGATCATCAGTAGACACCCCATTAGATCGGCACCTCCAACTTATATTTCCCGCCATCCTCCCGAAAATCACCCAAAATTCAGGAAGTGGCACTCTATCCCTCTCTTTTGATCTTATATTAATTGTTATTACATATCTTTGTACATTGAGGGCAATGTACATCTTAAGTGGGAGGGATAAAAGTGCCTAACTTTTTGCATAATTCTCAAATTAATGCCTAATTTTTCATTGTTCTCAAAATCTTGAATTTTAAACTCATTCAAAAGTATTTTTCTCATATTACTAATTAGGATGAAATTTCTAATGATTTATGATTATTATTGATATGTTTTAGATTAAGTCATAGTTAATTGTGCATTGATGATTAAATTTCAAGAATACTAGAGAATCATGCATGATAAGTCTACTTTCTAAAAATTAAAAATTAATAGGTCGTTGAACTGAATTTGAGTATTACCTTCAAATTTGGAATTTATAAGGATTGATGTCAAAACACCCATAATTTTGTGAGATTTTGAGCCTTATAGAGCATATATTCTTTTTCGTGCTCCTTTGTATTGATTATGAGTGTGTCAAATTTGAACTATTATTCTAGAACTTGCCTCGTTTATACATGTCGAGACCACACTTTTGATTTGATATACTGAGAGATGATAAAGGCACCTAGGATTTAACCCACTTACTCCATAAAAGCCTACCTTCACAAATTAACCCCTAGTGAACCCCATTGAATCCTAACAATCTTTTTATTGACTCACCCACTAATATTAACCCAAAATCCCTTTGTATTTGTTATCACCATTCTTTTTACTACCCTTTAATCGAGGTTTAATTTGATTAAGTTACCAATTATATTAGTTCAAGAGTTACATTTATCATTTATGATGTAATATTTTAGGATTTTGTTCTTAATTAAAAAAACCCAAGTATATTCAATATTAGTAGTATATAAAAGAGCTTAGAGCATTTAAATTCCAATTGTTGAAAAAAATAGCTCGTATTAAAGTATTATCAAATTTTAAGTGATGAAAATACTCTTTATTATAGAGTAATTATCTATAGTGGTATTATTAATTTTCATTTGATGTAAATATTTATATTTAGGTCATTGTTTTTAGATTAGGTAATTAGTCAATTCGATCTTGATTCTAACCCTCTAATTCAGCCTTTATCCACACCCTTAACCTTAGCCCCGTTACAACCCTGATAAAGACCTTTTGATCTGTGTATCATCTCATATACATTGGTGGAGATTTGGTTTTCAAGCAAGCCTATGGGATTGACTTTTCAGGTTCGACTTATGAGTACTTATTCTTGAACCTTAAACACTTTGAGTGATTTGAGTGAACCTTTAGTGAGGATGTCAATCCTTGTCGGTTTTAAATTAAAGGTAATTATTCAAATAATGGGAGACACCTATGTTTTCGTATTACAAAGGTATGACCTATCTTGATTGAATATTTAGGGATCTTTGAGTTAAATTATCCATGTATAAATTATTTATGAATTATGATGAGACATTGTCAATAGGAATTAGGAATTATGGAAAGTTCGTTTTAATTGTAAGTTGAGAATTTTGCTTGAGGACAAGCAAAAGCTTAAGTGTGGGGGTATTTGATAAACCGTAAAAGTAACATATTTTAATCCCACATGTAACATCTTAGATTAGGGGTTATGCGTTTATGCATAATTCATGAGATAGTGGGATCAGTGGGTGTGTTGGATGTGTTCTGAAGAGTTTCAAGAACCCTAAGATGAAAGGAAATGTATGGAAATGTAAGGAAATGTATGGAAAGGTATGGAAATGTATGGAAATGTAAGGAAATGTATGGAAATGTAAGGAAATATATGGAACGATTAGTTAAAAGAGGAAACCTAAGTAAATTAGGAAAGTGAACATTTTTGGAAACCTAAGTAAATTAGGAAAGTGAACATTTTGGAAACCAAGCCAAAATAGGAAACTAAACATTTTGGAAACCAAACCAAAATAGGAAACTAAACATTTTGGAAACTTGGAAAATACAGAGCCGCGCGAAAATTTTTGGAAACTTAAAAATGACCCCGGAATGTCGAATTTTAGAGCCCAAAGGGGAACCTAGGGCCAAGTGACCCTAAAAATATAAAGTACATGAAATTTGACCCAATAACGGACTTGGAAATGTGGCCTGAAGATGCCACCTAAGGCCTTAGGAAATGGCCCACATGCAAAAGGTTTTGGGCTTGAGTTCGAGTCACATAAGAAGCAAATAAAATAAGTTTTATTTTGCTTCTAGAAGCCCAAGAGGTGGACGGCACAAAGCTTGCAAAAGAGGAGTTTCACTCTCTTTAAAACTCGACTAATTAGAAGATCATAAGGACTCTTAAGGGAAGAGTTTAATTCTCTTTAAAATTCGGCTAAATAGGTGGATAAATGAAGAATTATTCTTTAATTAGGAAAATAAGGAAGAGTGGTGGCCAAGTAAAGGATTCTTGGCCTAGTAAATTCGGCTATAAAAGGAGGGACTAGGGCCATTCATTATTCATTCTCCTCTCTTTTCCTCTGCGAATATTCTTCTTGAGCATCCATTCTTTTCTTCTTTTCCTTTAACCTCCTAGCCGATTTCCTTCTAAGCCTATTATTCCTCTCTTCTTTCATCTTTGAAACCAAATACATAAGGGAATCATAGCCGATTGTTCATCAAGTCTCTAAGCAAGAATCTCGAAGGTTGAAGTGAAGGTGCAATCGATTCCTTCAAATAAGGGTAAGATCCAAGTTTAGTTCCCATTCTTTTATATTCTAGACTTATTGAAAGTTAGAGACTAATTTGATTATTAATCTTGGCGAATCATGGAAGAAGAAATTCTTTTCCGAAGGTACACCATAGGCCACGTGTTCCCTAGTTATTCGGTGAATTTCGGATTTTAAAGTCCATAAGGTAAGCATCTAAAATATTCGCCAATGTTTGTGAGATTATCTAGATCAATTCTTTAATTATTGAAAAGAAAACTAATCCATATTGAGATTCAAGGTTGGCGAATATCGTAAAGGAAAAACCAAGTGTTCGGATTTGAATAAACACCTAATCACCTCAAGGTAAGTCTTTTACAAATCCTACTAAGATTTGGATATCATAGCCAAATAGAATTTATGCTAAGTAATAAAGGATGAATCAAATGTAGGAATAAGGATCTAAACTTTAGATCTAGCTTTTGGAATCTCAAGGAATCGCTAAACAAATCGTGTGTACGCACACTAACTTTCGATATTTCATATGGCAATTATTTTTATTATATGATTATACGTAAGAATATGAATATGGCTAAGTACCCTAAGGTGGTACAAAAGTACTCGTGAGTCGTTTCCTACTTCGATAGGATTATGAAATATGTTATAACATGTGAATATATGTATATGATTATGAATTTAAGTATGTTATGCACGATATATATATATTTTTGGGGCATTCGGATTTATGTGAAAGGGAAGAAGGTGTTGACTTGGTCTCACCAACGTTATATTTGAAGGTGTTGACTTGGTCTCACCAACGTTATATTTGAAGGTGTTGACTTGGTCTCACCAACGTTATATTTGAAGGTGTTGACTTGGTCTCACCAACGTTATATTTGAAGGTGTTGACTTGGTCTCACCAACGTTATATTTGAAGGTGTTGACTTGGTCTCACCAACGTTATATTTAAAGGTGATTGACTTGATCTCACCAACGTTATATTTGAAGGTGTTGACTTTGGTCTCACTAACGTTATATGGTGACTACGGTCACAAATATTTGAATATGGTGTGTAGCGGATGGAGGGTTGACTTAGTAGTCCCCACGGTGTGCGAGGTTGGTACGGGGAGTGTAGTGGATGGCTAATTAGGATTGGGTTTGGGTTGCATCATAATTTCATTTTTATATGGATCGATGTTTTGAACATGAATGCGATTTGTTGAATGTTAGTCTTGTGCACATTGAGTCTCATTGACTCACCCGCTGTGGGAACTATTTTCGGGTGATGAACAGTGACGGGCCGGGCGGTGAGACGTTGAGGTGGCCATGCTACATTGGAGAATTTATTTAGTTTGAATTTTATTTGACTTAGTTACTTTTATTTTATTTTGGGTTTTACTTGATGTAATAAGGCCATAAGGCCCAGTTGGATTTTCTTTATTTCCGCTTATTCATGTTGATTGTGTTACAATTTATTTTTAATTAAAGTTAAGAAAAACAAAATTTATTTCTTTCAAAATAATAAACCCTAAAATTGTTTTGTCACCTCACTTAAGTTGGATTTTCAAAATTTATTAAATGGGTTCCAATCTAAGTCCAATCCAAACAACATTTTTCTAAAAATTTTACAAATTTTCTCTAAGTATCGAATCTTTTTGAAACCGATTTACTTTAGGAGCATACCAGATCCGATCCATTCTCGTGGGCCGGGTGTGGGGTGTTTCACCACATTTAGTATGTTTTTGGATGATTTATCCCTGATTTATGTAAAAAGGTGCTCTTAATCCTTTCTTTTCATGTCTTATACTTAGGAAAGCACTTAAGGGTAAAAAGAACGTAAAACGGGCTTAAAACGGACCAATTTGGACCAAAAAAGAAATCGACACGGCCTGGACTTCAAGCCACACGACCGTGCCTCCTCAAATTACTTCACACGGCCATGCCATGATTTACACGGTCGTGTCCCAATTGACAGAATCGATACATGGCCTGAAGACAATTTGCAAGGGAATGTGCCATGGGCGTGCCCCTACCACAGGAATAAGCAATTTCACTCAGAATTGGATGCTTGAAGCCAAAGAAACATACTCCTAAGTCTACTTAAGCACTTTAATAGTAATTCTACTTGAAGGAGGTACTTAGGAGCCAAGTAAAGCATCTAAGGAGCCTATATAAACAACCCAAGGTAGCCGTTCTCCAAGGAGAGTTTTAGGCAGAAGTTTTCTGCCAGTGCTTTTATTTAGGGAATTACTCGAAGATAGCCAGTTGATCCATCTCAAGAAGTCGGAGTTCTACTCAAGACAGAAGATCTCTCCTTCAATTCCTTCAGGGGGTTTTAGGGATTTCTTATGTTTTGTTTTATCTTTCTCTTGAGATGTTTTCTTATTTAGTTATGAACTAAACCCTTCAGATACCTAAAGGGGATGAAACCTATGATGGATTTTGTTATTAGATTTCTAAATTATATGATAAATACTTTGTTTGTTCTTAATTATGTTGCTTAATTTAATCTGATGTGCTTAGGTGGAGAAGGAATAGACCCTGCCTAAGAGTAGTTCTAGCATAATTAAGCGGAGTTGATCACACGCCTAGAAATAGGGTGACGAGATTTTGCCGGATTAGGGTAAAACCTAATATGGGAGTCCATTGATCGATTTACTGCTTCCTTAGGGGGTTATTATAAGAGAATGAGAGTTCCACTAATTAACCTAAGGTTAGACATTATTCGCCTCAAGAGAGGGTTTATTATAGGTTAGAGAGTCTCACGGATCAAGCTAAGTAAAGAAGTCATATGAATTAAAAGTTAGATAACAAGAGAAGTCATAGGTGGATTCTTCCTGAGGGTATTATCGTAATCAACTGAGTTTTTCCACTGTCTTTTCCCCAAAGTTTCATTATTTTGTCTTTGCATCTAGGTTAGTTTTTTTTTCATTAGTTTCATAAACCAATCACTCTATATTTTAGGCTAAATAATAGAAAGAAAGTGAGTAGTAGTACTTTTAAGTTCCTTTGGGTTCGATAAAATAATTTTGCCTAAACTATACTATTGTTCGATAGGTGCACTTGCCTCAATCATTGTCATAGTTAGTCTACAGGTTCGATCATTCTTTATAAATATTAAAACTTGACTGTTTGACACGATCACCTGATGAGAAGAATTATCTGACACATAATCTAGAATTAGCTACCATAGTCTTCGCTTTGAAGATTTGGAGACACCATTTATATGGTGAAATATGTTAGATTTTTACTGATCACAAAAGTCTGAAGTACTTGATGATGCAGAAAAAGTTAAACTTAAGGCAGCGAAGATGGTTAGAGTTGATAAAAGACTATGAGTTGGTCATTGACTACCATCCAGGAAAGGCGAATGTGGTCGTCGATGCTTTGAGCAGGAAGTCCCTTTTTGCATTAAGGGCAATGAATTCGCGGATGACCTTATCTGATGATGGTTCTATTCTAACTGAGTTAAAAGCCAGACCAATGTTCCTCCAAGAGATCACTGAAGCTCAAAAAGAAGATAAAGAATTGCAGGCCAAGAGAACTCAGTGCGAGTCAGATGTTGAATTCAATTTTCAGATTAATTCTAATGGATACTTGATGTTTAAAGATAGAGTTTGTGTAATCGAGAAAAGAGGAACTTATTCAGAGAATTTTGTATGAGGCACATAACGGATGTTCATAACGGATGTTTATCTTTACATCCGGGTAGGACCAAGATGTATAATGACTTGAAGCAATTGTATTGGTGGCCGAGGATGAAAAAAGATATTTCAGAGTTCGTTTCAAGATGTTTGATTTGTCAGCAAGTAAAGGCTGAACACCAAGTACCTTCGGGTTTGCTCTAACCAATTATGGTATCCGAGTGGAAATGGGACCGTATCACTATGGATTTTGTAACGGGATTACCATTATCACCGAGCAAGAAAGATGCTATATGGGTTGTAGTTGATAGACTCACAAAGTCAGCTCATTTCTTACCTGTTCGAGTTGATTACTCACTCTACAAGTGGGCAAGCTTTTATGTTTCTGAAATATTAAGGCTTCAAGGAGTTCCTTTATCGATCATATTGGACAGAGATCCGAGATTTACATCTAGATTTTGGAAGAAGTTACAAGAAGCTTTGGGTACAAAGTTGAGCTTTAGTACAGCTTTTCATCCCCAAACCGATGGTCAATTGGAGAGATTAATTCAAGTACGAGGATATGGTTAGATGTTGTATTCTAGAATTTTGAGGCAGTTGGGAAAAGTTTCTCCCATTAGTAGAATTTGCCTATAATAATAGTTTTCAGTTGAGCTTAAAGATGGCGCCTTATGAGGCTCTATATGGGCGTAAGTGCAGAACGCCTTTATATTGGACTGAACTCAAGCAAAACCGAATTCAAGGAGTTGATTTAGTTAGAGAAGCTGAAGAGAAAGTGAAAGTGATACGAGAATGTTTAAAGGCTGCATCAGACAGACAAAAATCCTATTCGGACCTAAAGAGAAGAGAGATAGAGTATCAACTCGGGGATAAAGTTTTCTTGAAAGTGTCACCATGGAGAAAAGTTCTCAGATTCAGCCGGAAGGCAAGTTGAGTCCACATTTTATTGGACCATATGAGATTACAGAGAAAGTTGGGCCGGTAGCTTACAGATTGGCTTTGCCATCAGAGTTAGAAAAGATACATGATGTGTTTCACGTGTCTATGTTGCGACGCTACCGATCAGACCCTTCACCTGTAATTACCCCATCAGAAATAGAGATTCATCCCAACATGACTTATGGTGAAAAGCCAGTGAAGATTTTAGCACGGGAAGTCAAACAGCTGAGGAATAAGAGTATCTCCCTTGTTTAAGTATTATGGCAAAGACATGGGATAGAGGGAGCTACATGGGAACTAGAAGAGAGTATGAGAAACCAGTACCCAAACCTATTTGCTGGTAAGATTTTCGAGGATGAAAATCCCTAAGGGGGAAGAATTGTAACAGCCCGATTTAGGGCCTAGTCGGAATAGTGGTGCGAGGCCACGAATTTAAGGTAAATTTATGAGTTTTTTTTTTAGTTTATGCCATGTTTGCATGCTAGTGTGAAAGTTTCATGAAGCAATTTTGGTAAATTAAGGTTGAATGGTCCATTAGGACTAAATTGCAAAAGTTGCAAAACATGAGTTTCTAGAAGCTTTTTGTATGAAATAGCTTTAGAATATTAATTAGAAGTCCTTAAATAGAAATTTTCCCAAATTATAATTTTTGGACAAAAATGGACATGAGTTAGTAAAATGTGAAAATTTTAAGAGAAGGGCATTTTGGTCATTTATTAATTAAATGATTAAAATAGGAAAAAAGATGATAAAAATCTTCTTCCTTGGTGCCGAAAATTTGAAGAACCCCATAGCTAGGGTTTGTTCATTTTTCAAGCTTGCTAGTAAGTTCATCTTAGCCTTATTTTTAATATTCTTCGTATTTTTGAAGTTCTCGTATTATAAATTAGCTTTTTTTAGCTATAAAATGAGCTAAGATGCATGTTCAAAAATCAACCCATGAATGATATGCTTGTAAAATGATATTTTATAGAAGTTTATGAGAGTTTGATGTTAGATAAACATCTTTCTCTAAGTGAATTTCATGAAAAATGCTAGTTGGGACTAGTTTATAACTTTTATGGACATTTGTCATACATGGTAGAAATAGTGAGAATTTGTTATTGCTATAGTTGAGATAATGAATCAGCTAAACACGAAGTTTAAGAAATTTGAATGAGAATCATTTTACGAGCCTTGGGGTAAAAGTGTAATTATGAGAAAGTTTAGGGGCAAATAGAAATTTTGTCATAGTATGATTTATGAGTCCATTTAGTTATTATGAGCATTAAATGAGTTAAATATTATTATAGATCAAGAAAAATGAAGCCCGGATCGAAACCGAGGAAAGAACAAAGTCGAAGACTAAATTGCATATCTACATACATTTTGTACATTGAGGTAAGTTTGTATGATTTCTAAGCTTTATGATTTATATCATTGAAATGCTTAGTGTAATGTATAATAGTATCATGAAAATGTTTAATGTTATGTTAAACAAGGAAATCAATGAGAATAAGCATGAGAAAGTCCCGATTGAAGATGATTACCTAGGATACTCAATCTACCACATAAAATGAGAAAGTCCTATAAGACCAAGCCAAGGCATGGCATCGGCAATCAAGCAAGTTATCATGTAAGTCCAAGACAAGTCTTGGCATTGAAAAGCTATCATGAGATAGAGATTCCATGTAAGTCCAAGCCAAGGCATGGCATTGGTGAGTATCAAGGAGGATTTCATATAAGTCCAAGCCAAGGCTCGGCATTGACCAGTTCATGAGTAAAGATACCAAATAAGACCATGTCAAGACATGGAAATGGTAAGTTCCCAATGAAACACACAAGGAAGACTTTGAGTAAGTCCATGTCAAGACATGGCTTCAATACCAAGATGACAGATCCTATGTAAGACCATATTGAGGATATGGCTTTGGCATCGAGTTATATGTGGGATGAGATTCCGTATCCTCGGTTATTCATGGTAATTCATCGGGCAAAATGAGTAAAGAGTAAATGAGAAAATAAGAAAGTTAAGTAAGTAAAACTATCATTAAAGAATGCTAGTTAAAGCTAACTAAGAGTATTATTCATGCTATGAATGATGAAGTTAAGATTATGCTTACCATGATAGAGTATGTTAATCTATATGATTAAGTGATACAGGTACCACGTTTACTTCACAAGCATGAGACTAGTAAGTGTCATGAGATATATAAGAATCAGAATGAGTAAGTAAGCTTAAATAGCTGAAATTTATGATGCTATTGTGTATGTCAAATGGTTTATGTTAACTAAGTATGTTGCTTTGTGCATTATATGCAAACTTACTAAGCTAAATGCTTACGTCTTTAATTCTTTCTTTCCATGTAGTTCCGCCAAGCTAATCTTGTAGATCATCATCATCGGAGCTCGGAGCACACTATCAATCACTATTTTGGTATAGCCAAGTTGTTTATGTTAAGTATGGCATGTATAGGAAATGCTTCATTTAAGTATATGTTTTAAGAAGGAACAATGTATAGGCTAACAAGTTTATTATTCTTTTGTATATGGCTAAGTGATTGGCCAAAGTTGACTAAGCATGTATGTTTAATGTTATAAATGAAGTATGTAGCATTATTCATGAAAGATGTAGTAACTTGAGTTGTTGAATTGAGAATGAGATGGATCTTGATTTCAAGGTGGCAATTGATTTGGTAAATAACCTTCAAGTGCCCACACGGATAGGCACACGGGCGTGTGTCTAGGCTGTGCGTACCCTGCACCTTTATAGTGAAGATAGGATAGGCCACGGGCAAATTCCACGGCCGTTTGTTTAAGTCATATATGACACACGGTCAGAACATGGGCGTGTGCCTCAGGCCGTGTGAAATAAGTCAGTATATCAAGGTATAGCACACGGTTTACATCCATGGACATGTCAAAGTCGTGTATAATTAGTCAGTGTCAACCACGGGTGGAAGACACGGGCATGTGTTAGGGGTACACGAGCGTGTCCAAAGTCACATGGGTGTGTGACCCCTGTTTTAAGAAAAAGTTTTCATTTGAGTTCGAAAGTTTCCAGATACGTGTTTAAGGCCTCGTAGGCCCATGAAAGGTATGATTTGACTAAGCAACAGAAGTTTTAAATTCGGAACAAAATTTTATAGCCCGTAAGTACATGTTTTAAGTGAGTTCAAGCATGGTAATGTCTAGTATCCAGCATTAGCCTCAGACTTAGGTATGAGGTGTTACAAATCATGCCAATTTGCACAACTAAAAACACATATATGTTCAAGCATGGTTCATTCATATATACCTATCATACAATCATTTCTTTGATCAAACATGCATAGTCAATTTCATCCATATGCTTACCATTCATAAGACCATTTCACCACCATCAAGCCATATCAAAACATGTATCATATATCATATTCTCTCATGCATATTACCAATATTTATCTAGTCAAATCACATGGCTATTTACATCTCAAACATATACCAAATGACTAGCCTATACATGCCATATTTAATATATACATTTCGAAAGGTAACAAAATGAGCTTAGATAGTGTGATGACGATCCTCGAAGGTCTCGAGCCGTCAGTAGCTTTGACGATCTATAAAACAGAATAAAGACACACAAAGTAAGCTTTCCAAAATCTTAGTAAGCCATATACAAATAAACTTATCATATCTTGCTCATAACCATATTGATACAATGACAGTAAAGGTTCTCATTGCAATTGCATCACATAATCTTTGGCTCATTTACTTAGCCATAACTTGCTACATTCTTCAACTTTAATATCACATATACTCATAGCTCGTCCAAGCTTATATTAACATATTATCTCATCATTTCAATACAAATATTCACCTTAGTAAGTTCATATAGATTCTTACCTTTCATACACACATAGTGTATTTTTCAAACATACCTGAAACAGATATTCAAATCACATAGTCATTCATTTCTCGGACTTGCCCGTTGAACCGTTCAGAACTAAATAGGATATTCAAAAAGCTCAGAATAGTAGTACAATGCCAACGTCCTAGACGTGGTCTTACATGTAATCAGATATCGATGCCACTATCTCAGATAGGGTCTTACAAGAATTAAATACGATGTCAATGTCCCAGACATGGTCTTACACGTAAATCTCATATCGATGCCATCATTCTAGACGTGGTCTTACACAAAATCTTGAATCAACGCCAACGTCCCAGACGTGGTCTTACATGATATCACGTAACAGACACCTATGTCATGACATATATTATCCTAACTATTCCTAGGTTTAGACGGGACTTCTCGGACATTAACCATCTCTTGATACTTTCTCGGAATCCATATATTCATCATTTCGAGTATTATTCATAGTAATTCAAATTTCATATATTCACAAATAATTCAATTCAAAAACATTTATTTTTATATCGACTTACCTCGAGTTCGGATTAACGGAAACGGATACAGCTACTCGATTACTTTTGATTTCCCGTAATCTAAGTCCGTTTTCTTCGATTCTTGATCTATACATATTCAAATTTAACCCTTTTATTCACTAACTCATTCAATTCAATCCAACAACACATATTTAGGGAAATATACAATTTAGCCCTCACATTTTCACTTTTGGACATTTTAGTCCCTAATTCACAAAATCACAATATTCACCAAATTTGCTTTTACCCAAGCTTGGCCGAATACTCACTATGCTCATATCTATCCATATATTTAATTTATTTTATAAATTAGTCCTCCAAAATTTCATTTTCTCAATTTAGCCCTAATTAGCTAAATTCATCAAAAATTCAAGAACAAAACATGTTCATTAGACACATATCTTTCATTTAACACCAATATTCATCACAAAGCTCACCATTTCATCAATGGCACATCTCATAAACATCATCAATTCTTCAAATTACAACATGGGTTTTATAGCATACGAAGCAACGATTGCAAAAACGTAGAAATTATCAAAAACCGAAATCAAACATACCTTTAATTGAGCTTAGAAGTGGTCGAATGCCCTATCTAGTTTTTCTTTCTTCTTTTTCTTTCAATATTCGGCTAGATGGATGAGCATTATGGCTTATTTTCATGTTATTATTTTATTTAATTAGCCTTAATAACATAATTCCAATTTTACCCTTTAAAACAAAATATGTATAACATATAATACAAGGTCATTTTTTATCATTGCCATCCACTAACTAAATAGTGGTCTAATTGCCTCATAAGGCCTCCACCTTTAAAAGCCACTACACATAGGTGTTTTAACAAATAGCTTACAAATTTTACTTTTAATGCAATTTAATCCTTTTATCAAATTAAGCACACAAACAGACAAATTAACTTACGAATTTTAACACATGCTTAATCACATATCAAGGGTACAAAAAATAATATTAAAATATTTTATTGACTCGATTTGTGGTCTCAAAACCACTATTTTGACTAGGGTCTAAACCGGACTGTTACAATTTTCCCCTCTTAGGGATTTTCGTCCCCGAAAATCTTACCGTTAAACAGATTTGGATATTACTGTCTCCTTGAATCTTCAGGCTCCCACGTAGCCTCTTCTATTCCATGTCAATACCACAACACTTTCACTAACGAAATTTTCTTGTTTCTTAACTCTTTCACTTCACGAGCTATGATAAGGATTGGTTCTTCCTTGTAGGTCATATCAGATCGGATTTCAATTTCAGACTAAGTAATCACATGTGACAGATCAGATCGATATTTACGGAGCATCGAAACATGGAATACATTATGTATTTTTGCTAGCTTAGAAGGAAACAATAATCTATACGTAACTGGCCCAATACGTTCAATGATCTCATATGGTCTGATGAACCTCGGACTCAACTTGTCTTTATGTCCGAATCAGAGTACTTTCTTCCACGGAGACACTTTCAAGAAAACTTTGTCATTGATTTCAAATTCAATCTCTTTTCTTTTCAAGTCTGCATAAGACTTCTAACGATCGAATGTTGTTTTCAAATTGTCACGGATCACTTTCACTTTCTGTTCAGTATCTTTTATCAAATCAACCCCGTGTAACTTACTTTCACTAAGCTCAGTCCAATATAGAGGTGTTCGACATTTATGTCCGTACAAAGCTTCATAAGGTGCCATTTTAATGCTCGACTGAAAACTATTATTATATGTAAATTCAATCAGTGGTAAGTACTGTTCCCACGAACCATTAAACTCAAGGATGCAACATCTCAATACATCCTCGAGAATCTGAATATCCGTTCAAACTGACCATCTGTTTGCAGATGAAAAGCAGTACTGAAATGCAATTTCATACCTAAAGCTTCTTACAATTTCTTCTAGAATCGTGATGTAAACCTTGGATCTCTATCTTAAACAATGGATAGTGGCACCCCGTGTAATCTCTCAATCTCAGAATTATAAAGCTCAACTAATCTATCAAGTGAGTAATCAGATCGTACTGGAATAAAATGGGCAGATTTGGTCAATCGATCAACTACTACCCAAATCGCATCTTTCTTTTTCAAAGTCTGAGGCAATCCATTCAAATCATTAGACTCAACTCAAACTATTTCATCATTCGGACATCATTCAATGTCAACCAATCCATACCCAGAATGATATCAAACTCATCAAATGGTAATAGCATCATATCAGCAGGAAAATAGATATCTCGAAACATTAACGGACAATTCTTGCATACTTTGTCAACCAGGACACTTTTACCTAAGGGGTTCGATACTTTTATAACAAACTCATTAGAACTCTACAGGCAAAGTCTTGCTAGATACTAAGTTCATGCATATATATGAGTGTGTAGAACCAGGGTCTATCAATGCAATCACAGAAGTATTATAAAGTGTAAATGTACCCGTTATAACATCCGGAGATAAAGTTTCCTCACGATCTCGGATAGCATACGCTCTGGCAAGCGCTCTAGTTTTAGATCTCGCAACAGTATCTCTCGTAGTTCTCTGACTACCACTGACATTTCTTATACTTCGGAAGGTCTACATCTCACTAAAGCATTATCGGATCTCGGATTCTGGGTAGTTTCTTGCTTAACAGACTCTAGGCAATCATGAATGAAATGATCTAATGATCCACATCTAAAGCAGGCTCGATCATTTAATCTACAACTTCTTGGATGCCTTTTTCCATAATGTTTACATTCGAGTTTCTCGGATCGAACATTTCCAGCACTTGCCATTGAAGTTGTCGAAGCTTTAGAACTCAACTGTGATCTATCTCGATCTCTACTCGAATGTCCCACATTAACTCTTGAATGGCTTTGTTCATCTCTAAATTTCTTCGAAGCAGACTAAAATGATTTACACGAAAATCTCTTTCTCACATCTCTAGCTTCAGACTCATCTTTTCTTTTATCTTTCCCGAGTGCCTCAGCTTTGCATGCTCGGTCAACAAGAATAACAAACTGATTTATCTTCAAAATCTCCAACTAGCAATTAGATATCTTCATTAAGACCATCTTCAAATCTTTTACACATTATTACTTCAGATGATACACATTCTCGGGCATACTGACTTAGCCTCACGAACTCTCGTTCGTATTCCGTAACAGACATGTGGCGCTGCTTCAATTCTATAAATTCCTTTTGTTTCTGATCTATGAATCTCTAACTGATATATTTCTTCTAGAATTCAGATTGAAAGAAATCCCATGTAACCCGTTCCTTTAGAACAACAGAAATTAAAGTTTTCTACCACTGATAGGCTGCGCCTCGTAATAAGTAAACAACACATTTAATACTTTCTTTTGGAGTCAAAAACATCTCATCAAATACCGGATAGTGTTTTCTAACCAAAACTCAACTTTCTCGGCATCTTCATCACTAGTAGCCCTGAATTTTTCAGCCCCATACTTATAGATTTTGTAAACCAGAGGCTTGTTCAACAGATTCAGATTCATAATCGGAGGTATAGCAGATGTATGAGGGGGATTAACTGGGGGCGGAGGTTGTGAAATAGTCGGGTTATTCCTTACGAACTGAGTGAACCACTCATTCATCATCTGGAATAAAGCTTGTTTAGCTTCTCCCTCTTGACCACTGGTAGCCAGTCTCGATTCAGATGGCGCTGTCCCTTGAGTGGGAGCAGGTGCGTTACTTTCTACATCTTTAGCTACGGCTCTTTCGGGATCCAAAACTATAAGAAATCACATTTTACACGTCACGATTCATCACACTATCACAATTCAGATATATGGCATGTATAGCTAGACTCTTACACGCTACATTAGTCCGAGAATCGCTAAACATAGATCTAATACCAACCAAATGTAACATCCCTAACCTGTATCTGTTGCTGAATTAGGGTTAAAGGCATTACCAGACAGATCGAAAACTTTTACAGACATGTCATAATACAATTCATCAATCGCAATCAAAGTGTCCCTTTTACAGGTTAGCGAGACCCTAATCATGCTTTAGAATAGGGTCGGGACTAAACCAAACACATACTAAAATTCTCAAAAATTTAAAACTTCTCTAAGTTACAGAGGTCACACGCCCGTATGGGCAGGCCATGTGCCTCCCACGGCTTCTAGACACAACCATGTGTCCTGGCCGTGCTAAAACAGAGCATGTATACTGACTTATCCACACAGCCACCAGATACGATCGTGTGTCATAGCCATGTAAAATTAGGCTAACTACTGACTTATTCAAATGGTCAAAAGGCACGCCCGTGTGCCACAGCCGTGTATGCAAAACAGACTACTAGTAAGGCCAAAATGCCACCCACATTAGGGTCAACGCCACAAGCAATATACCAATTCATTTCATGTACAATTGACAATCAAATATATATCAAATAATCAACAATTCTCCACATTCAATTTCATTTCCAATCATGCCAATTTGCACAACTAAAAACACATATATGTTCAAGCATGATTCATTCATATGTACCTATCATATAATCATTTCTTTGATCAAACATGCATACTCAATTTCATCCATATGCTTACCATTCATAAGACCATTTCACCACCATCAAGCCATATCAAAACATGCATCATATATCATATTCTCTCATGCATATTACCAACATTTATCTAGCCAAATCACATGGCTATTTACATCTCAAACATATACCAAATGACTAGCCTATACATGCCATATTTAATATATACATTTCCAAAAGGTACCAAAATGAGCTTAGGTAGTGTGATGACAATCTTCAACGGTCTCGAGCCTTCAGTAGCTTTGACAATCTATGAAACAGAATAAACACACACAAAGTAAGCTTTCAAAAGCTTAGTAAGCCATATACAAATAAACTTATCATATCATGCTCATAACCATATTGATACAATGACATTAAAGGTTCTCATTTCAATTGCATCACATAATCTTTGGCTCATTTACTTAGCCATAACTTGCCACATTCTTCAACTCTAATATCACATATACTCATAGCTCGTCCAAGCTTATATTCACATATTATCTCATCATTTCAATATACATATTCACCTTAGTAAGTTCATATAGATTCTTACCTTTCATATATACATAGTGTATTTTTCAAACATACCTGAAACAGATATTCAAATCACATAGTCGTTCGTTTCTCGGACCTGTCCGTTGAACCATTCGAAACTAAATAGAATATTCAGAAAGCTCAGAATAGTCGTACAATGCCAACGTCTCAGACGTGGTCTTACATGTAATCAGATATCGATGCCATTATCCCAGACAGGGTCTTACATGAATCAAATACGATGCCAATATCCTAGACATGGTCTTACACGTAAATCTCATATCGATTCCATCTCCTAGACGTGGTCTTACACGAAATCTTGAATCAATGCCAACATCCCAGACGTGGTCTTACATGATATCACGTAACAGACACCTATGTCATGACATATACTATTCTATCTATTCCTAGGTTCACACGGGACTTCTCGGACATTAACCATCTCTTGATACTTTTTCGGAATCCATATATTTATCATTTCGAGTATTATTCATAGAAATTCAAATTTCATATATTCACAAATAATTCAATTCAAAAACATTTATTTGTATATCGACTTACCTCGAGTTCAGATTAACGAAAATGGATATAGCTACTCAATTACTTTCGATTTCCCGTAATCTAAGTTCGTTTTCTTCGGTTCTTGATCTATAAATATTCAAATTTAACCATTTTATTCACTAATTCATTCAATTCAATCCAAGAACACATATTTAGGGTAGTTTACAATTTAGCCCTCACATTTTCACTTTTGGTCATTTTATTCCTTATTTCACAAAATCACAAAATTCACCAAATTCACCAAATTTGCTTTTACCCATGCTTGGCCGAATACTCACTATGCTCATATCAATCCATACATTTCATTTATTTTACAAATTATTCCTTCAAAATTTTATTTTCTCAATTTAGCCCTAATTAGCTAAATTCATCAAAAATTCAAGAACAAAACATGTTCATTAAACACATATCTTTCATTTAACACTAATATTCATCACAAAGCTCACCATTTCATCAATGGCATATCTCATAAACATCATCAATTCTTCAAATTACAACATGGGTTTTATAGCATACGAAGCAACGATTGCAAAAACGTAGAAATTATCAAAAATCGAAATCAAACATACCTTGAATTGAGCTTAGAAGTGGCCGAATGCCGTAACTAATTTTTCTTTCTTCTTTTTCTTTCAATATTCGGCTAGATGGATGAGCATTATGGCTTATTTTCATGTTATTATTTTTTTTAATTAGCCTTAATAACATAATTCCAATTTTACCCTTTAAAATAAAATATGTATAATATATAATACAAGGTCATTTTTGACCATTGCCATCCACTAACTAAATAGTGGTCTAATTGCCTCATAAAGCCTCCACCTTTAAAAGCCACTACACATAGGTGCTTTAACAAATAGCTTGCAAATTTTACTTTTAATGCAATTTAATCCTTTTATCAAATTAATCACACAGACAGGCAAATTAACTTATGGAATTTTAACACATGCTTAATCACATATCAGGGGCACAGAAAATAATATTAAAATATTTTACTGACTTGAATTTATGGTCCTAAAACCACTGTTCCGACTAGGATCTGAACCAGACTATTACATTTGGGCTGCCAGGGACTTATATGAAATTCGGCCAAGCTTAGGTTTAATGAAATTATATGAATTTTGAGTATTTGTGAAATAAGGACTAAATTGTAAAAATGTGAAAGTTTAGGGGCTAATATGAATATATGCTTAAATGAGTTTTATGGACTAAATTGAATGAATGGTTGATTGAATAAGTTAACTTTGAATATATTTAAATGAAGAAAAGAGGAATCCGAAACTAGATTGGGGGAAATGCAAGGTTATCAAGTAATTGATTCATTTCACCGTTTTCATACTCGAGGTAAGTTCGTATGCAATAAAATTATTTGTAATTGTATTTTATATGCTTTGATATAGCATAAATTAAGATTATGTGATTACGGACAAGCTCAAGAAGGATTCGACAATGATTCGACAGTAATTCAAAATGATTCGACTACAAATTGGTATTGGGAATTCCTGGCTGAACCTTAGGAATAGTTTAGGATGCTAGTGACATGTCATTAAGGTATTGAGTTGGCTTCGGGCCATGATATCGAAACTTCGGAGGAGTTACCTTGATTTGGCTACGGGCCATGGTATAGGTACTTCGGGCGAATAAGTTACCTTGATTTGGCTACAGGCCATGGTATAGGTAGTTATCGATTGAGATCCTTGAGCATCTGACTTCTATTCCGAATGGTTCAACAGGAAAGTGAAAGATGTGGACTAGATTGAGATTGGTACGAGTTGGTATAGGTATATTCGTAAAGTTTATAAACATTAAATCCATAAAATGGATGAAATCTTAGTAAGCTAGCGAATGAATGATTGAATGGTTTAAGATTTAATGAATTTATATTATCTTGTATTTACATTCATTGAATCGTGAATGAATAGTGAGATTGTTCATTACGTTAATACGAACTTACTAAGCTATGAAGCTTACTTTGTGTTATTTTTCCATGTTTATAGTGAATCAAGGCTAGCTCAGATCCGGGAGTCATCAGGAACATCATCGCACTATCAAACATCTATTTGGTACTTTTGAGTTGTGTATATATGGTATATGGCATGTATAAGCTACTTGTGGTATTGTGGTTGCTAATATAGCCATGAGAGTTGGCTTGTAAATGATGTTAATATAGTTGTGTGTTTAGCTATTAGAAATAGCTTGTAAATGCATATGTTTTGGTTGTATATATAGCCATGGGTGATGGCTTATTTTGGCATGGTTAGAATGAAAATGTTGATGGTTATATAGTTTTAAATGGTTAAATTGATTTATGGAGTTTAATGCTTGAGAAATGCTTTGGTGAATTATGATTTTAGAAGTTGAGTATATAAGTATTTGAATAGGTATTTGGCATTGAATTGAGTATTAAAGTTGGTTGAAATGGATATGGTATGAATTGTGTTTTTGGTTGATAATTTTGGCTGCTTATTGGTTGAAAAAATGGTGCCATTTTGATTGTTTAGGTGAGCATAAGTAAGGGTGGAAAATTGGCCTTGCAAATGGCCTATTTTTATCCACACGGGCAGAGACACGGGCTTGTGTCTCAGCCGTGTGCGAAACATGGTCATACTACACACCATGTGTCCCCTAATGTTGAATTAAAATAAAGTCAGTATGCTCCACACAGTTTCACACACGGGCGTGTGACTGACCATGTGGCACAAGTCAATATACCCCCTAAATGGCACACGGCCTAGCACACGGGCGTGTGACTTGGCCATGTTGCATAAGTCTGTATACCCTACCAGTTTGGCACGACCTAGTACACGGCCTAGCACACGGGCATGTGTGGCCACTTCGAAGGGTACACGGTCTAGACACACGGGCGTGTGGTCGACCATGTGACCCAAGTCAGTATGTATGCCCTATTTCCACACGGTCTGTGAACGGCGTGTCTGAAGTCGTATGAGGCACACGGCTTGTTCACACAGGCGTGTGACCCCTGAATAAATGAAAAATTTCTAATTTTTCCAAAAATTTTGTATGTTATTGGTTTATTCCCAAACCACTTCTAAAGCATGTTTAAGGCCTCGTAGCCCTTATAAGGGACAATATGATTGTGTTGAATGGTATTTGAGTATAAATGCGTAAATGTATAAGTATTGTATGTTTAATGAAGTATATTGATCGGTAATACCTCGTAACCCTATTCTAACGGTGAATATGGGTTAGGGGTGTTACACAAGCAAAGACTTAAGTGTGGGGGAATTTGATATTATGGCAAATTAAGCTCTTTTCACTACTTAAAGGAGCTTGTATTCAAGTATTTTTATGTTATTTGCATTCATTTTAAGAAGTGTTTAGTTTTTAGTTTCGATTGAATAAATTGTGCCCACAAAGTCTCAACATTCAACCAGTCTTAGAGATCGAGTAATCTGCCCACAAAATTGCGACATTGGCCAAAGAATGTCACAGCATTAGACTAACAAGCCAAAAATCCTACAATGGTGTTTTTGTCCATACAATATTATTTAACTTGTAATTCATATTGTAATCGACCTGATTAGGTCATAATACACTTAGACTATAAATATTACCTAAAACCGTTAGTTTAGGGAGATTGTAGTTTAGTTGGATTTTATATTTTTCCATTCTTATTTTTGTCATTTTTCAGCTTTTAATTCAAGTTCTTTTTAGTTTTTATTTGTTGTTCTCTTTTACTTTATTTTCATTCACACTTCAATCCAAAGGAATAATCAATATCTTTCGTGGACTAATGTGGTCATTCCATCAATCACCAATCTTGGATATATTGGGATTCTTGAGAACTTTTTACCTTCCCTTTATTATTTTGTATTGTTTCAATGTTTAATAATTTGGTAGGGTTGTTTGCATCTAGAATGGCTTCTAACTAAACCCCTAGGAAGGTTGGTTGACCGAAGTGGGCATGGTTAGCTTAGAGATAAGGTTCATATACCAATTAATTGGATTAGGTTGAGTGTGCTTAAACCTTAGAATTGACGACTTTAGGAAGTCATTTAGGTAGATGAGACTGAAAGTGTATTCTACTTAGAACTAATTCAACTTAGCCCTGTTTAGTTCCACCACGTCAAAAGATATGTGGACTAAGTTGATTAATTAATTTAGTTATGGCCCGAAAAGTATTAACTAGGTTGATTCTTAATTAATTGGTAAAATTCCCAACTTTAGGTTAATCACAACCATGGATGTTAATCATTCTTCTACATGTTAATCTTGATTATTAATTTGGAGATTTTTTTATTTATGCACTTTAGTCTTTGTTACTTCAAACTCTTAATTTTAGTTTTAGCCGTACTATGATAAGTAGATTAGTAGCTACCTAGAAGTAGCTTAGCGTGTCGGGATTTATTATTAATTTAGTTTAAATAGACCTCCCTTGGGTATGATCCTTAGAATACTTACAAAGTGTTTCGTTGTAATTAACTATATTAGAATTTGGCCTGTACACTTGCAGACACTGCACATAATTTCATATCTAATTGCATATATTTCTAAATCGTGGTGCACGCACATTGAGGCGTGATCATATATATTCTCTGAGTCTCATGTCATTTCAAAGGACCTTATAGTTTGAATAGTGGTAGATTAGCGGGCTTTATAGATGGCATTTGAGATTTGATGGGGGTCTTTATCGTTAATCATATAGCGATCCTTAGGTGGGATAGATATTAGCTAGAGATGGTGAAACGATGTGAGGTGTATAACAAGATTTTTTTTATAGAATTAATTTAATATGGATCAATATTTTTAACATATATATATGATAAAATTATAATATTGCAAATAAACTTCATATAGTTTAAATAAGTTAAACAAAATATCTATAAGATTTGTTTGGAGTCGGGTTAGAACTCCTATTTAACATTTATATGACACGGGTTTAAACATTATTCTTCTTTCCTAATATTGTAATGATAAAATGAATAAATATTTGCAAACTTGAGAGTTCTTAATTTCACAACAAACTTGAAAGCTTTTATTTTTACAAAATTTAAAGGTTAAACATTGTTGTTAGTCCCTATACCATACGTAAGTTGTGGATTTAGTTCATACTTTAATTTGGTCATTCTTAGCCCTTGTACTTTCTAAATATTTAAAGTATAGTCATTATCAAATATAGTTGTTAAGTTCATTAAGTTCTATTATTTTCAAATTTTGATGTAGAAACATATTATCATATGTGTAATGTTTTGTCATCTTGTTATTTACACATATTACTTACAAAAAACTAATTAATGGATTTAATCAGAGTCATTCATGTTAAGAATGGAATTTTGAAATTTGAAAATTATAAGGATTTAAAATGATCCAATTAGAGAATATAGATCTATAACTTTAGACATAATATATGATTAATATCAATATTTAACCAATTGGTTTTAACTACTATTATTTGGGTTAGGACTAAAATTTTAAAATTTGAACAATACATGGACTAAAATTAACTAATTAGAAAAAACATGTACTAAAATTTGATCAAATTAAAGTAAGTCCACAACTTACATATAATATAAGGATTAGTAATAGAATTTAATCATATCTAATTTCATGCTATATTTTAAAAATAGACATAAAAGGTTGATTAGTTTAATATTTAAAAAAGGCTTAGGGTAAAAAACACTTATTAAAATTTTTTTTAAAAGGATCAAGCAGGCCTAAATTTCACCCAGTTGAGTTTTTATAACCAAAAACCCTTTCCATTTAAGTTGATTGTATTGATCATTACAATTTGTTGATGTGACAAATTGTGACACAAGATGAGTACATGTTATGTTAATAGGACATTTTGTCAAGTGAAAAATATTTAAAATAATCCTAAAATTATTTAAAATTACTAAAAAAGCAATCCTATCATAAATTTGGATAAATAGACATTTAAGTTTATTTGCATCTAAACATCCATGATCCATTTATTCACTCTCATTCTACATGCTATCTTTAAATAAATATTTAATAAATTATAAAAATATTTAAAAATATTTAAAATATTAAAATTATGAAAATATATAATATTAATATTCAAAATGAACATAAATAAAAGAAAATATCTAGATATAAATGAACACAGATAACCATTTATCTAGATTCATATAAGACTTACAATTTTTTAATAATTTTATGTTAACTTGAGCTATACCATGTGAATGTTGAATTGATTATTGCTTTTTGTCTATAAGAACTAAGTTGAGTACAATTTTTTGAAAAAAAAATTAATTGATTTTTCTACGGAGACTTACCCCAAAAAGAAATCAAATAAGATAAAGACAGTTTTGGGAGATTGGAAGTTGGTGTTAAGCCATGGAGGCAAACGGCTCAAGCTAAGCCATCAAACCAAACCATCGGTGATGGTGAGTGACCGAAGATTCCCGGTTAAATCCATACAAAAGATCATAAACATTAAGAACCACTAGCCAATAACCTTTGATTTTTTCTTTTTTTCCTTTTGGAGAGCCACTAATGTTATTTTTATATAAAATGAAAATTCAAACGTCTTGCTCTCACCAACCCCAACCAATCCCTCACCATTTCACATTCCATATCCTGCTAACATCCAACGGATCCAATTTTTATCATCTCAAAACTTTTATATCAGCCGTCAGATCCTGATTTTACCAGATTCCTACCCAACTTCAAAAGTTTACTGATTAAACCAGTAACCGGTAACTTCCATTCTCTCTGTAAATAAGCACGTTCAAGACCAGATTCGTCGTGCCCTTGAGTTCCGTTTCTATAGAGGTCTGGTCTGCTAAACATCCTCTCTCTTTCTCTCGACCAAAGACTGAGATCCACGCGTGAATCTTTGTTCCAGGTTCCCTTTTCTACCTTTTTTCTTTGTTCTTTTAATTACTTTGCTATGTGATTTTCGGTAGTAGATTTTGCTTTGTTGTTTTAGTAGCAGCGGAAAACGAGTGTCCTTTAAGTTTGACTGAAATTCTCGCAGATCTGTTCATTTTGAAGTTTTTCAGTATTTTGGCTTTTGAATATTTTAGGATCTGAGATGATGAGGTTTGATGTAGGATGTTTTAATGTTAAAAAGTTCAATATGTTGTAGAATAAGGCTTTGAGTTGATGTGGTCGTAAACTTGGATCGAAATTTTTTATTTACTGGATCCGTTGTATCGAACATCATTATCGATCTTTCATTTCGTAATCAGAGAAATAGTACTAACTGTAGTAAGATTCCTTTGCTTGTGCAGCTTGTTAGAATGGAGACATTTCTATTCACATCTGAGTCTGTCAACGAGGGTCACCCTGACAAGCTTTGTGACCAGATCTCTGATGCTGTGCTCGATGCCTGCCTTGCCCAGGACCCTGACAGCAAGGTTGCCTGTGAAACATGCTCCAAGACTAACATGGTCATGGTCTTTGGAGAAATTACCACCGAAGCTAATGTAGACTATGAGAAGATTGTGCGTGACACGTGCCGCAACATTGGATTTGTTTCTGATGATGTGGGTCTTGATGCTGACAACTGCAGGGTCCTGGTCAATATTGAGCAGCAGAGCCCTGATATTGCCCAGGGTGTCCATGGCCACTTTACCAAGCGCCCAGAAGATATTGGAGCTGGTGACCAGGGCCATATGTTTGGTTATGCCACTGATGAAACCCCAGAATTCATGCCTCTCAGCCATGTCCTTGCAACTAAGCTTGGGGCACGTCTTACTGAGGTTAGGAAGAATGGTACCTGCCCCTGGCTAAGACCTGATGGTAAAACACAGGTTACTGTTGAGTACTACAACGATAATGGTGCCATGGTTCCGGTTCGTGTTCACACTGTCCTCATCTCCACCCAGCATGATGAGACTGTCACAAATGATGAAATTGCTGCTGACCTCAAAGAGCATGTTATCAAGCCTGTCATTCCTGAGAAGTATCTTGATGGGAAGACGATCTTCCACCTCAACCCATCTGGCCGCTTTGTCATTGGTGGTCCTCACGGTGATGCAGGTCTTACCGGTCGTAAGATCATCATTGACACTTACGGTGGCTGGGGAGCCCATGGTGGCGGTGCTTTCTCTGGAAAGGATCCAACCAAGGTGGACAGGAGTGGAGCTTACATCGTTAGGCAAGCTGCCAAGAGCATTGTAGCTAATGGGCTTGCACGCAGGTGCCTCGTGCAGGTCTCCTATGCTATTGGTGTGCCCGAGCCCTTGTCTGTCTTCGTAGACAGCTACGGAACTGGAAAGATTCCTGACAAGGAAATCCTCCAAATTGTGAAGGAGAACTTTGATTTCAGGCCTGGAATGATCACCATCAACCTGGACCTCAAGAGGGGTGGCAATGGCCGGTTCTTGAAGACAGCTGCCTATGGACATTTTGGAAGGGACGACCCCGACTTCACCTGGGAAGTTGTGAAGCCCCTCAAATGGGAAAAGCCTCAATCTTGAAGTCCCCCGTCCGTACTGCCCCGTGCTTTTCTCATCCACGGTGCTGAATAATCCCGATGTTTCGTAGCTCCTACCGGAAATATCTAATCTCATACTTTATAATGCCCTTTTTCTTTTTCATTTTCTATTTCTTCTTTTATCAATGGTTGTTTTGATTTATGTGTCTTTATAAGCGTCGGTGTTGCAAAAATGAATGAGAATTTTGCTTATATTAATGGCACTGGAATTAACAAGCTGCAGCATTATGTAGTTATTTGTACTTGGGGGTAAATCCAAATCATTTTTCTTAACCTCCAACCTTCATTTATTTATTTCTTTTCGTTTAGCCGTCCATTTTTCCACATTCTAAGCTCTTAAATTTGGTTTTCATCGATGGCGTTTGCTAATGTTTGATAAAGTGAAAGGCAGAGAGAGTTGAGAACATAATTATAGCTTGTGTTTCTTTTAAAAAGAAAAAGGTTCAAGGATCTAACCTTTTTTTTTTTTGACAAAAAACTCTTCTAATTAAGCCTTCTAGCCCTTTAATGATTGATTGTTAAAGTGTATGGTTGTCGTTTTTAATATTTTTGGGGTTTTTTGTCCGACGAAAAAAAAGGTTAAAAATTATAAAATTGATAGAAAATCATAAAAATTACAAAAGAATATATATAATTTATTAAAAATTAAAAATATGGAAAAGTATAGAAAATTGTAAAATATATAAAAGTTTAAATTCTTTTTAATTTTATATTTTAATTTTTTTAATTTTATATAACCTTAATTGCTCGCTTGTTTTCTCAATCCATTTCACCATCTTAATTTTGCATATCAAAATACTCCATTTGCTTTCAAAAAAAGAAAAACCCTCCCTTTAATTGTTTATCACTCTTTTTTTTCTCCAAAGAAATCTCTTTATATATAATTCCTTCACAATAATCATTATGGATCAAAATATATTATAAAAATCACAAAAGAAATGACAAAAATTGAACTGAAAATACTAGTATTATCATTGCTCATGAGAACATTGTCATCCACGGGTATCATTGTTGATCAAAACATGTATATAGAAATCACAAAAATCGAACTGAAAATGCTAGCATTATTGTTGTTCGTGATAACACCGTTATCGACGATATTCATAGCGATTAACGGGTACGAACAATAGTGGAAGGGAGAACACTGATGACTGACACGAAATGGATAAAAGAGGTGCGGACTTTGGGAAGTTCCAAAGTTGACGAGCATAAAAAAAATAAAAAATAAAAATAGAGGGACGAATCAATTACAGATTTCTCCGGTGGTGGAGGTTTAGCAACAAATAGTTTTTAAGGGTTAAATAATTTTTTTAATAAATGTTGTGTTGTTAATAATGGCTAGTGGTGAAGGAGATAATTTTGGCTTCTATAATTTTTTCATATAACTTTTAATAGTTTAAAATAAATTTATATAATCCGTCATAATTTTTAATTTTTTTGTAAGTTTCTATATATATATATATATATATATTTATTATTTATAATATTTTATAATATTTTAACAATTTAAGGAGAATATCATTTTTTCTCCACATTGCGTAATCTTAACCTGACATGTGACGAAAATAACCTCTTAAAATTAAGAAAATAAAATTATTACAGTTTAATGGTCAACCATTAAAATTAATGGTTAAATAACTTAATTGATGGTAATTCTAACATTTGAGGGCTTAATTGGCTTTTTTTAAAAAGCTCTTTGAATGTTAGTAAAAAAAATTAATTAAATCCCTTTACAAAAAACGTACTCGATTAACCCTCAAATTTTTAAATTATTTTAATTAATCCTTTTAACTAACGCTTTCTATCTTTGACCATTATATTTGTGATGTGATTATGGAGGAGTGTAATTGATTTTTTGGTCAGAGACATTTTTATCCCTTGAACCAACAATTCTTTTCATCTTTTTAACCAAATTTTATTTTATTTTTTATCTTTTTATTTCCATCTTTCTAATTTCGATAGAAATCGCTAAATTGGAAGTCAACAAGTGAAAGAAAATAAGTTCAAGTATTAGACTATGGCCTTTTGATCCAATCCTATGAACAGGTTAGCCTTTCCTGTTAGACCACAATGCAAAGGTATTAAAAAGGCACTTCTGGGCTGTGGCTGAAGAGCCCAAAAGTGTGAAAGAGTTTTGAGTGTGGTAAACAAACTCTTTCAAAATTTAAATTTAATCTTTATAATTTAATGTTCAGACATTGAGTCCCTATTAGAGGTGTGCATCGGCTCGGCCCGGCCCAATCCCAATGAAAGGGCCTAAATTTTTAGTTAGGCCCTACCCAAATCCGAACCCAGCCCATGCACATCTTTGGTCCCTATACTGGGCAATTTATTAAAATATACCAAAATTTAAAAACAATTACGGAAATAGGCCGTGTCGAAACCATTTTTTTGTTTGAAAACGGACCGACTTCAAAAAATAAAAACAGAGTCGCCACCAATCTTTTTTTGAAGTGCGATTGGGTCACTTATAAAACATTTTGGTCTACGAATTTTAAGAAAACGGGTTCGGGAGTCGGTTACGCACGAGGAAGTATTAGCACCCTCGCAATGCCCAAAATTGGTACTTTATTGATTAATTAATGTCCTAATATTGAAAATTGAAAATTTTAAAATACGATTCGTTTTATTTTAAAGGAAAAAAAACTTGAATAAAATATGAGCAATCAGACCCTCTTATCTCGAGGAAGTAAAATGTCATGCCCATTGAGTTACGGTACGGCATTTCAAATTCCCGAAATCAAGTTTGTCCTTTAACTTTCAAAATTGATGTGCTTAAATCTAAGGAGGATACCTGGTTATTTGGGGTCTAATAAAAAATCGAAACCCAGTAAGTTAGGACTCGATTTTCCAAAATACCAAACACGGAATATTGCCTTTGTTTTTTTTTTGAAAATCCTTATCCCGAGATAACAAAACATCTCATCCAGTAAGTTAGGACACGGCGATTTTGAATTCTCGAGAATAAGTTTTTTATTCAACTTTTTTAAAAAGAAAGTAATAGGTCCTTTAGATTCAAAAAGAGAAATCGAAATCCAGTAATTTAGGATACGACTCCCTTCGAACCTTAGGACACAGGGAGTTTGCTTATTTTGAAGCGAAAACTATATGGTATCGAACAAAATATGATATGATTTAAAAAATGTAGGACTCATAACAGTGAAGAAAAATAATAAGAACGATAGATTTAACTAATAATACACATGTATAAAAAAGGTGGTAAGAAGAAAATAGTACTGATAAAATAATACTAACAAAAAAAGAAGTAGCAGAGAGATAAAGATGTATTAATGTTAAAAGCAGATATAATAATGGCATGCAAATAAAATTATAAAATAATAACAAGAAAATATTAGTAAAAACATAAAAATAGAAAAATAGTAATAATATAAAAACAATGGCAATAATGCAAGTAAAAATAATATAAATAGTAAATTAATAATAATAAAATAATAAACAAGAAAAGTAATAACAATATAATATATATATAAAATAATAGTGAAAGGGAAAAAAAGGAAAATAGATATAATGCATATAATAGAATGTAATGAAAATGATTTTAATAATACTAATAATGATATATGTAAAGTAATAGTGAGGAAAAAAATAAGAAAAATAATGGCGGTAAGAAATATTAACAATAGAATAGTATAATAATGTAAATAATAAAAATAATAATAGTATATATACACAAATAATGGTAATAAAATAATAATAAAATATGTTGATAAACAAGTAGTAAAAATAATAATATAATATTAGTAAAAATAGGAGTAATAAAATAATAGTGAAATAACAAATTGTATTAATAATAAAACAAAATAATAGTATATATATATATATATATATATATATATATAAAGCAGATAATAATATATACATAATATAAAATATAAAGGATATGATTATGACAATAATAATAAAAAGGTAACAAGGGAGGAAAAAAATATTTAAAAATAATTAATTTAATGGCAAAATAACAAAACAATAAAAAAACTGAACTGGATCAAAATCGAAAGCTTTGGGGCCAAATTTAAAACAGAAAAAGATAAAAGGATAGAATTGTAAGGCGTGCGCAACTTAGAGGGACTACAATAGCAATAACCCCGCCTCCAAAAATGATGCGTCTTAATAGGGCTAAATTAAAACAACGCACAAACTTCAGGGGCAAATTTAAAAAAAAAGGAAAAAGCTGAAGGGAGGGATGTCATTAAATAGTGGCGCGAAGAAGGAGGACTAGGCGCGCAATTTACCCATTTAGGGTAAATTTATAAATTCACCGCAAGTTGGTAATCACGAGGATCTTCCCTTTATGACATCGTTCTTTAAACGTTTTAAAACCTAAAAAACCAACATTTTTCTTTCATTCTTCCTACTTCCAAAAAAACAAAAAAAACAAAACCCCAATGTTTATCCCCCAAATGAAACTCCTCTGCTAGGGCAAGCCCTTCTTCAACGCGAGACCGCCACACGCCACCGATTCCATAAAGTAGAAAGAAGCAAGGTAAAGTTATTTTTTATAAAATATAATCTATATGTATTATAAATTTAAAAAAACTGAATATGATAAAACAGAGTATGACGGTATTTAAAAAATAATAATGAGATAGAAAGGAAAAAAAAAAGGAAAAAGAAAAAAACCTTGACTGATTTAGTGTTTGTTTTGGATCGATTTGCGTATTTTCAAATGTATTCTGTATTCTTTCTCATAAATCGTCAAAAAAAAAGAGGTCCCTTTTATACCGTTATTCTGGTTCTTGTATAGCCATTTTTACAAACAATTTTCCTCTATTTTGTAGATACACGGAGGTTGTAGGTGGCATGAGTGATGGCGCACGATGTGGAAGAAGGCTTTGCTGGCAAGGGTCGTATGGCGTGGGGACTCTAGCAGTTTCCTGAAGTTTTCTGTCTTTGCAAATTTGGCCATTTGGGTTGTGCTTTTGGGGCTGAAATTTTGTTCTTGGGTCTGGCTTTGTTTGGGCTGGTTTAGGACCCGGTCTTGAAATTGGGCCTTACAGCTGCCCCTCTTTGCTTATTGTTGTGTAACCAGAATAGAGCAAAGACTTTAAAAGGGCCAATTTTGCCCCATCTTGTTGAATCTCGACTTCTTGATGCTTCCTTTCTTCAGGTAGCTTTATTCCATCTACTACATTTCCAGGGGTATAGGAATTTTGTTTCGATCTGCTCCACTCATGCTCAGTGGAGATAAGATCTGCTATCTTCACTGCCTACTCCCCCTTTCGGTGGAGATAAGGCTATAAACTTCAGTCTGCTCCATTGCCGATACATGGAGATAAGACTTGCTACTTTCGGTCTGCTCCACTCCTACTCGTAGAGATAAGATCTGTATTTTCAGCCAGCTCCACTCCTGCTCAGTGGAGATAAGGCTATAAACTTCAGTCTGCTCCATCGCCGATACATGGAGATAAGACTTGCTGCCTTCGATCTGCTCCACTCCTGCTCAATGGAGATAAAATCTGTATTTTTTTAGACTGTTACCTTACTACTTAGGGGGTTAGGCTGGTGGTTTGCATCTGCTCCATTGCCGATACATGAAGATAAGATTCGTCATCTTCGATCCGCTCCACTCCTGCTCAGTGGAGATAAGATTCGTTGTTTCGATCTGCACCACTCCTGCTCAGTGAAGATAAGATCCGTTTTCTTTCAGCCTGCTCCGCTCCTTCTCAGTAGAGATAAGGCTATACTTCAGTCTGCTCCATTGCCGATACACGGAGATAAGATTTGTATTTTCGATCTGCTCCACTCTTGCTCAGTGGGGATAAGATCTGTATTTTTAGCCTGCTCCACTCCTTCTCAGTGGAGATAAGGCTATAAACTTCAGTCTGCTCCATCGCCGATACATGGAATAAGACTTGCTGCCTTCAATCTGCTCTACTCTTCCTCAGTAGAGAAAAGATCTGTATTTTTTAACTGTTACCCTTCTGCTTAGGGGGTTAGGCTGGTGGTTTGAATTTGCTCCATTGTCGATTCATGAAGATAAGATTTGTCATCTTCGATCCGCTCCACTCCTGCTCAGTAGAGATAGGATCTACTATCTTTAGTCTGCTCCACTCCTGCTCAGTAGAGATAAGGCCTCGGTCTTCTGATCTGCTCTACTCCTACTCAGTAGAGATAAGATCTGTTATCTTCAATTTGCTCCACTCCTGCTCAGTGGAGATAAGATTTGCTGTTTCGATCTACTCCACTCCTGCTCAGTGAAGATAAGATCCGCTTTCTTTCAGCCTGCTCCACTCTTGTTCAGTGGAGATAAGGCTATACTTCAGTTTGCTCCATTACCGATACACGGAGATAAGACTTGTAATTTTGATCTGCTCCACTCCTGCTCAGTGGAGATAAGATCTACTATCTTTGATCTGCTGTTGTAACTCCCATCATTTTTGCTACGTTGTCCTCTAGAGAACCTACCTGTAGAATATGATTTCATAGGGTTTATGCTTATGTCAAATGGTTAGGATGTCATGAAAATGCTCCTAACCATATATATTATGAATGTTATGAATGGATGCAAAATGTCATGAGAATGATCCATTTTTAACAATTGTGCTATCGTTGTTTGCTGTTTACTTAAGGTGATCCCTGACGCATGTCTTCTTTATTCAATTGATACTTCTAACAGAGAATCTGAAGATGTCGTCACTACCTAGACCCTTATCTTAAGTGCTCCGAGCCCTTTAAATCTTGGTGAGTTCTAAATAACTGTCCTGTTTCGGATTCTTGCATTATTTAGAGACTTTCAAAGTAATACGCAAAACTTCTTTTATGAACGCATTATTAGTTCAGTAAACATTACTTCAATATGAAATGCTTGGAAGAAGATGAATAAAACTAAAATTTATTTGGGATAAAACCCATGGAGAATGGATTAAAATTTATTCGGGATAAAACCCGTGAAGAATAGATTAAAATTTCATCGATGTAAGGTAGTGGGAAGTTATCTTTTGGGCTGGCCTTGTTTAAGTCTCTATAGTCTACACACATCTGCACTTTCCCATCTTTCTTAGGAACAAGGACAACGTTGGCTACCCATTCTGAGTAATTCACCACCCGTAAAAACCCAGCATCAAATTACTTTTTGACTTATTCCCTTATCTTTACCGCGACATCGGGTCTCATCCTTCGAAGCTTCTGCTGGACCGGCTTACAATCTCCTTTTATGGGGATACGAGTGTACCGCAATATCAGTACTCAACCCAGGCATGTCTTGATATGACCATGCGAAGATGTCTTTGAATTCTAGCAGAAGTCTAATGAGGTCCTACCTTGTTTTATTGGTTATGTAGGTGCCGGTTTTCACTTCCTTCCCATCTTCTAGAAGCACATTCTTAATTGTCTCTTTGTGAGGTAGAATCAGCTTCTCTTCTCGCTCTACCATCCTTAACAAATCGAGGATAAACTACAATCTTCGTCATCTACAAAATCTCGAGATCCCTCTAGGCACATGTCTTGCTCATAAAGGAATTATGGGTTCATAGTAGTGTCGTTCATGACGTCAATATCCGGGGACCTATGGTAGGTATGAAAGAATATTCAATGAAATGAATTTAAGAATAACTCGTTTATGTGTATGATTATGAATGGAATAGAAAAAGAGTAACAGATTGATTGCACGGTATGAAAGAAAAATGCACTTTTATTGAAAGTAAAGATGCTTGAACATGAGCCTATTTCACAAAAAATTCTCATTGTCCCTAGGCTTGAAACAACAAGTGTGTTTTGAACATTACTTTGTTTTAGTCCTAAAAACTATAGGAATTTCTTCCGCAGTCCAGTTGTCCAGAACACTTCCAGGCTCGTATGGGCGAATACCCGTCAAGTTCTCTTCTTTCAGATCTTCTTCAGACACGGCATTGATGCTCAAAGCTCTTATCATATCTTCAACCATTTCTCTGTTCACATTTTCTAACCCTGAATGGATAATTCCTCTCGACACAAATGTATTAGATATATGAGGAAAAGTCATTGATCCCTATTTGACCTTGGCACCATTCAATCGTGCCATTCGTCTCTCACGCTTTCTTTCCAATTCCTCCTTTCTCTGGTGGCTCGCCTATGCCCCAGACCAAAGCGATCATGCTTGTCAACCAATCCTGGCACTCTGACCGACCCTTGGAGATATTTTTTGAGTCCCCTCCCCGGCAATGCTAATCTTCCTATTGTCAACTGTAGGCCCATCTTTGTTGCTTCAGAGAGTTTAGGCACTAGGATCTTGCCTCCTTCACTAATGAAAGTCGCATTTACAAACTCCAACGACCTGAAGGAGCACTCTACAGCCTCCGTATCATTCTCTATGTACGGTGCATTACTAGTAACGGACGCGATGATATCCTCCTTTGCATTTATGGTTATCAATCGGCCCTCTATCACCAACTTTAACTTTTGGTGCAATGATGATGGTACGGCTCCTACTGATGGATCCAAGACCTCCCCAATAAATAATTATAAGAGGGCTTGATGTCCATCACGAGGAAATCTACTTCGTATGTATTTGGCCCAATTAGGAGGGGTATCTCCATTCTTCCCATTACTTTTTTTTTCGTGGCATCAAATGCTCTTACTATATTTTCACATGCTTTCATATGAGAGCTGTCTACGGGCAACCTGTTCAATATAGATAGGGGCAAGACATTCAGTGTCGACCTATTATCGATTAATACCCCCGGTAGTGTATATCCTTTGCATCGGGTAGTGATGTGCAAAGCCTTGGTGGATCCCATGCCCCCTGGCGGTATTTCATCATCACTGAACGATATGAAATTGTCTGCGCTTATGTTGCTAATGAGGCGGTCTAGTTTGTTTATCGAAATGTCATCAGCAACATAAATCTGGTTCAGTGCTTTTATTAGTGCATTACGGTGTCCTTCTGAGTTTAGAAGTAAAGCAATACTAATGTGCGTGTCGGCTGCTTGTGTAACTGTTCCACAACACTGTACTCACTGTGCTTTAGGAACTTCAAGAACTCTTTGGCCTCATTCTCTGTCACTGGTTCATAAACCATTGACCTTGTTTTCTCTTCTCCCTCTCTGATCATAGAGGATTCGGCTTTTGGGTTGGCGAGCTGACCGAACTCTCTTTCCTGGAAACTGTGACAGTGCAATTGTAATTCTAATGTACCCTCTTGTTATCCTTATAAGGAAAAGTTACGGGTTTTTGAATTACAACCCTCGGTGCATCCTTAGAAGGAAAAGTCGTGGGCTTTTGAATTATAACCCTCGGTATATCCTTATAAGGAAAAGTCATGAGCTTTTGAATTACAACCCTCGGCGTATCCTTATAAGGAAAAGTCACGGGTTTTTGAACTTCAACCCTCGGTGCCACTTTCACTCCTGCTTCGTCGACCCCTGGTCGTGTGATAATCACTACTGGGTGATTGACCTTAGGGATCCTCTCTGCAGACCCACCCTCTGTGGCGCATACATCCTCTTCTTGAACATTGAAGAACTCCAACTCTTTATTATCCATTAACCCTTATACTAGGGTTCTGAATTCATTGCACTGCTGGATCTCATGGCCTTCCTTGTTATGAAACTCACATTAGTTCCTTGCATCTCGGGATTCGCTCCCTAACTCCTACGAAACTAGACCTCTTTTTCGCATCTCTCTCCAAACCTCCCTCAATGGAGTTCTTATCTCAACAACCGTCTGTTTGATTTTTCTCCCCATGTACTCGACTATTACGTTTACCACATTACTTGTATGATTGGATAACAGATTTTCTCCACTAAGTGCATCATTGAACTTCACAACACCTACCTTGATAAGCCTTTCGACTAGCCTTTTGAATGAGGTGCAATTTTCTATCGAGTGTCCTACGACATCTGCATGGTATTCACATTGAGCATTTGTGTCATACTACTTAGGATATGGAGGTTGTAGCGGCTTTAAGTAGAAAGGGGTCATGATATGTGCATCGAATAGAGTTTTATACAATTCCATATATGTCACAGGTATAGGAGTAAATTAGAATTTCTCAGTATTCTGCCTCGTGTTGGGCTCTTGCCTTGGTGAGGCCTGTTGGCCCATAGCTACCGCTCTTGGTTGACTGATAGTAATGGGTTTGGGATAACCCGAGCTTACAATACCTACTTCACTTTCCCTTTTCTTTGGAGTCGCTCTTTTCGTGTTCTCTCCAGCCTCTATTTTCCCACACCTGATCGCGTTCTCTATCATTTCATCGGACATCACCACGTCCGAGAAACTCCTAGTCGCGCTCCCTAATATGTGATTGATGAAAGGTACTTTTAGGGTATTAATGAAGAGCATAGTCATTTCTTTCTCCAACAGTGGTTGTTGGACTTGTGTAGCAACTTCGCTCCACCTCTGAGTATTTTTCCTGAAACTTTCACCTGACTTCTTCTCCATGTTTTGTAGCGTGATCCTGTCAGGTGCTATATCAGTTACGTGGCCATAATGCTTCATAAAGGTCTATGCTAAATCCTTCCATGATTTGATTTGGGTGCAATTCAGCTGATTATACCATTTAGTCGTGGCTTCAGTTAGACTATCTTGGAAACAGTGAATCAACAATTGGTCGTTGTTGACATATCCCGTCATTCTCTGATAGAATATTGTAATGTGGGCCTCAAGGTAGCTGGTCCCGTTATATTTTTCAAACTCTGGCATCTTAAACTTTGGTGGGAGTACCAGATCAGGAACCAAACTCAACTTTTTGGCATTTACCTCGCATTGGTAATCAGCATTTTCCAATGCTCAAAACTTCTCCTCCAACAACTTGCATCGGTCCTCAAATTATTTTGGGAGCTCCGCCCTTATTTTTTCCTCTTCTGCTGAGTCATCAAAATCAGAGACCATCAGTTTTGCCAAATTGACTCCTAGGTTGGAGCTCGAGCCTATCGAGAGGTTTATCGGTGCGGAGATATCGAATTGATGCTGAGGTCGGATATTGACAGACACTCTTGGTGGTTGAATCTGAGAATTTAACAGGGCCAAGCCTAAATGATGAGTAGAGTCTTCATTATCATCTCCGGTGTCGACTATTGGGCCCTTTCCCTTATCATGCCTTCCAGTCAACAAATGTGTCAACTGGCTCATCATACTTCTCTGGGATTCCAGCATTTGATCCCTTATGTCATGTTGGATCTTAGCCAACTATTCTTGCATCTGAGCCTATAGTTGGTCTTGCATCTCTTTCTGCATCTGCTCTAACATCTCTAACCTTTGATCCATGGCTTTTGTTTTTTTTTGGTGTAGTAGCGGTGTTCCAAGATAACTATAATACGACCTCTAGTTAATAGGGTTGTTTTGCAATATTAAATGCATATGATGTGATGTAATGCAAATGCATGATATGAATGCAAAAATAAGAGGAGTCGATTCTGGTTCAATTTCTTTTAGAATACTTATTGAAAAAAATAAAATCCTTTACATAAAATAGAGTCACATATACGGCCTAGCCCTTATGCCTAAAACTTTAACTTTCTCAAGAAGCGAGGCTAACTCTCGACCCCGCTCTGACCTTGACTCATATAATATACTTAACACATCAGCCTGAACCGCTAAGGTTTGTAGATGATCGGCCACCTCTAAATGATCTCGAACCACGCTTCACCCATAACATAGTCTCGCCCCGACTGGATCTCGAGATTTTTGAAGCTGTTCTTTCCACTGTTGGTTATCTGCCTCCATTAGTTGGATCCGGAGCTCATTATTTTGCAGCGCCATTTCGAGCTCTACCACCTTTACTTTCAACTCTTCAATCTGGTTTAAGCTTGATTCTAACTTCACCGTAGAGTTGCGGCTTCGACACAATGCCCTTTCTAGTTCTGCTACTCGAGCTCTTAACATCTCATTTTCGCTTTGGCTCTCATCCATAGTCTCTCTCAGCGTATCCTTTTGTGCTTGAGCCTCATGGAACCTCATCTTCCACTGATCGACCTTGGCCTTTTCTTCTTGAATTTCTTGATGCCATTGTTCTGAGGTTTTACCTAACCCAGCAGTCCTTATCGATGAATGCAATTTCTTGTAATCAGTCTTCAAACTGTCCAAATCCTCTTCGGCTTTTCTTTTCCCTTTCCTCAGTTTTTCTGCCTCTGATTTCTAGATGTTGATATCAAACCTCAAGTGCACCTTTTCTTCTTTTAGTTGCTCTATCTTTTTCTTTCTTCTTTTAGTTGCTCTATCTTTTTCTCTAACTCTGAATTTTTACTTTCGAAGTCTTGTTTCAAGATTTCTAACTCGAAGGGATTACTTATAGGTATTCCTCTATCGATCGAGCACTGTCTTGTGTCAGTCTAGGTATGTTATCATTGATTCTCCTCCTTCGCCAAGCATTATATTTGAGGGTCATCATGGGACCAATAGCCACTCTTTTCATCCTCCGAGTCTGATTCCAAGCATTAGAAATCTCTTTAACCCTTTTCTTGTACTTATCTCCCCCATATGTAAATTTACACTGAGCTAGCCCATGCGTTGCCGGTATAAATTGCTTTGATCTGTATTGTCTTAGCACAAGCAAATGAGCATACCCAACAGCTCCCCAGATTCCCAACAGAGGGACCCAATCAAAACTCCCACATTGGTAAAGAATTTCATCGGGAATCAACCAAGGAGCTCTCCATTTGACATCCTCCTTTCGTAAATTCTGAAGAAGCGTAATCTAGTTTTCTTCTGATATGTCATCTCTTCTGGGTGTGACCACTAACTCCTTTAACGGAGAGTAATTCTTGGAAAAAACCCGACAGGAAACTTTATCCACCTTCCAGAAATGGCTATGGAACCAAACTAATAATAATTGTGCACATCCTATAAATCTGCCTTCTCGGCCCTCCGACAAGTGCTCAAAGATTTGAATGTTTTGGCAAGGATTGTAGGAATGGGTGTGACCTCTTTGTCAAGTCAGTCGAAGAGATCCAAGACCGCCTCATCTATATACCCTAATGCCTTAGGGAAAACCATCAAACCATAGATGCTCAAAGCAAAAACGTTGACTTTCTTCTTCATATCAGGATGCACTAGAATCAAATCTTTTAAAATCCTCTATGAGATGCATTTATACTTGCCCTTTTCCTTGACCCTCGCTGCAAGCCGCGGTTCACTCATCCCTTTAATATTCATTAACCTTTTCAAAAAGGTTGGGACACAAGTAGCTCTTGAATAGGCCTTGTCAACTTGGACCCTCGGGCAATAAAGTAAAGCTGTATATTCTTCTATAGTGGGTACCAAATCTACCCCCCAAAGGTAAAATAACTATAGGCAGGATTCCAATACTGAGTGATGGCCCGGAATAATTGCTCGTCTACCTTGATGTCAAGTAAGTAAGGCAAATCCCCATAATTACGATAGAACAGCTGCCTAGCATCTTCATCCTATTGGTCCCATATCTCTTTTAATTCCCGAAGGTTATTTTGCGTCACACTAATGCGGGTGTAGTCATATGACTCTGATGTATATCCCTCGACTATATTGTCCCCTTTCTCAAGTTGTGTTTGCTCCAACCATATTCGGACGGTCGCATTATCCTCTACTTTATCAAGGAACCCGTTCTCCATAATAAGCCTTCTAATATAGTAATCGAACATGAACCGAAACCTCTTTAAAATGAAATGGCATGCAATCAAAAAATGCAACAAGTCAGTATCATGTAGCAAAAAATGATACATGCAAAAAAAAATAATACATTACCTATTTGGGTGATTGCTAAGGTTTGGCATAGCTCTACCTAGGGTAAGTTCCTAAGGCTCTCTATATGCGGTTTGGCTCTAAAGCAAGGGTACCTGAACCATCAGATTCCTCGATCTTCACCCATTATAGGCTCATCTGAGATCGAAGTTCGATTGGGAATACATTTCCCTATGGTCGCACGGAGGTGAAAACCTCACGAAGACATAGGTACAGATGTATCCCAAAAGCGATTCACTATCCTGCACGGAGGTGAAAACCTCATGAAGGAGTAGCTTCTCACTCTCACTTAAAATGTGTGACCACAACGGTCATGCAGTATGATGCAAATGTGTCCTAGACATTTAAAATGTAAAAAAAAAATATGCGATGGGACAAAAAAGAAGAAGAAGTTAAAATCAGATTTTAATTTTCAATAAAAGGAAATTAATCAATCAATTCCACGGCTTGACTCTCTTATTGGTCCCCAGCGGAGTCGCCAAGCTGTCGAAACCATTTTTTGTTTGAAAACGGGCCGACTTTAAAAAATAAAAATGGAGTCGCCACCAATCTTTTTTTAAAGTGCGATTGGGTCACTTATAAAACATTTTGGTCTACGAATTTTAAGAAAATGGGTCCTGGAGTCGGTTATGCACGAGGAAGGATTAGCACCCTCGCAATGCCCAAAATTGGTACCTTATTGATTGATTAATGTCCTAATACTAAAAATTGAAAAATTTAAAATATGATTCGTTTTATTTTAAAGGAAAAAAAAAACTTGAATAAAATATGAGCAATCAGACCCTCTTATCTCAAGGAAGTAAAATGTCACGCCCAGTGAGTTAGGGTACGGCATTTCAAATTCCGAAATCAAGCTTGTCCTTTAACTTTCAAAATTGATGTGCTTAAATCTAAGGAGGATACCCGGTTATTTGGGGTCTAATGAAAAAAAGAAACCCAGTAAGTTAGGGCTCGATTTTCCAAAATGCCAAACACGGAATATTGCCTTTATTTTTTTGGAAATCCTTATCCCGAGATAACAAAACATCCCATCCAGTAAGTTAGGACACGACGATTTTGAATTCTAGAGAATAAGTTTTTTATTCAACTTTTTTAAAAAGAAAGTAATAGGTCCTTTAGATTCTAAAAGAGAAATCGAAATCCAGTAAGTTAGGATACGACTCCATTTAAGCCTAGGACACAGGGAGTTTGCTTATTTTGAAACGAAAACTATATGGTATCGAAAAAAATATGATATGATTTAAAAAATGTAAGACTCATAACAGTGAAGAAAAATAATAAGAACAATAGATTTAACTAATAATACACATGTATAAAAAAGGTGGTAAGAAGAAAATGGTACCGATAAAATAATACTAACAAAAAAAGAAGTAGCAGAGAAATAAAGATGTATTAATGTTAAAAGCAGATATAATAATGGCATGCAAATAAAATTATAAAAATAATAACAAGAAATATTAGTAAAAACATAAAATAGAATAATAGTAATAATATAAAAACAATGGCGATAATGCAAGTAAAAATAATATAAATAGTAAATTAATAATAATAAAATAATAAGCAGGAAAAGTAATAACAATATATATATAAAATAATAGTGAAAGGGAAAAAAAGGAAAATAGATATAATACATATAATAGAATGTAATGAAAACGATTTTAATATTACTAATAATGATATATGTAAAGTAATAGTGAGGATTTTTAGGGAGCGCTTTTGCCCTTCATCCCCCGATAGACTTTTTAGCTGTTTTTAATGTTAGGGTATGAGTTTTTAGGGTTTTAGGTTAAAGTTTAGGGATTTTTAGGGTTGTAGGTTTTAGGATTTTTAAGGAAAATTAATGGACTAGATTATAGGATTAATTAATTAGAATAATTTTAAGTTTAGGGTTTTGAAAAAATATATCAGCAAAATAAAAATTATTTGATTTTTTTTATAGTTGTATCTCGCAAGATAATTTTGAGAAGACGTTTCTGAACAAATAGTGCCCAAAACGCTTCAAGCAGGATGCACTATTAGCAAGAGTTCTGGAAAAAAGTCCCACGTGGACGCTCTTTTGCTACAGTTGTATCTAGTAAAATAATTTTGAGAAGACGAATCTGAACAAATAGTGACCAAAATGCTTTGTAACATCCTAGATTAGGGGTTATGCGTTCATGCATAATTCATGAGTAGTAGGATTTGGCAGTGTTTGGAAGTGAATTAAGGGTTTTTAAAATCCTAGGATAGAAGAGAAAGCTTTGGACAATTATTAATTTTTAGGTTAAAGAGGGGGAGCTAGGCTAAGGTAGCCTTAAGAAAAGTTTTGGGGAGTCTAGGACACAAGAAGTGATGTGGAAAAGTGGCAAGGGACGCCACCTAAGGTGCAAGGGTTATGGCATCAAGTGAAGTACTTTGAGGGAAGAGGTTCAAATCCCATTGTGTGCATCTTTGCTTAATAGCATGTTTACTGTGATATGTGGTGTGCATTTTTAGAACCTTGGAAATGCTTTAAAAATATTAAGTCTTAAGAGGAAATGTAAGGAAATGGAAGGAAATGAAAGGAAATGTAAGGAAATGAAAGGAAATGTAAGGAAATGTAAGGAAATATAAGGAAATGTAAGGAAATGTAAGGAAATGTAAGGAAATATAAGGAAATGTAAGGAAATGAAAGGAAATGAAAGGAAATGTAAGGAAATGAAAGGAAATGTAAGGAAATGTAAGGAAATGTAAGGAAACTTGGAAATGATTTAGAAATGTTAAGTTTCAAAAAGAGGAAAGTTAACATTTTGGAAACCTAAGTAAAATAGGAAAGTGAACATTTTGGAAACCTAAGTTAAAAGAGGAAAGTGAACATTTTGGAAACCTAGGAAATGTCAAGTTTAAAGAGCCAAACGAAAATTTTTGGAAACTTAGAAATGACTTAGAAATGTCGAGTTTTAAAGTTTAAAAGAGGAAATTAAGGCAAGGTGGCCTTAAAAGAAAAAGTATGTGAAATTTGACACACAAACAGGCTTGGAAAAGTGGCCTGAAGATGCCACTTAGGGCCTCTAGAAATGGCGCCACATGCAAGTGTATTTTGGCCAGGGATCGAGTCACTTAGGAAGCAAATAAAAGAAGTTTTATTTTCCTACAAAGAGCAGAGAGGTGGACGGCATGTGGGCTCTTAAAAGAGGAGTTTTATCTCCTTTAGAATTTTGGCTAATTAGGAGATAATTGTTGGACTAATTCTTTTGATAAAGTGATAATTATCACATAGGAAGAGTGGTGGCCAAGTAGGGACTCTAGCCTAGTAATTTCGGCTATAAAAGGGAAAGAAGGCCATTCATTCATTCATTCACTCTTCCTTTGTCGAATTTCTTAAGCGATTCTCCTCTCTCTGCAAAATTCCTACAGTTTTATTCCTCTTTCTCTTTTCTTTCTAATCCTCCAAAAGCGAAAGTTGTGAGAGCATCATTTAGCCATAGTAGAATCTCTCGAAGGTTGAAGTGAAGGTGCAATGATTCCTTCAAATAAGGGTAAGATCCAAGTTTAGTTTCCATTCTTTTATATTTTAGACTTATCAAAATTAGGGACTAATTTCGATTATTAATCTTGGTAGAATCATGGAAGGAGAAGTTCTTTTCCGAAGGTACACCATAGGCGCGTGTTCCTAGTTATTCGATTGAATTTCGAGATTGAAGATCCTTAAGGTAAGTGACTATGAACATTCAGCCAAGACCCTATTTTTGTAGTAGATCTATTATTATGTGTTTTAAGTGAAAACTAACCGATTCAAGGGACCTAGTGAGTAGCCGATTTCAAAGGGGAAGAATACAAGTTTTGAGTTTAATTTTTTATTCAATCGGCATTAAGGTAAGTACACAAATCCTACTAGGATTTGGTTTTATGGCCGAATAGGCCTTTGCTAAATATTACCATGTTGGCGAATGTAGGCATTAAAATCTAAGGCAAGAGATCGATTTTGATTTCAAGTGAAATCGTTAAGCGAATCAGTGTGTACCCTACCCTAAGTTCTAATATGTTCATGGCTATGTTTTAAATTAAATGTGTTATTAAGAATGTGAAAAGCATGGCTAAGGTACAGTGTGTATTTTACACTAATCTTAATAGATTTATGGCTTAAACTTGATATATGTGTTAATATGAAAGTGTAAGAATGTGGCTAAAGTACCATGTTATGGTACAAAGTACTGTGCACGTTTTCCTACTCCTACTAGGATTACGAAATATGTTATACTTAACATGTGAAAAGTGACATGAATGTGAATTTAAGTATGATATGCATGATATGAATAATATGGGGCATTCGGGTTATTTGAGAAAGGGAAGTGAATGTGATGACTTGGTCTCACTATCGAATGTGGTGACTTGGTCACATTATCTCGAATGTGGTGACTTGGTCACATTATCGAATGTGGTAACCGGTTACATTATCTCGAATGTGGTGTCTCATGACACAATTATCGGTGGCTATGCCACGAATTTTATATGGGCGATGAGCACGCCGATCGACAAGAATCGCCTTTCGATGGTGTGTAGCGGATGGAGGGTTGACTTAGTAGTCCCCACGGTGTGCAGGATGGTATGGGTGGAGTGTAGCGGATGGCATATAGGTTTGGGTTCGGGATTGCATCATCATCTTGAATCATTAAATGTGAAATTATGATATGTATGAATATGATTTGTTATGCCTGAATTTGTTAAGACTTAGTGTTTGTGTACACATTGAGTCTGTTGACTCACCCCGTTGTGGGAACATGTTTGGTGTGACGGTGATGGTGGGTTCGAGAAGCTTAGGGATGGCCATACACAACAAGAAATTTACGACTTGGACTTCTATTTAATTTTAAGTAATTTATAGTTTATTTTGGTTTTAATTTTGGGAAATTATTTGATGTAATAAGGTAGTAGTAGCGTTTACTTTGCTTTTATTTATTGAGCATACAATCTTTATATTTATTAAAAGATTAAGTAAAATTAATTTAATTCAAAGCCCAACGTTTTGTCACCTAAATCAAAAGGATTTTTAATAACGAAATAAACCTGTTTTCAACTCAAGCCCAACCCAAAACAAACTTTCTTTAAAAACACACAAGTTTTTCCTAAGTAACAAAAGAATTTGAAATGGTTTACACCGGGGAACATACCAGATCCGGTCAAGGCTCGTGGGCCGGGTTTGGGGTGTTTCATGCTTCAAGCAGGATGCACTGTCAGCAAGAGTACTGAAAAAAGCTCCCACGTGGATGCTCTTTTGCTACTGTAGTATTTGGTAAAATAATTTTGAGAAGACGTTTCTGAATAAATAGTGGTCAAAACGCTTCAAGTAGGATGCTCTCAAGAAAAGTCTTTGGAAATGGTGTAGGAAGTTATGCGGATGGTGTAGAAACCCAGGCTATACATCTCGCTCGTGTCCAAATCGGAATAGTTGATAGCCTTCTTAGCATTTTTGTCTCTTGGTGGCTATGTAAATTCTATTTATTTTTTGATGAAAATGGTGAACTTTTGTAGAAGGACTAAGTTGCAAAACAAAATAAAAAAAAGTACAATAAAAAATCTTGCACTTTATTTTTATTAAAGATATAAAATTAAATTACAATAAAAATAATAAACAATTTTTCTTTTATTAAATATATAAAAATAAATTACAATAAAAAATAAAAACAACTTTTACTTTATTAAAAATAAAAAATAGATTAAAAATAAAAACAACTTTTCTTTATTAAAATAAAAATTAAATTACAATAAAAATAAAAAATAACTTTTACTTTATTAAAGATATAAAATTAAATTACAATAAACAATTTTATTTTATTAAATATAAAAAATAAATTACAATAAAAATAAAAACAACTTTTACTTTATTAAAAATAAAAATAGATTAAAAATAACAAAAACTTTTACGTTATTAAAATAAAAAATTAAATTACAATAAAAATAAAAATAACTTTTACTTTATTAAAGATATAAAATTAAATTACAATAAAATAATAAACAATTTTATTCTATTAAATATAAAAATAAATTATAATAAAAATAAAAACAACTTTTACTTTATTAAAAATAAAAAATAGATTAAAAATAAAAATAACTTTTACTTTATTAAAATAAAAATTAAATTATAATAAAATAATAAAAATTTTTATTTTATTAAATATAAAAAATAAATTACAATAAAAAAATAAAAACAACTTTTACTTTATTAAAAAATAGATTAAAATAAAAACAACTTTTAATTTATTAAAATAAAAAATTAAATTACAATAAAAATAAAAATAACTTTTACTTTATTAAAGATATAAAATTAAATTACAATAAAATAATAAAAAATTTTATTTTATTAAATATATAAAAATAAATTACAATAAAAAATAAAACAACTTTTACTTTATTAAAAATAAAAAATTAAATTACAATAAAAATAAAAATAACTTTTACTTTATTAAAGATATAAAATTAAATTACAATAAAATAATAATAAAATTTTATTTTATTAAATATATAAAAATAAATTACAATAAAAAATATAAACAACTTTTACTTTATTAAAATAAAAATAGATTAAAAAATTAAAAACAACTTTTACTTTATTAAAATAAAAAATTAAATTAAAAGTAAAATAAAAATAGCTTTTACTTTATTAAAGATATAAAATTAAATTACAATAAAAATAAAAATAACTTTTACTTTATTAAAGATATAAAATTAAATTACAAAAAAATTAAAAACAACTTTTACTTCATTAAAATAAAAAATAGATTAAAAATAATTTTATTTTATTAAATACATAAAATAAATTACAATAAAAATAAAAAAATGAGATCAATGTTGGATTCCTCCTTCTTCTAGCTTCAATGAAGTACTGGAACATCTTCTAGGGATGGAACATCAAATTTTGGAGGGATTTTGGTTCCTCGTAGAGGATCAGTTGTGGGTGTTGGGAGGATGGCCGCCTTGATAAAATAAAGACTGAGGAGGTGTTTGCATAAACCATGGCGGGGGTGTCTGAATCCCATACTGCGAAGGAGATTGGTAAAAAGAAGAGCTCCCCAACGGCACCTCGTCTGACAGCGGCCTCAAGATCGGTGGCCAAGATGGGAGTAGTCGAGAATGCACTCGAACCGGGCCAAGCATTCCAACCTATCATGGGACTCTTAAAAGGAAACATATAAGGGTTAGGATACATATAAGGGCTAGGTACGCACTTGGCATAATCTAAAAGGTCGTGATGTGGGTGTCATCAATTTGAAGTGTTGGGCCGGTGTTGTATGGGCGTTGTTGATGGGCCGGTGGTTACATTGGTCTTGTTGATGGTCCCGTCTCATCACCCCTTCTCCTTGGATTTAAAGGGCCCTGTTGTTCCCTTTGTTCACGAAGTTGCCGTCGCCTCTCCTCTTCCAACAATAAATACGACTTGCCATGGATCCTAGACCATGGCATGTATTCTGACACGCACGCTAACTCAAGAACGATGATCGGTTCCCAAGTAGGTATATGACCATACTGGTTCCCCCACATTTCGATATATGCTGACCAAAATTTTGGCCAATCCGTATGCAACTGCCGTAAGTCGACTTTGTGCTCATCATCGAGCACCTCAGGTGCCACGGGAATTGGTTTTAGAAATCCAAATTGACGCAGAACCCGATCTGACTGGTGCATCTCGACGGTGGCATAGTTGATCAATGGGACCTTCACATGCCAAAGGTTCATATTTTGAAAGAACTCCTCCGGAATTACTGTCTGAATTGCCGGATCCTCGTATAGTGTCCATTGAAACTATATTAACATGATAAAAATATTAGTTATATACATAATACTAAATACTAAATATGAAATACTAAATTCTAAATATGAAATACGAAATACGAAATGACTATTTTATTACAAAATTTAATTAAAATTTAATACTTGTGATTCCGACCGTTGGTCTAATAGAAGCCGTATATCTTCAAGCGAGGTAGGTATTCTAATATAACTCACCGAATGGTTCCACCTAATTAAATAAATTTTTAGCATACAATTATATTTTAAATCTACGTAATAATTTTAAAATCTAATATTAAATTTATCTCGTTATAAGTGGGAATGTATATGGGTGGTCGACTCGAGGACGTAAAAATGAAAATCGAAACCATGCCCATGATTGCAGCAGTGATATGCAACCTCCGATTTTTGCTTTATTCGGCCGCGTCACCCCGCACATCTCTCGATACAATTTTGCTAGCACGGCCAGACCCCAACTCAATTCACCGGCTGCTCTAAAATCAACAAGTTTCAACAGCCATCTCAGGTGTACGAGGTTTCATGACAAGTCCGTCATCAGATAGCCTTCAATCATCTCAAGAATGTATGCCCGAGCATATCGTATTCTTTCTATTTCGGTCGAACAATTATTCGGCTCCGGGAATGTGTCTCGTAACCAACCTATCTCGATCCGACCTCCGTAAATGTTATCCGGAATAACACCCAAAAGCTCGTAGCATACGGCGGTCCAATCGGCAAAGTTACGGGCCCAGTGACTACGTACCCATCCACCGGTAATCTCAATTGCAAATGCACGTCTTCCAGAGTGATAGTACACTCTCTGCATGGAAGATGGAAAGTGTGCGTCTCGGGTCTCCACCTCTCTATCAATGCACTGATTAACTTCTGTTCCAACTTGCACCCTCGGCCTATCGTGGCCACGTGCCAAAAACCCGCTTCCCACAGGTAATTCTCGATCAACGGCGATGGAGGACCAGGCATATTGCGAATATAGCATTGCAAAACCCGATCTACAGACTGTTTAACAAATTAGAAAATAAAATTTAATTAAAATTGCATAAACTTAAAAAATATTAAATAGTATTGAAAAGTTAAAATTAAAATTAAAACTTACCATTGTCATTTGCTCGACAGAAATGTGATTATTGTCGAGACGAATTAATTCCCCGGCCATTGCTAATACGATCGAATATTTTAAAATTTATCAAAAAATATATTTCAAAAAATTTAAAAAATGTTTTTTTTTCTAAATATTAAAGGACTATTGTGAAATTTGAGAGGAAGTTTCAAGGAATTTAAGAGAAATTTGAGAAGAATTTGAGAGAAAAATCAATAAGGACTTTGTTGTGAAAAAAATGAAAGGGTGGGAGTATTTATAGGTTTTTTTTTCTTGACGTTGGAGGCCCAACGGTCAAAAAAAATTGACCGTTGCAGCAGGAAAGTGTTCCCTTGAGGGAACCTTTTTTGCTGATGTGGCACAACTTTCCTGCTGCATCCCCCCAAAACGCGCTGACGTGGACACGTTTTGGGGAGAAATGATCCTTTTTCGTAAATAATTAAATTTTCGGCCTATTTCCGTAATTTTTTTTAAACTTTTGGTATATTTTAGTAAATTGCCCACACTTGTTTCTATTTAAAATTCTTGGTCTTCCATCTAGTTTTTCGGTTAAAGATGTTAAAGGTAAAATAATTTTTTAGCCCTTAACATTTATTTTTTTGTCAATTTGGTCATTTTCCTTTAAATGTACATAACAAAAATTTGAAAATTAATTTATTTTCATATTATAAATAAAAATTTAAAAATTATATTTTTTAAAATAAAAATTATGAAAAGAAACTCTTTAAAATTCAAAATATAAAAATAATTTTAAAATAAAAAATCAAATTTCAATGTTATGTAAATGGACCAAATCGGCCAATTAGGCCGGTTGGATCTAGAACTAGCTAGGTTATTAGTCCAGTGAGAGATTAAAAATTGATTGACCAGCGAACCAGTACAGACTAGTTGAACCAATTTCAAACTGGTCTGACCAATTGGTTTCCAAAACGATCAATTCAACTAGCTCAAAGTAAATAAATTATTAGAAATAAAAATATTAAAATTATAAAATCGGTTGAACTACAAGTTCAATTGATTTTTTTAGCTCGGTTTAACCAATCAATATTGATTTGCGAGTCAACTAGTTTTTTTACCTCTTTATAGATCGATACCCCAGTCAATTCCTGATCCAACCAGTCTAGTCCGGTTTAGATAACATTGAATTTTAGAATTTTTTAAATATTTTAAAAAATGATTTTTATTTTTTAAGTACTAAAGAGTTTTTATTTTTCATAATTTTCATTTGTAAAATATATATTTTTAATTTTTTAATTTTTTATTTAAAATATTAATTTTTTATTTTAAATTTATGTACTTTTAAAGGGTAAAGATCAAATTGACAAAAAACTATAAATATTGAGGGCTAAAAAATTATTTTACCTTTGACATTATTAATTTTTAACAACAAAATTAGGTCAAGGACCTAAATTTTAAATAAAAAATATAATAACTTAATGTCTTAAAATATAATATATATATATATAAAACAACCTTTAACATATTTAAATCAACATCTATATACAGGCTATTCTTTGGTACTCAAACCGATACTGTTTTGTTAATATATATGAGGTAATGACACTTTCAAAATGTCAAATGTAGAGTCTGTTTGTTTACATGTAAAATATTTTACGGAAAATTTTTTCTGCATTTTTTTGTGTCTGTTTTATAGAAAATAGTTTGGTCAACAGAAAATGACTTATAAGTTAAGGTAAAATAAGCAATTTTTCCTGTAAAATGACTTATCCTCTTGAAAAGCGTAAGTCATTTTCTGGAAAAGATTCCATTTATAGATAATTTTATTTTTATATAAAATTAACTTAAATCAAGCTTAATATTATCATATTGATAATAAATTTAATTTTATTTTAAAAATATTTAAAATATTATATATTTTTAATATTATTAAACATAAATATTTAATTATTTATATTTAGTCATATAATAAATTATTAATATAATTAATATAATTTATTATTTTAATAAATTATTTAATATTTCAATTTTATTTTAATAATAAATTTTAAAAATAATATTATTCACATATTATTGAAAATATTTAATATTAATATTTTAATAATAAATATTTATTACAATTATAAATATATTAATAATAAATATTTTGTAGTATAAAGGTTAAAATATGTCATAATTCTATGTACACTTCACATATTTGTAATTTAGTCTTTGTACTTTTATTTTCAAGAATTTAGTCCCTTTATTTTTCAAATTTGAAAATCAAGTCCAATTGTTGACATCGTTAATTTTTTTGTCAATTTTGTTGATGTCACATTCTTAAGTAAAAATACTCACTTAGTAGTCATGTAATTAAAAATGACATTGTAATGAATCTAAATTTAACATAATATTTTTAATATATGCAAAAATAATGTAAAATATAAAATTATAGATAAAAATAAATTCAATTAAACAATGAAAAAATAAGAAAATCTCAAATGTATGTTTGTTTAATTGAAAACAACTTTTATGGAATATTTTTAAGAAATCTACCAAACAACAAAAAATATTTTACACAGATTCATCCAAACATCAGAAAATATTAGCTTTTTCAGAAAAGTAAATCATTTTTCAGAAATTATTTTCTGGAAGTTATTTTCAATGAAACAAACGAAGCTTTAGTAACGAAGCTTCATTTTAATGTGGTAATTGATGCATTATTGTTTTGTTAATATGACACATTCGAAAAGGGCTAGTTTGACATTATTGTTACGGTTGAGAAGTGCATTTAAAAAGTTTGTTGATTTGAAAAAAGAAAACACTTTTGGAAAGTGCTGTGAAAATGTGTGGCTTGTTAATTTAAAGTAGTTGGTATTGTTGTTAAAAACTTTAGTGAAAAGTTAAAATATTTTGTAACACCCCAAACCCGGCCCAAACACCACGACCGGATCTAGTATGTCACTAAGAAGATTTAGTAAAACATGTCGCATTTTTGGAAAACATTTGTCGGGTTTAAACATGTATTCCGAAAAACTTAATGATTTGATAATTTATAAAAGATATAAATTTTATAAGATGCCTTTATGAATTAAAAACCGAAATTTAATACATGTCTTAGTTAATCTACATGTCTATTAATAATAAAAGCCCCAAAATAAAACCGAAACAAAATATAAAGCTAGTGGCCCATGGCCTTATTACAATAAAATATAAAACCCACTAATTAAAAATATTAAAAATTGAATAAACTAAGTAAAGTCTTTTGCTGAAACAAAATAATCTCTCGCATAGCCACCTTGCGCTCCTCTCCAGTCCGGTCCGATGCACTAGGTGCTACCTGAAAGATGTTAAATAATAGGGTGAGTCACGAGACTCAGTGTGCAACCCTTGTGCACCATCAGATTGGGCCTTAGGCCCACAGAAAAGATAACAGAGCATAATATATTAGAAAATACGCAAAGCCCAACCCAATCCTAGGTTTCCATTCGCTACACACCATCCTTACTTGCCAATCACACCATTGGGGATTTCTACAATCAACCCACACCGCTACCCACCATCGATGGCAGTCATGCTGCAGTTAGCTGCTCATCGTCAGATCATGGCAATAGCCACTACAACAGATCATGATAAGAAGCCACTACAACAGATCATGGCAAGAAGCCACTACAACAGATCATGGCAAAAGCTACTACAACAGATCATGGGAAAAGCCACTACAACAGAACACTTCCCCTTTCATCAATCACCCAACCCCGTGCATTCATAGAGATCGACATACATATAAAACATATCATCTCAACAGAAAAATTCATTTATGAATGACAGAAATCACTAACCTGGTGATTCGTCTTTACCCTCTTCGGGTTTCAACCGTTATGCCAAGATTTCGGCATTTAACAGAATATAGAAGATTTATATACATGTACTAACAAACAAATCTGAATGGTGTGAAAAGTTACACACTTGATAAATACGTAGGACTACCCTCTATGCCGGCACCCTCGCTAATCAGATCTATTGCCCTTTGTCTACACCTTTGCTCAAAAGTCGAAAGAACGTGAAGATAAAGCTTCCCCTACATTCAGCCAAGGATTGTTATATACCCGAATTTATATGTTTAACTAAACAAATCTCCTTACCTAAATCAATTGAATCTCAGAAGTAGGGTGATTCAGGTGCTACCGATTTAGAAACCTACACGATTTGATCTCCTTCAAATCCCGGAATGCCGCAGATTAAAGAAAAACACCCGATTAGTTAACCCTATAGCCATTCGGCTAAGATCTCTAAAAGTCGAAAAAAGATTGAACCACGCGGATCAACACTTGCCTTCAGTTTCCTTCAAGATTCGGCAATCACAGGAGGTGAGATCTAGGGATTTCGGCTTTTAAGAAAAATCACGGAAAAGATGGTCAAGAAGAATGCTGCCAAACAAAAGGGTATTCGGTAAATGTGTTCGAAAGAGAAGAGACAAAAAAGATCAGTGTTTCGGCAACTGGGGAAGCTTTAGAGGGTTTCGATTTTTGGTAGCAAAAGAAAAGAAGAAAAGAAGAGCCTTATTTACCGAAATTAGGAGGAAAAGAGAAAAGAGAAAGAAGATTAAGACTATGCTTCAGGAAAAATAATGAAAATTTGGCATTCTTTGACTCTATCTAGCCGTCCCCCCTTTACACACAGTCCCAATTTTGGCCACCTCTAGCCTCCTGGATAGCCTCTCATCTTTTCTCTTATCTTTATCAAAACTCACATCCAAAAGAAACTTAATTAGCTCCAACTTCTCCCTCCTTTATCAGCATAATATCCACATATTTTAAACATTAAAAATCCCTAAATATTAGCCTTGTTGCCGTCCCCCGCTTACTCCCTTTTAAGTGCTAAATTTGGCCCAATAACTTGGGCTTCAAGCAACCAAAACTTGGGCCCTCTCCATCCACTAGTGACGCCACCCTGTACTCCCTTATGGCGCCATCCTACTTTGGGCCTCAAGCCCAACTTGATATTTTTAAACATAGATACCTACCTTTCAATTCTATGGTGACTAAACAGAATATTTTAACCAAGGTTTCAGCCCATTCCTGAGCCCAATCTGGACCCCTAACCCTCAATTTAATATTTTAAACCATCGACACACAAAATGCACGGGCCCATTCAATCAAGATGTTACCGTTCTATCCCCTTAAAATAAATTTTGGCCTCAAAATTTACCTGATCAGAAGAGATGGGGATACTACTGTCGCATAACATCCTCTAGCTCCCATGTCGCTTCCTCCGCGCTGTGGTTTCGCCACAAAACCTTGACCAAAGGAACGGACTTCCTTCTCAACACCTTTACATCTCGATCCAAGATTTGCACTGGCTCCTCTTCAAAAAACAAATCTGACCTTACTTCAATCTCTTCTACCTGCACAACGTGTAATGGATTAGAACGATAACGTCTAAGCATCGAGACATGGAACACGTCGTGTATCTACTCCACTCAGACTTAGAGTAAACTAGGATATCATCGTTGAACACCACGACGAACCGATCAAGATACGGTTGAAATACCCGGTTCATCATATCCATAAATACCGCTAGCGCTATTCGTCAACCCGAACGACATCACCAAAAATTCGTAATGGCCGTACTGAGTCTAAAATGCCGTCTTATGAATGTCTCTTTCCTTCACCCTTAACTGATGATATCCCGGCCTTAAGTCAATATTAGAAAAGACCGAAGCTCCTTTGAGCTGATCAAACAGGTTATCGATTTTTGGCAGTGGGTACTTGTTCTTAATCGTTAACTTATTCAGTTGATGGTAATCCACACACATACGCATGGATCCGTCCTTCTTCTTCACAAACAGGACCGGGGCTCCCCACGGAGACACACTCGGTCGGATAAATCCACGATCCAATAGTTCCTAGATCTGGGCTTTGAGTTCCACCAGCTCCTTCGGTGCCATTCTATACGGAGCAATAGACACTGGAGCTGTACCTGGAAGTAGCTCTATTCCAAACTCCACTTCGCGATCCAGGGGTAATCTTGGGAATTCCTTAGGAAAGACATCTGTGAAATCCTTGACTGTTCAAACCTCATAGACAGTCACCTCCTTAACATCCAAAGCACTGATAAAGGCTAGAAACGCATTACATCCCTTCCGAATCATCTTAACAGCCTTCAATGCCGATACTATGTGGGACAAATAGTTCCTTCTTTCCCCTAACACAACCACCTCCCCGCCTTCCGGGGTACTCAACACCATGCGCTTAGTCTCACAATCCAACTTAGCACGGTGTTTAGTCAACCAATCTATTCCCAAAATAAGGTCAAACTCTCCAAACGGTAATTCCATTAAGTCTGCCGGGAACACTACTCCTTGAGTCTCTAAAGGTACGTCCCTAAACAGTTTGTCCACTACCCTAGATTGTCCCAGAGGGCTAACCATAGTTATCTTCCTAGTAGTTGTTTCAGAGTCTAAACTTAAGGTCTCAGATACCGAACATACAACATAGGAATGGGTTGACCCAATATCAATCAAAGCAAGGTATGGGCTATTAGCAATTAGAAACGTACCGGTTATGACGTCCGGTGCGTCACCATCCTTCCGCCGACGTGCTGCATAGACTAGACCCTACCGCTTTATGTCTACATTTCCAAAGCACCCTACCAGGTGCTCCACGACCCCGACCGAATCCATTTCCTCCTCAGCGCCACGCCCCCCCAGATCTTGGTGACCACCTCCCTAACTCGATCGAAACTTCGTCCATGGGTCAGGCTCGATCCACCGTGGACGATCCTTAATCATATGCTCTGTGGATCCACACCTAAAGCATCCACCGGTTCTCCATCTACACTCCCCATAATGCACCTTCCCACACGAAGGACATGGTCGATCTCGACCCGTCGAGCACGAAGTGGCCCATCGACCTAGGCCTTTTCTGAAAATTTTCGGATGATCCCGACGACCCAAAATTCCTCTTATTCCTATTCCTATCCTTATCCTTATTTTGTTTCAGCAAAAGACTTTACTTAGTTTATTCAATTTTTAATATTTTTAATTAGTGGGTTTTATATTTTATTGTAATAAGGCCATGGGCCACTAGCTTTATATTTTGTTTCGATTTTATTTGGGGCTTTTATTATTAATAGACATGTAGATTTTACGCTTTAATTAAACTAAGACATGTATTAAATTTCGATTTTTAATTCATAAAGGCATCTTATAAAATTTATATCTTTTATAAATTATCAAATCATTAAGTTTTTCGGAATACATGTTTAAACCTGACAAATGTTTTCCAAAAATGCGACATGTTTTACTAAATCTTCTTAGTGACATGCCAGATCCGGCCTTGGTGTTTGGGCCGGGTTTGAGGTGTTACATATTTATTTTAGACATGATATTAGAAATTAAAATATAAATAAAATTAGATAATATTTAAATAATTTAATATAATTATATATAAAATATATAGTTTAAATACTTTTTAATAAATAATTAATAAATTATTTGTAAATTTAATTATACATGAACTATTTTAAAATTTAAATATAATAATAAATAATATTTGAATAATTTAATATAATGGTACGTAAAATATAAATTAATCTAAAATTTTAAATAATTAATACAAATAATATTATTTTCATAAATTATACTTCAAAATCCAAAATCTAAAAACCAAAAACACTTAAACCTAGTTTTTGCGTTTGGGTGAAAAACTACTTTTTCACCTTTTTCACCGCACTTTTAACCCAAAACATCAGGTGTTTAGGTTGGTTTTTGGGTGAAAAAAATGCTTTTCCGTCTACAACAACCATCCCAAACACACCCTAATAATGTGATTCCAGGTGACACCTTGGCAGGACAAAAAAAGGTACTTCAAAACAATTATTCCAACCTTTTTCTACCAAAACTATATAAAAAAAAGGCATTTAAAAAGGAATATAAAGATATTACATAAATAAAAAAGGAGAAACTTATAAACTCCATAAAATACATCTAACCTTTTAAAAAAATTCTTCAATCTTCAGAAAAGCATGGAGCTTTATATTTTTTTTCAGAGAGAAAGGGAAACTCAAAATCCTTCCATCTTTGTTTACTGTCTTTAATTTTGAAACCCAAAATTTGAGTTTAATAATTGTTGAAGATTCAAAAATGAATGAAAGAAGAGATAGGGGAGTTCACATTTGAGTAGCAAAATGTCTTATTCAAGTTTAAAGATTCATCTAAGAGAAAGAATTACTGGTGGTTAAAGCTCCCATTTGTGTGTCAAAATACAAGAAGAATGTTTTGTGGTTATAGAATATACGAAAATGTTGTTTTTTTTTAATTATACTTTAAAATGATTATTGGGTAATGTTTTTTTTTAATCCAATTTATATGTTTTATAGTTACTAGGTATTTTCTTTCGTCCCCTGGGTATGAGATGACAATTCTTTCAGTGGGGAAGATATTAAAATGGAGAATCAAATGTTATTAGTTGAAAATAGGGAATTACACTGATGTTGAAGGAAAATAGGAATGTTGAGGTGAAAAGGTTGCACAATCAAAAGAAAGTAAAAGAATTGGTTCGAGGAGGAGGTGATGAGCGGTGATGAGAATTGATGGTTTTTATATTGCAAATAAAATGAAAAAAAGAATGTGTTTTAGACTAATAATAGAGAAGTCTCTAAATTCCGTCAAAAGTAAAAAAAAAAAAAAGTCATGTTTGTAATTTATTAGTGAATTAACGGAATTTTTAACAGCATCTACCAATTCGAACAATTGTTTTAATTAAAGTAACTAAAATAAGAATAATACTATTTTAAAATGACGTGTGGTCTAAGATACCCTTTTAATTTAATATATCATTTATTAAATAATTATGAATCTCTACCAAACTATTTTTGAAATGATATCTCCGCCAAACTTAAATTATTTAAATAAGTAAGATTTTTCAAAATATTATAAAATTGATTTTACTTATAAAAAGAAAAAAATTCATATACTATTAATAAATATTAAACACTAATTCATTTTCACGTTTTATAAGGTATAAACGATATGTTTTTATTGAGTGATTTACTGGAAAAGGCCTATTCTTAAAAAAATAATTATAGAAATAGTGACTTTTGTTGCAAAATATGAAAATGGGTTGAAAATACAAAAACGGATCTAGCTGGTGTCGTTTTCAGGGGAAAATTAGAAAAGTGCTCCAAAAATATACATCTAGGTCAGCGCGTTTTTCTTATGTTTTTTAGGGTTTTAATTGTTTAATTAGGGTTTAAGGTTTATTAAAGTATGGTTTATGGTTAATTAAATTAGGGTTTTATTATTGCATTTAATTTTTAAGTGTTTATTAATTAGTGTTATTGTAACACCCCAAACTCGGTGACGTTATAGCCGAATCTGACGATGTCACCTGAAAGGGTGTTTGAAAACCATGTCATCGCGATAAAACCGTTTTCATTTATTTACTTTTCCTTATCTCTTATTAGTTCCAAAATTTGTTTTACTCGTTTAATCAATTGTTTAAAACGTGACTCGTTGCGGAAGCTTTAAAAATAATTTATTTTATGAAAAACCGAGTTAATTAAGTAAATTCGTCCATTTTAGGAAAAACCCTTTGTTTTAGAGAAAACCATTTGTTCGTTGAGTTGTGCAGTTATAAAATCCATGAAAATCACAATAAAGAAAAAGTCTAAGGAAAATCCCAAATTACATCAAGAAAAATTTGCCCAACAATAATAGTAAAAATAATATAATCAGAAATCAAAACAGAGAGTTTTATTAATCGTGGTCACCGCTGAGTCCTCCGCCGCTCCGCTTCGTCTAAGCTTGGGGATTACCTGATCACATTAAACAGAAGTGGTGAGTTTACATAAACTCAGTGTGTAATCTGATAAACCATAATATACACATATTTTAATCCCACATTTAGCATGTTTTTGGATGATTTATCCCTTTAATTATGGAATTCAGTGCTCCTAATCATTTAATTTCATGTTTTATACTTTGGAGAGCACCGGAGGATGAAAAGAACGAGAGACGGGCCGAAAACAGAGAAAATAGGCCAAAGTACGAATTGCACACAGCCCGGGCCCGAAATACATGGTCGTGCCTCCTTACCAGATCGGACCACGGCTTGGTCCCGAATCACTCGGCCGTGCTACACGGGCGTGTCCCTGCCGCAGTAAATAAGAGTTTCATTCGGATTAGGGTACTTAGAGGCAAAGAAAGACATTCCAAAAGCCTATATAAACACCCTAGAGGCCAACCTTAAAGGGGGCGTTCAGCTAGGCCAAAGAGCCAAGCCAGAGGGGCCGAATTGTGGGATTCACTCGAAGAAAGCCAGTTGATTCATCTCCAGAAGCCGGAATCACATTCAAGACTGAGGATCTCTACTTCAATTCCTTCAGGGGGTTTTAGGGTTTTCTTTATGTTTTGTTTTATATTTTCTTCTAAGATGTTTTCTTTTATGATTATGAACTAAACCCTCAAATACCTGAGGGGATGAAACCTAAGAAGGATCTTGTTATTGTTTTCTGAGTTGTATGATAAATACTTGATTTGTTCTTAACTATGTGTTCTTAATTCTTGTTTTGATATTTCTGGATATTGATTCAAGCATTTATGCTCTTAGGCGGAGGAGGAATAGACCCTGTTTAAGAGTAGATCTAGCATAGTTAAGCGGAGTTGATCTCAACCCTAGAGATAGGATGACGAAAATCTGTTGGATTAGGGTCAAACCTAATATGGGAGTCCATAGATCGAGTTAATGCAATTCTAGGGGTTTTAATTAGAAAGAGATTTCAATTAATTAACCTAGGGTTAGACGTTAGTAGCCTTGAGAGAGGTATTAATATAAATTAGGGAATCCTACGGATCAAGTCAAGTGAATAAATCATCTGGTTCAGAGTTAGATAACAAGTGAAGTCTATCTGGATTCTTCCTTGGGTATTGTTTTAATCAATCAGCTTTTCCACAAGTATTTCCCCAATTTAATCTTTTTGTCTTAGCATCTTTAGCTTAGGAGTTAGTTAGATTAAACAACAATTCTCTTAATTCTTAGGTTAAATAATAAAAAGAAAGTTAGTATTAGTTCTTTTAGTTCCTTTGGGTTCGACAATCCGGTCTTGCCACTAAACTATGCGACTATTCGATAGGTGCGCTTGCCTCAAGTCGTTGTCAAAGTTAGTTTTTAGGCTAGATCATTCATTATATAAATTTTTAAGACTCTGACACAAGATCAAGTTTTTGGCGCCGTTCCCGGGAACTGAAATATTAAGAAAGCTTATTTTTTATTACTTTAGCTGTATTCTATTTTATTTTTTCAATTAAATTTTATCTTTACGTTTCTAATTTTCTTTCTCTTTTTCTTTTCCTGGTAGGAACCTCTAGTTTATGACTAGAAGGAACCCGACAGGACCCTTGATTTACGATAGTGATATCAAAGGTATGGTTCCCAGAAATCGTAAAAAAAAATAAGGCAAAGCTTAAACTACATACAAGAAGAACAAGAGAAGTATTAACTGAAGAGATGGCTGAGAATAATCCGCTACCTCAAGAGGTGGCCGAAAATCATACTCCTCGAACTATGTATGATTATGCTAAACCTAATTTAACAGGAACTGAGTCAAGTATTGTTAGACCTACTATAGCTACTAATAATTTTGAACTGAAACCTAACACTATACAAATGATATAGCAATTTGTTCAGTTTGATGGTTTGTAGGATGAAGATCCAAATAATCACTTGGCAAATTTCCTAGAATTTTACGATACTTTCAAAATTAATGGCGTTTCTGATGATGCCATCCGTCTTCGATTATTTCCCTTCTCTTTGAGGAATAAAGCTAAACAGTGGTTGAATTCTCTTCCACGAGGATCAATCACTACATGGGAACAAATGACTGAAAATTTTTATTAAAATATTTTTTGCCGACCAAAACAGCCAAATTAAGGAATGATATCTTTTCTTTTGTGCAGATGGATTTGGAAACACTTTACGATGCATGGGAGAGATACAAAGATCTATTGAGAAGGTGCCCACACGATGGATTACCCTTGTGGCTACAGGTCCAAACTTTTTACAACGGTGTAAACCCCTCAACCAGGCAGTTGATTGATTCAGCCGCCGGCGGGACCTTGAATAACAAAACACCTGAGGCGGCTTACGAATTCATTGAAGAGATGTCACTGAATAACTATCAGTGGCAAGTTATGAGAACAAAGCCAACGAAAGCCGCCAGTGCTTTCAACCTCGACGGAGTAACCATGCTATCAAATCATGTAAACTGTTAAATAAAAAGATTGATGGTTTATGTGGCTCTTTGCAGGCATATTCAGTTATGCAGTAGAATACAAATAGAGGATGGATGAACAATACTGAATATCTGCCTTACAACCCGAGCGCTAAAAACTAGCAAGTTCACTATATGGGTAAAAATTTTAGACCTCAAAATAACCCTTATAGTAGTACTTACAATTCAGGTTGGAGATACCATCCCAATCAAAGACAACAACCCTACCCACAGGAAAAGAAGCCGAACCTTGAGGAGATGCTGACAAAATTCATAGCGTTGTCAGAAACTCGTTTCCAAAACACTGAAACAACACTTAAAAATAAAAAAGCATCGATTAAAAAGGAATCGAGAACCAGTTAGGGCAATTCGCTAAGCTGATCTCTGAACGACCACATGGTAGCTTGCCAAGTAATACTAAGACTAACCCAAAAGAGCAACTTCAAGCCATAACCGCTCAGAATAGTGAAGGGTTAGTAGATTCTGAACCTGAGCCAAGGCAAGAACCTGTGGTAAGTGAAGGTGAGGTTAAGGTAAGCCAAGAAAAGTCAAAACCGGTAATTAAAGAATACCAACCTTGTATACCATATCCTGATGCGATGAAGAAAGACAATTCAGATGAACAGTTTAGTAAGTTTCTTAAACTTTTAAAAAAATTACATATTAACTTATCGTTTCTTGAAGTTCTTTCGCAGATGCCAGATTCAAAGAAATTTTTAAAAGAGCTTTTAACAAACAAGCGAAAGTTAGACGAGGAGTCGCATGTGGAATTAAACGCAGTGTGCTCAGCAATGTTCCAAAACAGGCTACACGAAAATTAAAAGATCTAGGAAGTTTTACAATTCCGTGTTTAATTGGTAGTTTAACTGTTAATAACGCTTTAGCTGATTTAGGGGCAAGCATCAATGTTATGCCTTCTAAAATGTTTAAACAACTAGGTCTAGGGAAACCCAAACAAACTAGAATGAGTATTCAATTAGCTGATAAGACTATTCAAATTCCTAGGGGTATAATTGAAGACGTACTCGTTAAAATTGACAAATTTATATTCCCTGTAGACTTTGTTGTTTTAGATATGGATGAGGATAATAAGGTTCCTTTAATTTTAGGAAGGCCCTTTTTAGCAACTGCCAGATCTAAAATTGATGTTAGTACAGGTGAACTCACACTTCATGTAGGTGATGAATCAATCAGTCTTCAAGCTCTCGACTCAGCTAGGACATCAAGTGACAACGGTGAGAACTTAAATTCTGTTGATAATCATTCGATTCAACCTTCTTTACAGGAAGCACCATGACACTACATATTTGATCCAGTTCATAAACCTCGTGCCAATAAAGAAGAAATTTATGAGGAACGAAGGCTTCAGATTGATGAACTAGACGAGTGGAAGACACATTTCAAGGAGGAATCAAAACCACACGAAGTGAAACCGAAGGAACCCCCAGACGAGCTTATAGGAATGTCAAATCACTTTAAATAGGAGATCAGGTACTGTTAGAGAAAACAGACCCTCGAATTGCCATATCAAACCTGAATACAAACTAAGAAATCCCTTTTAAAGTAATCAATGTTTTCCCTTACGGAACAGTCGAGGTAAGTAATTCTACATTTGGTACTTTTAAAGTAAACGCTACTCGACTTAAACTATATAATGATAGCATGAGAAAGGATTTTTCACTCCTCAAACCACCATGAATGTGCGAATGAGAGATAAGTCTAGCTTAAGACTTTAAACGAGCGCTTCTCGGGAGGCAACCCGAGTACTAACCCCATTTATTTTTATTTTTTTTCTTTTAGCACCTAACTACAAACTAACCAAGTTAATGAAGCGTAGACTTCCGTACCACACAGCCTTGCACACGGCCGTGGCCATGGCCGTGTGGATACTACGAATTTCTGTACTGGTATGACAGAGATAGTACGAAACAGGACGAAAAATATCTTCAAGCCACGGGCTCCGACTAAACACCACAGCCGTGCGACACAACCGTGGCTGACATTGTTTTATCAGCATGAGCGTGGCGACCTGAATAACGAGCGTGGGAGAAATGAACGAACCACCGCACGGTCGTGCGATACAGTTGTGTGACACGACACGCCCATGAAACATAGGCGTGGGGATGTACCAGAGCTGAAAATTTTTATTTAAAACACTTATTTCCCCTTCTCACCCACTCCCCATTCACTCTTCCATAACATCTACACTCCTTCCCCCCTTTTTTTCACTCTCCTCCTTCATTCTCCAAACTCTTGATCTACACGTCATCCATGTCGAAAAAACGGAAGGATCTTATCCCAGCCTCCCTGTGCGACACCGATTTACATAAGTTCATGCCGGTCGCTTCATTAACTCGACAGGAAAAGGAACTTTCCGTCCATTTAATCTTTCTTTTTTCTTTCTCTTCTCCTTTATTTTCCTTATCTTTATTTTCCTTATACTTAATTTGGTTTTTTTTTTTTTTAGTTTCTTGGTTTTAGGTTCTTTAGGCTGCTTGGGAATCACATACCATGGCCTTAGAAATCACACCCACCTCGCGAACCATCTAACAATAAGGAGCTTTCAGTCCATTAATCTTTTCTTTTAAGTCTTATTTCACTTTTTACACTCTTTCTTTTTATTTTTCTTTTCTTTAAATATATAATTAGTATATTTAGAATTATTCTTATTATTTCCTGGCTAACTCTTCATGAGATTCCCAATTTCTTCATCTAGCGAAGGAATTAGAGGTGCCCCTCCAACTTATCTTTCACCTTCGAATCAATTTTCCACACTTCCAACTCAAGGAATCCATCCAAAAATTCAGGAAGTTTCACTTCTCTCCCTCTCTTTTGATTTTCTTAATATATGATTACTATCTATTTTTGTACATAGAGGGCAATTTACATCTTAAGTGTGGGGGGTGAAAATTTATTTAGAAAAGTTCCTAACTTTGTGCATTATTCTCAAATCCCTGAATGATATATTGTCTTAAGTAATTTTCTCATATCACTAATTAAAATGAAATTCCTGTTGATTTATGATTTTTATTGATATGTTTGGATTAAGTCATTGATAATTGTACAGTGATGATTTAAACTTTAAGATACTAGAGAATCAAGCATGATGTGTCTATTTTCAAAAATTAAAATTTTGTTAGGTTGTCTAACTGAATCTAATTATTACCTTGAAGTTTAAAATTTACAAGGTTGTCATAAAAAACCCATAATTTTTGTGAGATTTTAAACCTTTTAGAGCATACATTCTTTTCGTGCTCACTTTATTGATTATGAGTCTGTCAACATTGATTTGTTATTCTAGAACTTGCTTCGATTATATATGTCGAGACCACACCTTTGATTTGATATACAGAGGTGATAAAGGCACCTAGGATTAACCCACTTACTCCACTAAAAGCCTACCCTCACAATTAACCCCTAGTGAACTCCTTTGATCCTAACAACCCTTTTATTGACTCACCCACTAATATTAGCCCAAAACCCATCTTGTATTTGTTATCACCATTCCGTTTGACTACCCTTCTATCGAGACTTGATTTGATCAGTTACCTAATTATTTTATTTCAGTAGTTGAAATTTTCTTTTATTTTGTATTTATTGATTTGTTCTTTAAAAAATCAAATTATATTCATTATTAGTTCTGTGAGCTTATACATTTAAATTCAACATCTTGAAGAAGAAGCTCGTATTATTAGTTTTCATGTTATGTAATTATTTAGGTTATTAGTTCATCTTTCTAGTTAGGTAACTTGTCAATTCAATCTCGATTTTAACCCTTCTAAATTAGCCTTTATCCACACCTTTAACCTAAGCCCCGTTACAACCCTTTAAAGACCTTTTGATTTGTGTATCATCTCATTTTATAGTGGTGAAGATTTGATTTTCAAGCAAGCCTATGGCATTAACTTTTCATATTCGACTTTTGAGAGCTTAATTTTGAACCTTAAACACTTCAAGTGATTTGAGTGAATCTTTAGTGAGGATGTCACCTTTTGAAGATTTTGAATCAAAGGTAATTATTTAGATAAGGGGAAACACCTATATTTTTCGTGCTAAAAACTTTGACTTTGATTGTTTGAATCTTTAGGAATCTTTGAGTTAAATTATCCATGTATAAATTATCTATGAATTATGATGAAACATTATCGATGAATATTATGAATTGAGGAAGTTCGTTTTAATTGTGAGTTGAGAATTTTGCTTGAGGACAAGCAAAAGCTTAAGTGTGGGGGTATTTGACAAACCATAATATACACATATTTTATTCCCACATTTAGCATTTTTTGGATGATTTATCCCTTTAATTGTGGAATTTGGTGCTCCTAATCCTTTAATTTCATGTTTTATACTTAGGAGAGTACTGTAGGATGAAAAGAACGAGAGACGGGCTAAAATAGAAAATGGGCCAAAGTACGAATTGCACACGGCCTGGGCCTGAAACACACGGTCTGGGCCTGAAACACACGGCTTGGGCCTGAAACACATGGCCGTGCCTCCTTAGCAGATCCGACCACGACCTGGCCCCGAACCACACGGCCGTGCCACACAAGCGTGTCCCTGCCGCAACAAAGAAGAGTTTCATTCAGATTAGGGTACTTAAAGGCAAAGAAAGACATTCCAAAAGCCTATATAAACACCTTAGAGGCCAACCTTAAAGGGGGCGTTCAGCTAGGCCAAAGAGCTAAGCCAGAGGGGTGAATTGTGGGATTCACTCGAAGAAAGCCAGTTGATTCATCTCTAGAAGCCAGAATCACACTCAAGACTAGGAATCTCTCCTTCAATTCCTTTAGGGGGTTTTAGGGTTTTCTTTATGTTTTGTTTTAAATTTCTTCTGAGATGTTTTCTTTTATGATTATGAACTAAACCCTCAAATACCTGAGGGGGATGAAACCTAAGACGGATCTTGTTATTATTTTCTAAGCTGTATGATAAATACTTGATTTGTTCTTAACTATGTGTTCTTAATTCTTGTTTTGATATTTTAGGATATTGATTCAAACATTTATGCTCTTAGGCAGAGAAGGAATAGGCTCTATTTAAGAGTAGATCTAGCATAGTTAAGCGGAATTGATTGCAACCCTAGAGATAGGATGACGAAAATCTGCGGGATTAGGGTCAAACCTAATATGGGAGTTCATAGATCGAGTTAATGCAATTCTAGGGGTTTTAATTAGAAAGAGATTTAATGCAATTCTAGGAGTTTTAATTAGAAAGAGATTTCAATTAATCAACCTAGGGTTAGACGTTAGTAGCCTCGAGAGAGGTATAATATAAATTAGGGAATTCTACGGATCAAGTCAAGTGAATAAATCGTCTGGTTCAGAGTTAGATTACAAGTGAAGTCTAGGTGGATTCTTCCCCAGGTATTGTCTTAATCAATCGGCTTTCCCAAAAGTATTTCCCCAATTTATTCTTTTTGTCTTAGCATCTTTAGCTTTGTAGTTAGTTAATTTTAGATTAAACAACAATTCTCTTAATTCTTAGGTTAAATAATAAAAAGAAAGTTAGTATTAGTACTTTTAGTTCTTTTGGGTTCCATAATCCGATCTTGCCACTAAACTATACTACTGTTCGATAGGTGCGCTTGCCTCAAGTCGTTACCACAATAGTTTTTAGGTTATGTCATTCATTATATAAATTTTTAAGACTCTGACACACGATCATAATCCCCACAGAAAACATGCATACAGTCAATTAGCAGTAAACAGTCAAATGCAGTCTGGGGTCTAAGCCCATTATAGTTTCAGTAGTAGTTTGGGCCTTAGCCCATTTCAGTTCAGTTTCTGATATGCATTAGGGCTTTAGCCTATCACAGTAACAGTAATGAAAAAATAATCAGTAAACAAAGTCCTACCCTCCAGCCTCTATACACCATCTCTATCCATGCCTACACTCCATGTGGGGTTTGTAACACCCACCCATCCCTACACTCCAAGTAGCATCGAGTACGACAAATATCAGTAAATTTGTAGCCGAGCTGTCAGATAATAGGCTTAAGAGCCTTTCAGTACACTTCCTCCAATCATAATCATCCCCACCCCATACAATGCAACATATAGTATATCATGCTTTTATGCAACTATCAGTTATTCATATATAATTATCAGTGACCATACATAAATTATCATGCTCAATACATGCATTATATACAGTCAGATCACATATCTTGGGGTCTAAGTAACACTTACTGACCCTATAGTAGGTTCACAATTGACTTGGGCGACCTGTGCAACACTAAGAAACATTTCAGTAAAAATGGGCTCACACGCCCATGTGGCCTGCTGTGTGGCCCACATGGCCTCCACACGACTTGGCCCAAAATCCCACATGCCCGTGTGGACCCACTACTTGTGTGGCCTACACGGCCTAAAATCGCAGTGTCTTACTCATACGGCCTAGTCGATCGCATCGTTATGGCACGGGGGTGTTTGGGGTTTTGACTTTTACTGAAACCCTATTTTTTTGCATTTTCGGGTACACACCTAGTTTCGACTGATGCTGCAACGATCCCCAAGCACTCCAGAACCTAAAAGTAGTCATCCTAACATCCAATTTTAGTAACATTAACAAAACCTAAACGGGATTGCAATAAGACATTCATCATTGAAACCTATACCTTCGATTGAAACGAGAATCCCACGTGTTTAACTCGTTGAATGAGAGTGATGTTTAGTCCTTTGATTACTTTCTAGACAACAAAAGGAACCCCCCTTAGAAAGATTTAGAAAACATTTAGAAAAGCAAGCACTGGAACTTACCAACCTACAATTAACGCACGAATGATATGGGGACGACGGAATACTGATTCAGTTATAAAAAAGAAAGCAAAAAGAGGGAAAAAACAAAAGAATCGGGAAAGATGAAAATAGCTAAAGGAAATCGGCAGGGAAGGGTAGAGGAGACGACAGAAAAAAATTTTGGAATAGAGAGGAAGAGAGTGCCAAAAATTTCCCCAAAGGAATCCCAACTAAACCGTTAACTTCCACATCCTTCAATTTTTTCGCACTTACCCCTCCATCACAACCACTTTAGAATTCCAATTTTAGTCGAACTCATCCACACGCCACACGCCCCATGCAAAAAGAATTCCCTTGCTCGTGCAGGGATTCGAACACAAAACCTTCATCCCCCCAACACTCCATTTATCCACCAGACCAGCAGACCCATTTTGATGTAAACTTACAAACAATTACTTAAAAGCCTACTAGCCAAAAATAGGGGTTAAGTTAGAAAAATATTAAAATTTTCCAAAGTCAGGGCTTGAACTTAGGACCTCACACACACGCCCAGAACACTTAACCACTTAAGCAGATACACAGTTGTCACATTTTCACAATAACAAAAATAAGAATTTTGGGGTGTTACAGTTATAAGGTTTTAGAAAAAAATGATTATTATGAGGGTTTTGGGTTTGTTTAGGGTTTTATTGTTAAAGTTTTTAGTGTTCATGAATTAGGGTTCAGGGGTTCTGAAAAAATAATTTTGACAAGATAGGTTTTGAAAAAATAATTTTGACAAGATGAGTTTTGAAAAAATATCCCGGGATTCCCGGGATATCTGAAATGTTCTTGAAAAACACCCCGAATAAGGGTTGAGGTTTGTAGAGAAAAAACATTCTAAGCAGATGCACTGTCAACAAAAGTACTAAAAATGCTTCCAGCTGGACGCCCTTTTTTGTACTACTCTAATAGTACGTCCTGCTTGGAGCATTTTTACATGGCATTTTTACAGAAACGAGTGGGATGTTATCCCTTGGGCTATAAATGACCCATATTTCAGCCTCTGGTAGTATAAGTTGGAGCAATAGAAATTGAAGAAGTTCAAAAGAGTTGAAGTTCGTAAGGAAGGTATAAGTTAGAGCAATGATACTATTTGTAAAAAAAAAGTAAGCATAAGCATTGATTTTTTGTGTTAATATTTATTTGAAGTATTGTATGTTTTGCATAATGTTTTTGTTTCGAACTTCTCTCGATAGATAATTTGGTTAAAAGTGAGAGGACAAATTAGTACTATTATTTATTATGATAGTGAGGTCCATGACACTGAGAACGACGTGGTTTTTTTATTAGAGAACATAGCGCGATTGTCTTTTAACCAGAACATAGAGTTGCCAGAATTTTGGAAAAGAACTAGGCGAAAAATTGTTGAATCTACGACAATGTGAGTATCACCTATTAAGTATTAATTTTGTGCTTCGGTCGATCTCGTGAGATATGACACATTCGATATCAAAGGTGCTCGAGGCTTAGAGGCGATGGTGCAGACGTACATCGATAGTGGATCACCATTTCTTAAGTTATATGTGGAATTTTCAAGGCCAAATGAAGGACTTGCGACTTTAACATCTTTTCTTGTTTGAGAGGTGAGAACGGTTGAAAATGTTGATAATGAAACCACTTTATTAGAAAGTTCCCATTATGATATCTCGAAATCATCAATTGGAAGACACTAATCCATCTCGGCCTTAGATTTCAATCATGGGAGGCAGAACACTAAACTATCAAGTTTTGGTGGTAGAACTGAATACACGGCCCCTGTACGACACTTAGTTAATGGATGAGACATGAACCTTGGTGGGTCGATGTTCAATGCTGGAAATACTTACTAGGGAATGACAACAACTTCTAGTGGTTGGCAACCAACATGTGATTTTAGATGTTCTAACATGTACACGAGAAGGGATGATATACTCTACGACGTCCACCAACGAGGGGACCTCCAACATGAAAAATGTTGATGGGTTCGAGAATGAAGATGACAATAAATCAGATGTAGATCCACCCCTGGAGCCCGGTGTTAACAGTTTAGAAGTTGCATATTTTCTAAACCAGAGCCTGTTCCAACTGAACCAGAAGATGGTGAATGGGGTGAAGATGATGAAGAAGAAGATCCACAATTCATGACGTATTCGCCTCCAACCTACATGCATAATGTTGATCTAATGACAGAGGATGAGTTGGAGTTTGTAAAACTACGACACAAGAGGCCTGGCCATGCAAGTCCTTCATTGGATTCAGGTGATTTGGAAGTGGGCAAGAAATTTTCCAGTAAAGATGGTTTTCTCGCTGCATTGAAATGATACAACATCAAGAACGAGGTTAACTTCTATGTGGTTAAATCCAAATTTGAGAAGTTCGAGGCCAAGTGTGATGCGAGACAATAGATGTGCATGGTAAATCATGGCTTCTATTAAGAAGAAGACAGGGTTATGGACGATAAAAAAGTTTATCGATCTTTATATGTGTGTTGCCTCTGGTACAATATCACTAGGTTTTTAGGGTTTTATTAATTAGGGCTTTAAGTACAATTCCACTTAATTTAACGTATTCGTGAGGTTACAAGTGTTTCACGGGATCATCTGAAGTTGGATTCAGATATGATCATGGGCATAATATGACCGATGATCAAAGCGGATCCAAGGACTACTGTGTCCGTTTTAATTACAAATATTCGTAGCCAATTCAAATACACACCTTCGTATCGTAAAGCGTGGATAGCAAAGCAGAAGGCCTTGGAGAATATGCACAATAGGTGGGATGCGTCATGCAACGAAGTATGGCAGTGGTGTCAAGTGCTGGAGGGGTATGTTTTAGGTTGCATAATAGATCTTTAAATGGAGCCCGTGTACCACAACGATCGCTTGCTCTGTGGATGCCAAGTGTTCCACCGTCTGTAATGGACCTTCAAGCAATGCTTTCAAGCATTACAGTACTGCAAGCCATTGGTACAAATAGACGATACATTTACGTATGGTAGATATACCCATTAACTATTGTTGGCTAGGGCACATGATGGTGTCTATTCAAACTATATTAACGTGATAAAAATATTAGTTATACATATATTACTAAATACGAAATCAACTACATTATTTATATATAGTTCAAAATTAAATAAATACATACATCCATTTTCGATCATTGGTCTAATAGAAGTCGTATATCTTAAAGCTTGGTAGGTAATCCCACGTGACTCGACGCATGGTTCCACCTATTTAAATAACTTATTAGCATAATAATTTAAATTTAAATCAATTTAATCATGAGGATATCTACTAAATTTTACCTTGTTACGAGTGTGAATGTATACGGGTAGTTCACTCGAGGACGTAAAAAAAGAAATCAAAATCAGGCTCATGATTGTAGTAGTAAAAGGCAACCACCAATTTTGATTTTCGCTGGTTGCGTCACCCAACACATCTCCCGGTACAACATCGCCAACACGAAAGACCCCCAACTGAGTTTGTCCGCTTCTCTAAAATCGATGATTTCAACATCTACCTTAGATGGACGAGATTTTGTGACTTATCTGGCATCATGATACCCTCAATGATCTAAAGGATGTACATCCGAGCGTACCGTTCCTTTTGGACTTCAATCGAATCCTTAACAACTCCGCGAAATTTTTTCGTATTCAAGCCATTTCGATCCAACCTCCGTAAATCGTCTCCGGAACCTCACACAAAAGTTCTAAACATACGACTCTCCAATCAGCAGACTGAAAAGACCCAGTGACTACCGACCCATCCACGGGTAACCCCAACTGTAAATGCACATCCTCTAGAGTGATAGTACACTTGCCGCATGGAAGATGAAATGTGTGTGTCTCGGTCTCCACCTCTCCACCAACGCGCTTATGAGTTTGGGTCTAACTTACACCCCTGGCGTACAAGGACCAAGTGCCAAAAATCAGCTTTCCTCAAGTATGTTTCGATCAACGGTGATGGAGGACCTGGTAGATTACAAATATGACATTGTTAAATTCGATCTTCTGCCTATTTGCATAAAAATTATAAAATAATATTAAGTTAAAATATAATAGTGAAATAAAAAAATTAAACAATATTAAAATTTATTCTTACCATTTACAATTGGTTGACGGAGATGTGGTTGTTATCAAGACGGATTAGAGACCCGACCATTGCTATATTATATTGAACATGAACAAATTTTTAATAAAAAAATTATTTCTTGAAAATATTAATAAAAATAAATAGATTGTAGATAAAAATAGAATTTAGGAAAAAATTAAGAGCGAATTTGAGAGATTTTTGAGAGTTGATTGAGAAATTTTAGAGAGGATTGTGAGAAATGTGAGTAAGAAGAAAGTGTGTTGGGGTTTTATAGTTTTTTTTTTTTTTTTTTTTTTTGTTGGGGGCCAATGACTATTTGAAATAGCTAGGACATGTTGGGGGAAGCGGGACGGAGAAATGTTGACTGGATGTGTTTTTTTTAGCGCATTGACCAGGACGCGTTTTATTGGCCGAGAAAAAAAGCGCTAAGTTGGACTTTCCTTTCTGATTTTTCCTTGAAAATGACACCAATTGGGCGTGTTTTTATATTTTGGCCTATTTTCGTAATTTTCAATAAAAGTAGTCCATTTCTATAATTTTTTTTTTAAAAAAAGGGGCATTTTCTGGTATATTAGTTGTTTTTATTGAATTGTACGCAATGGTGCAGAAAAGGAGCAGGCAGGGCCTTCTCCCTCTCAAATGGTAAATCTCTCTTTTAGTCCTTTTAAAACTTGTTAATTTATAAATTAGTATAATGATAAAATTATACTTTATCCCCTTAAAATTTATAATTTACTTTTAACCCTTCAAAGCAGTTTTCTAGTTTCACCTCTAATTTAAATAATAATAATAAAAAACACCTCCCCACGGTCGCTCTTTCTCTCCCTTTCTGCTGTTGTTGCTGCAGTATTAACAGTAAAAAACAAACAAACAAGGGCAAGTAATTATCTTCTCAAACCAAATTAAAGAATCTTCCATGCATAAGAGACCAAAATGCTAGAATTTATTTGGTACTGCCAATGATTTGTGGAATTTGATTGCAAAACTTGTTTTGTTTTGCCTATCTAAGGATGCTAACTAATGCCATACAATATTAATATGGAGAGGGAGAGGGGACGGGGGAGGCAAGGGGAGGGTTTTTTTTTTTTTTTTATATATTTAATATTAATATAATTATTATTTATTATTATATTTTTAAAAATATTTATAATTGGATAATAAAAAAACCATAGATGATCTGTAGTGTAGTTTACCCTTAAAATAAACTTAAATATATATATATATATATATTAATTTTTAATAAATTATTAACTTATTTTTATAAACAAATTCATATTCATCGTTAATATGTAAAAAAAAAAATTTAATGCAATTAGAGCTAATACTATTTAAAAATTATTTATTTTTCAATGGTAAGTTTTATATTATTATTCAAGAACTATCGACATGTAAATAATTTATTATTAAATTTGGTTGAATATATGAAACCAAAATTAAATGACAATAAGATGCAAGTATAAATATACATAATCATGAAAAAAATAAATGCTGTTATTTTTCACTAGAAGCTGTCTTTAGTGCTACAACCTGCTATTGGAGTAAAGAAATTAATTTGAAGTGAAAAGATAAAAAGACTGACGATGATGAAGACGGTATGAAATCTTGAACTTGCATTAAAAATTTAATGCACCTTAGTTTCATTGAGTTATGAATCGAAAATAAAAAGTTCCATTGGACTTACATAAAAACATTTGAGAATAGTATAGGCTAATCATTGAGATATATACAGATATAGAACAAATATGCTGCTGGGAGAAATGATGCAATCTTTTAAATTTCTGTTAAATAATTGAAATGTTGTCTGTGATTTTTAAGTTCTCAAAACACTGGGTTTTATTTTAGTTAAACGGCGCGCAGAGAGGAGTAAACACACTGTTTTGGCCCAAGTCTTTTAATTGAAACGGTGTAGATTATTGGAGGCAGTTTTGACAACTGTCAATATGTTAATTGGTCCGTTATTTTCCTTATTTTGGCACTAATCAGGCTAAGGGGAATGATTATGAAAATATAGTCAACTTTTTCTCATCCATTCTCATCTCCCTCCTCTGAAATTTCTTCTTCTTCTTCTCTTCTTTCTATGAATTTCTCTCTCGATATTCGTTCTCTATCAAAGGTATCAGAGCCTTGCAATCTTCATGGCCAACGAGGGTGTGACCACACACTTACAAAAGGACATTAGTCAATTGCAACAAGAGTTTTCTCAGCTGGATGCCAAACTTGATGCTCGATTCAAGGAGATGGAAACTATTTTGAAAGGGGAGTTACAGTTTATTCTGGATCAAAACATGGGACAACCCTCTCCTGTTGTTACTCTCAGTTTGCCTCAAAATAAAGGTAAAAGGATTTTGGGAGAGCAATAATCTGGTTTCTTCCCACAAAAGCCTTTATGGTGCCCCAGTTGTTAGAAATGGGGCTTGGTGGTGAATCTTCCAGATGTAGTGGTATGGAACCTTTGGGCAGAAACTTTAAAATGGAGTTTCCTCGTTTCAATGGAGTTGACTTCAAAGGCTGGTGGTCTAAGCTTGAGCAATTTTTTGAAGCTGCAATAGTCCTTGGCCATGCCAAAGTTTGAATGGTGATGCTGTATATCGAGAGGAAAGCCTTGGATTGGCACCATTTTTCTCTGAATGGCAAGGTAGTCTTCATTAGTTGACATGAGAGGATTATGCAAAGGGTTTTCAAGATCATTTTGGATCTAAAACATTTCTGGATCCCACGAGGAGTTGGTATCTCTTAAACCACAAGGCGTAGTTGAGCAGTATCATAATCTTTTTGTAAGCCTTCTGACCAGTTACATTTACCTAAAAGTTATGCCTTAAGCATTTTCATTAATAACTTGAAAGGAGAGATATGCAGTACTCGAGGTTATTCAAGCCTCATACCTTGGTAGAGGGTTATCAAATAGCTACGCAAGTAGAGGGTATTATGTCTAACCCTTATAACAAGGCTCCTCTAATCAGTAGTGGAAGTTATTCTAAGCCTTATTCTCACAGCTCTAAGGTTCATATTCCTGGTCATTCCCAAATAGAGACCAGAAAGAATCTCCCAGCTACTTTGAGCCCTAAACCTTCCACCACTAAATCTTTATCTCAGTTTGAATTGGAAGACAGAAGGAGGAAGGGATTGTGTTTTTGGTGTGCTTCTAAGTATACACCAGAGCATAAATGTATTAAGCCCCAACTGTATCAATTTGTGGTCGAGACCTCAGTTGAACCAGAAGAGGACACTAAGCTACAACCACTTGAGGTTTTCTAAGACTGCCCTAATCAATTAGAAGTGGTAGATCCAGACACTGAAGTAACCTCACCAGTTTTGTCTATACATGCTATTAAAGGATCACAGGGACATAACATCATGTGTTTAATAACTACTATTAATCAACATGAAGTTATCATATTGGTTGACTCAAGAAGCACTCACAACTTTGTTGATTACAATTTGACCAAGAGACTGAGTTTGCCTGTTACACTATCATGTCAGCTGAAGGTAATGATTGCTAATGGTGGCAATCTAGCTACTTAAGGAGTATGCAAACCAATATTGTGGGAATCTCAAGGACATAAATTTGAGACTCATTTTATAGTGCTCTCTGTTAAGGGTTGTGATTTGGTACTTGGAATCCAATGGCTTTTGTTATTAAGATCAATTTTCTAGAATTTTGCTGCTCTTACCATGTTGTATTCTAGAATTTTGCTGCTCTTACTATGTTGTTTGAGTATCAAGGCAACTCTTATTCTTTACAAAGAATCATTCCTAGATGCCTTCACCTAATGAAGGGTTCCCAAATGTCTAAATTTTTCACTTTATTGGATAAGGGACCAATTCCAATGTTGTTGGCTTCAAATACTCAAATAGTGGTTCATATGGATTCCTTAAGTCTCCCAAGGATCTGTAGCAACTGTTTTATGAGTTTGAAGATGTATTTTAGATACCAAAAAGGTTACCTCCCCATAGGTTACATGACCACAGAATTCCACTAGTGGATGAAACTAAAGTAGTCAAGGTTCGACCTTACAGATACCCACCTTATTAGAAGGCAGAAATTGAGAAGCTCGCTGGAGAAATGTTAGAGGCTAGTATATTATCAGAGACAACAGCAGTCCCTTTGCTTATCCTATGGTGATGGTTAAGAAAAAAAGATAGGAGTTGGAGGTTGTGCATAGATTACAGGCAACTCAACCAGCTCACCATCAAAGACTAATTTCTAATTCCTATTACTAATGAGTTGCTTGGTGAACTTGGGGTAGCTACACATTTCTCCAAGCTAGATTTAGAATTTGGTTATCACCAAATTAGGATGTGGGACCAAGATATCCATAAAACAACCTTTAAAACTCATAAGCGGCATTATGAATTTTTTGTTATGCCCTTTGGCCTAACCAATGCCCCTTCTAGCTTTCAATCTCTAATGAATGCAATGTTCAAAAGCTCCTTAAGAAGTCAGTGCTTGTATATTTTGATAACATAATTGTATACTCAAGCAGTTGGAGTGAGCTTTTGCCACATTTGAAGGAAGTTCTATAGGTTTTGAGAAGCAATTAATTTTTTGCAAAAATGAGTAAGCACAATTTTGATTCCTCTCAGATAGAATATCTTAGCCACATTATTGACCATGGTTCAGTCTCTATGGATGTATCCAAGGTTGATGGAGTTTTGAATTGGCCTAAAACACAGTCTGTTAAAGATCTTTGAGGGTTCCTTAAATTGTCTGGATATTATAGAAGGTTCATCAGAAATTATGGGGTTATAGCCAAGCTTTTGACTACATTGTTGAAGAAAAATTTTCATTGGCAATGGGATACAAATACACAAGCAGCCTTTGATCAGTTAAAACAGGCAATGTGTCAGACACCTGTGTTATCACTTCCCAACTTTCAAAAACAGTTCTGTGTGGATGTAGATGCAAGTCAACAGGGAATTTGAACTATTATTCAACAAAAAGGAAACCAATAGCATATTTCAGCAAGGGTTGGGTGTTAGGCATCAAGCTGTAACGGCCCGATGAATTTATTTTTGTTCTTGTGAAATCTGACACAAATATGTATCTACTTCAGTGGTTAAGTTTTCTGGGTGTATTTATGAGGTCTTGGGTTCCAACATTTGGGAAATTTTTTTAATTTAGATCCAAGCCTTATCCCTGTTGGGTGGGCTTATATAACATTGTTGGTAAAATCATATCAGAATGAGCCTGCTGGTTCGAGTGGTAAGGAGTTAGTGTACTGGAGGTCCTATGTTCGAATCCCTACATGAGCAAGGGTGATAGTTTTTACTTCGGTTGACTGAGAGAGTGTGGATGGAGTTGGAAATCTCACTGTATAAGTGGGTAGTTATCAGTTGGTTAGTGGTGGATATAGTGGGATAATGGCGGTTGAGAGATTTTAGGGATATGTTATTAAATAATTTTAATTTTTCTCTTTCCAAAATTTTTCCCTTCCCCAGTTTCACGTTCATTGTGTTCCATCACCAATATTGTTTTTTTCTTCTTCTTTCTTCTCTCATTTTGCTTTTTCTTTCTCTTCCTTTCATTTGGTCAAACGACGACGTGGTGAGTCTATAGATTCTGTTTAATCGTTCAGGTGCTTGAATTTTTCTGTTTTGCAGTTGGGGTATTTCGTAAGTAGCTTTCTATTCTTATGTTGCGTGTTAGGGATTTTTTGTTATGGGTGATAGTTTGCAAATTTTATGTATGTTGAGTTTGAATGCTTGGATTTGGTTGATTGTTTAGGAGTAGGGCTAGAAACGATCGATTCTTCGGCGAATTTGGTTTGAGAAGCGTTGTTCGTCAAAGGTGAGCACTTCGGTGAATTGGAGATTTTAGTGCTATAAATCGTTTTTAGTTATTGATTTAATGTTTTTAATCGAATTATATGTTCTGATAGTCTCAGGATTGCACTTGCTCTGAAAATGAATCAAGTGTGTACCCCTAACGCGAGAAAACGAGGTTTGGTAAAAGCCGAAAATTGGGTCTACCGATGTCACATGGTGTGTGCCTGGCCTTGTGTGAGATACGGTCGTGTGACTGAGGAAGATGTGGCTGTGCACTTGAAACGACCGTGTGAATGTGTGAGTGTGTTCGGTTGGGCCACACCAGCGAGGCCAAATTAGGCGTTTAGGTTTTGGACCAGGTCGTGTGGGCCCACATGAGCATGTGGGTCCACACGAGCATATGGGCCCAAAATTTTAAAATTTTCCCTAGGGTCGCACAGGTCGTTCCAATCGTGGTCCTACCGTAAGGTTGGTAAGGGCTAACCAAACCCTATTTCATGTGATCTAATACTCTAATAGTCTGATCTGAGTAGGAAACTTGTATGTATGTTTGACTGTACTGTTAAGTATGTATTTATTTGTATACGAGCATATTAGGTATGTTTATTCTATTATTTTTGCATCTGTATTTTGTATCTGTGTTTGGGGTGGGATTTGTATATGTTGAGGAAATGATCTGTACGACAACCTTTCGACTATATTCTGACAGCTTGACTACATATTATTTGTTATGTGTCGCATCGACACTATGTGGTGTATAGGGATGGGTGGGTGTTTTTAACCCCACATGGTGTGACGGGATGGACAAAGATGGTGTGTAGAGGATGGAGGTAGGATTCTGTACGTCTGATCTGTTATTTGATTCTGATATATGTTATTGTTATGGACTTAAATCCGAATCTGTATCAGACTGTATATGAAATTCGGCGTATGCTGCATAACTATTTCTATTGGATTACACACTGAGTTTACAAAAACTCACATCTGTTTGTTTGTTTTGTTCAGGTAACCTACAAACATAGGTGGGTCGGTGCGATGGAGACTCAGTTGTGACCACTTGACGGGAACTATTTTCATTGTTACTATGGTTTTACGGTTTACTAAAATTTCTAATTTTCGTGAGAGTTTTGTAATTTTTTGACTCTCCGGTCTTTTTGGACTGTTTGGTTTGATTTTTTAGGTTTAATTGCGTTCTGATTTCTAAATTGCAATGATTCGACAAAATACCGATTTCCCGCGAACAAATGTTATTTTTGAAAACATGAGCGTGGTTTTGTTTTAAATGATTTTCAAACTTCCGCTGCAAAATAAATGGTTAACTTTAAAGAACAACATATAACGGTTTCAGTAATATATATAAATGAATATGTTTTATAAAACTTGGACGTTTTATCAAATAACTAAACATGGTTTTATCGAAGTATTGTCGATTTGAAAACCCTCATTCGTAACACTCCTAGATTTGGCCATAACGTTTAGGCCATGTTTGGGGTGTTACACAAGCTTTATTGATTTATGAAAAGGAGATGTTAGCAGTACTTTTGGCAGTAAATAAATGGAACTCATACCTTGTGGGAAAACCTTTCTTGATAAGAACAGACCACCAAATTCTTAGGTTCTTATCTGATACATTAGCCATCACCCCATATTAATTGAAATGGGTAGCAAATATGTTGGGCTACGATTACTCCATCACTTATAGGAAGGGCATTTTGAACACTATGGTAGATGCCTTATCTAAAAGGCCACATGAATATGAGGGTCAGTTAGTTCAGAGCATGGTCAACACTGTGTAGTCTGGACTATGGGATAGGGTGGTGGAATCATTATTGCTTGATGCTAAGTTGCAACAATTAATTAAGGGGATACAATAGCAGTCTTTTACACATCCAAAGTTCATTTGGATGGTACAACCTTTAGGAGAAAGGGTAAGGTTGTTGTTGGAAATAATGTTGACCTTATGGGGATCTCTTTCACTAATTTCATGCTGGTTCAACTGGTGGACACTCAAGAGTTCATGCTACCAGACACAGAATGTCAAGCATACTTTTTTGGAAGGGTTTATCAAGAAATGTTAAAACATAGGTGAAGGAATGTCCAACATACCAAAGTTGTAAAGCAGGCTTGTCAGCATCTCATGGTCTTCTTCAACCTTTTCTTATTCTTGATAGAGCTTGGGTTGCTATTAGCATGGAATTTATAGAAAGGTTGCCTTATTCAAAAGGGAAGAACACCATACTGGTTGTGGTTAATATATTAACCAAGTATGAGCATTTTCTAACACTCTCTCAACCATTTACTGTAGTGAATGTAGCTCATAAGTTTCTATTGTCAGGTTTATAAACTCCATGGAGTGCTTGAATCCATTGTCTCAGATCAAGATAAAGTTTTTATTCGAACTTTTTGGTAGGAAATGTTTAAGCAAATGGGCACCAAGTTGTAGCTTTCCACTGCATACCATCCACAAATAGATAGTCAAACAGAGGTGTTGAAGATATGCTTAGAAGGCTACTTGATGTGCATGATTGGAGAAAGGCCAAGTGTTTGGGTGAGTTGGCTCTTGTTGGCAGAATGGTGGTATAACACTACATACCACATAGCCATATAGACCAAACCCTATGAGGCCCTTTATGGCCAAGGACCCCCGTTGCATCAGCCATATCTAATTGGTTCCTCTCGTGTTGCTATTGTCGATCGTAGTCTTCAAGCAAGAGAAGCAGCAAGACAATTGTTTAAGTTTCATTTGAAGAGGGCTCAAAACCACATGAAGTAACTAGATGACAAAAAGAGGTTTAAGAGAGAACTCTAAGTAGGTGATTTGGTGATATCTCGGTTGCAACCTTATCGACAACACTCACTCAAAAGGGTGGTTAACTAGAAATTATCACCTAAATACTATGGTCCCTATCCTATAGAGGCTAAAATTGGCCAAGTTGCTTATAGATTGTGACTACCTGATGAATCACGGATCCATCCGACATTTTATGTGTCTCAGCTCAAAAGGTACGTTGGCCAAGCCCTTACTTCACCACTGCTACCATTGGTGGGAACTAATGGCGATCTTCCAAAGGTACTAGTCAAGATTTTAGAGAGGCGTATGGTAAAAAAGGAAGGAACCAAGCTGTAACCAAAGTTCTAATGGAGTGGGCCAACATTTTTCCTGAAGACTTTACGTGGGAAAACTCAACGAGCTTCGCTAGAAATACCCAACAATTGATCCTTGAGGTCAAGGATCAACTTTGAGGGGGGAGATATTGATATGGAACAAGTATGCTGCTGGAGGGAAATTGTGCAGTCTTTTAAATTTCTATTATTTCTGTTAAATAATTATAATGTTGTCTGTGATTTTCGAGTTGCCAAAACACTACATTTTATTTTAGTTAAACGGGGCGCAAAGAGAAGTCTTAAACACACCATTTTGGTCCAAGTCTTTATTGATTTGCAAGCAATACAAATGTGTGAAAGTATTTATAGATTCAAAGAAAATAGAACCATAACTCAAATTGATATAATCATTAAGAAAAGAAAATTTCATTAAAAAATTAAATAAAATAATAGCATTCTGATTTTACTTATATGAGTTAAATAGCTAATAACGAAAAAATATCTTTTAGTTAAAAAAAAAAGCAATTCAATTAACTTAATTTTCATAAAGAAAATTTTAAACTTTCAAAGAAAAAACATAAAAATAAAAATAAAGAATACATTCTACTTACTTGAAATAATAAGATGAATACTTTTATTAATTTAAAGGAAATGATTGAATGAAACAGTGACGTCACGTTATCTGTATCCCTTTCCAATAGATTTATGCCACATTAATATTTTTATCCTAAATTTCAACATTTTATCTTAATAATAATATTATATATAATTTTAAATAAAAAAGTAACCAAAGATAAAAGAAAAAAACATCCAAATAATAGTCATTAGAAGGACTTCACTTGAAAACAACGCTCCAATGCTTTGCTCTTGAGAATAAAATAATACAATCAATTCTAACGTCTGAAATTAAAAGAGTTGCTGGCTTTCTAACGTTTCAAATTTTCGAAAGGTCAACTGAATTTTTTATTTTTTTGTTAATTTTGAGTGGGAAAAAGAGAATTTAGGTTTAATTTCTTTAAGAATAAATGGTAATTATATATTTTATAATGATAAAAATAATTATTTAAAACAAAACTTAAATTGCTTTTGTTAACTTTTACTTTCACTACAACAAAATAGCCCTACGGCGACACTTATGGGGCGACACTTTCTTAAGTGTTGGGATAGACTCGCCAACATATGCTTTGGCCAACTCTTTTATAAGGGTTGGGATATGCATGCCCAAGGCAACGCTTAAATAAGAGTTGGCTTTGTCTAGTCCTAAGGCGACATTTTTGGGGCTTACACTTTCCTAAGTGTTGGGATAGACTTGCCAACACACGCTTTAGGCAACTCTTTGTACAACGGTTGGGATATGTAAGCCTCAAGACGCTTGAGTAAGAGTTGGCTTTGTCTAGTCCTAAGGCGACATTTTGGGGCGACACTTTCCTAAGTGTTGGGATAGACTTGCCAACACACGCTTTAGGCAACTCTTTGTACAACGGTTGGGATATGTAAGCCTAAGGCGATGCTTGAGTAAGAGTTGGCTTTTATGTAGTCCCAAGATCGACACTTTTGTGGCAACACTTTCCTAAGTGTTGGGATTGACTACGCTTTGGCCAACTCTTTGTATAAGGGTTGAGATATGTAAGCCTAAGGCGACGCTAGAGTAAGAGTTGGCTTTTGTGTAGTCCTAAGACGACACTATTGTGGCGACACTTTCCTAAGTGTTGCAATAGACTACGATTTAGCCAACTCTTTGTATAAGGGTTGGGATATGTATGCCTAAGGCAACGCTTGAATAAGAGTTGGCTTTTGTCTAGTCCTAAGATGACACTATTGTGGTGACACTTTCCTAAGTGTTGCGATAGACTATGCTTTGGCCAACTCTTTGTATAAAGGTTGGGATATGTATGCCTAAAGCAACGCTTGAATAAGAGTTGGCTTTTGTATAGTCATAAGATGACAATTTTAGGGCGACACTTTCCTAAGTGTTGCAATAGACTACGCTTTAGCCAACTCTTTGTATAAGGGTTGGGATATGTATGCCTAAGGCAACGCTTGAATAAGAGTTGACTTTGTCTAGTCCTAAGATGACACTATTGTGGCGACACTTTCTTAAGTGTTGCGATAGACTACGCTTTAGCCAGCTCTTTGTATAAGGGTTGGGATATGTATGTATAAGGCAACGCTTGAATAAGAGTTGGCTTTTGTCTAGTCCTAAGACGACAGTTTTAGGGCGACGCTTTCCTAAGTATTAGGATAGACTTATAAACATACGCTCTGGCTAACTCTTTGTATAAAGGTGTAATGTTCCAAATTTCCTTAATTCGACTTTTTTGAATGTGTAGCACCAAAAAATAGATTTAAAATATGACTATTATTAAAATTTTACATCATGATCAGTTTTGTGAATAATTATATATATTCAAATTAAAAATAACTTAATAGCTTTGAGTGTGAATAAGGTTTTAAATAAAAATGCAGCAAAAAATTAATTTAGTTTAGGGTTTACAGTTTAGTGTTTAGAGTTTAGGGTTTAGGGTTTAAAAATTATAGTTTATTGTTTAATGTTTTAGGGTTTTGTGTTTATGGGTTTGGGGTTTAAGATTTTAGGATTTTGTGATTATGGGTTTAGGGTTTGGGATAAAATTAATATGAATATATTAAAATTATAATTATAGTTTAAATTATTTAAGAAATAATAGATAAACTTTTATATATTAAAATTTAAAAATTGGTAACCCATGCATCTCTAGAGAAATAAAATTAATTAGTAAATTGAAAATGTTATTTAAATTTGTTAAAATATTGAAAGAATATATAATATTAAAATTTTATCTAATTAATTTAGGGTTTAAGGTTTGTAGTTAAGGGTTTAAGTGTTTGTAGTTTATGGGATATGGTTTTGAGTTTAGGGTTCCAATATTTAAGAGTCATGGTTTATGGTTTAGAGTGTGTGTTTTAGAATTTAGGGTTTAGAATTATAAGGTTTAGGGTTTAGGGTAGATCAAATGAAGACGTGAGTGATGGAGAGACCAATGCTACTAAAGAACGGTCTGGTCTGTAAATCAGTTAATCGATGTCAATCGGAACTGAGCTATTTTTAATTAAGCCTTTTTCACCCTTATTTGTAGGGTTCTTAGAATGTCATATGTTCGTGCTCATGTTAGAAATCAAACTAATCTAATTAGAATTAATCAGTTCGGTTTGACCAGGTTTTTCGGTTTCTCATTAATTGTTAGGCTGGATAATGATACCATTCTAGAAATCAATTTACTATTTAAATGTTGGTCAATGATGTTTGAACTAGACAATATTGGGTGGTCGGATTGGCAGCTAGCTGGGGTTACTATTAAATTATTGACTAATAGAAGTGCTGGGCTGTAGTGGCGCTAGTGTAAAAACGCCGCAAAAAATTATTCTGGTTTAATCAAAACGGCGCCATTTTAAAAAACGAGTAGGATTGCTTAGACCAAAAAGGCGTTTTTAATTTATATATTAAATAATTTTAAATTTTAAATTAGTAGAAGAGTCTAATAGAAATAACATTTTAGTTGAAGGACTAAATTAGAACCACATAAAAAAGATTATATCAAAATCAAATCATTTTATCAATCGAGCAATCAACTTTGGTTTAAAATTTTAACATTTTAACATTTTAATCAGTATTTTTGAAAGATTAATGGTTAAATTTCATTCTAAAACTATTAAAATTAACTAAAAATAAATAAGAGACAAATAAAAAAGAAATATAAGTATTAAGGACTAAATTTATTATTATCCCTAATTATAACAAGGGTAAACATTTTCTTTAATTATAACAAGGGATTACTTAGATTGGATAATTCTAACTTAATAATTAATTATCGCCATTTAATTATTTGTTTTCTTACTAAAGTATCCAATATTTATTTTGAGAGTACTTAATTTTTTATAAAATCCAATTTATAAAAATAGTAATAATAAATATTTTACAAAATCACTTAACTAATAATTTTAAAAGACAAAATAAAATATTTTAACAAAGTAAAACAAGGTCGTTTTATTTGAAAAGAAATAATTTTTGTGAAACCAAAATTTCCCCCGTAAAACCAAATTTCTCTCTTGAAACCCCAATTTTCCCCCTAAAATTAGTATCCTCAAAACACCCTTTAGGTGTTTCTCTTCGCCACCACCGTCTTCATTATCATCGTTCCCCTACTTTTGCTACTTTAAGCTCCTCTTCTTCTCAACCACCCTCATCAACAACAATAACTCCTCCTCCTACTTCAAAGATTACTATTTTTTTCATAACTTCATGGCTGCTAATGAGGTCACTAATAGAAAGCCAGAGTCGGTCTTTCTCTCTTCTTCTTTTTTTTTCCCTGAAATGCACAGATTCCAATTTGTTGTTCCTAAATTTTTTTCTCCGTAACAGATACCTATAGAAAAAAAGATTGATCCAGCAAAAGAAGAAGTTCAAAAGAACAGTGATGGAAGTGTCCAACAAACTTGATAGACTGCTCTTTTTTGAGGAAGCTCGTAAAATCTCCGAAGCTAATTACACTTCCGATCCTAACGACGCCGATGTTTGCTTTCTCCTTTCTTGGATCTATTTTATTTATTTTTTCAATTAAAATGTGTTTTTGGCTAGTTTTTCTTTCATCCTTTTGTTGGCAGAACTTGACCAGATAGGCCGAATTTTTACTGGAATTGTCTCAGTGTCAATGTCCTCAAGATTTCCTGAAAATGATTCAAGGTTCTCATATATATAATCATAATTTTAGGCCGAATCTAATTGAAGCATCAGTTGAATTGCCTGTACTTTTTTGCTATTGAGAATTGAATTTAGGTTTTTTATATATTAATTATTATTTTTTAAATTAGATGCTATTGTGAAGTTAGAGCAGGCATTGTCCATTAACCCAAGAAAGCATGAAACTTTATGGTGTTTGGGAAATGTTTAGACTTCTTTAGCATTTCTGACTAAAACGGAGGATGAAGCGAGGCCTTATTTCAAACAAGCTGCTAAATACTTCCTGCAAGCAGTTGATGAGGTAATTTAAAATTTGCGACAGGTTTGGATGTGTCTATTTATACACGTTTGTTATTGCTTGATGCTCTTTGTTTGACAAGGAAAATTTGTTAATGTGTATTTGTAGGATCCGACCAATGAAGTTTACCTCAAATCACTGAAATATCTTCCAAGGTACTTTGGTCTCATTACTTTATATTGGTTTATTCTTAGGTAATGTTTATCTTTCATGTGATCTATATTACACATGTCTATCATGATGATGAAGTTAAAAAATATTAACTCTAATTTTAGTATTAAAAAGCCGACAAAGATCAAATTCTCTACTTTTCGTTGTTTGTGTATTGGTGGGGCTTCTATCTTTGTGTATAAAACCTTTGTTTACCTTTTATGTCGCTTATTTACGATTAGTGTTTGCCTTTATTATTCTTTTTTGCGAGATCAACTCGTGCTCCTTTGTCACAACCGTAATCGAGTTAATATAACTCTTTCCATATTTTAAAACTTATCGTGGCTAAGGGTTTGATGTTGATGACTATAAGTTTCCATCCTTCGCTTTTTAGAACATAATTAGCTTTGTCTGCATGTGTTAATGTTCATTAGTGGCCGTATATCTTTAGTTTGTAAAGGCAATAAAGAAAAGTTCAAGTTGTCTAATGACTTGCTTTTTTTATATGCATGGTAATGCGGTGGTAGCATTCTATATGTATAAGTTTCTATCGAAGGACAAGCCTCGCTTGGAACCTGGGACAGGAAATTGATGTGCCCTTTTGAGGTTAGTTTATTTTGATATGCATGTTCTGCGCTCTCTATTTTTTTTTTCCCCAACATGTGTACATGTACGATATGTTCTATCTTGATTGTTTTGATTGAATTTATTTATTGATGGAAACAGAAGAAAGAAGATGGAAACTAATTTTCTGCATTTGTTGTACTGGTTTACATAAACTTCCTTTAACTCTTACTCACTACATTGTTGTTAAGATGGGTTGATTTGTTAAGTTAAATAAGATTATTTTGAAATCGGCATCAAAGATTTATCTCGCCATCGAAACAAATATGATGTTTCATTTAAACGTTAAGGAGCTTCTCAAATTTTAGATTAAGTCGTTTGTTTCTTTGATGTTTTGAGTATCAATAAATCCTAAATTTGATATTTAAATTATTAATTCCTTTTATTTGTTAATAAAAAACTAGTCTCTTCACTATTCTTTGAAACCTGCTTGAATAAATTTGTTGTGTTTCTTTGATAGGTTGTTTAAAGGTAATTGTAGGATAAATTTGTTTCAGTTGCTTTGTTTAGGAACAATGAGGTTAAGGTTTAATTGAATGAAATTCAACTTATATTCTAGATTTTATGGGGTGATTGGGTAAATTTTACAATTCTTACGTATATGCGTGAATTGCATTGGTATTTTGTCTATGTCAAAATTATGAATACATATACTTATTAATTATTTAGCCTTAATTCATTATATTATTTTTGTTTAGTTTTGACATATATAGTTTTAGAGCAAAAGCGCTTTACTTTGGGTTATTTGGAAACACGACACAATTAGACATTCCATTCGACCTTTGACTATTATGAAAATTTTAAATTTGAATACTTGTATATATATATATATATATAAATTTAAAATAACTTAATTGAAATAATAAGTTGCTAAAGTGATCTTTGTTATTGAATTTATTTTGTTTTAAAATATTAAAGGTTGTATGCAGGTAACTTAAACTACATTAATATTAATCAACCTAAAAAAAGGTTAATATTTAAGAAAATTACATGTCTAATTGTGGAAATAAACATGTGACGATTATTTGGTTTCACGTGTAAGTAATAAATCGGCCCAATGAAAGATATATTATTACCTTACTCTAAGCATTTTGTTACAGTTTTTGATCCGATTTGTGTAGGATTGGTTATTACACAATCCCTAGAGAGATGAATGAGGTCTACAATTGGCTTGCAGCAAGGTTGGGGCTCGACGGATAACGCTAAATATAGCAAAGAGTCAAGAAGCAATAAAGGTGAAAAGAGAGAAAACTGCATATGTGACAAGTAGGTAGTAAATAAAATGGATTGTTTGGATTTGGATATATTTTACTACTTGGGGCTACCTTTGTAGAAATAAGATATCAACAGAGTTTCTTAGAATTAAAGTTGCTGTTTCAAATTGTATTAGCTTTTTTGTAGTACAACATCAATATCAATGTCCATCGCCTTAGGTATTTTTTTATTTGTTTACTTTTGTACATTGAGTTGAATGTTAGTGGTATACATTTTAGCTAAATGTTAGTGTATTTTGATTGTTGAATCGATTTTTGTAGTGAATATTCAATATTTATTTTAATTTTAATTTTATATTTTTTAGTTTTATTTAAAGCAAAATTCTATCATTATTCACTATAAATATTTATAAAATATATTAATATTGAAATAATAAAAATAGAAAAAAATTACATTTTATGTGTCTATCCTAACCTTTTTTAAAAGTTGTCTTAGACAAGATTTATCTTAACCTTTTTAAGGTTGTTTTAAACGAGTCTATCCCAATTTTTTTTAAAAGTTGCCTTAGACAAGTTCTATCCCAACCATTTTAAGGTTGCCTTAGACGGGTCTATTTTAACTTTTTTTAAAGGTTGCCTTAGACATGGTCTATCCCAACTTTTTTAAGGTTGCTTTAAACGAGTTTATTTTAACCCTTTTTTAAAGGTTGCCTTAGACATGGTCTATCCCAACTTATTTAAGGTTGCCTTAGATAGGTCTATCCCAACCTTTTTTATAGGTTGTCTTAGACAAGGGCTATATCAACCTTTTTAAGGTTGCCTTATACGGATCTATCCCAACTGCTTTTAAAAGTTGCCTTAGACAAAATTATACCAACCTTTTAAGGTTGCCTTAAACATGTCTATCGCAACATTTTTCAAAGGTTGGACTTGACTAGGTCTTTCCTAACCTTTTTAAAGGCTCAGATTGACTAAACTTTTACAACCTTTCAATAAGCGTCATTATGTTGACTTATAGCGACGCTTTTCAAAAGTGTCGCAATGCATATACCAACCCCACTATATACAACCATTTTGGAAGCGCTTGACGGAGCGTCATGAAACCTATAGCAACCTTTTTTTCGCTTTATGTCAAAAAGTGTCATTATAGGCCTTTTTTGTTGTAGTGTTTCTAAATTATCCCTAGTAATTTTTTATATCTAAAATACCCTATTGATTTTAATACTACCTAAAATATTCTTATTAACTCTTATTATTATTTATATCGAAAATACCTATTGATTTTTAATACTACTTAAAATATTCTTATTGACTCTTATTAATAACTAGTTATAGATAGATAGATAGATAGATAGATAGATAGATAGATAGATAGATAGATAGGGTAAATTAGAATTCGAAAAAGATGGCAAAGTAGGCCGCTCTTTTCCATATTTAGGGAAATATGTAACCTCCCAACCCGACCTAGACATTAGACCCGAATTCAGAAGATTACACTGGTTACCGAAATGGCCCAAGAAACTATCGTAGTTTTGAAAATAGTCATTTTAAAAATTTAATTATTTTAGAAGAAAACTTGGTTAATCACTTATTTACTTATTACTCAAAAATTTAATTATAGTTTAGCAATGAAAAAAGTGATATATATCAATGTTTTAATAAAAATTTGGGGTTTATGCACAACTACTTAATAATCATATTTAAGCATCTTAGAATTTTAAATTAAATATCATGCAATATAAAAACAAAACCTAAATCCTAAGTCCTATACCACAATTTGAAATTTTAAAAAATTATAGTTTCTGAATAATAAAAATAATATATCTAAAATATTAAACAAAACCAAGCCAAGACCCTCCGGATGTCATGTCCGCGTCCTAACCTAGTGGATTATCTGTAAGGATGAAAATTAAAAGAAGTGAGCTGTGAAGCTCAGTGTGAGTTCTATCATAAGAAAATCAGTACAACCGACTAGCATACAAAATCACATCACATAGAATAATTTGCAATAGCAATTTTGAAATACCAGATCAACACAATACACATGTAACATCCTGAATAGGGCCTATGCATTTTCAGTTTGAATGTAAGAAATGACAAGTTTAAGCATTAAGAATAAATTTTTGATATTTTTGGAAACCTGGAAATGCATGAAAATGGAAACCTAAACATTTTGGGAAACCTGAACATTTTGGAAACCTGAACATTTTGGGAAACCTGAACATTTTGGAAACTTAAACATTTTGGAAACCTGAACATTTTGGAAACCTAAACATTTTGGAAACTTGAACATTTTGGAAACTTGAACATTTTGGAAACTTGAACATTTTGGAAACCTGAAGATGTAAGGAAAATGGCAAGTTCAGAGCCCCGCCGAAAATTTTAGGAAACTTAGAAATAAGGCCGGAATGACAAATTTTAAAGCCCAAAATAGGAGATAAGGGCAAGAGGCCTTAAAAGAAAAAAGTTGGTGAATTTTGACATACAATCGAGCTTGAAAAAGTGGCTCAAGTGTCACTTAGGGTTTATGGAATGGCTCGAGTTCGAGTCACTTGGAAAGCAATTATTGAAGGTTTAATTTTGCTTCCCAAGGCTAGGGTGGACGGCACATATTTGCTAAAAAGGAAGAGTTTTATTTTATTAAAACTTGTCAAATTAAAGTGATAAATAAAAGATTTTCTCTACTAAGATAAATGAGGAATTAAAGGATGGATTAAAGACTTTTAATTTAATTAGGTGATAATTAATGGAGATTAAATTATCACTTGGGAGAGTAGTGGCCAAGTTTTGGACTCTTGGTCTAGCAATTTCAGTTAAAAGAGGAAAATTGAGACTTTTCTCTCATTCACTCTACCTTCTCAAATTTTGCTCTCTCTCTTCCCCTCTCTTTGCTGAAATTTCCCTAGCAAGGACTCCATCTTTTCTTTTCCTCCCTTTGTCATTGTTAAGTCAAAACTCTTCTCTTTCAATCTCGGTTAACTCTCCATAGCGGATCTCAAGAACTCAAGACAAGGAAGCAAGTGATTAAAGGCTTCAAGGTAAGGTTAAGCCATTCAATTCCCTCTCTTTTCTAGTTGCCGAAAGTAAAAGGCCTAATCCCCATTTTTTTGATCATGGCCGAATATGCAAGGGATCTCAGGTTTCCACAATCGTTGAACATAAAGATCAAGGATCTAAGGTAAGAACAATTGATTCTTGTTCTTTTAAATAGTTTAATCAAGATTTAGGGAAATAACCTCTCTTATGTCTTTTGGCCGAATGTCAAAGGAGGAGTTTCGGGATTTCAGATTCGAGGAAATTAAGGTGAGATATATTCGCCAAAGGCCAATTACAACTTATTAAAGTGAGATCGATCTAACATATGAATTTTAGGATTTGACGGATATTCAAGACAAAAGGAACTTTCGGATTTGGAATCTATAAGGTAAGCATCTAAAATATTCGCCAATGGTTGTGAGATTATCTAGATCAATTCCTTAATTTTGAAAAGCGAAAAACTAACCCATATTGAAATATAAGGTTGGTGAATATCAAGTAGAGGAAAAACCAAACTTTCGGGATTTGTATAAACACCAAATCGGCAAAGGTGAGTTTTTTTTACAAATCCTACTAGGATTTGGTTTTGTTTTAAGCCAAATAGGTTTATTAATGTGACTTATATGATGACCGAATATAGGAGATAACAGATCTAAAGATTAGATTGGGATTTTCGAGATCTCAAGGAACTTTTATTTAAGCGAATAAGGTGTGTACCCTTACTATCCTTCGATATTTTATGGCTAAATATTTTAATATATGATTATGAATAAGAATGTGAATGTGGCTATGTACCACAAATGTGGCAAAAAGTACCCACGTACGTTTCCTACTCGATAGGATTGTGAAATATGTTATTTAATAACATGCGAATATATGTATATGAACATGAAATTAAGTTATGCACAATATATATTTTGGGGCATTCGGGATTTATGTGAAAGGGGAGAATAGGTGTTGACTTGGTCTCACCAACGAAGGTGTTGACTTCGGTCTCACCAACTGAAATATGTTGACTACAATCACATTGCGTAAATTTTGGTAACTCGGTTACAATAGTGTCTAATGACACAACGATAATTTGATTATAGTGTCTAATGACACAACGATATGGGCGAATGCCTTTGATGGAGCGTAGCGGATGAAGGTTGACTTAGTAGTCCCCACGGTGTAAATGGCGTGTACGGTGGTGTGTAGCGGATGGACCATTAGGATTGGGTTTGGGTTGCATCATAATTTCATTATTATATGGACCTGATGATTTAAACATGAATGCCTGATTTATTGAATGATAGTATTGTGTGCACATTGAGTCTGTTGACTCACCCCATTGTGGGAATTATTTTTTCGTGTGAGGAGCAAGGATTTGACCGGCCGGTGGACCATGAGGTGGCCATGCTACATGCGAAAATTTCATTTAGTTTGGACTTAATTTTATTTTTAGTCACGTTTGTTCTATTTTGGGTTTTACTTGATGTAATAAGGCCTTAAGGCCCAGTGGATTATTCTTTATGTTTGCTTACTGTTAAGTTTCATGCTAAGAACTATATTGGATGTATTTAATTAAATGGGCTTACAAGATTAAATAAATGGGTTTCCAATCTAAGCCCAACTCAAAATAATAGTTTTCTAAAATTTACAATTTTCTAAGTATGGAAGATGATTTTGAAATCGGTTTACTTTAGGAACATACCAGATCCTGGTCAAAGCTCGTGGGTAAGGGTGTGGGTGTTTCATTTAGTATCGAGCCCGCTTTTAAACTCTCGGCAGAGGCTAAGGCCCAAACCGCTTTCAAAGCGAGCCAAATGATTTTTCTTTGAAAATAAGGGCTTTTGGCATGGCCCCTAAGTCTCCAATTCATGATCCACCGGGTAAGTACCCTAACTATATGTGTGATTTCGTGATTTATATAAGGGTAGAAAAGGCATGGAACGTATAATAGAATGATAGGAACTTGAACCCTAGGATTAGTCTACTCAAACACGATACACAAGACTTAATACATTGAATCAACCTATGGCTAAGTCATTGAGCTAGTGGTGTGGTAACCCCATGACGCATGTCAGGATTGGATCCAAGAGCTTGGTATTTAAGATCCTAGTGACTCACCTCCTCTTCGCAGAATCCTACCAGTGCGTAGCTTCTGGCTCACCATAACTCGGAGGCTCATGGTGTGGCAACCTTTGCGCATGTCTAGGAATGGTTTCAGTGGGAGCTTGATATTTAAGAAGTCCGCGTGACTCACCTCCTCTCCACACGAATCCTCGCCAGTGCGTAGCTTTGGTTCACCACGACCAAGAGGGCTCGGTCATAGGCTAAACATAATGACTAAAACCCGAAAGGAACTAGCCATGTTTTAAAAAAAAAAAGAAGAGAGAACAAAACAACAAACCCTAGTTTTTCAAACCTTTAAAACTTTTCCTTTAAATCGAGAAAATTATTTTACAACATTTTCGAAAAACTCTTGATTCTGAAAATTACAAAATGCCCTTAGCAAGAAATTACCAAAACGCATACGGTTTGTAAAATGTTCAACTACTCAACAACTTTATCAAAATTTCATGATTTCATAAACATTCAAAACCCTAATTTGTAAAATACCAAAATACCTTGATTTTGGAAAAATTACAAAATTACCCCTAAACTTACAAAACTACCAAAATGACCCTGATTTCCAAAATTTTTGCAACATCCCCATTTTTGAAGGAACAATTTTCGAAAGGAACCCTCAAAGTTTTACAACTTTTGAAATACCCCTAATTCAATAAATTTACCCTGATTTGTGAAAAATTACCAAAATACCCCCAGACTTTGAAATTTTTCCAAAACTACCGAGACTTTGAAATTTTCAAAATACTTTTTGACAAAAACACCAAGAAACATTTTCTTCTGAAAAATTACGAAAATACCTCTATAGGACAAAATTACGAAAATACCCTCGGGTAGTGAAAAACAACAAACAACAAAAACTACAACATTTCTCTGAATGAACGAAAGTTCATATTTGTTTGATGGATAGATGAATGAATGGAAAAGACTGTGTGTTTGTATGAATACGAAAGAACCACTCTTAAATCCTTTTCATAAAACTCCTTCGCTGGTAAATAAGTGGAACATTGACTAATCCATAAAATTTCTTAATCAGATCTCGACGTTAAAAAATGAGCTCTAGAGGACGTGGTCGTCGTGGTCGAGGAAGATGAAGGATGACCGTGTCGGAACCCGTTAGGTCGGGTCAAGGGTCCGACAATGAAATGCCACCGCCACTACCACCCCCAGCTGTTAATGTTGAGCAGCAGGCTCAGACGGGAAGAAGGTCGTGTCGCAGTCAGGTCGCGAGTTTTGGAATTGGTGGCCGGTGCAGGTGGAAATGGAGGAAATCGAAAGTCGGTACCTAAACGGCTCCAAGCTAATGGAGCGAAAATGTTTCAAGGAGTATCCAATGTGGCACCCAGTACGGCTGAGTACTGGTTGGAAGCAACGGAGCGTATCATGGATGAGCTTGACCTGACTCCAGAGGAAAAGTTGAAAGGGATGGTGGCGTTGTTACGCGATGAAGCGTATCAATGGTGGTTGACTGTTCGTGATGGTACCACAGCTGAAAATTTGACCTGGGAATATGTTAAAGAGGCCTTTCAGAAGAAGTATGTGGGAACCAGGTATACAGATGAGCAGAGGAAGGCTTTTCTAGGGTTGGTACAAGGGAGTAAGTCTGTCGCAGAATATGAGGCAGAATTTTTGAGATTGAGCCGCTATGCTCGAGGGGTAGTGGCGACTGAGCATGAACGCCGTGTTCGATTTAAGGATGGTGAGAGATGACCTGAGGTCGTTGATAGCACCGTATCGAGCGGGAATTTCGCTTTGGTGGAAAAGGCCAAGGTGGTTAGGGATTAAGGATGCTACTAAGGCATCATGGATAAGAATATGGCCAAAGAGGGTTTGGGCCATCCGGAAAGGGTTACAAAAGGCCTAGGGTTGATGGGCCACGGAATCAACAAGCTGGTACAGGCTGGCAGATTCGTCCTTGTGAGCATTGTGGAAAGAGGCATCTAGGGGAGAGTTGGAAAAAGATAGGAGCATGTCTTAGGTGTGGGTCCAAGGACCATATGTTTAAGGATTGCCCCAAACAATCAGACGAGAGCCGATCGGTAGTTTAGAATGTTAGCCAGACCGGTAGAGGCGGACAGCAGCCTCAACGGGGTCGTGGTTCGAGTAACCGTGGTAGTGGTACAGGCAGAGGCCGTGGAACACAGGGTCGAGGTAATACTAATACCGATGCAAGACAACCGGGTTTGGTTTATGTGGTTCGCTGAAGGGAAGATGGAGACGCGCCGGATGTTATAACCGGTACATTCTTTATTTTTGACAAACCCTACTTTGCTTTGATTGATGTGGGCTCGACCTATTCCTATGTTGCAAGTAGTGTAGTAAAACACTAGGCCTAGACTCAACTCTCGATAGGCGAGATGACCGTAGTAAGCCCATTAGGCCAAACTATAGTGGTAGACAAGATCTTTGGAATGTACCCTAGAGATTCAGGAGTGAGCTTTGAGCGGACTTAATGGAGTTACCTTCTGAGAGTTTGAGCTTATACTCGAATGGATTGGTTAGTAGAACATCGAAGCCGTGTTGGATTGTGCGGCTAAACGTATGGAACTAAGAACCCGGAAGATGAAGTGGTAATAATGATCGGAGAAAGGAGGAACTATTTATCTAATGTAGTTTCGGCACTGAAGGCCGAGAAGATGGTTAAGAAAGGTTGCAAAGCATTCTTAGCTTTTGTAAGTGCGATAGGTGGAAAAGAGGAAGGTATTAATGGAGTTAGAACGGTAAGGGACTTTGTGGATGTGTTTCGGAGGAGTTACAGAATACCCCGCACGAGGAGGTGGAATTTAGGGATTGATTTGCTTACGGGACGCCTCCTGTGTCAATCGCCCCATACCAAATGGCACCAAAGGAGTTAGTGGAGCTCAAGGCTCAGATACAAGAACTATTGAATGTGGGTTCATCCGACCCAGTGTGTCTCCGTAGAGCACCGGTCTTATTTAGAAGAAGAAGGACGGAACTATGCGTGTGCATAGACTACCGTCAATTAAATAAGTGACCATTAAGAACAAGTATCCCTTGCCAAGGATCGATGACTTGTTCGATCGGTGAAAGGAGCCGCAGATGTTTTCGATGATCGATTTGATCGGGATACTATCGGTTGAAGGTAAAGGAGGCCGATATCCATAAGACCGCTTTTAGGACAAGATATGGTCACTTGAGTTTGTGGTGATGCTGTTTGGGTTGACGAACGCCCAGCCACGTTCATGGATAGGATGAATCGGGTTTTCCAACCCTACTTGGATAGATTCGTCGTTGTGTTCATCGATGATATTTTAGTGTATTCGAAGTCGGAGGAGGAGCATGATGAGCATCTCCGAGTCGTGTTGGAAGTGTTAAGGGAGAAGAAGCTCTATGCCAAATTCAGCAAGTGCGAATTTTGGCTTAGGGAGGTGGCATTCTTAGGGCATGTGGTATCCGCAGAAGGAATAAGAGTGGACCCTAGGAAGATCGAAGCAGTGTTGGATTGGAAACCACCTAGGTCCGTGGCTGAAATCTAAAGTTTCTTAGGCTTGGCAGGCTATTACAGAAGGTTCGTGGAAGGATTCTCGTCAATAGCCGCGCCTTTAACCAAGTTACTAAGGAAGGAAGTACCCTTCGAATGGACTAATAAGCAGCAAGAGAGCTTTGAAAAGCTTAAGAAGGTGCTGACAGAGGCTCCAGTGTTAATTCAAAGGAGGCGTGAAAAGAATTTTTGGTGTCTTGTGACGCTCGACACGGGTTAGGTTGTGTGTTAATGCAAGAGGGCAAAGTGGTTGCTTATGCGTCACGGCAGGCTAAGGCCTCATGAGCTTAACTACCCAACTCATGACTTAGAGCTAGCAATGTGGTTTTCGCCTTAAGGTTTGGAGGCACTACCTTTATGGAGAAAGGTCATTATCTACAGACCACAAGAGCCTTAAGTATTTATTAACTCGAAGGAGTTGAACTTGAGGCAACGAAGGTGGGTGGAATTGTCAAGGACTACGATCGTTCAATAGAGTATCATCCGGCAAGGCAAATGTAGTAGTCGATGCCCTAAGTCGGAAGGTTGTATCGGATCTACGGGCTTTGTTCGCTCATATAAGTCTCAGATGATGATGGAAGCCTGTTGGCAGAAAGTTGCAAGTCAGCCCACATGGCTAAAGGAAGTGAAGGAGGGACAGTTATCGATAATGACTTAAGTACTAAGTTGCAAGCAAGTACAACAAGGGGATTAGAGGATTATGATGTCAACAATGAAGGAGTATTGTGCTACAAGGGTAAAGTCGTATCCGAGGAATAAGGAGTTGAGACAAAGGATTCTTTGGAAGCGCATGGTAGCCCTTGTGCTATGCATCCGGAGGCATCAAGTCAGATAGAGATCTAAGGGAACAATTTTGGTGGTCCGACACAAGCGAAGTGACCGAATTTGTGGGGAAATGTTTGACATGTCAGCAAGTTAAGGCTGAACACCAAGTCCCATCAGGATTGCTTCAACCAATCGAGATTCCCCAATAGAAGTGGGAGAGAATTACCATGGACTTTGTTAGTGGGCTTCCCCTTACGCCTACTAAGAAGGACTCGGTATGGGTGATAGTGGACCGTTTGACCAAGTCTGCACACTTTATCCCAGTCAGAATGGATTATTCTCTTCAGAAGTTGGCTAAGTTGTATGTGGCGGAAATTGTGAGATTACATGGAGTACCAATCTCGATCATCTCTGATAGAGACCCAAGGTTTACGTCTCGATTTTGGAAAGCACTTCATCAAGCTTTAGGCACTAAGCTAGACTTCACTACGGCTTTTCATCCACAATCGACAGGCAATCTGAGCAGGTTATACAAGTGTTGGATGATATGTTGAGAGGTCGTGTAATGGATTTTCGAGGAAGTTGGGAAGATTACTTGCCTTTAGTGAATTCGCCTATAACAACAGCTATCAAGCCAAACATTTAGATGGCACCGTCACGAAGCATTGTATGGAAGGAAGTGTAGAACACCTACTTGTTGGACCGAGTTAGGAGAACGCAGAGTTTTGGGTCCGAGTTGGTGGCGTAAACCGAAGAGAAGGTTGAGTTAATTCAGCACGGTTGAAGGAAGCCTCGATAGGCAAAAGTCGACGCAGACCTTAAGCGAAAGGAAATAGAGTTTGAAGTGGAGACCAAGTATTCCTAAAAGTCTCACCTTGGAAGAAGGTTATGAGGTTCGGTCGCAAAGGGAAGTTAAGCCCAAGGTTTGTAGGGCCCTATCAAGTCTTCAAGCGAGTTGGGCGATGGCATACCAATTAGAGTTGCCACCAGAATTGCAGCAGATGCATGACGATTTCATGTGTCCATGTTACATCGCTATCGATCGGATCCATCTCATGTGGTACCGGTTGAAGAGGTGGAACTAAGGCCAGACTTATCCTATAAGGAAGAACCGATTCGGATCTTGGAACGTGATGTGAAAGTACTACGAAAGAAGACAGTTCCTCTAGTCAAAGTGCTATGGCGCAATCATGGAACGGAAGAAGCTTCATGGGAGTCAGAGGAGACCATGAGACAAACAATACCTCAACTATTTTAGTTAGGAAATTTCGGGATGAAATTTTGTTTAAGGGGTAGAAGCGTAACATCCTGAATAGGGCCTATGCATTTTCAGTTTGAATGTAAGAAATGACAAGTTTAAGCATTAAGAATAAATTTTTGATATTTTTGGAAACCTGGAAATGCATGAAAATGGAAACCTAAACATTTTGGGAAACCTGAACATTTTGGAAACCTGAACATTTTGGGAAACCTGAACATTTTGGAAACCTAAACATTTTGGAAACCTGAACATTTTGGAAACCTAAACATTTTGGAAACTTGAACATTTTGGAAACTTGAACATTTTGGAAACTTGAACATTTTGGAAACCTGAAGATGTAAGGAAAATGGCAAGTTACAGAGCCGCGCAAAAATTTTAGGAAACTTAGAAATAAGGCCGGAATGACAAATTTTAAAGCCCAAAATAGGAGATAAGGGCAAGAGGGCCTTAAAAGAAAAAGTTGGTGAATTTTGACATACAATCGAGCTTGGAAAAGTGGCCTGAAGTGTCACTTAGGGTTTATGGGAATGGCCTGAGTTCGAGTCACTTGGAAAGCAATTATTGAAGGTTTAATTTTGCTTCCCAAGGCTAGGGGTGGACGGCACATATTTGCTAAAAAGGGAAGAGTTTTATTTTTATTAAAACTTGTCAAATTAAAGTGATAAATAAAAGATTTTCTCTACTAAGATAAATGAGGAATTAAAGGATGGATTAAAGACTTTTAATTTAATTAGGTGATAATTAATGGAGATTAAATTATCACTTGGGAGAGTAGTGGCCAAGTTTTGGACTCTTGGTCTAGCAATTTCAGTTAAAAGAGGAAAATTGAGACTTTTCTCTCATTCACTCTACCTTGTCAAATTTTGCTCTCTCTTCCCTCTCTTTGCTGGAATTTCCCCAAGCAAGGACTCCATCTTTTCTTTTCCTCCCTTTGTCATTGTTAAGTCAAAACTCTTCTCTTCAATCTCGGTTAACTCTCCATAACTGGATCTCAAGAACTCAAGACAAGGAAGCAAGTGATTAAAGGCTTCAAGGTAAGGTTAAGCCATTCAATTCCTCTCTTTTCTAGTTGCCGAAAGTAAAAAGCCTAATCCCCATTTTTTTGATCATGGCCGAATATGCAAGGGATCTCGTGTTTCCACAATCGTTGAACATAAAGATCAAGGATCTAAGGTAAGAACAATTGATTCTTGTTCTTTAAATCGTTTAATCAAGATTTAGGAAATAACCTCTCTTATGTCTTTTGGCGAATGTCAAAGGAGGAGTTTTGGATTTCGATTCGAGGAAATTAAGGTGAGATATATTCTACCAAAGGCCAATTACAACTTATTAAAGTGAGATCAGATCTAACATATGAATTTTAGGATTTGACGGATATTCAAGACAAAAGGAACTTTCGGATTTGGAATCTATAAGGTAAGCATCTAAAATATTAGGCCAATGGTTGTGAGATTATCTAGATCAATTCCTTAATTTTTGAAAAGCCGAAAAACTAACCCATATTGAAATATAAGGTTGGCCGAATATCAGGTAGAGGAAAAACCAAACTTTCGGGATTTGTATAAACACCAAATCGGCAAAGGTGAGTTTTTTACAAATCCTACTAGGATTTGGTTTTGTTTTAAGCCAAATAGGTTTATTAATGTGACTTATATAATGGCCGAATATAGGAGATAATGATCTAAAGATTAGATCGAGATTTTTGAGATCTCAAGGAACTTTTATTTAAGCTTAATAAGGTGTGTACCCTTACTATCCTTCGATATTTTATGGCTAAATATTTTAATATATGATTATGAATAAGAATGTGAATGTGGCTATGTACCACAAATGTGGCAAAAAGTACCTGTGCACGTTTCTACTACTCGATAGGATTGTGAAATATGTTATTTAATAACATGCGAATATATGTATATGAACATGAAATTAAGTTATGCACAATATATATTTTTGGGGCATTCGGATTTATGTGAAAGGGGAGAATAGGTGTTGACTTGGTCTCACCAACGAAGGTGTTGACTTCGGTCTCACCAACTAAATATGTTGACTACGGTCACATTGCTAAATTTTGGTAACCGGTTACAATAGTGTCTAATGACACAACGTATAATTTGATTATAGTGTCTAATGACACAACGATATGGGCGAATGCCTTTGATGGAGCGTGGCGGATGGAGGGTTGACTTAGTAGTCCCACGGTGTAAATGGCGTGTACGGTGGTGTGTAGCGGATGGACCATTAGGATTGGGTTTGGGTTGCATCATAATTTCATTATTATATGGACTCGATGATTTAAACATGAATGCTGATTTATTGAATGATAGTATTGTGTGCACATTGAGTCTGCTGACTCACCCCATTGTGGGAATTATTTTTTCGGTGAGGAGCAAGGATTGACCCGGGCGGTGGACCATGAGGTGGCCATGCTACATGCGAAAATTTCATTTAGTTTGGACTTAATTTTATTTTTAGTCACGTTTGTTCTATTTTGGGTTTTACTTGATGTAATAAGGCCTTAAGGCCCAATGGATTATTCTTTATGTTTGCTTATCGTTAAGTTTCATGCTAAGAACTATATTGGATGTATTTAATTAAATGGGCTTACAAGATTAAATAAATGGGTTTCCAATCTAAGCCCAACTCAAAATAATAGTTTTTCTAAAAATTTACAATTTTCTCTAAGTATCGAAAATGATTTTGAAATCGGTTTACTTTAGGAACATACCAGATCCGGTTCAGGCTCGTGGGCCGGGTGTGGGGTGTTTCAACACATATAGATATACATATATACCATCTCAGAAATCTCATAATCGTTTGCACATACTTTGTGAATGTAACACAGTTTCAAATTAACAGAAAATATCCTACCCCATTGCTACACACCATATAGTAAGAGTTCTCTAGAACTCGTCCATCCCTATACACCAGTGTGAATAAACCACATAAGTTACAGGTTAATATGTTGCCAGATGGTTGTGAATGCACAACATATTTGTAAATAAGTACTTCCAGATGGGTGGATGAACCACTAATGTTACAGGTTAATACGCTGCCAGATGGTTGTGAATACACAAAATGTTTGCAGATAAAAGCTATCAGATAGTCTGTGGGTACACCATCAGAGTTGTAGAAATCTGCTAGAACTTCTGACAAATGATAAAAGTAACATATTTTAATCTCATTCTTAATGCATTTTTGGATGATGGTTTATGGAAATTAGTGAATTTTATGCTCCTAATCCTTTAAATTCATGTTTCTATACTTAAGAGAGCATTTGGGAGCGAAAGGAGAGAAAAACGAGCTAAAATCGGACAAATAGAGTAGATTTCAAGAGCCACACGGGCTGGGCCTTCCCACACGGCTTGGACACATGGCCGTGTGAGCCACACTGGCTAGACACACGGCCATGTGTCAAACCGTGTCAATTTCACAATTTGCATCCCAAACATGCGGAAAAATGCAATTTTTAGGCTTTCTAGGCATTTTATAGTCTATAAATGCCAAATAGAAGAAGAGAATAGGGAGCCATCAGATATTGAAGAAAATAACTCTGTAACACCCCTCACGTATTAAACACTAGAATAAGGTTACGGGGCATTACCAAACTTACAACACTTTAAAACACACATTTCGTATACAATTTATCATTTCAAATACAATTCAATTACAACCAATGATAGTGTCCCTTAAACGAGCCTACGAGGCCTTAAACATGCATTAGAAATGGTTTGGGACTAAACCGATAACTCGAGAAATTTTTGTGAAACTTAGAAAATTTGCTTCAAACAAGGGACACACGTTCATGTTGCCAGGCCGTGTGTCTCACACGACCACCAGACACACTCGTGCCACAGGCCGTGTGAAAACAGGGGGTACATACTGACTTGGGTCACACGACCAACCACACGCCCGTGTGCCTTTCGAAGTGGCCACACATGCCCGTGTGCCAAGCCATGTGCTAGGCCGTGCCAAACTTGTAGGGTATATTTGCTTATGCAACACGGCCAATTTACACGCCCGTGTGCTAGTCTGTGTGCCAATTAGGGGGTATACTGACTTGTGCCACACGACCGAGCACACGCCCGTATGTAAGACAGCGTGGAGCATACTAACTTCATTTTAATTTCAACACTAGGGGATACACGGCCGTGTAATTTATGTGTGTCACACACGACTGAGACACACGCCCGTGTCTCTACCCGTGTGGACAAAAATAGGCTATTTACCAAGCTATTTTTCCACCCATTTTGCACATACCTAAACCAACTCAAATGGTACCAATCTATAGCATAAATAACATTCAATTCAACCATAATCAAGACTAATCCATACCATTTTCAATACCAACATTCAATATGCTTATAACCTCAAATCTTACTACATCAAAACATACCAATTCAACTAACTATACCTTTACTAAACATACATTATTTTGAACCAATTCACAAACATAAATCACATCTAATATCAACCATATATTCACATATATGCACATAACCAAAATTCACCAAATTAAGCCAACTCTCATGGTTATATTTACAACTCAAAACATATACATTTACAATGCCAATTCATTTGGCCAACATCATTACCAAAACATAGTCAACATGACTCAAATACCTATACATGCCATATACTTAAAACATAGTTTCAAAAGTACTAAAGTGTTAGTGGATAGTGTGGTGAAGTCTCGACGATCCCCGAATTCGAGCTAGCTTTGAAATCACTATAAAACATGGAAAAACAACAAAGTAAGCTATATAGATTAGTAAGCTCGTATGTTAACAATGAACAACTATCATCATTCACCAAACATTTAAATAATGGAAAACATTGTACAACAATTCTATTAAATCTCAAGCTATCAAATGATCATTCATATAACTTACCAAGTAACTCATCAATTTGATAGTTTTCAATACTCAATTCATTTCCGTACGTACCTATATCACCTTGTACCAATCTCATACTCAACCACATCCTTCATTTACCTGTTGAACCATTTGGAATAGAAGTCGGATACTCAAGGTCTTACTCGATAGGTACCTATACCATGGCCCGAAGCTAAATCAAGGTAACTTATCCGAAATTCTGATATCTTGACCGAAGCCAAATCAGCCGATATGCATGGCGCAAAGCCAAATCGGTTTATCTCGAACACATAGTGCTAAATCATGGCCCAAAGCCAACTCAAGTATACCTAATGACATGTCACTAGCATCCTAAACTATTGCTAAGGTTCCATCGGGTTTCCAATTGTCGAATCTTCATCGAATTCTTTCCGAACTCGTATGTAATCACATAAAAAAAATTCATGATATATCGAAGCATATAAAATACATTTGAAATGAATTTATAACATACGAACTTACCTCAGATGTTAAAATGGCGAATCGAGTCAATTAGTCGATAACTTTATCTTTTCCCCGATCCAAGTTCGTATTTCACTTTTTTATCTAAATATATTCAAAATTAACTTATTAATCATCTATTAATTCAATTTCGTCCAAATCACACATTAAAGCATATTTACACTTTGCCCTAAACTTTCACATTTTTCACAATTTAGTCCTTATTGCATAAAATCACAAATTAGTGAAATTCCAAATATACCTATATTGGCCAAATTACCATAGTGCCCCTAGTAGCCCATAATTTTCATTTATTTCACATTTTAACCACTAACTTTACGCATTTCTCAATTTAACCCCTGTTTTATATTTTCACTCAAAATCACTTAACAAAACTTGTTTAAATATATCAAGAAACTTCAAAATACACATGTATTCATCATGGTATTATTCAAAATCTTTAACAATTTTGCAAAATAGTCCCTGGGCTAGCTAGACCTAATTGCAACGGTATCAAAAACATAGAAATCATTAAAAACGAGACAAAACACATACCTAATTGCTTGAATTTAACTTGGATGAATGAATAACCCTATTGTATTCTTTTTTCTACTTTAAATTCGGTTAAAAAGATGATCTTGAATGTAATTTTTGGTTTATTTTACTTATTATTAACATTAATTACTAAATACCAAAATTAACCTTTATAAAACTTATTAATCACACCAAATAACACTCCAATATCATCCAATATATCAAAAATGGGTTAATTACCACACAAGAACCTTAAGTCTAAGGTTTTATAGCTATTAGACACCTTTAACTATTAGAACTCAAGTTTTACACTTTACGCGATTTAGTCTTTTTTCTCAAATTGACCATTTAAACAATAAAATTTCTTAACAAAATTTTCACACAATCACTCAGTCATTCTATAAAAATTAAAATATTAATAAAATATATATTTCAACTTCAGATTTGTGGTCCCAAAACCACTATTCTGATTTGATTAAAAATAGGCTATTACAAACTCGAAGAACACTATTGGAGCCAACTCTGAAGCAAATTTCGATCAAGATTGAATACCTCCTTTTAATTTATTTTGAAGTTTTTATGAGTTTCTTTATTTCTTGTGGTTATTTTAACTTTAAGATGTTGTTATACACAAGGATGAACTAATACCCGAGATACCTAGGGAAGATGAACCCTATGATGAATTCTATTATTTGATTTCTATTTTATGCGATAAATACTTTATTCTTGTTCTCAGTTATTTGTGCTTATTCTTGTCTTAATGTTTTTGGAATATTAATTCATGTTTAATGTGCTTAAATCAGTAGAGGAAAATGCCCTGTTTAAGAGTAGATCTAGCATAGTTGAGTGGAGTTGCATGCAATCCTAGAAATAGGACGACATAAATCTACTAGATTAGATTCAAATCTAATAAGGGAATCCATAGATTGAGTTAATGTGATAATAGGGGTTTTAATTAGAAAGAGATTTCAATTAATCAACCTAGAGTCAGTTGCTCTTATTCTCGAAAGAGATATTAGCATAATTTAGGGATTTCTACGGATCAAGATACCAAGTGTATAAATCGTTTAAATCAGATTCATAATAATAGATGAATTCTAGGTGGATTCTTTCCTGTGTATTGTCTCTCATTAGTTATTATTCGGTTATTTTCCTGATTTATTTTCTGTTGAGTTTTTTAGTTAAATTAATTTAGTAATCTTAGTTTAAAACAATCACTCCAATTTGTCGACTAAATAATAGGAAAAAAGTAATTACCAATACATTTAGTCCTCGTGGATACAATATCTTTACTCACCGTAGCTATACTACTTATTGATAGGTGCACTTGCCTTTGTCGTATTTTTAGTTAGTTTCGGGATAAATCATGTTTTTAGCGCTATTGTCGGAGACTAAAATATTAGGAACACTTTATTTTTATTAATTTAGTAATTTTTATTTTATTTTTATATTTTTTTTAATTTAATTTTCACATTTTAATTTTTCATTTGTTTGATTTTGACAGGTTCTTTTGGTTTATGACTAAAAGAAACCCGTCGGGACCATTACTTTTCGACAGTGAAATTGAAAGTACTGCTCACAAAAATCGTAGAGAAGCAAGGCAGAATCGATAGAATATAGTAGATGAATAAGAGGACAACAATATTACTGAGGAGATGGGTGATAATCAGAATATTCAGCTACCTCCTGCAGCTCCTATTCCTCGCACTATATACGATTATGCCAAGCCTACTCTGATTGGGGTTGAATCGAGTATTGTGTAACCTACCATTGCTGCAAATAATTTCAAGCTGAATCCAAACACTATTCAGATGGTACAATAGTATGTTCAGTTCGATGGTTTGTAAGATGAAGACCCAAATACTCCTTTGGCCAATTTCTTATAGATTTGTGACACTTTCAAGATTAATGGCGCCACTGATGATGCCATTCATTTACGGTTGTTCCCTTTCTTGTTAAGGAGCAAGGAAAAATAATGGTTAAACTCTTTACAACGAGGTTCCATCACTACATGGGCTCAAATGACCGAGAAGTTTCTTTTGAAGTACTTTCCACCGGCTAAAACAGCGAAGTTGAGGAACGACATCTCTTATTTTATTCAGATAAATTTAGAGACTTTATATGATGCATGGGAGAGATACAAGGATCTATTGAGAATGTGCCCTCATCATGGGTTACCTTTAAGGTTACAAGTTTAAACCTTTTACAATGGTTTGAATCCCTCAATAAGGTAGTTAATTGATGCAATAGCTAGTGGTGAGGTAGCCTATGAGTTTATTAAGGAGATGGCACTGAATAATTATCAGTAGCAAGTCATGAGGACAAAACCAACGAAAGCAACCGGTGTTTTTAATTTAGATGTAGTCACAATGTTATCAAACCAAGTGGAAACACTAAATAAGAAAATTGATGGTTTATATTTTTCTACGTAGGTGAATTAAGTGATGCAATGTGATATAAATAGAGGTGGAATGACTAATTAGAATGTTTAACCTTTGGTCCTAGCACAAAGAATGAGTAACTATATGGGTAATAATTTTAGACCTTAAAATAACCTTTTGTAACAGCCCAATTTAGACCCTAGTTGGAATAGTGGTTTTGAGGCCACAAATTTGAGGTCGGAATAAGATTTTAATGTTATTTTTGGTGTTGATTATATGTGATATAGTCTGTGTGAAAATTTTGTGTGGTAATTTTATCGACTGTATGCCGAATTAAGAGAAATGACTTAATCGCGTAAAGTATAAAAGCTGTGTGCTGATTTATAAGTACCTAAGTGTTGTTGTCTTTTAAATATGGAGGCTTTCTGATGCAATTAAACCATTATATATTTAGTGGATGGTGGATGGACATTTTAACCAACTAAAATGTAATATAATATGTTATTATTAAAGGCTAATATGGTAATTGGTTTAATAATAATTTATGTTATGATTAAAAAAAACATGATAGATGATTATTATCATCCTTTGAGTGCTGAAATTGAAGAAAGGAAAAGAAGAGAAAATACAAGTTAGGGTTCGGCCATTGAATTGCTTAATTAAAGTATGTTTTGACTTTAGTTTTTAATGATTTTTATATTTTTGAAATTGTTTCTTAGTCTACTATCAAGCTCATGTTGTAATTTGAAGAATTGATGTTGTTTATGAGATGTGCCATCAATGAAATGGTGAGCTTTGTGATGAATTTTGGTATTAAATGGAAGATATGTGTTTAATGAACATGTTTTGTTCTTGGATTTTTGGTGAATTTAGCTAATTAGGGCTAAATTATGAAAATGATAAATTGAAGGACTAAAATGTGAAATAAATGAAATAATTGGTCTTGTATGAGTATAGTGAGAATTTAGCTAGGCATGGTACAAGCAAATTATGTGTATTTGGTGATTTGATGAATTAGGGACTAAAGTGTTAAAGTGTGAAAATATGAGGGCTATTTTATAAAATGCACTATATATATGTGTGTTTGGACTAAATTGAATGAATTTGTGATTGAATGGATTGAGTTTGAATGTGTATAGACCAAGAAAGGAGAGGTTCAAATTGAGATCGAGGCAAAGATAAAGTGTTCCATTAATCGACCGTTTCGGTATTCGACGTCCGAGGTAAGTTCAGACATAATACTTGTATTTAGCTATGTTTAATGTTGTGAAATGAATGGTATGATAATATTGAAATGTGAATGCTAAGTGAGGGCTCGAGTTATGTGGCACTAAGTGTGCATATTTGGAAATGTGACCGAGATGATTAGCACTGTGTGTGCGAAATAATATAAGCTTTGGCTTTGTGGTTGGCACTGTGTGTGCTATACTGATTTAAGATCGGTTTAATATGGATGCACTATGTGTGCGATTGAATCGAAGAAGAGACGAAGGTGATTGAAATGAAATAGTGAGTATTGAGTAGCAAATGTAATTGACAACTAAGTGTTGACTAACATACATTCAGAACCTATGTGGTGGATGAAACTATGAATGAGTTATGGAAGGTTGATTGAAGATATTAGTTTTGGATGGTATGATATATGTGATTGTGAAATAATCTATGTGATGGTTGGTTTAGTATAATGTATTATGTTACGAACTTACTAAGCTTTAAAAGCTTACTGTGTGAATTATTTTTCTGTTTTACAGTGTCAGTAGAGTTAGTTCGGATCTGGGAATCGTCAGCATCTCTATCACACTATCGGAAATCTATGTTGGTGCTTTTGAAGATGTGTATATTGAATATGGCATGTATAAGATAGTTGTTTTGAAACATATTTGAGATGTGTAAATAGCCATGTGATGTGGCTAAATATATGTTGGCTATAAGCATGAGTGGATTTGGTATATGATGCATATTATGGTTTGGCTTGTTGATAACGAAAATGTCTTATGAATGATAAGCTTAGTGATGAATTAATGCTAATATGATTTGGTGATATTATGGATGAATCATGCTTGGTAGTTCATGTGTTTTAGTTGTGAAATTTGGTTTATAATTTGGCATGATTAGAAATGAGATTAGATAGGATGGTATGTAATAATTTGACATGTATTTGGTTGCCAAATTATGTGAGAAAATATGCTTAATTGTGCTTGTAGAGTTGACCTTTGTATGGGTGGCATTTTGGCCTTGCAAATGGCCTATTTTATGTATTTGGTTAAGGGACACGGGTGTGTATCACCACCGTGTGGCTCAAGGACCATTTCGAAGTTTGTCTGGACAGGTTACACGGTCGTGGCACACAGGTGTGCCTGATAGCTATGTGACCAAGTCAGTAGCTAGCATATTATCACGCCGCCATGACACACGGGTGTGTCTGGTAGCCGTGTGGATAAGGCAGTATGTATGCTCTATTTTGAAATGGCCTTTACACATGGCTATGTTAGGTAGCCGTGTGAGGCACATGGCCTGATTGCACGGGCGTGTGACCTCAACAATATTGAAGAATGTTTGAAATTCTAAAAATTTTCGTAAGTATTCGGTTTAGTCCCGAATCCTATCTAGCATGTGATTAAGGTCTCATAGACCTCAATAAGGTACTGTATGTTACTAATTGATATGTGTTGATTAACTAATGACTTGGAGTCGTAAAATGGTGGTGAAATGTTTAGAATGATTGGTAACGCCTCTTGACCTTATTCCAGCGACGGTCTCGGGTTAGGGGTGTTATACCTTTATATTAATAACTATAATGCAGGTTAGAGAAACCAGCCTATCTTTTCTAGGGGTGGCCAAGGAAATCAGAGAACACAACCTCCTCCGTGCTTTCAACAACCTTATCAACAAGAGAAGAAGCTAAACCTTGAGGAGATGTTGACAAAATTTATATCTGTGACAGAAATCGATTTTCAAAACACTAAGGCAACATTGAAAAATCAGCAAGCATCGATTTAAGGACTCAAAAATCAAATAGGTCAGCTTGCAAATCTAATTTCAGAATGACCACAAGGTAGCTTGTCTAGCAATATTAAACCTAACCCTAGGGAGTAGCTTCACGCAATTACTATTCGAAACGTGGAAGGGTCAGTTAACCTAAACAAAAATCGAGGCAAAAAGATGTGGTGAAAAATGATGAGGTTAAGGAAGATAAGAAAGAACAAAAGTCAGTTGTCAAAGAATATATTCGAGTTCCATATCCAAACGCAATGAAGGGAGACCACACGAACGAACAATTTGGTAAATTTCTTAAGCTTCTAAAAAAATTACACATTAACTTATCGTTTGTTGAAACTCTTTTGCAAATGCCAAATTATGTCAAATTCTTAAAGGAGTTGTTAACAAAAAAGAGAAAGATAGACGACTCGTCGACTGTAGATCTCAATGCAGTTTGCTCGGTCATTCTCCAAAATAAACTACCCAACAAACTAAAAGATCCAGGGAGTTTTACTATTACTTGTCTCATTGGTAATTTAAATATTAAAAATGCTTTGGCAGATTTAGGGGCTAGTATTAATGTCATGCCTTATAAAATATTTTAAAACTTGGTCTTGGAAAACCCAAACATACTAGGATGAGTATTCAACTAGCGGATAGAACCATTAGATATCCTAGGGGTATTATTGAGGATGTACTCGTTAAAATCAATAAATTCATATTCCCCGTTGACTTTGTTGTGTTAGACATCGAAGAGGATAGTGAGGTACCTTTGATCTTAGGTCGACCATTCTTAGCCATTGCAAGGACTATTATTGATGTTGGTAAGAGAGAACTTATGTTTCGTGTAGGTGACAAAAAGATTACTTTCCAAGCACGTGATTCTGTGAGAGTCTTTAGTGAGCGAGATGATATGAAACGTTCTATTAATGTTAGTAACCACATTGGTCAACCCTCTTTGTAGGAAATTCCTCGAGAAAATGTGTGACAGAAACAAAATAACTTATAAAGAGCGAATGGTGCAACTCGATGAACTAAATGAGTGGCGAACGCATGTTGAGGAGAAATTGAGAAAACATGATGCAAAGCCAAAGCGACGCCATGATGAGCATGTGATTAGAGCAAACCAATTTAAGGTTGGGGACAAAGTACTGCTAGACAAATCAGATCCACGAATCTCTCCTTCGGAGCTTGAGTCAAACAGATCGAACGCATTTACAGTACTGAGCGTATTCCCCTACGGTACAGTCGAGGTAACACATTCTGAGTTTGGAACATTTAAGGAAAATAATATTATACTTAAACATTATCTTGGTATTAAAATTGATAATGAGGAAGAGGAGTTTCAGGCTTGAGAACCACCGAAATTGTGTGCATACAAGGTAAAGTCAAGCTTAGACTCTAAATAAGCGATTCTCGGGACGCAACCCAAGTGTTTAAGTTTTGCTAATTCATTTAATTTTATGCATGTTAATTTGAAATTAATTAAATTAAATTTTTAATTAAAAAAATATGTTTTTGACCCACACGGGTGTGTCCCAGGCCGTGTGCACAAGGGAGTGTTCTATAGTGAGTCACACAATCTTACGACACGGCCGTGTGGCAGACATGGCCTGGAAACATGAGCATGTCATACGCCGTATGCACAAGGGAGTGTTCCACAGTGAGTTACACGATATGAAGACATGACTGTGTAGGTCACACGGCCTGGACACATGGGCGTGTTTTTGGTCGTGTGAGTCTTGGGACTTAATTTTTTCAATTTCGATTGTTACATGGCCTAAGGATCCACGCGACTGTGTGAATACTGGAGTTAATTTTTCAAATTTAATTACAAGCAAGTGAGTTACACGGGCCATATACAAGGTCATGTGGCCCAACACGGGCCTAAACACAATTGTGTCCCCTTTTTAACCCAAACCCTAAATTTATTTTTCTTCCCTTTCACTTTGACTTCTTCTTCTTCCCCCCCGGCCATTCGATCTAACTCCTCACCATCCTGATGCTACCAACTGCCATTCACCGTCAGAACCCTAGCCGCCATTGAACCCTTCCTTCACTAGATCTGTCGCGTCACTAAACCTTCGCCTCCACCTCTAGGAGCCTTCCTTTTTCTTTTTTCCCCCTCTCCCTTTGGCGCTACAACTCCCCCATCGTCCATGCTCCTTCCCTATCTTGCACATTTGCGCGAACCACCGATCTCTACTGTGAGCGCCACTTCCTTCGCACCGTTGTCCCTGCCCTCCAGTCCCCACCGCCGACCGTTGGTCCCCCATCGTTTGCCCTTCCTTCTTATTTTTAGATTTTTTTAATTTTTAATTTTTATTTATTATTCTTATTTATTTTTTGTTTTTCCTTTCATTTATCTTATTATTCCTATTGTTACTAGTTTTATTATTATTTTTATTATTATGCTTATTCTTGTTATGATCATTTTATTTTTTTTCTATCATTCTTTGCATTATTATTCCTATTATTGATTATTTCTATTATTTTATTATTTTAGTACTGTTCATTATTGGTTATTTTTATTATTAAGTCTTGTTTCTTTTAATATTCTTTTATGATTATTGTTTAATTATGTTCGATATCAATTTATTTATTTTAAATCGAGTTGTTGATGTTGACTTTGATTTTTTTATTGTATGGGTTATTGGATTTCCTCAATCTAATTGATTCATCCATTTGCTTCATCTGATGTTGATATTTGATTATTTTATTTTATTGTAGATTCTTCATAATGAACACTAGAGGCAAATCTAAGGTCGCCATCCTCGCTTCAAAAAAGTGAAAGACTCCGGGCGTTACCTCATTTTCTGGGGCTTCCGCCTATGCACGCCATCCATGTCTCCGATTTTCACAGGGCCCCTAGGAGGACCTATATCAGCATCTTCGACATAGGCCGTTTGGATTAGGCTGTTGTATTGATTGGTCGGCTTTAAAACATGTTGTAACACCCTAAAATGGGCCTATGCATTTTTGATTTAATTATACGAAATGGCATGTTTTATGTGTTATGAATGTATGGTGAACATTTTTGGAAACTTGGAAATGATAAGAGGAAAGTGAACATTTTTGGAAACTTGGAAATGTTAAGTTTAAAAGAGGAAAGTGAATATTTTTGGAAACTTGGAAATGTTAAGTTTAAAAGAGGAAAGTGAACATTTTTGGAAACTTGGAAATGTAAGGAAATGTTTTAGAAATGTTAAGTTTAAAAGAGGAAAGTGAACATTTCTGGAAACTTGGAAATGTAAGGAAATGTTTTAGAAATGTTAAGTTTAAAAGAGGAAACTAAAACAAGGTGGCCTTAAGAAAATTAATAGAGGAAATTTGACACAAGAACGAGCTTGGAGAAGTGGCTAGGAGGCACCACTTAAAGCCCAGTAAGTGACGCCACAATCAAGGGGGAAGGAGCCTAGGTTCGAGTCACGTGGGAAGCAAATAAAAGAGTTTTATTTTTCTACAAGGAGCAAAGGAGTTGGACGGCACCAAGGCACTTGGGGAAGAGTTTAATTCTCTTTAAAATTCGGCTAAATAGGTGGATAAATGATGGATAATTATTGTTTAAGAGATAAGAGATAATTAAGGGATTATTTCTATTAATTTTTAATAAAGATAAGAGAAGTGATGGCCAAGTAAGGGAGTCTTGGCCTAGTAATTTCGACTACTAGAGGAAAAGAGAGCCATTCATCATATCTTCTTTCAACTCTTCTCTCTGCCGAATTTCCTAGAGCATCTCTTCTTCTTCTTTTTGTTAGCCAAAGCCGAAAACTAAAGTAAGCCTAGCCGAATTCTTCATAGCTTTTGTGATCTCCATTAAAACCGAATCCATAAACTCCTCAAGATACCAATATTAGCCGATTTCTTTATACCAATCAAAAGCCGAAATCAAGATCCTTCAAGCCTACATAGTCGAATATTGCTAAAGGTTCAAGCAAGGATTGCCGATCTCTAAAGTAAGGGTAAGATTTCATTCAGTTTCCTCATTTTTCTTTTAAGATTTGCCGAAATATAGGACTAACCCATTAATATCTTGTTGCCAAAACTTTGAAGAGATCTTTCGGGATTTACTAAGTGTCGACTACAAGGAAGGAGAAATTCTTTTCCCGAAGGTACACCATAGGCTGCGTGTTCCCTAGTTATTCGGTGAGTTTCGGGATTTAAAATCCACAAGGTAAGTATCTATAGCATTCGGCCAAGGCCATGTAGAGTAAATAGATGTGTTTCATTAACATTTAAAAGCCGAAACTAATCTATTCAAGTATTCTAGTGATTGCCGATTTCAAGAAAGAAGGATACAAAGTTTTCGGCATTTGATTAGACATCAATCGGTAGCAAGGTAAGGATTTAAGTGTACTAATCCTACTAGGATTAGGATTCATGGCCGAATGGCTCTTTACTAAGTATTAAGTGATTGATCAAATGTAGAGATTTAAGATCCAAGGCATTAGGTCAAGCTTTTCGAGATTTGGAGTGAACTTGCTAAAGCGAATCAAGTGTGTACCCCACACTAAATCTCAATAGATTTACGGTTTTAATTCATTATATGTGTTAATATGAAAGTGTAAGAATATGGCTATGTACCCCACACTAAATCTCAATAGATTTACGGTTTTAATTCATTATATGTGTTAATATGAAAGTGAAAGAATATGGCTAAGGTAAGTGTGTACCACTATTCTTAATAAGTTTTACAATGTTTAATATAAGTATGTGTATAAGAATGTGAATATGGCTAAGGTACCATGTCATGTACAAAGTACTCAGGTACGTTTCCTACTCCTACTAGGATTATTTAAATATCTATTACGACACACATATGACATTATAAGAATGTGAAATAAGAATTTGGCATGTTAATGCATGATATGTATGATATGGGGCATATGGGTTATATGAAAAGGGGAAGTGAATGTGGTGACCTAAGACCACGATAATCGAATGTGGTGACCTAAGACCATGATATCTGAATGTGGTGATCTAAGACCACGATATCTGAATATGGTAACCTAAGACCATGATATTTGAATGTGGTGACCTAAGACCACGAATTTTATAAGAGGCGATGAGCACGCCGATCGCAATGATCGCCTTCAATGGTGTGTAGCGGATGGAGGGTTGACTTAGTAGTCCCCACGGTGTGCAAAGTTGGTACTGGGATGTGTAGTGGATGGCTATCTAGGTTTTGGTTGGGTTGCATCATTATTTTTATTTGTTTATGAACATGTATGATAATGTATGCCTGAATTATTAAATTTTAGTGTTGGTTACACATTGAGTCTGTTGACTCACCCTTGTGGGATTATTTTTAGGTGACGATCGGTGATGGACCGCCTACAGATGCTTAGTGGAGGCCATGTGAAGTTCGATTTCTTTTATTTGGACTATTTTACTTTAAGTATTTTGAATTTAAATTTTGGGAATTATTTGATGTAATAAGGCCTTAGTAGAAATATTTTATTCTGTTTTTATTTGTTAAGCTTACAAACCTTTATTTATTAAAAGATTAAGTAAATTATTTTTTAAAACAAAGCCCAAACGTTTTGTCACCTAAAGTAAAGGATTTTTAACAATGAATTAAACTTATTCTCAACTCAAGCCCAACCCAAAACAATCTTTCTTTCAAAACACACAAGTTTTTCCTAAGTAACAAAAGAATTTGAAACGGATTACACTGGGGAACATACCAGATCCGGTCAAGGCTCGTGGGCTGGGTTTGGGGTGTTTCACATGTCAAATTAGTTGATAAAGTGCATGCACTAATTTGCACAGATCCATGAGACCGTTTCTTCTCCATCGTCAAGCCCACTTATTTGGAGCCCACCTTAGAGTTTTGTTCAACATTCGTTCTTTAGCACGTGAGGTCGAACCACGATGAGCCATGCGCTATTTCTTTTAGACTCGATGGTACGATGCATCATCTGAGCATCCCTGAGTTCGGAGTTACCTTAGGACTCTATACTGAGGAGTTCATGAGTGCCGAGGGGTTCCTCAATTTATACTGGCATATCCACTAGTTGCTATCTTTATGCTGGATAGAGTTGATTGCTAGTATGAAGCCCTATAACCCGAGTTGGTCGAAGGCGACTTCACTACCTCCGGCTTTGCAATATATCAATGCCATCTTGGCCTACACGTTGACTGGTCAGAGGGAAAGCACCGGAGTCGTCGGTACATTCAACGCATACTTCTGCATACTTCCTTTGGAGCAAGGCCATAGGGCGCACTTTCAATCTAGCCTACTTCATTGCCCTAGCTTGTCGACATTAAACAGATCGCAGTAGGAAGGGTCCTATCTGCTTAGGCCCTTACGTGACTGCCTCGCATGACAGTTCCTATAACAACCTGAAGTTTACGATTATTGAAAAAGTGCATGTAACACCCCTTACTCGTGTTTAACGCCGAAACAAGGTACAAGGCGTTATAGGACAATAACATTTGTAACTGAAAAATTTCAAGGCATAAATTTTTGTTTAAAATTTAAAACTTTTATATTATATCATCAAGTCCCTAAAATGGGCCTACAAGGCCCAAAGCAAGCTTTGGGAGCGATTCAAGACTAAACCGAGAACTTTTAAAACTATTGAAACATTTAGAAAATTTCCTTGTTTTGGAGAGTCACACGCCCGTGTGGGCAAGCCGTGTGGTTACACCCGCCCGTGTGACCCAGGACATGCCATACTTGTGTAACTCTCTATTTATGATGTCATCATTCATTTTGATTACACGACCAAGTCACACACCCGTGTGCTAGACCGTGTCTTCCACACGGCTGAGACACACGGCCTTGTCTCTGCCTGTGTGGTAAAAAAGTTGGCTATTTTCCAAGCCAATTTCTACCCTATCATGCCCATACTTGAGTATAACTTGAATGACACATTCATGACATATTAAAGCTACCAAAACATACACCACACATATGTAACGAGTCATAGCAGACAATTTACTCAACCCTGGAATGCTTCCTCATGGGTTTATAGCATAACCAATTTATTTGGTCACATTAAATGACCTTATACAACAATGAACTTCGAACATCAAGGGTCATTATTCTAGGACAACTCATAGTAGCATACACACATGACCAAGTTCCCTATACATGCCATAATCCTTAAGTATAACATCATCGATACCTAAATTGTAAGCTTGATAGGGTGATAGATTCTCTGGCGATTTCCAACCCGAGCTAACCTGAGTATATTATAAACACGAAAAAAAATGGAGTAAGCTATAAAGCTTTGTAAGTAAGTATGTAAATAGTAAACAATTGATTACAATGCTTTTAACAATCCTCATTGTAAGCTCTCAAGATAATACCATCATTATTACATAAAATTTCACAATTCGTTTATGTTCATCTTGAGTTGTTTACTCGAGTTACAGTCACTAAATTATTTTTATCCGGAGCTACGGAACTCCAAATTAAGATCTGCAAATTTTCCATGAATCAAACTCATATATCTTCTTACCATAAAATTTCTAGAATTTTTGGTTCAACCAATTAGTACAGTTTATTCTTTAAAGTTTCCCCTATTTCGCTGTCCGATAGTTTCGACCCTCTTCACTAAAAATTAACTATATAATTGTACAGAACTCGAATGATGTTCTTGTTTATTTCTCTTGAAAATAGGCTCATTAAGAAATTCAAGAATATAAATTTTATCCCATGATTATTTTTTTAAAATTTTTAATGAATTTCCCAAGTCAGAACAGGGGATTCTAAGATCATTCTAACCCTATCTCACTAAAATCCAAATATATCACCATATGAATTTCTTTTTCTTATCATGTTTCTTTTACATAGAAATATACTCAATAAGCTTTAATTTAATATCTCATTCAACCTCTAATTCAATTTCCACCATTTTTGGTGATTTTTCTAAGTGATACAATTGATGCTGTCCAAACTGTTCTATTGCTAATTTAACTCTTTCATGTTTCCTTTATATTAATTTTTCATTTACACACATATAACACCAAAGTATATCCATGGTTAGCCATTCCAATAACTAGTCATTATCAAATATTTGTAAGCCAATCATTGGCCAATTTAACATATTCATCAACAACAAAGACTTAAACATATCATTTCTCAATTTAATTTGGCCTAAAAGCCTCACACATGATCATCAATCACATTTACCACGTATTCATGCATCATAAGTATGGACTTATAATCACAAGGTCATTCTCATAGGTATAACTTACTCGTTTACATTCTTACCAAAATTCGATTACATACCGAGCACATTGCTCATGAGTGTATACATACATATACCTACACTTAATAGTCAGATAATCACATTCATTTACACTTTAGTCATTTTCCATCTTTAACATAAAATTTAATTCTTTACACCGTTGAACCATTTGGAATATCAAAGGATACTTGTAAATTATCTTACACGTAGTAAGATGGAAATGCCATATCCCAGATATGGTCTTACATGGGATCATATGTCGATGCCGATGCCATATCCCAGATATGGTCTTATATGGAATCTCATATCGATGTCGATGCCATATCCCAGATATGGTCTTACACGAGATCTTACGTCGATGCCATGTCCCATACATAGTGTTACACTAGCACACATATCACCTAAATGTCATGGCAGTTGTATCCTATCTATTCTTAAGGTTCAACCGGGATTCTCATTCTTCGATTCCTCGCCAAATCATCATCAATCGAATCCGTAGAAACATATATATAAAATTCATGCAATAAAAAAATATTAAATACATAATATAATGTTGTATTATTTACACACGAACTTACCTCGACTTAAAATGGTGAAAGGGACCGAGTCGTCCAATATTTGTCTTTCCCCCGTTCTAAGTCTGAAACTCATTTTGCTTTATCTAAAACATCACATTTGACTTTTTTAGTTATTATACTATTCAATTCAGTCCAAAAATCATATTATAGAAAAATTACATTTTTGCCCCTAAACTTTATCATATTTATTCTTTTGCCTCTAAGCTCATAAAATGATTTTTATTAAATTTACTTGTATTTTAGGCCTTTTCGTACCATTTTCATAACTATAGTAGTCCAAATTTTGCATTATTTCAAATATTTACCACCTATTTTACAACTTTTACAAAATGGTCCATTTTAGGTGTTTTCATGAAAATCACTTAACAAAAGTTGTTTATTTAACAACCAAGATTCATTTTCTTCCATAAAAATGCAGCAAAAAACACGAATATTCTCATGGAAAAACCCTAGACTTTCAACCATTTTGCAAAATAGTCCCCTCATTAGCTAGATTAAGCTTCAAGGGTTCCAAAAATACAAAAATCATCAAAAATGACCATCAAAATCACTTACTTGTAGGAGTTAGAAGTTGCTAAAATTTTCAAGCTTCCATCCTCATTTCCTTAGGTAAGAATCGGTGGAGAAGAAAGAGAAATAAAAAGATGGTATCTTTTTGCTATTTTGTCCTATTACCTTATTAACTTATTTACCAAATTAAACTTTTTAATAACTTCACCAAATCCACCTACTACATGTCCATCTTTGTCCCCTCACTTTTCAGTTGGTATAATTACCATGCAAGTGCTCATACTTTTCAATTCTATAGCTATTTAGTGCCTTTATCAATTAGACCTCAAGTTTTGCACCTTACGCGATTTAGTCATTTTTATCAAATTGAGCACTCAAACGAGGAAATTTCTTTATGAAAATTTTGCACAACTTTAGTATCATACTGTAGACATCAAAATAATAATAAAATAAATTTTTAGACGTCAAATTTGTGGTCCCGCAACCACTGTTCCGACTAGGCCCAAAATTAGGATGTTACAGTGCATTTCTGGGTCATTGTTCTCGTAAAATGGGTTCGTAAATATTTATTAAAAATATTTATGAAGTTAATTTTGAGGTTAATTAGGTTTTGGCTAGGTGAATTAGCTTGAATTGAGGTTAATTTAGTGTACGGACTAGATTGAATATAGGGTAAAAGTGGAATAATAGAATCAAGAAAAATTGAAGGACCAAATTAGCAAATAAACCATAAAGGATATAAGAGCCAAATGTATGAAAAATATTATTCCATGTGTATGTATAATATACATATATTTGTACTTAATACTAATATAGTAATATAATAATAATTAAAGTAAATAAAAGAAACAAAATAAAAAAAAGAATAGAAAAACAAATAGAATAGTAGAAACGAAACAGGGAAGGAAAGAAAGAAAGAAAAAGAAGGAAAAATTAGGGTTTTGAGATTTTAAGCTTAATTGGTAAGTCAATTTAGTCCCTTTTCTTGTAATTTTGATGTTTTTGGAATCCTAGAACATGGAAATTTTGAAAGTTAGTTGATTTTTAAATGTGGGTTATATTGAATTAATTGAGGAATTAGGGTTTAAATTGATAGAATTTTAAGTTAGAATTGAGAAAAGGATTGAATTATAAAGAAAATCACAATTTTTATATAATAGAGACTAAATTGAAAGAAATTTAAAATTAGGGTTTTATTTTGAAATTAGAGAGTTAAATTTAGTTTTAAGTGATAAATTGAATGAAAAATAAAGAATAAATTGTAAAGAAATAAAGTTAGTATTGGTTAGGGATTAAATTGAAAATTATACAAGAGTTTAGTATAAATTGAAATGTTCAATTTGAAATCGTAGTGTATTGATGAATTTTAATTGTTTAATTTTCGTAGTTAACGTTGAGCCGGAAGCCTGGACTAGGAAAGCAAAAGAGAAAGTCAACAAGGATTAGCTCAGAAAATACGGTTTATATTTCTATTATCCGAAAATTTAAACTCTTTGTTGTATTTATTATTATGTATGGTAAGTGAAATTGAGGTGAGTTTGATATATTGATATTGAATTGATTTGTTTTGTGAACATATGTGTATGATTGAAAAGTGTATTGAATTAGAATTGATTAAAATTGTATATTGATTGAAAATTGAATTATGAATTGAAATACCCTAATAACAAAGTCGGGCTAAGTAAGATATAGTTAGCATGCCATAGGATTGGAAGTGTTCAGGGTTACTTCGACTACGAGTTGATGAGGCACTATGTGTCTTATTGTTACTTCGAATAAATCCAATGAGGTATTGAGTACCATATTGTTTTAGTTCGGCATGGCCGATGAGGCACTAAGTGCCGTACTAGTGTGTTTTAGTTGGATCCGTGTATCTGTCCGAGTCCGAGTAATGTTAATAAGGGTGTGCAACTATATTGAACAATTGATTGTTATTGAATGGTATTGAATGATATTCAATATGGATTGGAATGAGCAATGAAATGAAATATGCAATTGAAATGCATGAAATTGCATGAATCGTGGATTCATGAAAAGGATGTTGATATTGAAATTGAATTGAGTATCTTATTGTGAAAAGTTATTGAATAGAAATTATGAGATTGATAAATAAGAGATGATAATTGAAAGTGTTATGAATGATATGTATAAGAAATTGATTAATTGATTGAATGATTATGTTTGTGTGAATATATATATATATATATATAAACAACATAAATTTTTGCTTAATACATATTCGGATTATAACTGAGTTTATACTCAGCGTACAATTTGTTTTGTGCGCAGGTTAGGTAAAGTCAGATCGTTGAATCAACATCCAGAGCCGATCCCGAACTCAAAGTTGTGATGTAGTTTTCTTTTTGGTAAATGGCATGTACCTAGGATGTTATACTTGTCATTTTGGATATTGTTTGTAAATAAAGTATAAGTTAATATTGGTACTTATATAAATATGTTTCGAGTTATAGCTATTAAATGGTATATTTTGGTTGAAATTAGTATAATCTTATATTGGTTCAAATGGTGGTTTTTGAATTAATTTAAAGTATTTATATAAATAAGTGGTTTAGGTTATTAGATTGATTAATTTATGAAATGTATGTTATTTAATTGCGTAATGTTTATATTTGAACTAAAATGACTTGTAATACTCTATAACCCTATTTCGATGATGGATAAGAGTTGAGGATGTTACACTTCTACCTCATCGACACTTTGGAGCAGTCCTCCTCCTTCACACTAGTTGGACAGATGACCCCACAGAGGTGATCAAGTATGAGACACATGAGGATGATCGAGTGACCGCGTGGAGTGGATCCTCCTCGATACCAATTATCACATTCTAACCCTCAAGATGAACATGAGGACTTCACTAATGATGTCTCGTTCCACCCGAGGATCCACCTTAGAGTCACCCTACTACTACTTCTACTGCTACCCTAACAGACCTTTTCGAGCAGTTCACTCGTTTCGAGCGACACTGTTTTGAGTGATTTGACAGTATTGATGTGACTTTGCAACAGATCCATCAGTATCTCCACATTTCTTCGTCAGCGTCAACGCCTCACGATCTTGATGCTTCTCACGATGAAGATAGCTGATTTGTTTTATTTTTTTTTCAATTTTCTTTTCAGTTTTATTTTTATCTTTAGTTTTGTTTTTAGTTGTTTTATTTTTATTTCTTAGACTTCCTTCATTTTTTTTATTTTGAACTATGTTTTTATTTTTTATGGTTGTTTCTATTTGAGTTTGTAACATCTCAATCTACTTCATTATTTGTGTTTATTTTCTTATTAGTTGCTCGGAACCATGCACTTCATTTAGATTTGCCTAAATTTTAATTTTCACTATTCTGGCAATTCCATCCCTATTCAAGGCAGTTTCAGTTTTTTCCTCTCTTATGATATTCTGTAACATCCCGAAATTGGGCCTAGTAGGATTGGGCCAATTGGACCTTGGGCTTTAGGAAAAATTTGAGTATTATCTTGTTATTTGTGTTGGCTCGGGTATGAATTTTTTTGTGTTTGGCATAGTCTTGTGAAGGCTTGATTTTATTTATGAAGCTAGAATAATTCTTAGTATTAAAAATTTAGTGAAGTGGATTAGGTGAACCTGACACTTAAGTTAATTTAAGTGTTTTATTCTAGCACATGAGGAGTTAGTGGCAAGGTGGTTATGACACATGAAAGGTTGCTTGAGGGAAGTGGTTTGAGTAGCATGGATTGCATTTGGAAGACTTTATTTTTATGCATCATTGCATTAAGTGTCGGCCAAGTTTTGCATTTGGTAAGTTGGACTTTCAATTTTTATGGCAAGTTGAATAGTAAATTAGGAAAGCTTGAACTTTGGGAAAGGAATCATATGGATTAAGGAAGGATAGGGACATAAGGCTTGGTTTAAGGTGAGGTTTTGGAAGCTTTTAATGGCTAATTGTCCATGAATGTGGATGGTATGGGTTTTGATAGGATTTTGGGGGGGATTAGTTGGTCAATTCTTAGCATTTTGTGCATCTTTTCATTTTTCTTTTCCTCTCCAAAATCTTCCTCCTTAGCCGAATGTGTCTTGGACATTAGGTGCAATTTTGTTTTGTTTTGGCTTTCATCCTTGAACCAAATCCTAATTGCTTTTCTCTTTTCTTCTTTGAAATCGAAACCACACTTAGCACTTTGTGCTCTTTTTTTTCGCAAACAAGGTGTTTGGCGAATCTCTTTCTCCCATCTCTTTTCTTTTCTTTTCATAATTGTTAAAAAAAAACCTACATCTTTTCTTTTACTTTCTTTTTGGTCAATATTCTTCCTTCCCAAATTCTCTTTTCTTTTCTTCCATTGTTTGCTCAAGTCAATCCTCCTTCTCGTAATTTCCTTTTCTTTTCCTTTCTCTTTCTTCACTCTAGCCAAATTTTTTGATAGTCTTCTATCCACCATAGCCGAATCTTCTTTCTCTCTTTTGGTGTTATCTTGGCGAATAACAACAAGGGTAGGTCTTCATTTGGTTTCCTTCAATCGGTTTTGGAAGGGGTATTTGTTCATGGTCGTATTTCTTTAGTTTCTTTCTCTTTTCTCTGTCGCTTTTCTTGAGGCAAAGGTCAATTTTTGGGCATTTGCTTACAAGGTTCTAATCATTCTTAGAAACCGATTTCTTCTAGGCTTTTCGAGACTTTGAAGCAAATGATTTAATCCTATTTCTCTAGCAAACGGTTGGTAAGTCAAGTGGTAAGGATTTATGTTGGTTTATTATTCTTTAAGAGGATGTTGTCAAGGCTATTGAGACTAAGGTTGGTTGTTGGCCAATGGTCTATGGTATTAATCTTAGTGTTGGCCGAATGTAGGACAAGAAGATCTAGTCAGTAGATCGGTCTTCTGGATTTAGTGATTTCGCTATTATCAGGTGTGTACCTTACACACATCATAACTCGGTAATATAAATATATAAATATTCTAATCATGTTGTTAAAGCCAAAAGCTATGAGATTCTCAATATGATACCGTAAGGGTATGAGCAAGGAATCGGATAAGTCCGTTTCGATAAAACTTTTGCAATATGATGCATGATGATACGATTTATGATATATTTGCTATGTGATTCCTAATAAAGTATAATGGCATGTTTTGTTTAAATGTTACATTGGTATGGGTGATATGAGAGGAGGGGGAAGGATTTGATATCCGTGTCTTTGGGACACCAGAGGTTTGGCACCTCCAAAGTGGTTTGGTACCACGTTATTTCATGTCTTTGGGACACCGAGGTTTGGCACCTCATAGCGACTCGTCCCAAAGTGGCTTAGCACCACAAAGGTTGGCCTCACATTTGATATTACGGATCGTCGCTAGTGATTTGGTATCACACGGGTTGGCCCCATAGATGGATTATTCATGACTTTGGGTCACCGGTGGTTTGGCATCACATTATTGGATATCGTGACTTTGGGTCACGGTGGTTTGGCACCACCGGTGGTTTGGTACCACACGGGTAGAAAAGGAGTTATGGATGGCTAGGTTGGGTGCATTATTTACATTACTTGGTTATGAATTGTGTAAGTATGTTGCATTAATCGGGAAGGATTTATGCATTGAGTCTTGGTGACTCACCTTCTCCTTATCTTTTCAGTGATTAAGTAGATCGTGGATGAGGAGCCGGATGAACTCGAGGAGGCCATGCAATAAAATTCAGTTTTACATGAACTTGATTTGGGTATTTTATTTAATTTTAATTTGGTTAACATCTTTATTTGGATTTGTAATAAGGCCTCTTTAATTATGTTTTGGATTATTTATATGCTTTGGACTTGTTTTAAACATGGTTAAATAAATATCATGGTTGATTTAATAATTGAGCCCAAAGTTTTCTAAACTATAAAAACGCAATGGTTTTCAAAATCTTACCATCGGGTAATATAAATCGTTTGATAGTAAAATTACAACTTAAGTGTTTTCGACAACTTAGATGATTTCCAAATTGAAGTTTCTACACACAAATGCAAACGATTTTCAAAGTAATAATTTGAGTTTTTCTTAAAATGACATAAATGTTTTCTAACCTATGGATTGACAACTATGTTTTAAAAGATTTATTTACGGAATTTCAAAGTAAATTATCAGTTTTTAACTTGTTATACTCCTGTTTTCTACAAATATAGAATAATAAAGAGTTTATCACTAAAATTTAATCGATAACTCAATTTTCTTCAAAATGTTTTCCTCTGTGGCATGCCAGATTCGGTCATGGCGTATTGACTGGGTTTGGGTTGTTACAAATTGGTATCAGAGCCAAGTTCAAAAGCTCGACTGTGGGACCGAGGCCCAAAATGATTTAAAGTATAATTTTTTTAAATGTTTTGTTTGAAATTATATAGTTTGAAAGACATGGCATCGAGTCTCCGGCACCGATCCGCCCAGGTAAGTACCTCAAACTATTGCTTTTGATGATATGATTATGATGATGATGGCATGACTGCATAGTAGTAAGAACTACTCTAAGAGACTCAAAACTATAGGTTGGATGTACTCGCGAAAACAAAACTCTTTAATAAGATTTATTCATAAAACTGTGCTTTAAAGATAGTGGAATAATGACTAAAGCATAAAACTTTTAAATCAGATAATCGAGACTATTAGACATGAGCATTTAAAGTCGAGGTCGAATGTCGCGTGGGCTTGATGGGTAGGATGGCTATGTCTCGAACCAATGAGGTCAGTCGGGGTCAAAAATGAGATACCATACCTCCACCTACCGTAGGTGGTGAGTTTCAGGATCAAGCGGGTACGACGCAGTTGTCTCAAGCAATGCTGCAAGTTCTTGAGAGAGTAGCTGGAGTAGGTGGAGGCGCGGGAGCTCGAAAATCTATACCTAAGCGACTCCGAGCCAATGAAGCTGAGGTATTCGAGGTGTTTTGGGTGTAGCTCCCAGTACGGCTGAGTATTGGTTAGAGGCGACGGAGCGAATCATGGATGATTTGGATCTGAATGCTGAGGAAAAGCTGAAAGGGATAGTATCGCTTCTTCGGGATGAGTCATATCAGTGGTGGCACATAGTGAGGAATAGTGCTACAGCGGAGGATCTTACTTGGGACTATTTTAAGGCAACGTATCAGAAGAAATATATTGGGTCTAGTTACATTGATGCGCAGCGTAATGCATTTTTGAGTTTGGTTCAGGAGAGTAAGTCCGTATCAGAATATGAGGCAGAATTTTTAAGATTGAGCCGGTATGCTGGAGGTATCGTGGCTTCGGAGCACGAGCGATGTGTTTGATTCGAAGATGGATTGAGGGACGAATGAATCGCCGATTGCTTCACATTAGAGCGAGAGTTTCTGCGCTAGTTGAAAAGACTAAGATTCTTGAAGGGATAAAGGAATCTGTAAGGCAGAGTCACGACAGGAACAAACATAAGAGAAGTTTTGGATCATCTGGGTCGGCCGGTAATTCTCAGGAAAGGGCTAGACAGTGGGCGAATCAATCTGGAAGGCTCATATCGTTAATCAAGGACCAAAGACAAAGGTAAACCGATGTGGGAAATATCATTAGGGCGAATGTTGGACTGGTGGAAAAGGATGTTTTGAGTGTGGCTCACTGGATCATCGTGTGAGGGACTGTCCACGTAAGCTAGCCAGGAATCAGACTGAGGGTCAAGGTCGTGCTCAGTTCAGAAAGGAGGGACCATCACCGCAGAGAGGTCGTGGTAATAGTAGAGGAGGTAATGGTTTTGGTCGAGGCCGCGGAGCATCAGGCAGAGGTGCAAGTAACACTGAGGCAAGATAGCCTGGTTTGGTGTATGCAGCGAGACATCGTGAAGAGGGCGATGCACCGGACGTCATAATCGGTATGTTCTTAATCTTTGGTGCACCATATACTACTTTGATAGATGTGGGTTTGACGCATTCGTATGTTGCTAGTTGCTTAGTAAAGACCATGAACCTAGACTTTGAAATTACTTCTAGGGAGATGACAGTACTTAGCCCTTTAGGTCACTCTGTAGAAGTAAATAAGCTGTATAGAGATGTACCCCTAGAACTTCAAGGGGTATTGTAGCTGATATGATGGAACTGCCGTTTGGGGAGTTCGATTTGATTCTTGGGATGGACCGGTTGGTTAAGTACCAGCAAGTTTGGATTGCGCTGCTAAGCGTATGGTTTTGAAGACAGTTGAGGGTAAAGAGGTGGTTATGATAGGTAATAAAAGAGATTATCTATCTAACGTGGTATCTGTGTTGAAAGCTGAGAAGATGGTCAGGAAGGGCTGTGAGGCATTTGTGGTTCATATGTGTGCGTTGGAGGCTAAGGAGTCTACTGTAGGGAATGTCAAAATAGTAAATGAATATGCTGACGTATTTCTAGAAGAACTTCTGGGACTACCTCCGGATCGTGAAGTTGAATTTGGTATAGATCACATTGCAAATCGCGCCAAGTGTCAATTGCTCCGTATAGGATGGCGCCGAAGGAATTGGTGGAGTTAAAGGTTCAAATTCAGGAGTTGTTGGATCGAGGTTTTATCCGACCAAGTGTTTTGCCTTGGGGAGCACCGGTACTTTTTGTCAAGAAGGATGGTATGATGCGAATGTGTATAGACTACCGCCAGTTGAATAAGTTGACGATCAAAAACAAGTATCCATTTCCGAGGATAGATGACTTGTTTGATCAGCTTAAAGGGGCAGCGGTTTACTCCAAGATTGATTTAAGGTCTAGATATCATCAGTTAAAGGTAAAAGAGGCTGATATCCATAAGACGGCATTTTCACTCGGTATGGGCACTACGAGTTTCTGGTAATGCCGTTTGGGTTGACTAACGCACTGGAAGCATTCATGGACATGATGAATCGGGTATTTCAGCAGTTTTTGGATTAGTTTGTCGTGGTATTTATAGACGATATTTTGGTATACTCTAAGTCAGAGGAGGAGCATGATGCGCATTTACGAGTAGCGTTGCAGATTCTGAGGGAAAAGCAGTTTTAGGCCAAATTTAGTAAGTCACGAGTTCGGCTTAGGAGGTGACTTTCTTGGGTCACGTAGTATCGGTGAGGGGATTAGAGTGGATCTTTGAAAGATCAAGTAGTGTTAGATTGGAAGCCGCCTAAGTCAGTAGCTGAGATTCAGAGTTTTCTAGGTCTAGCGGGGTATTACCAAAGATTTGTGGAAGGATTTTCTTTGATAGTAGCACCTATGACCAAGTTATTGAGGAGAGGAGTTCCATTTGTGTGGACTGAGAAGCAACAAGAAAGTTTCGACAAGTTGAAGAAGATTCTGACTGAAGCTCTGGTTTTGATTCAACCGAGGCGTGCAAGGAATTCACGGTTTACTATGATGCATCACATCTTGGCTTAGGATGTGTCTTGATCTGAGAAGGAAAGGTAGTGGCTTATGCATCTCGACAGATTGAGACCACATGAGGTTAACTATCCGACGATGACTTGGAATTAGCCATGTGGTTTTCACCTTGAAGATTTGGAGACATTATTTATGCGAGAGAAGTCGATAGTCTATACCGATCACAAGAGTCTAAAGTATCTTTTAACTCGGAAGGATTTGAATTTGAGGCGTAGATGGATTGAGTTATTGAAGGACTACGATTGCTTGATTGAGTATCATCCGCAAGGCTAACGTGGTAGCGACGCGTTGAGCCGTAAGGTTATATCGGACTTAAGATCAATGTTTGCTCGTCTTAGTTTATCTGACGATGGGAGTCTTTTGGCGTAATTACAAGTCAAGTCGACTTGGTTAGAAGCGAATCAAGAAGAAAAGTTAGAAGATAATGGTTTGAATGATCGGAGGTTGCGAGTTCGAATGGTGGTTTAGAGGATTATAGTTTGTCCGGTGATGGAGTGTTGTGTTTTCAAGGGAGAGCTTGTATGACAAAGGATGTTGAGTTGAGGCAAAGAATTCTTGGGACTTACATAGCGACCCATCGCTATGCATCCTGGAGGTAGCAAGATGTGTTGGGATTTAAGAGAGCAATTTTGGTGGCCAGGTCTAAAGCGAGAGGTAACTGAGTTTGTGGGTAAATGTATGACATGTCAGCAGGTCAAGGCTGAACATCAGTTGCCGTCTGGGTTACTTCAGCCGGGGAAGATTCCACAGTGGAAGTGTAACATCCTGAAAAGGGCCTATGCATTTTTGATTTAATTGTACGAAATGACATGTCTTATGTGTTATGAATAAATTTTGAATATTTTTGGAAACCTAAGTAAAATAGGAAAGTGAACATTTTGGAAACCTAAGTAAAAGAGGAAAGTGAACATTTTGGAAACCTAAGTAAAAGAGGAAAGTGAACATTTCGGAAACCTAAGTAAAGGAGGAAAGTTAACATTTTGGAAACCTAAGTAAAATAGGAAAGTGACCATTTTGGAAGCCTATGTTAAAGAGGAAAGTGAACAAGGTGGCCTTAAGAAAATTAATAGGAAGAATTTGACACACAAACAGGCTTGTCAAAGTGGCTTGAAGGTACCACTTAAAAGCCCAGCAAGTGACGCCACATGCAAGTGTACCAGGGATCGAGTCACTTAGGAAGCAAATAGAAGAAGTTTTATTTTGCTACAAAGAGCAGAGAGGTGGACAGCATGAGGGCTCTTAAAAGAGGAGTTTTATTTCCTTTAGAGTTTCGGCTAAATAGGAAATAATTGATGGATTAATTCTTTTGATAAAGTGATAATTATAACATAGGAAGAGTTGGCCGGTTGGGGGAGTCTAAGGCTAGTATTTTCGGCCAAAAAGGGAAGAATAAGGCCATTCTACCTATTTTCATCTTCCTTTTTCCTCCTATTCTCTTGAATCCCTAAGTAACACCCTCTTTTCTTCATTTGTTTTGAAAACACATCTTGTGCGGTAGAAACTTCATTACCCAAATTGCTCAACTCTTTTCTTCTTTTTCTGCTACAAACACAATCAAAAGCCGAATATACCAATAGCTCTAGCCGATTCCTCATTAAGCCTCAAGAGCCGAAGTTGTGATACACATCAAGGCCATAGCTGATTATTGCTAAGGGTTCAAGCAAGGGGTGTGTCGACCTTTGTACTAAGGGTAAGGGCCAATCATCATTCGGTTTTCATTCTTTTTTTTTAAGATTTGTTGAAATCTAGGATTAATCCGATTAATATCTTGTTTGCCAAAATTTGGAAAGATCATTCGGGATTTGCTAGTTTGACTACAAGGAAGGTGAAGTTCTTTTCCCGAAGGTACACCATAGGCCACATGTTCCCTAGCTATTCGACGAGTTTTAGGATTTAAAAACAAGGTAAGTACATATATGTACATACGGCCAAAGGTCTATTTCATACTTTAATATTAGATTAAATCTAATATATGGAATTTTGACAGCATTAAGGAAGCAAGGATCCAATTCGGGATTTAAAAATCTTGAAGGTAAGCACATAGGTATATTCGGCCAAGGCCTTATTTTAATACATAGATCTATTCCCTTATTATCTTAAAAGCCAAAAACTAACCTATGTAGAGATTTAGGATTTGGCCGAATACAAGGTGAAGAAAAACAAAGTTTTCGGGATTTGAGTGATAAGCAAATCGACATTAAGGTGAGTTTTAGTGCACAAATCCTACTAGGATTTGGTTTTGTGGCTGAATGAGTTTCTCATTAAACCTTTAATGTTGGCCGAATATAGGAAGCAAGATCTAGAGTAGTAGATCGGGATTCTTCGGGATTTCAGTGAATTTGCTAAGTTAATCAGGTGCGTACCCCACACAAATCTTAATAGATTTATGGCTCTAACTTGATATATGTTGTTAATATGAAAGTGTAAGAATGTGGCTAAAGTACCATGTTATGGTACAAAGTACTCAGGTACATTTCTTACTCCTACTAGGATTACGAAATATGTTATATTAACATGTGAAAAGTGACATGAATGTGAATTTAAGTATGATATGCATGATATAAATAATATGGGGCATTCGGGATATATGAGAAAGGGAAGTGTATGTGGTGACTTGGTCCCACTATCCGAATGTGGTGACTTGGTCACATTATCCGAATGTGGTAACCCGGTTACATTATTCGAATGTGGTGTCACGACACAATTATTTAATCTGGTGTCTATGCCACAACTTTCATATAGGCGATGAGCATGTCATTGCAGTGGCGCCTTCGATGGTGTGTAGCGGATGGAGGGTTGACTTAGTAGTCCCCACTTGTCTGAGGTTAGTGCGGGGATGTGTAGCGGATGGCATCTAGGTTTGGGTTTGGGTTGCATCATTATCTTGAATCATCAAATGTGAAATTATGATACGTATGAATATGATTTGTTATGCCTAAATTTGTTAATACTTAGTGTTTGTGTACACATTGAGTCTATTTGACTCACCCGTTGTGGGAACATGTTTGGTGTGACGATCGAGATGGACCGGGTTAATGAGAGAAGCTTAGGGATGGCCATGCACAAAGAAGAAATTTCGACTTGGACTTTTATTTTATTTTAAGTAATTTAAAGTTTATTTTGGTTTTAATTTTGGGAAATTATTTGATGTAATAAGGCCGTAGTAGCGTTTACTTTACTTTTATTTATTGAGCATACAATCTTTATATTTATTAAAAATTAAGTAAAAATTAATTTAATTCAAAGCCCAAACGTTTTGTCACCTAAATCAAAAGGATTTTAATAACGAAATAAACACATTTTCAACTCAAGCCCAACCCAAAACAAACTTTCCTTCAAAACGCTCAAGTTTTTCCTAAATACAAAAGAATTTGAAATGGTTTTCACCGGGGAACATACCAGATCTGGTCCAGGCTCGTGGGCTGGGTGTGGGTTATTTCAATTTGGTATCAGAGCCTAGTTTTAAACTCTCAGCATGTGGGCTAAGGCCCAAAACGTTTTCAAATCGAGCCCAAATAAGCTTTATAAAGTATCTTATGAAATAAGCGTGTTTTTCTAGCATGGCACCTAAGTCTCAGACCATGATCCACCGGTAAGTACCCTAACTATACGTGTGATTATGTGAATTATAGAAGGGTAGAAAAGGAATGGAGCGTAGAATAGCATGATAGGAACTTGAACCACAGGATTAGTCTACTCAAACACAAATACATAAGACTTAATGCACTAAACAAACCTATGGCTAAGTCAATCGAGTTAGGGTGTGGCAACCATGGTACGCATGTCTAGGATTGGATCCAGGAAAAGCACGGTATTTAAGCGATCCTAGTGACTCACCTCCTCTTGCAGAATCCCACACAGTGCCTAGCTTCGGTTCACCCTAACCTAGAAGACTTAGTGGGTGTGGTAACCCACATGCGCATGCCTAGGAATGGTTTCAGTGGGAGCTTGGTATTTAAGCAGTCCGTGTGACTCACCTCCTCTCCACTCGAATCCTGCCTGGTGCATTACTTTGGTTCACCCTGACCAAGAAGACTCGGACATAGGCTAAACCCAATAATTAAAACCCGAAAGGGAACTAGCCATGTTTTTTTTTAATAAGAACCCTAATTTTAAAAACTCTTAAAATCATTTTTCTTTAATTTGTGAAAATTATTTTTTTCTACACAATGTTCCAAAAATTTTTGATTTATAAAATTACAAAAATACCCCTTGTGGTAAAATTACGAAAATGCCCTTGGTTTTTAAAAATGTCTAAAATACCCACAGTTCTAATCAACATTTTCATTATTTCCTAACAAGTCCAAAAACCATTATTTGTAAATTATCAAAAATACCTTATTTTTGGAAAATTACTAAATTGCCCCTAACTTACCAAAATTTCCCAAAATGACCCTGATTTCCAAAATTTTTTCACCTTTATCGTATTGGAAAATAAATTTCTCAAAAAGAACCCTCAAAGTTTCACAAATTTTGAAATATCCCTAAACTATTAAACTTTACAAATTTACCACGGTTTATTACCAAAATACCCCAAAATTTAAAATTACCAAAATACCCTGGAATTTCCAAATTCTGAAAAGCCCTGGATTTTAAAATTTCAAATACTTTTGACAAAATTACCAAGGAACCCTATTTGACAAATTACGAAAAATACCCTCAGAGGACAAATTACATAAATACCCCAGGTAGTGGAAAAACAACAACAATGAAAACTACAACATTTCTGCGAATGAGCGGAAGTTCATAATTGATTGATGGATGTATGAATGTGAAGGCGTGTGCATGTATGAATCTGAAAGAACCACTCTTAAAATCATAAAACTTCATCGTGGATAATCGGTGGAATAAGGGCTAATTCATAAAACTTTCTTAAATCAAATTAAAGTGCATCGTTAGATATGAATTCTAGAGGGACTTGATGCGTCATGGATGCAGTAGAGGAAGAATGGTCGTGTCGAACCCGTTAGATCGGGTCAAGGGTCCGACAATGAGTTACCACCGCCACCACCACCCCTAGCTATCGGTGTCAAACAAAGCGAGCTCAGACGGGGGATGATCTTCGCAGTCGTGAAATTTATCTTTGTGAGTCTTGAAATGGTGGTGGCGCGGTGGAAATCTGAGTTCGTAAATTTGTACCGAGTGACTCGAGCCAATGAAATTTGAGGTGTTTAAGTGGAGTATCTAGTGTGGCACCTAGTGCGGTGAGTCTTGGTTGAAGCAACCGAGCACATTATGGATGAGCTCGATCGACCCGGAGGAGAAGTTGAAAGGAATGGTGGCACTACTACGAGATGAAGCGTATCAATGGTGGTTAACGGTGAAGGATGGTGCTACTCACGAGGATCTAACACGGAGTATGCTAAGGAGGCATATCGGAAAAAGTATGTCGGCACACGATATATTGATGAAGGAGGAAAGCTTTTCGAAATTTGGTTCAAGGAACAAGTCAATAGTAGCGTATGATGCTGAATTTCTGAGGTTGAGCCGATATGCTCGTGTAGTAGTAGCAACTGAGCATGAGCGTTGTGTCCGTTTTGAAGACGGTTTAAGGGATGACCTCAGGTTATTGATAGCTCCACATCAGGAGCGGGAGTTTTCTGTATTGGTTGAAAAGGCTAAGGTAGCCGAGGGAATCAAGGACTCGGTTAAGCAGAGCTCTGATAGGAATAGACCCAAGAGGGGTTATGGGTCGTCAGGATCATCGAGAAATGTGCAGAAAAGGCCCAGAACAGATGGGCCAAAGGGTCAGCAAGCTGGTATAGGATAGCAGTATCGTCCTTGTGATCATTGTGGAAAGAAGCATTTAGGGGAGTGCTGGAAAAAGACAGAAGGATGTTTTAGGTGTGGGTCCAAGGACCATATGCTCAATGATTGTCCTAAGAAACCAGATGAAAGTCGATCAATGACTCGTAATGTTAATCAGTGGTAGAGGAGGACAATGACCTCAACAAGATCATGGTTGAATAATGAGGTAATGGTCTTGGCGGAGGACGTGGAACACAAGGCGAGGTCTTTGCAAACACCGAGGCAAGGTAGCTAGGTTTGGTTTATATGGTTCGTAGAAGGAGGATGGAGATGCACCGGACGTCATAACCGATACATTCTTTATTTATGGCAAGCCTTATTATGCCTTAATTGATGTGGGCTCGACCCATTCTTATGTTGCTGTGGCGAAGTTGAAACACTAGGCCTAGACTACGAACTTTCGATAGGCGGATGATTGTAGTAAGCCATTAGGCCAAGCGTAGTGGTGGATAAGATTTTTGGTGTACCCTAGAAATTGTGGAGTGAGCTTTGGTGACTTAATGGAGTTACCCTTCTGAGAATTTGACCTCATACTTGGTATGGATTGGTTAGTAGAACACCGAGTCGTGTTGGATTGTGTGGCTAAGCGAATGGAACTAAGGACCCCTGAGGATGAGGTGGTCATTATGATAGGAGAAAGAAGAAACTACCTGTCTAACGTAGTTTCGGCGTTGAAGGCGGAAAAAATGGTTAGGAAAGGGTGCAAGGCATTTCTGGCTTTTGTCAGTGCTGTAGACGCAAAAGAAAGGGGAGTTAGTGGAGTTAGAATAGTAAAGGACTTTGAGGACGTATTTCTGGAAGAATTACCAGGAATACCCCCAGATAGGGAGGTGGAATTTGGAATAGATTTGCTCTGGGAGCGACCTCCGTGTCAATCGCTCCATACCGAATGGCGCCAAAAGAGTTGGTTGAACTCAAGGCTCAAATCCAAGAATTACTTGACCGTGGGTTTATCCGGCCCAGTGTGTCTCCGTGGGGAGCACCAATTTTGTTTGTAAAGAAGAAGGACAGAACTATGCATATGTGCATAGATTACCGTCAGTTGAATAAGCTGACCATTAAGAACAAGTATCCTTTGCCAAGGATTGATGACTTGTTTGATCGGTGAAAAAATGCGCATATTCTCAAAGATAGACTTGAGGTCGGGATATCATCAGTTGAAGGTGAAGGAGGCAGATATCCATAAGACAGCTTTTAGGACAAGGTACGACCATTTTGAGTTTGTCATAATGCCGTTTGGGTTGACCAATGCTCCAGTCGCGTTCATGGATATGATGAACCGAGTTTTCCAACCTTACTTAGATAGGTTCATCGTCGTGTTCATCGACGATATTTTGGTGTATTCCAAGACTGAAGAGGAGCATGTTGAGCATCTCCGGATTGTGTTGCAAGTGTTAAGGGAGAAGAAGCTCTATGCCAAATTTAGCAAGTGTGAATTTTGGCTCAAGGAGGTGGCGTTCTTAGGGCATGTGGTATCCGCAGAGGGAATAAGAGTGGATCCTAGGAAGATCGAAGCGGTGTTGGATTGGAAACCACCTAGAACCGTGGCTGAGATCTGAAGTTTCTTAGGTTTTGCAGGCTATTATAGAAGGTTTGTGGAAGGGTTCTCGTCTATAGCCGCGCCTTTGACAAAGTTGTTGTGGAAGGAAGTACCCTTTGTATGGTCAGATAAGCAACAAGAGAGCTTTGAGAAGCTTAAGAAGGTTTTAACGGAAGCTCCAGTATTGATTCAGCCAGAGGCAGGAAAGGAATTCACGGTGTATTGTGACCCTTTCCATACAGGTTTGGGTTGCGTATTGATGCAAGACAGAAAGGTATTCGCATACGCATCTCGGTAGTTAAGGTCGCATGAGGTTAACTACCTAACCCATGACTTGGAATTGGCAGCAGTGGTTTTCGCCCTTAAGGTGTAGAGGCACTATCTCTATGGAGAAAGGTCAGTAATCTACACAGACCACAAGAGTCTCAAGTATTTGCTGACTCAGAAGGAGTTAAACTTGAGGCAGCGAAGGTAGGTTGAATTGCTGAAGGACTTTAACTGTTCGATAGAGTACCACCCGGGCAAGGCGAATGTGGTAGCTGATACCCTAAGTCGGAAGGTTGTGTCAGATCTAAGGGCTATGTTCGCTCACTTAAGTTGGTATGATGATGGAAGCCTGTTGGCAGAGTTGCAAGTCAAACCCACATGGCTGAATGAGGTAAAAAGGGGATAGTTGATTGATAAGGACCTAAGTGCTAAGTTACAGCAAATACAAAATAGAAGAGTTAGAGGATTATGGCATTAATGATGAAGGAGTATTGTGCTACAAAGGAAAAGTCTGTATGCCAAAGGATGAGGAGTTAAGACAAAGGATTCTTCGGGAAGCGCATAGTATCCCTTATGCTATGCATCCCGGAGGCACTAGGTTGTACAGAGATCTAAGAGAATAATTTTGGTGGCCTGATCTTAAATGGGAAGTTACTGAATTTGTGGGAAAATGTCTGACATGTCAGCAAGTTAAGGCTAAACACTAAGTTCCATTGGGATTGCTTCAGCCAATCGAGATTCCGCAGTGGAAGTGGGAAAGAATTACCACGGACTTTGTTAGTGGGCTCCCCCTTACGCCTACTAAGAAGGGCTTGGTATGGGTAATAGTGGACTATTTGACTAAGTCCGCACACTTCATCCGGTAAGAGTGGATTATTCCTTGAAGTTAGTCAAGTTATATGTGGCGTAAATCATGAGACTACGAAGTCTTGGTGTCAATTATTTGGATAGAGACCCAAGGTTCACGTCTCGATTTTGGAGAGCACTTCATCAAGCTTTAGGCACTAAGTTGGACTTCACTCTGACTTTTCATCCACAATCGACGGCATCTGAATGGGTAATACAAGTGTTGGAGGATATGTTGAGAGGTCGTGTGATGGATTTTCGAGGAAGTTGGGAGGATTACTTGCCTTTAGCGAGTTCGCCTACAACAACAATGCCTATCGAGCTAGCATTCGAATGGCACCATATGAAGCATTATATGGTCGAAGTGTTGAACTCCTACTTGTTGGGTGAGTTAAGAGAACGTCGAGTTTTGGGACCGAGTTGGTGGCGTAAAATGAAGAGAAGGTTGAGATAATTCGATGCAGTTAAAGGAAGCCTATGATAGGCGAAGTCTTACTTGACCTCAAGCGGAAGGAAATAGAGTTTGAAGTGGGAGACCAAGTGTTTCGAAAGTCTCGCCTTGGAAGAAGGTGATGAGGTTTGGTCGAAAGGAAGTTAAGCCCAAGGTTTATAGGGCCCTATCGGTACTAAAGCGAGTGGGACCAAGTGGCATACCACTAGAGTTACCACGAGTTGTAGCAGATGCACGAGGTATTCCATGTGTCCATGCTACGTCGCTACCGATCGGATCCATCTCACATGGTACTAGTTGAAAAAGTGGAGCTAAGGCCAGACTTATCCCACGAGGAAGAGCAGATTCAGATTTTGGAACGCAATATGAAAGTGTTACGAAAGAAGTCAGTTCCTCTAGTCAAAGTGTTATGGCGCAATCATGGATCGGAGGAAGCTTCAGAGGAACCAGAGGAGGCAATCGACAACAATACCCTCAATTATTTTAGCTAGGAAATTTCGAGGACGAAATTATTTTAAGGGTAGAGCTGTAACATCCTGAAAAGGGCCTATGCATTTTCGGTTTAATTATGCGAAATGACATGTCTTATGTGTTATGAATAAATTTTGAATATTTTGGAAACCTAAGTAAAATAGGAAAGTGAACATTTTGGAAACCTAAGTAAAAGAGGAAAGTGAACATTTTGGAAACCTAAGTAAAGAGGAAAGTGAACATTTGAAAACCTAAGTAAAGAGGAAAGTTAACATTTTGGAAACCTAAGTAAAGTAGGAAAGTGACCATTTTGGAAACCTAAGTTAAAGAGGAAAGTGAACAAGGTGGCCTTAAAAAAATTAATAGGAAGAATTTGACACACAAACAAGCTTGTCAAAGTGGCATGAAGGCACCACTTAAAAGCCCAGCAAGTGACGCCACATGCAATTATATTTGGGCCAGGGATCGAGTCACTTAGGAAGCAAATAAAAGAAGTTTTATTTTGCTACAAAGAGCAGAGAGGTGGACGGCATGAGGGCTCTTAAAAGAGGAGTTTTATTTCCTTTAGAATTTTGGCTAAATATGAAATAATTGATGGATTAATTCTTTTGATAAAGTGATAATTATCACATAGGAAGAGTTGGCCGGTTGGGGGAGTCTAAGGCTAGTATTTTCAGCCAAAAAGGGAAGAATAAGGCTATTCTACCTATTTTCATCTTCCTTTTTCCTCCTATTCTCTGCCAAATCCCCTAAGTAACACCCTCTTTTCTTTATTTGTTTTTGAAAACACATATTGTGCGGTACCAAACTTCATTACCCAAATTACTCAACTCTTTTCTTCTTCTTCTTCTTCTTCTTACGCTACAAACACAATCAAAAGTCGAATATACCAATAGCTCTAGCCGATTCCTCATTAAGCCTCAAGATAGAAGTTGTGATACACATCAAGGCCATAGCCGATTATTGCTAAGGGTTCAAGCAAGGGGTGTGTCGAACCTTTGTACTAAGGGTAAGGGCCAATCATCATTCGATTTTCATTCTTTTTTTAAGATTTGTGAAATCTAGGATTAATCCCATTAATATCTTGTTTTGAAATTTGGAAAGATCATTCGGATTTGCTAGTGTTGACTACAAGGAAGGTGAAGTTCTTTTCGAGAAGGTACACCATAGGCCGCATGTTCCCTAGCTATTCGGTGAGTTTGAGATTTAAAAACAAGGTAAGTACATATATGTACATTCGGCCAAAGGTCTAATTCATACTTCAATATTAGATTAAATCTAATATATGGAATTTCGACAGCATTAAGGAAGCAAGGATCCAATTCGGGATTTAAAAATCTTGAAGGTAAGCACATAGGTATATTCGGCCAAGGCCTTATTTTAGTACATAGATCTATTCCCTAATTATCTTAAAAGCTGAAAACTAACCTATGTAGAGATTTAGGATTTGGCCGAATACAAGGTGAAGAAAAACAAAGTTTTTGGGATTTGAGTGATAAGAAAATCGGCATTAAGGTGAGTTTTAGTGCACAAATCCTACTAGGATTTGGTTTTGTGGCTGAATGAGTTTCTCATTAAACCTTTAATGTTGGCGAATATAGAAGCAAGATCTAAAGTAGTAGATCGGGATTCTTCGGGATTTCAGTGAATTTGCTAAGTTAATCAGGTGTGTACCCCACACAAATCTTAATAGATTTATGGCTCTAACTTGATATATGTTGTTAATATGAAAGTGTAAGAATGTGGCTAAAGTACCATGTTATGGTACAAAGTACTCAAGTACGTTTCCTACTCCTACTAGGATTACGAAATATGTTATATTAACATGTAAAAAGTGACATGAATGTGAATTTAAGTATGATATGCATGATATAAATAATATGGGGCATTCGGGATATATGAGAAAGGGAAGTGTATGTGGTGACTTGGTCCCACTATCGAATGTGGTGACTTGGTCACATTATCGAATGTGGTAACCGGTTACATTATCTCGAATGTGGTGTCACATGACACAATTATTTAATATTGTGGCTATGCCACAACTTTTATATAGGCGATGAGCACGTCATTGCAATATTGCTTTTGATGGTGTGTAGCGGATGGCGGGTTGACTTAGTAGTCCCTATTGTGCGAGGTTGGTGCGGGATGTGTAGCGGATGGCATCTAGGTTTGGGTTTGGGTTGCATCATTATCTTGAATCATCAAATGTGAAATTATGATACGTATGAATATGATTTGTTATGCCTGAATTTGTTAAGACTTAGTGTTTGTGTACACATTGAGTCTGTTTGACTCACCCCGTTGTGGGAACATGTTTCAGGTGATGATCAGTGATGGACCGGGTTCGGCAGAAGCTTAGGGATGGCCATGCATAGCAAGAAATTTATGACTTGGACTTTTATTTTATTTTAAGTAATTTAAAGTTTATTTTGGTTTTAATTTTGGGAAATTATTTGATGTAATAAGGCCGTAGTAGCGTTTACTTTACTTTTATTTATTGAGCACACAATCTTTATATTTATTAAAATATTAAGTAAAAATTAATTTAATTCAAAGCCCAAACATTTTGTCACCTAAATCAAAAGGATTTTTAATAACGAAATAAACCTGTTTTCAACTCAAGCCCAACCCAAAATAAACTTTCCTTCAAAACGCTCAAGTTTTTCCTAAATACAAAAGAATTTGAAATGGTTTTCACCGGGGAACATACCAGATCCGGTCCAGGCTAGTGGGCTGGGTGTGGGGTGTTTCAGGAATTAGGAAAGGATCACTATGGACTTTGTCAGTGGATTACCCCTTACACCGAGTAAAAAGGATTCAGTTTGGGTAATTGTGGATCGTCTGACTAAGTCACCTTATTTCATTCTGGTAAGGGTGGATTGCTCGCTTCAGAAGTTAGCTAAGTTGTATGTGGCGGAGATAGTGAGGCTGCACGGTGTGCCAGTGTCGATCATCTCGCACGGAGATCCTAGATTTCGTCGAGGTTTTGGAGAGTGTTACATCAAGCTTTGGGTGCAGCGGTTGGATTTGATCGGCATTTCATCCACAGTCTGACGGGCAGTCGGAAAGGGTTATATAGATTTTAGAGGATATGTTGAGAGGTTATGTTTTGGACTTCAGAGGCAGCTGGGAAGAGTTTTTACCATTAGATGAGTTCGCATACAACAATAGTTATCGAGCAAGCATTTAGATGGCACCATATGAGGCGTTGTATGGTAGGAGGTGTCGCACACCCACATGCCGGACAGAATTGGGTGAGCGTCAGATGTTAGGACCAGAGTTGGTTGCTAAGACTGAGGACAAGGTGAAGTTGATTCAAGCTCATTTGAAGGAAGCTTGGACGAGCGAAGTCATATGTCGATCTCAATCGGAGGGATATAGAGTTTGTCGTGGGTGACGTGTCTTTTGAAGATCTCGCCATGGAAGAAAGTGTTAAGATTTGGGAGAAAAGGCAAGTTGAGTCCAAGGTTTATTGGACCGTATAAGGTGTTGAGACGAGTGGGACCAGTAGCCTATCAACTCGAGTTGCCAGCAGAGCTGAGTCAGATACACGATGTGTTCTATGTCTCCATGCTTAGACGCCATCGTTCTGATCCATCACATGTCGTGGCAGTGGAGGAAATAGAAGTGAGTCCAGATTTGACGATAGAAGAAGAACCAGTGCAGATTCTAAACCGAGATGTGAAAGTTTTGTGTAAGAAGTTAGTTCCTTTAGTGAAGGTTTTATGGCGAAACCATGGCGTAGAAGAAGCTACGTGGGAACTGGAAGATGCAATGAGGCAGCAGTACCCTCAACTCTTTTGATCAGGTAATTTCGAGGACGAAATTTTTTTTAGGAGGGTAGAATTGTAACATCTCGAAATTGGGCCTAGTAGGATTGGGCCAATTGGACATTGGGCTTTAGGAAAAATTTGAGTATTATCTTGTTATTTGTGTTGGCTCGAGTATGAATTTTTTTGTGTTTGGCATAGTCTTGTGAAGGCTTGATTTTATTTATGAAGCTAGAATAATTCTTAGTATTAAAAATTTAGTGAAGTGGATTAGGTGAACCTGACACTTAAGTTAATTTAAGTGTTATATTCTAGCACATGAGGAGTTAGTGGCAAGGTGGTTATGACGCATGAAAGGTTGCTTGAGGGAAGTGGTTCGAGTAGCATGGATTGCATTTGGAAGACTTTATTTTATGCATCATTGCATTAAGTGTCGCCAAGTTTTGCACTTGGTAAGTTGGACTTTCAATTTTTATGGCAAGTTGAATAGTAAATTAGGAAAGCTTGAACTTTAGGAAAGGAATCACATAGATTAAGGAAGGATAGGGGACATAAGGCTTGGTTCAAGGTGAGGTTTTTGGAAGCTTTTTAATGGCTAATTGTCCATGAATGTGGACGGTATGGGTGTCTAGGGGGTTGGCCGAATGTTGATAGGATTTTGGGGGGGGATTAGTTGGTCAATTCTAGAACTTGCTTCGTCTATGCATGTTGAGACCACAAATTTGATTTGATATACTGAGATGATAGAGGCACTTAGGTTTTAACCCACTTAACATGTAAAAAGCCTACCTATTGAATTAGCCTCCGTGAACCCTATTGAGCCTAACTCACATTTTCTTGATTAACCCGTTAATGTTAGCTCATAACCCATTTTTGTTCAGTGTGACTCTTTCTCATTTTGTTGATTCCTTTTTTCTTGTCGAGATTTGATTGGTTAGTTGCCTAACTTATACTCTTTTGTTTGAATTGTTGAATTAATTATTTTTGTTCTAGTTAAAAAAAAAGAAAAAAATATTAAATTTTTTGTTGGTTGAGCTTGAACAGTTAATTTCATATTTTATTGATAATCTTGTTTCTATTCTTTAATAAGTAGTGATTGATGTGCTTTCTTTTAATTCAACATTTGTTTATTTTTTCTAGTTTGGTAATTTATCAACTCGATCTCGATTATAAACAAATTTTTTGGCCTTTTTCCACACCCTTTAACTTAAGCCCCATTACAACCTCTTAAAGACCTCTTGATTGGTGTGTCATATCATTTTATAGTGGTGGAGATTTGATTTTCAAGTAAACTTATGGTAATGACATTTCTTATTTGACTGTTCAGTGCATATTTACTGAACCTTAAACACTTTGAGTGCTTTGAGTGAAACTTTAGTGAGGATGTCAATTCTTGTTGATTTTGAATGAAAGGTAACTACTTAAATAAGGGGAGACACCTATGTTTTCGTGCTTTAAAAATTTTGACTTAGATTGTTTGAATCTTTAGCGCCTTTTAGTTGAATTGCTAATGCATGATTATTTGCAAATTATTTTGAGACATCACTGATGAGAATTACAAGTTGAGAAAAATTAACTTTAATGTGAGTTAAGGATTTTGCTTGAGGACAATCTGATAAACCGTAAAAGTAACATATTTTAATCCCATATTTAACATACTTTTGGATGATTTATCCCTTGATTTATGTAAAAAGGTGCTCTTAATCCTTTCTTTTCATGTTTTATACCCAAGAAAGCACCTAGGGATAAAAAAAACAAGAAACGGGCCTAAAACAGATCAAATTGGGCCAAAGAAGAAATCGACACGGCCTGGGCCCAAGACCACACGGCCATGCCTCCCTAATTTTCTCTAACACGGCCTGGACCTCGAAACACACGGGCGTGTCTCTTCAGTAGACTCGACCACGACCTGAAATTGATTCACACGGGCGTGTGCCATGGCCGTGCCCCTATCGCGGCCAAGAGGAGTTTTACTCAAATTTGGATACTTGAAGGCAAAGAAACACATTCCAAAGCCTATTCAAACACCCTAGTAGGAATTCCACTCAGATTAGGATACTTAGGGGCCAAATAAAGCATTCCAAGAGCCTATATAAAGACCCTAAGCATTCCAAGAGCTTGTACGTTTAAATTCAACATCTTGAAGAAGAAGCTCGTATTATTAGTATTTTAAATGTGATGTAATTATTCAGGTTATTAGTTTATTTTTCTAAAGTTAGGTAATTTGTCAATTCAATCTCGATTCTAACCCTTCTAATTTAGCCTTTATCCACACCTTTAACCTAAGCCCCATTACAACCCTGTTAAAGACCTTTTGATTTGTATATCATCTTATATTACAATGGTGGAGATTTGATTTTCAGGCAAGCCTATGGGATTAACTTTTCAAGTTTGACTTATGAGTGCTTTTTCCTAAACCTTAAACACTTTGAGTGATTTGAGTGAATCTTTAGTGAGGATGTCAATTCTTGTCGATTTTGAATCAGAGGTAATTATTTAGATAAGGGGAGACACCTATGTTTTCATACTACAAATTTATAACTTAGAATTGTTTGAATCTTTAGGAGTCTTTGAGTTAAATTATCCATGTATAAATTATCTATGAATTATGATGAGGCATTATTAATTAGAATTATGAATTGTGGAAAGTTCGTTTTAGTTGTAAGTTGAGAATTTTTCTTGAGGACAAGAAAAAGCTTAAGTGTGGGGGTATTTGATAAACTGTAAAAGTAACATATTTTAATCCCACATTTAGCATATTTTGGATGATTTTATCCCTTGATTTATGTAAAAAGGTGCTCTGAATCCTTTCTTTTCATGTTTTATACTCAGGAAAGCACCTAGGGATAAAAAGAATAAGAAACGGGCCTAAAATAGACCAAATTAGGCCAAGAAGAAATCGACACGGCCTGGGCCCAAGACCACACGATCGTGCCTCTCTAATTTTTTCTAACACGGCCTGGACCCCAAAACACATGGGCGTGTCTCTTCAGTAGACTCGACCACGACCTGAAATCAATTCACACGGGCGTGTGCCATGGCCATATCCCTATCGCGGCCAAGAGGAGTTTTACTCGAATTTGGATACTTGAAGGCAAAGAAACACATTCCAAAGCCTATTCAAACACCCTAGTAGAAATTCCATTCAGATTAGGATGCTTAGGGGCCAAATAAATCATTCCAAGAGCCTATATAAAGACCCTAAGCATAACCTTAAAGGGGGCGGTTAGCTAGGCCAAGGAGTCGAGCCAGAAAGGCCAGACTTGTGGGAATCACTCGAAGATAGCTAGTTGATCCATCTCAAGAAGCCTAAATTCTACTCAAGACGGTGGATTTCTCCTTCAATTCCTTCAGGGAGTTTTAGGGATTTCTTATGTTTTGATTTATCTTTTCTTCTGAGATGTTTTCTTTTACTATTATGAACTAAACCCTTTAGATACCTAAATGGGATGAAACCTAAGATGGATCTTGTTATTGTTTTCTGAACTATATGATAAATACTTGATTTGTTCTTAATTCTAATGTTAATATTTTGGGATATTGATTCAAGTTGAATGTGCTTAGGTGGTGGAGCAAAAGTCCCTGCCTAAGAGTAGATCTAGCATAATTAAGCGGAGTTGATCACGTGCCTAGAGATAGGGTAACGAGATTTTGTCGGATTAGGGTGAAACCTAATATGGGATTCCATAGATCGAGTTAATGTGATTCTAGGGGTTTTAATGAGAAAGAGATTTCAATTAATCAACCTAGGATTAGACTTTATTCGCCTTGAGAGAGGGTTTAATATAAATTAGGGAATCTTACAGATCAAGTTAAGTGAATAAATCGTCTACTTTAGTGTTAGATAACAAGTGAAGTCTAGGTAGATTCTTCCTAAGAGTATCGTCTTAAGTCAACTGAGTTTTCCTAAAGTTATTTCTTCAATTCATTCTTTTTATCTTTGAACCTTAGCTTAGTAATCAGTTAGTTTTAGATTAAACAACCAATCACTTAATATTTAGGCTAAATAATAGAAAGAAGGTTAGTAATAGTACTTTTAGTTCCTTTGGGTTTGACAATTTGGTCTTGCCTAAGCTATACTACTGTTCGATAGGTGCACTTGCCTTAAGTCATTGTCAGAGTTAGTTTCCAGGTTCGATCATTCTCTTTATAAATTTTAAAACTCGACAAAACAACGATCACAACCAAACGTTTAAGTGTGGGGATATTTGATAAGTGTTAAAAGCAACATATTTTAATCCTATTCTTAATGCATTTTTAAATGATTGTTTATGAAAATTAGTGAATTTTATTATTCTAATTCTATAATTTCATGTTTCTATACCTAGGAGGGCATTTAGGAGAGAAAAGAGTGAAAAATGAACTAAAATCGGACAAATAGATCAGATTTCAAGAGCCACGCTGGCTGGACACACGGCCATACGCCAGATCGTGTCAATTTCACGACACATATCCCAAATATAGGAAAAAAAACATAATTTTTAGGCTTTCTAGGCATTCTAAAGTCTGTAACATCTTGAAATTCAAAATTTTATGTTTTGCATTATATCATGCGATAGGCTAGTTAAATATGTTAATTGTGTATGTTTAAGAGTCCTAAGAAGGCTTGGGGTTAAGTTGGACCTCAGTAAAATTTTTGTGTTTATGCACTTTAAGGAGAGAAGGTAAGTGGCATCAATGCTTAAGGAAATAAGAGTGTATTTTGCTAGCACAAGTGGAGCACATGGTGGAGTGGTTGGCGTCATAAAGGAGCATGGAAGGGGGAGTGGGTTCGAATCCCATCCATAGCAAATTTTTGGATTAAATTTTTTTTAATGTTAATGGTAAGTGTCGGCCATGGCATCAAAGAAGGAAAGGAAATACTTTCTAATGATGGAAAGAAGACTAATAAAATAAGGTAAGGAGGAGTATAAGGAAAGAAATCAAGGAAAGGGATAAGGTGGGGGGACATGTTGGCCGATTTTGTGGAAGGTGTTTTGGAAAGAGTTTTTAGTCAATCTTGATCCTTTTGGTAAAGGGATACACGATTTTGGTAGAGGGATTGTGAGAGCCACATTTTTCTTATAGTCTTTTGTAAGTTTTTGCTTGAAAGGTATTGTTTCTTTTTAACATTTTGGTATTTTCTTTTCCAACTTCTTTTTCTCTTGTTTTGGCTGAAACACTCTAGCCATTTGTTCATCTTTCTTTTCCTTTGTTTTGACGTAACTCTCAATTCATTTTGGTTCATCTTTCTTTTGTTTTTGTTAGCTAAAACTATCTAGCATTCTTTTTCTCCATCCCTTCTTTTCTTTTTGACATTTCTTCAACCATTCTCACTTATCTTAAATCGACATTACCTTGTGACTGAATTTTCTTTGTTCAATTCTCTCCATAGCCGAACCTATTAACACCTTACCTCTTCACTATTTCTTTTTCTTTTGTGTTGGGCACTCTCTTCTTGTCCGAATCGATAAGTGACCTTTTTCCCTCTTTTTATTTTCATTTTCTTTTCTTCCTAAATGAATATGTATGTCCATCACTATACGGCTATTACACTTTGTTTCTAAATCGAAACATCACTCTCCCCTACACTTTCATATTATGATCAACTCTTCTTCGTAGTGTTCTAGTGGGTGGCCGAATACCACATCCTTGTCGATTCATCTATAGTCATAAGCCAATCGGTGGAAGTTGGATCTATTCAAGGTAAGCGATTTTTTAAGGTTCATCTCGATATCTCTCAATACTTGGTTATACCATTAAAAAGGATCAATGAATTTGACTAATCGGTTATTTTAGGGACTAAATCGCTCGTTCTTCTCTATTCATTGATCCTTTAGAAGTGGTGGTAAGCCGAAACGTGTCCTTAGATGACTACTTTATCTCATAGTAGTATTATTCTAACTGAGACTTTTCTAATGGAGGCAAGTTGTCATGATTTTTAAAAGAAAGGCGATAGGAGGACAAAAAGAGAGTGGATTTATAATTCCTACACCTAAGTTCAAGCGTACGGCGGTATCGATGGTTCAAGATTTCCCACCGGGTTATGGACCATCATCCGATGAGAATAGACAAATCATGGTCGTTCACGATACTAAGGGTAAGCATTTCATTAGATCGTCTAATTTTGATTTGAATTAATAAAATCTCGTTTGTTGGTTAATCGAGTGTAATGGTGATTTAGGTGCCGATGATCAAGAAGGATTATTCCTTACCATAATCAGGTGTGTAATCTCACACCGAAATCTCATAGATTCGTGACTCAATATCATGTTAGAAAATAGATCGTTATTATTTACAAGGCTAAAATCGTAATATGGTGTAAATCGAGTAACTTGCTTAAATTGCATTATTTCTAAGGATCTGTCAAAATCGGTATTAAATTGCTAAATTACAAAAATGCCCCTATGGGTTGATTTACGAAAATGTCCTATGGGTCGATTTACAAAAATGCCCCTGTGGGCCGATTTATGAATATGCCCCTATGGGCTGATTTGCTTAAATGCCTTAGTGGGTCGAATTATTAAATTACTTTAATGGGCCGATTCACCAAAATTGTTCAATAGATTAATGGTTGTTATTTATATGTGGATATTTTATGTTACTATGTATGTTGCATCTTTACATATTGCATGGGATGGGAAAATTGTATGGAGAGCAGTGTAGCCTGGTGGCATTACCACAATTCATTTATTATCGTGCTTAACTATGATTTCGATGGCTTGACCACAAAAATATTATAAATGGCAGTTTGACTGCAAATTGGTGTGAGCGGCGGGGTGAGTTGACTTGATCCCTACAGGTGTGATTGGCTAGTCGAGGGTATGATGGATGGATGGGTTGGATTGCATGCATTTACTTCATTTAAATATTGCTATGTAAATGGGCTTCGGTCCAAGATGATGCTATATGGGTTCGAGACCAGTGGATGACAGTAAGAGGATTATGCACCGAGTTCTAATGGCGACCCTCCTTCTTAATCCTTGCAGGTAATACTCTGTGATGTGGACTTGGGCCATGGATGACTTGGTGGAGGCCATACTTTGGAAATAATGTTTTGAACATTAGTGAACTTCTTTTCTGTTTTAATTCGTTACTTTTACTATTTTGGGTTTTAAAGTTGTAATAAGGCCTCTGGGATATTTTTATTTTGCTTTATGTTTAGTCATACTTATTATCTTGCTTAAAATGTTTTAAATAGGGATTTTCTAAAATCATAAATAACGGTTTTTCAAAATTGATTAACAAATAAATTTCATAACAAACTTGTACAAATAATTTAACTCAGAGTTTCGTTCAAATTATCAACAACATTTTCAAAAGTTACGGTTTTAAAAGATCACTAGTTCAAATATCGATTTTTCAATCAGCCTTTCAAAGATTAGTGGTATTTTTATCAAATATTTCTAAAAAAAACTTGTTTTCTTAAACTATAACTAAATAACATCTTTATTAAGAATCACAAGTTCTTTACTCGTTTTCTTCGTATGACATGCTAGATCTGGTCATACCACATGGGCTAGGTTTGGGGTGTTATATTTTATGGTATCAAAGCTCGATTACAAAACTCGACTGTGGTTTGGGTTCAAAAATATTTTCCAAAACTGTTTGATTTTTAAATTATAAATGCATATTTTAGAGGAAGTATGGCACCACGGGTATCCGGCACCAAGTCAGTAAGTTTTGTTTTCATTTTATGATTATTGTGATATGACTGTGGTAAGAGAACTCCACAAAATAGAAGTGCTCTAGAACTTTTAGCTTTAGGAGCTGAAACTATAGAGATTGAGACTTTAGGATACGTTTTTGCGAAAACAACTTTACTTCTTATACTCCATAAAACATTGTTTTATAAACATTGAATAGCATACTGATTCATAAGACTTTTAGTCAGATTAAATCAACTTAGTAAACATGAGCACTAGAGGACGTGGACGCGGTAGAGGCTGAGGTGCTAGAGTTGTATCTGAGGCATCGGGACATATGCCTAAAATGGACGCACCTGCGTCACCAGTGAATAAAGATGGGTCACATGATCGAATGAGAGAGAATGACACTTTGTCCAAAGCAATGTTACAGGTACTGAAAAGGGTTACTAGGGCAAGAATTGGGTCAGCAGCTCATGGGTCGATATCTGAACGACTTAGATCGAATGGGGCTGAAGTTTTTAGAGGTATTTTGGGTGTAGCCCCAAGTGTAGTAGAATATTGGCTTGAGGCGGTGGAGCGGATTATGGACGATTTGGATTGCACAGCTGAGCAGAAATTGAAAGGGGTTTTGTCATTACTAAGAGACGAGGCGTATCAGCGGTGGCTCACTGTTCGGGAAGGCACTCAAGTTGATCATATTACCTGGGATTTCTTTAAGACAGCATTTTAGGGAAAATGTCGGGGCTAGCTATGTGGATGCCCGAAGAAAGGAATTCTTGAATCTGGTTCAAGGAAGTATATCTGTGGCAATTTACGAGGCAGAGTTCCTACGTCTGAGTTGATATGCCCGGGGTATAGTGCCGACTGATTATGAATGCTGTGTGCATTTTGAGGACGGATTGCGTGATGAATTACGGTTACTTATAGCTCCACAAAAGGAGAGAAATTTTGCTACCCTAGTGGAAAAAAGCTAATATTGCTGAAGAAGTTAAGCACTCGGAATGAAAAAATCGAGACAAGGATAGGGGCAAGAACAAGAAAGACTCTGAGTATTCAAGCCCTGCTAGAGGTTTTCAGAAAAGGCCCAAGAGTGAGGGGCCAGTTCGAGTGGGTGCTCTAGCTACTAGTAATCAGATTCAGCCATGTGTGGATTGTGGAAAACTTCACTCGGGGGAATGCTGGAAGATAATTGTTGGTTGTTTCAGATGTGGATCCAAAGACTATCGGTTTAGGGATTACCCTCGAGAGCCTGTTCAAACTCAGAGAGTTTGTAACAGATTTGCGTAGCCAACAGGAGGCGTTCAATAGCCGCCGAGAGGCCGTGGGCTAGGTCGAGGTGGTAATGGTGTAGGACGAAGTCAGGGTGCATCGGGTAGAGGTACTAGTAATAGGGGTAACACAGAGGTGAGATAGCCAGGATTGGTCTATGCGGTCAGACATCGAGAGGATGGCATCGAGAGGATGGTGATACACCAGACATCATAATCGGTACGTTCTTCATATCTGATTACCTTTTTATCGCTTTAATAGACATTGGATCCACCCATTCGTATGTTGCTTGTGCTATGTCTGGAACTCTGAATATTAGATCTGAGATTACTGCTAGAGAAACAACTATGATTAGCCCTTTAGGACAGTCGGTGGTAGTAAATAAGTTGTATAGGGATGTGCCCTTAGAAGTTCAAGGGGTAGTATTTCTGGCAGATTTGATGGAACTGCCATTCGACGAGTTTGATCTTATTTTGGGCATGGACTGGCTGGTTAAGCATCGTGCAAACTTGGACTGTGCTGCAAAGTAGATGATGCTAAGAACTTTTGAGGATAAGGAAGCGATGATGATAGGCAAAAGAAGAAACTATCTGTCTAATGTCGTATCTGCTTTAAAGGTAAAAAAGTTGGTACGAAAGGGGCGTGGAGCGTTCTTAGCATTTATCATTGCTTTGGATGCCAAAGAGTTGTCGGTAGAGAATGATAGTGTAACACCACGGTTTAGGGCTAGGTAATTTAAGTATAATTCGGTGTTGGTAGGTTTTTGGGTGTGTTTGGGGGTGTTTAGAGGTTTTAAGAATGCTCGGGTAAAGGGAAGGCTTGGGAAAAGTTTTAATTTTAGGGTTAAGAAATGGATTTGGGCTTTAGAGGGCTTAAGAAATTTATTTGGAAGGTTAAGGCACATGAAAGGTATTGGCAAAGTGGTTATCTTGTTGCTTGGGGGCTTTGGAAGGTGGCGCTAAGGAGCAAGGGTTCGAGTTCTTTGGGCGACAACTTTGTTTTATTCCCTGCGTCAAGGGATTTGGGCTAAGTAGGCCTTAAAATAAATGTCAAGTTGATGGACATGAAAGTCAATTAGCGAGTGGCTCTTAGGCGCTACTTAAGTATTTGGAGGAAGGGAGGTCGCGGTTTGGCGCTGGAGCGACATTTTAGGCGTGATTTTATTTTATGCGGTTATGAAATTTGGGCTAGGAAGGGTTAAGATTAAATGATGGGGTTTTTGTCATAAAAATCAAAGTGGCGAATGGCTGGCGCTACTGAAATTCTTTGGTTTCCAGTCTGCGTTGAATCGAGAGAAAGTTGCAGGTGGGGTTTTTTTCTTCTTTTTACTGCTGTATAGCGTGAAGGTGGACAGCAGCAGGTGGTTTAAGCATTTTTGAATTCGGCTGGTGGTGGTGGCCTTTGTTATCTATTTATTTTGGATAGACATAAGATGATTTTATTTAGTTTAAAATTAGTAAATAGAGATAATGGTTCTTTGGTGGTTTAATTCTTTTTTTATATGATATGGATAAATTAGTTGGCTAATTCAAATCAAATTGAATTAGTGGCACAGGGGTTTTGAAGTAGCAGTAGAAAGTGGGAGTCTCAAGGGAAGCATGTGTAGAAATTGCTATTTAAATGGGACTTTCTTCCATAAATTTCTTTGACCATTTGCCAAACTCTTTTAGTTTCTTGATCAAAAGTAGTAGTTGTGTCTCCCAAATTTTGCTAATAGCGAATGTCCACTTGAACCCCTAAACCTTATATTTTGTCTACTTCTATTTTTTAGTTCTTTAGTAGAATATTCCATCTTGTTTTAGAAGCCTAGCGAAACCTTGACCACTCTACCTTCTTTCTTTTTCGCCAAGATTGAAGCCGAATCTGTGAAGTGTGGTGTTGTCGACATCTAAAGCTTGTGGCCAGCGCCAAGGAGTCTAAAGGAAAGTCTCGAATTGTTTGAACTCATCAAGGATTTTCGGCAATTCCATTGGTGTTTGAGGATTCAATTAAAGGGGCCAAATCGTGAAGCAAAGGGAGCCTTGGGATCTCGATATTTCGTCAAGAGGGAAAGGAAAGCTCCCATCCGAAGTTCAAAAGAGATCGGTTTCTCACATGCGAGATTGGCCCGGGGTGTGGGCGTCTGTAAAACGATAGGCGGATAACGGTAGTCTCGCTAAGCGATAGCGTCGGGATCGAGGTTTAGAGCTTGATTATAAGGTGTGTAGTTAGACCATTGTTTAGGATTTGTATGATCTCTGTTGTGCTATATGTTTACTAATGAATGCGATTGCCATATGTGTAATGGATACCTAAAGGGTATGTCGATAAAGAGTTAGTATCAAATCTGTTGAGATGTGGTTATTAATACGTGTATGTGAGTATGTCATGAATATGAATGTATGCACGAATATCATGTACATGCTTTATTCATTATGTCATTATATTATGTTACATGTGCATGGGTGGGTTTTTGAAAGAAGATGCGGGTGTACTTGATGCGTGGTTGATGTCGACTTTGTGCTACATCGTGGATTGGTATTTGCCGAGGTCGCGTTGTGGATCTTTGCGATTTAGTTAGCGTGGTTACCTTGATTGATATCGGCTTTATGCCATATCGTGGCTTGATGGATTCTTGTGTGCTCCATCGTGGTTTGATGTTAGCTATCACGCTACATCGTGGATGGCATTGGTTGCCTTTTGGAGATAAAGGAGAGGTGACTCGATAGTCCCCGGTGTGTGGTAAATTTGGTTAAGGGGTGTGTAGCGGATGGACCTTAGGATTGGGTTGGGTTTCATATTGCATGGTTTTGTTATAAATTGATTTGGAAATGGGCCAAGCCCAATATGGAATATAAATAGGTATGTTGTGTGAACATATGTGGAAATGGGCCAAGCCCAATAATCAGTGGATTAATGAGAAAAGGGCCGAGCCCAATACTTGAATGTGGATTGAATGTGGGCCAAGCCCAGATTGTGGTAATATCTAAATAATTATATTTATATGTTGCATTTGATAATTGGGGTTGAACTGTGGCTAGCATGTGGGTGGATATCAGTGGTTTAATTACACACTGAGTCATTATGACTCACCCAATTATTTATCCAACATCGCAGGTAACTTGTTGATCGGACCGGGTCGTAGAGGATGCAAGGTGGCCCATGCAGAAGGAGATTTTTTAATTATTTTTAAGTAATTTTAATACTAAGTGTTTTGTTTAATTTAGGTTGTAATAAGGGCCACTTTTGTTTTAAGTACTCTTTTATGGATGATGAAATTTATATCGTACTTAGAAATAATTTTACAAATGATTTTTCTTTTAATAAATTATAATAAAGTTTTAATTCAAACCAAGCGTATTATTTAATAATTTTTTAAATGGAATTACTTCAGGAAATAAACAAAATTTTCAAGTTTTATTCTAAGGACAAGGATTTTCAGCGTCATTCCATGATGACATAACCGGATCCGGTCAAGACTCGTGGGCGGGTTTGGGATATTCTGATTGATATCGAGCGAGTTCAAAACTTCGGCTTTGAGGGTTTTAGGCCCAAAAACATTTTAAATGGGCTTTTCAAAATATGGGCTTTTATTTGAGTTCTTACGGCATGGCTTTTGTACCTCTACCGAGTCCATCGGTAAGTACTTGGACTTGTGAAGTAATTTGTTATATGATCTGTTATGGGCTTTGTTGGGCTCGTAGATTAGTGAATTAGGATCAGTTGAACCTAAGGCTAGTCTACTCAAACATGTGCATAAGACTTAAGGTTACTAAACAAACACTGTGAAGTAAGTCGCAGTGTTAAGGTGTGGCAACTGTGTGCGCATGTCTAGGAGTGGTATTCGGTGGGAGCTTGGTATTTAAGCGGTCCGTGACTCACCTCCTCTCACTTGAATCCTACAGTGCGTAGCTACTGTTCACCTTAACAAGAGGACTTGTTCATAAAGCTAAACCAATTATTAAAACTAGAAAGGATTAGCCTTCTTGATTTAAAATTCTTGGTTTTAAAATTTTAAATTTACCCTTTTGGTTTGTAAACCCCAAAGCTGGTTTTGAAAAAAAAAGTGTTTTCTCGATTTACCCAAAATTACCAAAATGCCTAGCGGCAAAATTACAAAAATGCCCTCAGATTATAAAATTACCACATACCCTCAACTTTTGTTAAAATGATTTTTACTTTGCAAAATATTAAAATTTCTAGTTTTCAAAATATCAATATACCCGATTTGGGAAAATTTACTAAAATACCCACATGTTGAAAATTACTAAAATGCCACGACTTTCAAAATTTACGAGTTAATCCCAATTTTAATAAAATTCTCTCACTTTGCAAAAGTACCCAATTTTGTATTTCAAAATAACACCCAGACTCTTGAAATTTACAAAATTACCACGGTTGACAAAATTACCAAAATACCACGGTTTACAAAATTCTTTGTATCTCTAATTTGACAAATTTTTTAGAAATACCCTCTAGTTGTGGAAATTTCAAAATGTCACGGTTTATTAAAGTTTTAAAATTTTTACGGTTTATTAGAAAATGTCCTGTGGGAAAATGGCGAAAATACCACAGGGTAGAAAGCAGTGAGAAATGTCGAATAGTGAATGTGTGTGGTAGATACCCTTGAATGTGCATCTATTTGAGAAATGAATGTGTTTTAATGATGAATGAATGTGTCTTCATTGACAAAAGAAAGTGTCTCATTGATGATGTGGAAGTGATTCTACAAATTAGAGTAGTAAAACTCGAATGAACTCTTGTGTGATTGAAAGAACTACTTTTAAAATCTTTCATTCATAAAATATGCTCGTGGATAAATAGTGGAACAATTACTAATGCATAAAACTTCTTGTCGGATAAATCAAGGCGATAGAGATGGGTTACAGGGGCCTTGATGAGGTAGAATGGCGACATCGAGCCGATAAGTGCAGCCATGGGTCGAGGAAGTGAAGTCTGCTTGCCGATGGGCGTAGAGGGCAAGATCGAGACGAGGAGAAGATGTAAGCGGTGTCATGCAAGCTATATTACGCGTGCTACTGACAAGTGGCAAGAGCTGGTATGGGAAGCGAGACTCGGAAGTCGATGTCGAAAAGACTTAGATCAAGCGGTAGAGATCTTTAGAGGAGTGTCGGGAGTAGCTCCTAACGTGGCGGAGTATTGGCTAAAGCGATTGAAAGAATCATGGATGATTTGGATTGCACCAATGAAGAAAAATTTGAAGAAGCATTTGCTTGTTGTAGCGCGAAGCTTATCGTTGGTGGCTCAACGTCAAACAAGGTGTCTGCGTGGATCATTGGATTAGGATTTCTTTAAGGCCAAGGTTGAAGGAAAATCGTAGGAGCAGTTATTTGGACTCGCAAAGGAAGCGTTCTAAATCTAGTGCAAGGAAGTAAGTCGATATTTGAGTCTGAAGCGGAATTTGTGCGGTTAAGCCCGGTATGCTAAGGGAATTGTGGCCTTGATTATGAGAGGTGCGTCCGGTTTGAGGGCGGATTGCGAGATGAACTTGAATCTTGATTGCTCATGAAGGGAGAGACTTCAGCGGTGCTAGTGGAGAAAGCTCGGATCGTTGAAGAGGTTAGGAAGACTATCAAGGAGAGCCGAGAAAGAATAGGAGCGAGAATAAGAGAAGGGTTGGACCGTCAGCATCGTTGGGTAATGCCCAGAAAAGACCAAGGGCCAAGAACCCTGTAAGTGCACTTGTACCGGTGGATCGGAATCGTTCTTGTGCTCGGTGTGGAAGACCTCACGGGAGAGTGTTGGGAAATAGTAAGGAATGCTTTGGTGTGGATCTAAGGCACATCTGGTTAAGAATTGTCCTCGGCGACGAGGGTCGTGGTCCAAGTCATGGAAGGAATGGTTGTAGTTAGAGTCAATAGAAGATGTGATATCGGGTAAGCTCCTTTGTTTTGGAATATTCTTTAATTGCTTTCCTTGTTTGTAAGTTAGCTCTTTCTTGTATGATCTGGATCTTGGGAGAGAACTTAAAAGGCGTGGGGAGTATGATAGACTAAGATCGAGTCTTGTGGAGAAGTAGAATAGCGAGTTATGATTATACGTAATAAGTAATTTAGAGGACGAAATTATTTTAAGGAGGGTAGAATTGTAACACCACGGTTTAGGGGCTAGGTAATTTAAGTATAATTCGGTGTTGGTAGGTTTTGGGTGTGTTTGGAGGTGTTTTAGAGGTTTTAAGAATGCTCGGGTAAAGGGAAGGCTTGGGAAAAGTTTTAATTTTAGGGTTAAGAAATGGATTTGGGCTTTAGAGGGCTTAAGAAATTTATTTGGAAGGTTAAGGCACATGAAAGGTATTGGCAAAGTGGTTATCTTGTTGCTTGGGGGCTTTGGAAGGTGGCGCCTAAGGAGCAGCAAGGTTGAGTTCTTTGGGCGACAACTTTGTTTTATTCCCTGCGTCAAGGGAATTTGGGCTAAGTAGGCCTTAAAAATAAATGTCAAGTTGATGGACATGAAAGTCAATTAGCGAGTGGCTCTTAGCGCTACTTAGGTATTTGGAGGAAGGGAGGTCGCGGTTTGGCGCTGGAGCGACATTTAGGCGTGATTTTATTTTATGCGGTTATGGGGCTAGGCTAGGAAGGGTTAAGATTAAATGATGGGGGTTTTGTCATAAAAATCAAAGTGGCGAATAGCTGAAGTACCGCTTGAAATTCTTTGGTTTCCAGTCCTGCGTTGAATCGAGAAAGTTGCGGTGGGGTTTTTTTCTTCTTTTCTTCTTGTATAGCGTGAAGGTGGACATGACCGAAGTGGTTTAAGCATTTTGAATTAATTTGGTGGTGGTGGCCTTTGTTATCTATTTATTTTGGATAGATATAAGATGATTTTATTTAGTTTAAAATTAGTAAATAGAGATAATGGTTCTTTGGTGGTTTAATTCTTTTTTTATATGATATGGATAAATTAGTTGGCTAATTCAAATCAAATTGAATTAGTGGCACAGGGGTTTTGAAGTAGCAGTAGAAAGTGGGAGTCTCAAGGGGAAGCATGTGCGAAATTGCTATTTAAATGGGCGACTTTCTTCCATAAATTTCTTTGACCATTTGCCAAACTCTTTTAGTTTCTTGATCAAAAGTAGTAGTTGTGTCTCCCAAATTTTGCTAATAGTAGAATGTCCACTTGAACCCCTAAACCTTATATTTTGTCTACTTCTATTTTTTAGTTCTTTAGTAGAATATTCCATCTTGTTTTAGAAGCCTATTTGAAACCTTGACCACTCTACCTTCTTTCTTTTTCGCCAAGATTGAAGCCGAATCAGTGAAGTGTGGTGTTGTCGACATCTAAAGCTTGTGGCCGGCGCCAAGGAGTCTAAAGGAAAGTCTCAATTGTTTGAACTCATCAAGGATTTTGGCAATTCCATTGGTGTTTTGGATTCAATTAAAGGGGCCGTCGGCGAAGCAAAGGGAGCCTTCGGGATCTCGATATTTCAAGAGAGGAAAGGAAAGCTCCCATCCGAAGTTCAAAAGAGATCGGTTTACTGCATGCGAGATTGGCCAAGGGGTGTGGGCGTCTGTGAAAACGATAGGCGGATAATGGTAGTCTCGCTAAGCGATAGCGTCGGGATCGAGGTTTAGAGCTTGATTATAAGGTGTGTAGTTAGACCATTGTTTAAGGATTTGTATGATCTCTGTTGTGCTATATGTTTACTAATGAATGCGATTGCCATATGTGTAATGGATACCCTAAAAGGGTATGTCGATAAACAGAGTTAGTATCAAATCTGTTGAGATATGGTTATTAATACGTGTATGTGAGTATGTCATGAATATGAATGTATGCACGAATATCATGTACATGCTTTATTCATTATGTCATTATATTATGTTACATGTGCATGGGTGGGTTTTTGAAAGAAGATGCGGGTGTACTTGATGCGTGGTTGATGTCGACTTTGTGCTACATCGTGGATTAGCGTTGGCCGAGGTCACGTTGTGGATCTTCTTGATTTAGTTCGCGTGGTTACCTTGATTGATATCGGCTTTATGCCATATCGTGGCTTGATGGATTCTTGTGTGCTCCATCGTGGTTTGATGTTAGCTATCGCTACATCGTGGATGGCATTGGTTGCCTTTTGGAGATAAAAGGAGAGGGTGACTCGATAGTCCACGGTGTGTGGTAAATTTGGTTAAGGGGTGTGTAGCGGATGGACCTTAGGATTGGGTTGGGTTTCATATTGCATGGTTTTGTTATAAATTGATTTGGAAATGGGCCAAGCCCAATATGGAATATAAATAGGTATGTTGTGTGAACATACGTGGAAATGGGCCAAGCCCAATAATCAGTGGATTAATGAGAAAAGGGCCGAGCCCAGTACTTGAATGTGGATTGAATGTGGGCCAAGCCAGTTGTGGTAATATCTAAATAATTATATTTATATGTTGCATTTGATAATTGGGGTTGAACTTGGCTAGCATGTGGGTGGATATCGATGGTTTAATTACACTTTGAGTCATTATGACTCACCAATTATTTATCCAACATCGCAGGTAACTTGTTGATCGGACCGGGTCGTAGAGGATGCAAGGTGGCCCATGCAGAAGGAGATTTTTTTAATTATTTTTAAGTAATTTTAATACTAAGTGTTTTGTTTAATTTCGGTTGTAATAAGGGCCACTTTTGTTTTAAGTACTCTTTTTATGGATGACAAAATTTATATCGTACTTAGAAATAATTTTTACAAATGATTTTTCTTTTAATAAATTATAATAAAGTTTTAATTCAAACCAAGCGTATTATTTAATAATTTTTTTAAATGGAATTACTTCCCGGAAATAAACAAAATTTTCAAGTTTTATTCTAAGGACAAGGATTTTCAACCGTCATTCCGCAGTGACATAACCAGATCCGGTCAAGACTCGTGGGCCGGGTTTGGGGATGTTACAGATAGAACGGTGAAAGAGTTTTTTGACATCTTTTTTGAGGAGCTTTAAGGATTGCCTCCGGATCGGGAAGTGGAGTTTGGCATTGAGTTGTTGCCAGGAACGGCTCCGGTGTCCATTGCTCCTTACAGAATGGCGCCGAAGGAGCTAGTGGAACTTAAAGCTCAAATTCAAGAGTTGTTCAATCGTGGATTTATTCGACCAAGTGTGCCACCGTAGGGAGCACCAATTTTATTCGTTAAGAAAAAGGATAGGTCGATGCACATGTACATCGATTATACACAATTGAATAAGTTGACGATCAAGAACAAGTCCCCATTACCAAGGATAGATGACCTGTTCGATCAACTGCGGGGAGCTTCAATCTTCTCAAAGATAGATTTGAGATCGAGGTATCACCAGCTAAAAGTTAAGGAGGCAGATATTCACAAGACTGCGTTCCGAACTTGTTATGGGCATTACAAGTTCTTAGTGATGCCGTTTGGGTTGACAAATGCATCAGCTGCATTTATGAACATGATGAACCGAGTCTTCCAACCCTATCTAGACCGGTTTGTGGTGGTGTTCATAGATGACATCTTGGTATACTCAAAGATAGAAGAGGAGCACAATTCGCATCTACGGGTAGTATTACAGATATTAAGAAGAAGCAACTGTATGCCAAATTTAGTAAGTGTGAATTTTGGTGAAGGAGGTGACCTTTTTGGGGCATGTTATGTCTGATGAGGGAATTAGAGTTGATCCCCGAAAGATTGAGGCTGTATTGGATTGGAAGCCACCGAAGTCAGTCGTAGAAATTCAAAGTTTTCTAGGTTTGGCTGGGTATTACAGGCGATTCATTGAGGGGTTTTTGTTGATTACTGCACCCTAACTAAGCTGTTGCGTAGGGAGTATTGTTTGTGTGGTCAGATAAGCAGAAAGAGAGCTTCGAGAAATTGAAGAAGATTCTAAAGAAGCACCAGTATTGATTTAGCCTGAGGCTGGTAAAGAGTTTATCATTTATTGTGATACATCACACACGGGCTTGGGATGTGTATTGATGCAATGGGAAAAAGTGGTGGCTTATGCATCTCGTCAATTAAGGCCGCATGATGTGGACTATCCCACTCATGATTTGGAGTTAGCTGCAGTAGTGTTTGCTCTGAAAATATGGAGACACTATCTTTACGGGGAGAAGTCGATTATCTACATAGATCATAAGAGTTTGAAGTACCTCCTTACCCAGAAGGAGTTGAACTTAAGACAGCAGAAGTGGATAGAATTGTTGAAAGTTTATGACCGCTCAATCGAGTATCATCCAAGAAAAGCTAACGTAGTGCCAGGTGCATTGAGTCGTAAGGTGATATCAAATTTGAGAGCGATGTTCGCTCATCTCAGCCTTTATAAAGATGGTAGCTTGTTAGCTAAACTTCAAGGGAAGCCTGCATAGGTAAGTCAGATTAAGGAAAAGCAGTTGTTAGATAAAGTGTTGGGTTATCGACTTCAGCAAGTGGAAAGTGGTGAGAAAGGGGATTTTGGATTAAATAGTGATGGAGTATTGTGTTTCGTGGAAGAGTTTGTATGCCCAAGGGTTCAGAATTGAGACAAATGATTCTACGTGAGGCGCATAGTAGCCCATATGCTATGCACCCCGGAAGAAATAAGATGTACCGAGACCTCCGTGAGCAGTATTGGTGGCCAAGGTTGAAAAGGGAGGTTACCGACTTCATGAGCAAGTGCTTGACATGTCAGCAGGTGAAGGCGGAACATCAACTGCCTTCAAGGTTGCTATAACCGATGAAAATCCCACTATGGAAATGGGAAAGGATAACGTGGGTTACCCTTAACGCCTACTGAAAAAGATTCAGTATGGGTGATAATGGATCGGTTGACGAAGACTGCTCATTTCCTACCTGTTCGTACGGATTATTCATTACAAAAGTTGGCCAAGTTGTATGTAGCAGAAGTCATGAGGTTGCATGGGGTACCAATGTTTATCATATCAGACAAGGATCCCAGGTTTATGTCACGATTTTGGAAGGCTTTACATGAAGGTTTGGGTATAAGACTAAATTTTAGCACCGTGTTTCACCCACAGACTGATGGTCAGTCGAAGAGAGTAATCCAGATTTTAGAAGACATGTTAAAAGGCTGTGTGATCGAATTCAGGGGTAGTTGGGAAGATTTTCTATCATTTGCAGAGTTTGCATACAACAATAACTATCAATCCAGTATCCAGATGGCACCCTACATGGCATTGTATGGTCATAGGTTTCGTACTCCTACTTATTGGACTGAGCTGGGGGAGTGACAATTATTGGGTCTAGAGTTGATCTCAGAGACGGAAGAAAAAGTTAAGGTAATTCAGGCTCGGTTAAGAGAAGCTTCTGACAGATAGAAATTGTACGCGGATCTGAAGCGGAAGGAGATAGAGTTCTCTATAGGTGATCAGGTCTTTTAGAAGGTCTCACATTGGAAAAAGATCTTTAGATTTGGATGGAAGGGCAGGTTGAGCCCTAGGTTCATCGGACCTTACCATGTATTGAAACGTGTTGGGTCAGTGGCTTATCTGCTTGAGTTACCTCCGGAGTTAAGTTAGATACATAGTGTATTCCATGTCTTGATGTTAAGGCGTTATCGCTCAGATCCGTCTCATGTTGTGCCAGTGGAGGAAGTTGAGATAAGACCTAACTTGTCTTTTGAGAAAGAGCCAGTACAGATTTTAGATCTGGATATTAAGGTGCTGAGAAGGAAGTTGATTCCATTAGTCAAAGTATTATGGCATAACCACGTGTCAGAAGAAGCTGCATGGGAGCCAGAAGACACAATCCGCAACAGTACCCTCATCTCTTTTAATCAGGTAAAATTTCGAGTCCGAAATTTCTTTAAGGGGATAGAATTGTAACATCTTGAAATTCAGAATTTTATGTTTTGCATTATATCATGCGATAGGCTAGTTAAAAATGTTAATTGTGTATGTTTAAGGGTCCTAAGAAAGCTTAGGGTTAAGTTGGACCTTAGTAAAATTTTTGTGTTTATACACTTTAAGGAGAGAAGGTAAGTGGCATCAATGCTTAAGGAAATAAGAGTGTATTTTGCTAGCATAAGTGAAGCACATGGTGGAGTGGTTGGCGTCATAAGGGAGCATGGAAGGGGGACTGTGTTTGAATCCCACCCATTGCAAATTTTTGGATTAATTTTTTTTTATGTTAATGGTAAGTGTTGGCCATGGCATCAAAGAAGGAAAGGAAAACTTTCTAATGATGGAAAGAAGACTAAGAAAATAAGGTAAGGAGGAGTATAAGGAAAGAAATCAAGGAAAGGGATAAGTGAGGGGACATGTTGGCCGATTTTGTGGAAGGTGTTTTGAAAAGAGTTTTTGGTCAATCTTGATCCTTTTGGTAAAGGGATACACGTTTTTGGTAGAGGGATTGTGAGAGCCAAATTTTTCCTATAGTCTTTTGCAAATTTTTGCTTGAAAGGTATTGTTTCTTTTTAACATTTTGGTATTTTCTTTTCCAACTTCTTTTTCTCTTGTTTTGGCCGAAACACTCTAGCCATTTGTTCATCTTTCTTTTTCTTTGTTTTGTTGTAACCCTCAATTCATTTTGGTTCATCTTCTTTTTGTTGTTGTTAGCCGAAACTATCTAGCATTCTTTTTCTCCATCCCTTCTTTTCTATTTGACATTTCTTCAACCAATCTCACTTTTCTTAAATCGACATTACCTTGTGACCGAATTTTCTTTGTTCAATTCTCTCCATAGACGAACCTATTAACACCTTACCTCTTCACTATTTCTTTTTCTTTTGTGTTGGGCACTCTCTTCTTGTTCGAATCAGTAAGTGACCATTTTTCCTCTTTTTATTTTCATTTTCTTTTCTTCCTAACCGAATATGTATGTCCATCACTATATGACTATTACACTTTGTTTCTAAATCGAAACATCACTCTCCCCTACACTCTCATATTATGATCAACTCTTTTTCGTAGTGTTCTAGTGGGTGGCTGAATACCACATCCTTGTAGATTCATCCGCAGTCATAAGCCAATCGGTGGAAGTTGGATCTATTATTGTCAAGGTAAGGGATTTCTTTAAGGTTCATCTTGATATCTCTCAATACTTGGTTATACCGTTAAAACAGATCGATGGATTTGACTAATCTATTATTTTAGGGACTAAATCACTCGTTCTTCTCTATTCATTGATCCTTCAGAAGTGGTGGTAAGTCGAAACCTCTCCTTAGATAACTACTTTCTATCATAGTAGTATTATTCTAACCGAGACTTTTCCAATGGAGGCAAGTGGTAGCGATTTTAAAAGAAAGGCGGTAGGAGGACAAAAAGAGAGTGGATTTACAATTACTACTCCTAAGTTCAAGCGTAGGGCGGTACCGGCAGTTCAGGATTTCCCATCGGGTTGTGGACCATCATCCGGTGAGAATAAACAAATCGTGGTCATTCACGATACTAAGGGTAAGCATTTCATTAGATCTTCTAATTTAGATTTAGATTAATAAAATCTCGTTTGTTGGTTAATCGAGTGTAATGGTGATTTAGGTGCCGACGATTAAGAAGGATTAGTCCTTACCATAATCAGGTTTGTAATCTCACACTGAAATCCCGTAGATTCGTGACTCGATATCATGTTAGAAAATATATCGTTATTATTTACAAGGCTAAAAATTGTAATATGGTGTAAATCGAGTAACTTGCTTAAATTGCATTATTTCTAAGGATCTGTCAAAATCGATATTAAATTGCTAAATTACAAAAATGCCCCTATGGGCCGATTTACGAAAATGCCTTATGGGGCGATTTACAAAAATGCCCCTATGGGTCGATTTACAAATATGCCCCTATGGGCCGATTTGCTTAAATGCCTTAGTGGGCTGAATTATTAAATTACTTTAATGGGCCGATTCACCAAAATTGTTCAATAGATTAATGGTTGTTATTTGTATGTGGATATTTTATGTTACTATGTATGTTGCATCTTTACATATTGCATGGGATGGGAAAATTATATGGAGAGCAGTGTAGCCTGGTGGTATTGCCACAATTCATTTATTATCGTGCTTAACTATGGTTTTGGTGGCTTGACCACAAAAATATTATAAATGGCAGTTTGACTGCAAATTGGTGTGAGCGACGGGGTGGGTTAACTTGATCCCCACAGGTGTGATTGGCTGGTCGGGGGTGTGATGGATGGATGGGTTGGGTTGCATGCATTTACTTCATTTAAATATTGCTATGTAAATGGGCTTCGGTCCAAGATGATGCTATATGGGTTCAGGCCCAGTGGATGATGGTAAGAGGATTTTGCATTGAGTTCTAATAACTCACCCCTCCTTCTTAATCCTTGCAGGTAATACTCTGTGATGTGGACTTGGGCCATGGATGACTCGGTGGAGGCCATACTTTAGAAATGATGTTTTCGAACATTAGTAAACTTCTTTTCTGTTTTAATTCGTTACTTTTACTATTTTGGGTTTTAAAGTTGTAATAAGGCCTCTAGGATATTTTTATTTTGCTTTATGTTTAGTCGTACTTATTATCTTGCTTAAAATGTTTTAAATGGGGATTTTCTAAAATCATAAATAACGGTTTTCCAAAATTGATTAACAAATAGATTTCATAACAAACTTGGACAAATAATTTAACTTGGAGTTTCTTTCAAATTATCAACAATATTTTCAAAAGTTACGGTTTTAAAAGATCACTAGTTGAAATATCGATTTTTTAATCAGCCTTTCAAAGATTAGTAGTATTTTTATCAAATATTTCTAAACAAACTTGTTTTCTTAAACTATAACCAAATAACAACATCTTTATTAAGAATCACAAGTTCTTTACTCGTTTTCTTTGTGTGACATGCCAGATCTGGTCATACCGCATGGGCCGGGTTTAGGGTGTTACAAAGTCTATAAATATTGAATAGAAGAAAATAATGGAGAGCCATCATAGAATATTGAAGAAAACAACTCGAAAAACACCATTGGAGCCAACTCTGAAGCAAATTTCCATCAAGATTGAATAGCTTCTTTTAATTTCTTTTGAAGTGTTTATGAGTTTCTTTATTTCTTGTGGTTATTATGACTTTAAGATGTTTTTATACAAAATGATGAACTAATTCCATAGATACCTAGGGAAGATGAACCCTATGATGAATTGTATTATTTGATTTATGTTTTATGTAATAAATACTTTATTCTTGTTCTCAGCTATGTATGCTTATTTCTTGTCTTAATATTTTCGGGATATTAATTCATGTTTAATATGCTTAAATCAGCTTGAGAAAAGTCCCTTTTTTAAAAGTAGATCTAATATAATTGAGTGGAGTTGCATGCAATCCTAGAAATAGGACGACATAAATCTACTAGATTAGAGTCAAATCTAATAGGGGAATACATAGATCAAGTTAATATGATAATAGAGGTTTTAATTAGAAAGAGATTTCAATTAATCAATCTAGAGTCAGTTCCTCTTATTCTCGAAAGAGATATTAGCATAATTTAGGGATTTCTACAAATCAAGATAACAAGTGAATAAACCATTTAAATTAGATTCATAACAATAGATGAAGTCTAGTTGGATTCTTTCCTGGGTATTGTCTCTCTCATTGGTTATTACTCGGTTATTTTCCTGATTTATTTTTGTTGAGTTCTTTAGTTAAATTAATTTAGTAATCTTAGTTGAAAACAATCAACTTCCTCCTTTTCAAAGCATCCGACCCGATGCAATGTATTATGATATGTTTATCAATAGATAAAAATAGGAACAAATAATATACTTATAACATATCAATGTGGCAACAATAAATATGCTTTCAATTAACCACGATAATAGTAAAAAACATGTTTATCACAGATTTGATTATAACGGTAAATATAAGGCATGCTATTCGCATGATTACAAATACAAAAGCGAAAGACATATATGTGTACATAATCACAGTTCATGCATATATGTGATAATAATTCAATCAATCAAAGTATGGATTATAACTTTATTCGTATTATCAGTGACTCAATTGATTAAATTAAAACACTAAAATAGTTCGGGAACCATTCCGAGACTAAACTGAACAAAATATAAAATTTTGGGCAAAACTGTAAACCAGGGGCACATGCCCGTGTGCAATGCCTTAAATTGTATGGAGGGGTTACACGACGGTGTAATAGATTGAAGTCGTGTGGAACATGAAAAATTAAGCTACAGAGGAGACACAATCATGTGAAAGGTTCCAAGCCGTGTGAGAATCGAATATCCTAGGGTTTCAGGGGGGACATGGCCGTACATGCCCGGTTGACCCTATTTTGAGGCATGGTTTTGCTTCAATTCTCTTGTAAAAGAACACACACCTTTCAATGAGATCTTGAACGATGTCTCTCATGTTCAAATATGATCCGAGGTACTTGAATCTAGTCCTTCAAACGACACTTATGTAAGAATTAATGATGGATTTCAAGATAAACAAAGATTGTCGAAAGATTCGATAATAAATCAAGAAAGATTGTTTAATCATTTCACAAGATTATCATTAGATAGGAATTCTATAAAGATTTGAGATCAAACGTCGAGATTGTGAAGTATTTACTGATTCTTGACAACAATCAAAGAATGTTTCTACTAGCGAGTACAAATATGGTTGAGAAACGAGTTGAAATCGGGAATTGATTTTGATTCGGGAGTAAAAATAAATTTCAGCAATGGGGAAATATTAAAAAAGTAGGTGAAAAAGAAAAGGGGAAAGAAATAGGGAGAGAAGAAAAAAATTAGTTTAATTTGGAAAAGAAAACTATAGTTCAATTGTGATTAGGAAAAGGCTAAATACCTAGGTTTTTACAACTTTTGGCATACTTTGAAGGTACCAATTACAATTATACCTTGCAACATGTTCTTGTGAATTATGTAACACCCCAAAAATCATAGGGTTATTATAATACTCTAGAAGAACATATTTTTATGTATTAATTACATATTTATTTTGAGTATGATCCTACTAATTTGAGCTATTTATGGTTTTTATCTTGTAGGGACTAAATTAAAGGAAAAAGGAAATTTGGGGGCAAAAAGTGTGAATTTGAAGATAAATTGGGCCAGCATGCGAAGTAGGAGAGAAGTGGTGCCAAAAATGCAAAGTATGGAAGATTTTGGAGCAAAAATGCAAAATAAGAGATTTTATAGCACAAGACTCTATTTTAATTCCAATTATATTAAGATAATTATTAAGGATAATTATTTAGATTTAATTTTAGTATTTATCTTTATTTATCCTTATTATCTTTTATTTATCTTTTAGAGTTTAATTAGGAATAGACTAGGTTTTCTAGTAGTATAAATAGGGGATGGATTGACACAAATTTGACTCATCCTATTCTGTAAACATTCCTCTCCCAAGAAAGTTTAGCCTTTTGTTCTTTCCATATTTTTCAATAAAAATCTCATTTCCATTACATTTATTTTTTTCCCCAAAAATCATGAGCCACTAAACTTATCTAGCAAAAGGTTGTCAAAAATCCCCAAAAGGGTTCATGAGGCTTAGAATCCGCGCTTAGCCTTCTCAACAAGTATTCATCGTTTCTCCGCATTACGAGGCTCTGACGCTTCCGTCCATGTCCCTTAAAAAGTGATCTTTTCAACTTGTGTAAGGAATGGCCGCTTTGTATGTTTTAGGAAGGTTGCATAGTTGGTTTGTTAGCTTACTGCGTTAAAGGTTGGCGAGCCCAAGAGACAAAATGGCGTGGCATTCGCCATTGAGAAGTGATGATCTAGCATAAAATGGTCCCACAAAAGCGATTGTTGGCTAGAGTCAGGTTCCTCTAGATCATAAGTCTAAAATCTTGGAGCTGGTGGTCGTAGGCACCCTCTTCCACTATAACTGGCTTATTCTATTTGAGAAGGATCACCTAAAAGTCGAGGATTGAACCCAAGGCAGATTGAGACAACCGGAGGTTGGAATCTCTCCATAAGAACTATTTTTCCTCAACTCTATTATTTTAATTTTAATTTTCGTAATTTAATTCAATCAAAACTTTTAATTCTGTTTTTTTTTATTTTTTTCCAGATCAAAACTTTTAATTCTGTTTTTTTAGTTTTTTTTCAGGTACGCAGGTTTTCTTGGGAACGACTCTGTCTGGGATTTTGAGGAACAAACATTTGTGTAAATTTAGTCCCTAAGGATTTGGCCCTACTTCCCTTATACTATTCTCTTTCATTATTTTATAGGGATAGGATATTTTTGGTGCTTTCAACGACACATCAAGTTAGAATTAGTAAAACCATCGAGAATTAAGCTTTAGTCTTGGTGGAAGAGAGCTTAGTAAACTCTTTATAGAGCCAAGGTTCAAGTCCCACTCTGTTCATTTTACCTCTTTTATTTTTAGCAACTTGGGAACAAACTCAAGCTAGTACATATATTTAATGTGGTAGAAAATGACCAAAAATAAGTCGTTGGTTCAGTTGTAAGACCTTAGTATATTTTCCCCTTGCACCAAGGTTCAAATCACACCAATTCCTTTCTATTTTTATTAATTTTGGTAGAATGGTTTAATTACCAAATCAGCCCTCTAAGGTTTGCTTAACCTAGCCATTTAGTACCTTCCTAATCATAATAGAATTTTGATTATCTTTTTCTATTTAGAATTTTTTTTCTCTCTTATTTAAATGCATCTCCTTCTCTTATTTTTCCCACTTTTCTTTTTTTTTTTTATAAAATTTTCATATTCCTTTTCTAGAAATTTATTGTTGAATTTTGAACCCAAATTCCACCTCATTCAATCAGTTCTTCGTATTGTTTTAGCATAACGTTGTCAATTCTGCTCTAACGTGCCAAGATCTGTAAGCATTCTTGTTTCTAATTTCGTAGAACCCTAAGGATTCTAGAATAAAATCATTCTTGAAAATTTTCCAAAATCGATTTTTCAATCTTTTATGATTTTTCAATCTTTTGTCGATCAAAAGACCCGTTGTAGGTATCCTAGATCAGATTTGGACATGAAGATCGTCGTATGAGACCCCAGAAGTCAGGTGTATGATCTTTTACAAGAAAATCGAGGCAAAAATGAACCCAACCCAGACCACATGGCCTGCCATGTGGTTATGTGGGCTACCCGTGTGGACCACACAGCCTCTCACACGGCCATGTGGTACTAAAACCCTAGGATTTTTGCTTCTCACACGGCTTGGTCACACAATCGTGTCTCTTTTGTACCTTAATTTTTGTATTTTCCACACGGTCTCAATTTGTTACATGGCCATGTAACCCTTCCACACGAACTGAGCCATCCCACACGACCATGTGCCCCTGTTTCTTAAATTTTATAGTTTTGCCCATAATTTTATGTTTTGTACAGATTAGTCCCTAATGGTTTTCCAATTATTTTTAGTGTTTAATATATGTAATAAAGTCCTCGATAGTATGAATAATGCTCAAATCCTTGATTTAAATGATTGTATTAATATTAAATATATACCTAATTTCATGAACTATGGGTAATCATGTTTATTGTATCTGTACTTACAATTTTTTGCATAACACGCCTTAAGACACCGCTAAATTGAGCCTTTCAAGAATATATGATTTTGACACTAAATTAATTGATTGAAAGCATATTTAGTATTGCAATATTTGATTATTTTTAATCATAATATATGTTTTGTTATGATTTGTTTTAAGCATGCCTTATTTTGTTGCATGGGTTAGGACGATTTGTAAGGAAGAAAAGTTCTGGCAAACTATAAATCGCAAATCTAGTGGTTCATCCACATATTATCTGGAAACTTTTATCTTCAAAAATGTTGTGTATTCACAACCATCTGATAGTGTATTAGTTTGCAACCTTGGTGGTTCACCCACCCATTATCTAGCAACTTTTATCTGCAATTATATTGTGCATTCACAACCGTCTATTAACGTATTAACCTGCAACATTTTGTGGTTCATCCACAACTTGGTGTGTACATATGGACGAGTTTTGGGGAACTCATATGGTGTGTAGCGGTGAGGTAGGATCTTATCTGTTAAACCAAATATGTTTGCATTCGTAAAGCATGTACTTGAAATTCTGAAAATTTATGATATGATATGGTATATGTGTTTTTTCGTATACATTGTGAAAACTATCATGTTATTTTAATATACTAAATTTGCTAAATGTGATTTAAGCTATGTAATTTGAATTAATATGCTTATCAGTTGCCTTGGTTGTCTTGTGATGGAACTCACACTAACCTTTCATAGCTCACCCCCTTATTTTCTATCTTTTCAGATAACCCACAAAGTTAGGACGTGGATTCGACATTCGGAGGGCTCGGTTTGGAATATTGATTTCTATATAAAGGATTTTAGACCGATTATTTTATAATTATGGTTATTTGAAACTATATTAATATTATTGTGGCATGGGACTTAGTTTATGATTTTTACTTAGGCATGCATGACATTTAAATCATTTAGGCTATTAGAATATGAATTTTACCTAATTATGCATGAAAAATGGTTCTAATTCTGACATTTAAATCATGAAATTTAAACTTAATTGCTCTTCTTAAAAATCTTGAGTTTTTTGAAAAAAGACCAAAACTTCCTTCTAAAATAAACAAATGTTTAAATTAATTGTTTTAAAACTCTGATAATTTTTCCAAGCCATTTCAGTGGCCGATGTAATCTCTCGAATTCAGGTCTAACGTCTAGGCCAGGTTAGGGAGGTTACAAAGTAACTACAGTAAAGTTTTTAGGTATCCAATCAAGGCACTAAGGCAAACTTTTGAAAGAAATACAAGCCACACTTAATTTTAAAATTTAACATATATAATCTTTTGATTTGATACCTATACTTTCATAAAATGTTTAATGTGATATTTGAACTATCAATATGTGCTTTATTATGGTACTTGATATTAACACCGTTAGTGAATTACTAAACCAACCAATGAAATTCGACATGTAGAATTTTTTTTTCCATATCATCAAGTCTACATGGATAATATAACATTAGGTAAAAAACTAAGTAAAACAAAAAAATTAAATTTAAAAAAAAAAACTAAACATATGGTTAATAAAAAGCTTAATGGTTTAGAAGTCCCTCAAACTTTTTGAAAAAATCAACTAAGCACCTACAGCCTTTTTGCACCCAATTGAACCCCTAAATTAACAAAACTAGCCAAATAGATCATTCGAATAATGTTGACCGCTACAACGCTCATGTGATTGTTAACGGCGCTGACGTGGCACTCCATGTCAAAAATAATTGCTGACGTGGTAGCTGTCACACATCAACAAAAATAAAAAAATTTTAAAAATAAAAAATTAAAAGGAATATTTAATTTTTCACTAGAATGAACTTGGACATATTAGTGTCCAGATTCATTCATTTCAAAGCTTAATTTCTTTTAAAAATTTGTTTTTTAAATGTTTTTATAAAATTTTAAAATATTATTAAAATTTATAAAAATTAAAATTAATAAAACCATTCAAAAGTTAGGTCCGAATGAATACGGACATACTATATAATTTTAATTTTATTAATAATACGTGTAAAGGTTTTTTAAATGTAGGAATATATCTAATAAAAAAGTGTATCAATTATTTTATTACAAGTGTAGCATAAAAGGTGTATCAATTATTTTATAGCCTAAAATTTTAAATAATTGAATATATCCATACATTTAAAAAATTATACAAACGATTAATATAATTAAAATTATTAATATTTATTTTATAAAATATTTTATTTTTATACATCCTAAAAGTACCAATAGAATTAAAACATTGATACACATATCAATTTCTAAGGAGTATTAATTTTAATTTTTTAAACTTTATATAATTTATAAAATTGTCTTGAATGAATCTAAGCATATGGTTGTCTAGATTCATTCGGACTTAATTGTTAAATAGTTTTTATTAATTTTTAAATTTTATTTAAAATTTTATAAATTTTAATAATGTTTTAAAATTTATAAAAATTTAAAATTTAAAATATTTTTAATTTTAAAAGAAATTAAGCTTTGAATCAAATGAACCGAGACAACTATATGTCCAGGTTCATTCAATAAAAATTAACTATTACTTTTGGTTTTGGTTTTTTATTTTTTGTTGATTTGAGCAACTGTCGCTGACATGGAATGCCACGCCAGTGTTCTTAAAGACCATGTGAGCACTATAACTGTAACCTCCCCAACTTGGTCTAGACGTTAGATCCAAATTTGAGATATTACATTAGCCACCGAGATGGCCCAGTAAGCTATCGAAGTTTATAAAATAGTCATTTTATGTAACATCCTGATTTAGGGGTTGGTTGTAATTTAATTATTTTCATGTGCTTGCTTGAAAAGAAATGAATATTTTGATTACTAGACATGTTTTAGGGTCTAGTGATAACCTCGGGCTAGGCCTGACTTAGGGCTAGAAGTTTTTTTGGCACTTGAGAAGAGGAAGCTAAGTGAATGAGGCTTTAAAAATTATTTGGTGCAAAACATGACACAAGAGATCATGTGATAAGGTGGCTTGGGACGCAATCTTAAGGGCTTGGAAGGTGGCGTCAAAGGGGAGCTTCAAGGGAAGAGGTTCGAATCTTGGTAGTCACAAGGGGGATGTGTTTTATTTTTTGGGGCTTTTGGCGTTAAAGGAAGGGGGCTAAGCTTAGGGAGGCTTTAAAAGATTTTTGTGGGTGAGGTTGGACATGAAAGTTGAGTTGATAAAGTGGCTTGGGGCCTTGGTGAATGCCGCCCAAGCAAGGGGGAGGAGGACTCGAGTTCGAGTCACGGTGATAGCATAGGGGTTTTTCTTTTATTTTTGCAAGTTGGCGCCATGGAGAGGGAAGTGTTGGACGGCAATTGGGACTTTGGAAGGATAGGGATAAACATCATTTTTTTTATTTTATTTGAAGAAGTGATTAGATAAAATTTATCAAAAAGGGTGAGAGTTGGCCGAAGGTGGGATTGTAGGCAAAGGAGGCTATCGGTTTTGGGAGCATAGGTATAGCCGAATGTCTCCCCCCTAAACTCATTTGATGCTTATTTCTTTTCTCTCAAGTACCTAGCCGAATTCTTCATCTCCCTCATCTCTTTCTCTTTTATTTTGTTCTTTTCTTTCTTGAAACCATAAAGCCAAAAACACCATAACCAAACCCTTACCCTTGTTTTGTCGTTCTCTTCTCTCAAACCCTCTGCCAAATTCCTTTTCTTCCACTTTATTGATCTCTTCATCCTCAAACATCTACAGAAAGGGGGCCAAAATTTCAGTCTAGTTCTCTTGTTGGCCGAATCTCTTGGTAAGGATAATCTTTTCTTTCCTTGACCAATTTTGTGTAGTGACTAAAATTCACTACTCTTCTATCTTCTTTCTCCATTCTAGATCTTAGTGTTAAAAACTCTGTTCTTGTTCTTTGAAGGAGCCGAAAACTATTGACATCAATTAGGGGTGCCGAATATTGGTGTGATTTGCCGAATCCATCTTTAAGGTAAGGGTGCGGCAACTCTTTTTCCTCTTTCGGGATTTATGTTTTGGTCGAATGGCCTTTAAGTTCTCTAATGAAGTGATAAAAGTCGATTGTAGGGAAGTTTATTACCGAATTCAGGGAGCCTATCGGGATTTGATTCTTCAAGGTAAGGCATATATAATATTCGGCCAAGGGCTTTGAATATGGATTTCTGTATTAAGTCGAATCTGACATATGGTGTGTAGGATCTCGACTACTCAAGGCACAAGTAGCAATTTTGGGATTTTGATTCGTTTTGGTAAGTTATAAATAGTTTCGGCCAAGGGCCATTTGTTAAAGAATTTATGTCTAATGCCGAAACTAATATGTACCATATAAGGATCTCAACGATTTTAGGAATAAGTGCAGTTTCGGGATTTGGTAGGAGACCAAATCGGCAACCAAGGTGAGTGTTATTTCGAGTACGACATATCCTTCGAGATTATTTGGTTTAGCTGAATAAGGCCTCTTTGGATACTAACCTATAGTGGCCGAATGTAGGGCAATACGGGATTACGTTCGGGATTTCTCCTTAGATCTACGATTAGACAGGTGTGTAAACTCTTACACACTTTATTAGCATAGACTGTTTATTATGTTGCTGTATAACCTCTCGTGTTGTGACTTTGCCTTGTGGGCATAAGCTTGGATTCCGGGTAAGTCCTCTATTACGTGATCTATGATGTATGTTTGTGCATGCCATCATATGATGTTGAATGTTATGCTATACATAAATGCATGATATATGGGATTATGATATTTGTTTTGTGAGCATGATGATGGTGGGATTGATGAGAGGAGGGGGATGATCTCTATGGACTGTCACCAGTGGTTTTGACCACAAGATGGGTTGGCCCCATCAGATTTATTGTGACTTCGGTCACCAGTGGTTTTGACCACACTGTTGTTAAATTGTGACTAAGTCCCAGTGGTTTGGTACCACCAGTGGTTTTGACCACATATTGATAAATCGTGACCTATGGTCATCAGTGGTTTTGACCACACGATGGGTTGGCCCCATCACTTGATTTGTGACTCTAGTCACCAGTGGTTTTGACCACCAGTGGTTTTGACCACACGGGGTAGTTAAAGGAGTACGGATGGTTAGTTGGGTTGCATGTTTGCATGTCTATTAATAATTTGTGTATGAGTTGCACTTAGGGTGGGGATTTATACACCGAGTCTTGGTGACTCACCCTTCTCATATTATTTTGCGATGAGTAGATCGCGGAGATGGAGTAGGAAGGACTCGGCTGACCATGCTTGTTCTTTGGATTTGGAATTTTATTTGATTCAGTTCAAGTTTATTTATTTTCTAAATTTTTAATTTGGGTTGTAATAAGGCCGCTAGTTTATTATTTTGGTCGTTTACATAGTTGTTTTTACTTTACTTATACTGTATTACAAATGAAATTATAAAATGTTAAGTGAATCGGTTAAAAGCAACAATTTCAAATTAAGTAACTTTTACGAGTTTTCAAAGATGTTACCATCGGGTAGCAAAATTCACCCAGTTAACAATAACCCTAATGACTTTAAAATTTTAAATGACCAAATGTTTTCAAAGGTTTTCAACTCAAAAACAATCCCTCCTGAGTTTTATCAAACACTGTTTTATAACCTTAACAGTATTTTCAAATTTTCACCAGAAAATCAAAATCTTTCAAAACGTTTTTACTCCGTGACATACCAGATCCGGTCAAGGCTCATGGGCCGGGTTTGGGGTGTTACATTTTACAATTTTTTTTATTTTTAGAAGAAAACTTAGTTAATTACCAATTTATTTATTATTTAAAATATTAATTATAATTTAATAGCAAAAAAATTAACACCTAGCTTAGTTTTAATAAAAGATTGTATCTCATGCATAGATAATTAAGTTTCCTAATTTTAATAACCTAAATCAATATTAAAGGTCATGTATGATGAATAATCCCTAAAAAAAACTCAAGTCCCATGCCACAGTTTAAATAAAATATTATAGTGTCTGAATAATCAAAATATCAAATAATGAACCTAAAATATTTTAACAAATAAAATTGAGTCGAGACCCTCCGAATGTTGTGTCCGTGTCCTACCCTGATGGATTATCTATAAGGAAGAAAATTAGAAGGGGGAGTAAGCTATGACGCTCAATGTGAGTTCAATCGCAAGAAAGTCAAAGCAAAAGTATAAGCATATGGAAATATGTCATACAGAAATAATTTACAGTGGCAATATCAAGATATCAATGTTTCAGATTATTCATCAATATGCATATGTATATATATATAAATACCGTATCAAGATTTCTAGTTTTGTATGCACATGTTTTTACGGATGCCATATAGTTTCAGTTTTAACATAAAAGATCTTACCCCACCGTTACACACCACAAATGGGAGTTCCCCTTAACTCCAACCACCAATACATCGAGTTGTGGCTTAGCCACCAAAAGTTTGCAGGTAAACTGCCAATGGTTGTGGACACACAAAAAAACACCGCAGATGGAATTTGCTTATGGCTGTGGGTATACAACAAAATAATGCAAGTAAAATATGCCATTGGCCGTGGATGCACAACATGATTTCAGGTAATAACTATCGATGGGTTGTGGATGCATAAAAAGATGTCGTAGATGGAATCTTCTTATGGATGTGGGTACATAACAAGAACATCGCAGATAGAATCTACCATGGCTGTTGATACACAACAAAATAATGTAGATAAACTGTCAATACTTCATCCGCACATATCGTAAACAGATCAATATAGTAACATTTAATATGCTTTTAACAGAACCATACGGTAGCAACCATTATGCTTATAATATTTTGATATAGTGGAAAATATTATGCTTATAGCGGATTGATTCAGTTAGCAAAAGGCATATCATATGTTCATTTTAACAGTAACATAAGGTAGGTTGTACTTACAATCACAAATACATATACCATAGACATGTATATATAATTCATAATTTATGCAAATATATATAATATTAATTTAGTCATTAGACCATGGATTCTAACCTTATTCATATCATCAGAGACTAATTGGATAAAATAGAACATTAAAAATAGTTAGGGAACCATTCAGGGACTAAATAGAACAAATTATAAAATTTTAGGCAAAGTTATAAATTCTAAAAAATAAGGGCACACGGCCGTGGCCAGGCCGTGTTGTAATATCCAGGATTTAGGGGTTATGCATTTTCACTTGAATGAATGTAATTGCATGCTTGAGTGTGTTTTGAATGTGTTTTGGGGCTTCAGGAACCTTGGGTTGTAGGTAGAAGCCTTAGAAAAATAATTGATTTTAAGCCTAAAAAGGGGAACTAAGGGAGCTAGGCCTTAAGGAGTTTATTGTGTGGCTTAGGACACAAGAACTAAGTTGGTAAGGTGGCAAAGAGGCACCACTTAGGGCCTTGTGAGGTGACGCCATAGGGAGTGTAAAGGGGCCTAGGTTCGAGCAGCAAGGGAAGCATTTTTGAGCTTTTATTTTTCAGCAATGAGGTGCAATGGTGGACGGCACAAGGACTCTGAATGGATGAAGTATAGATTGGGTCTGACAGCTTAAGGATTCGGCTAAGTAGGAGTGAAAAGGGGGATTTGGATGAGGGAGGAAGAGTTGGCCGAATGGAGGGGTCTTGTTGTGGCATTTTCGGCCAGGAGGGAAGCGGCTAGGCTAGGGGATTTAGGTGCCAAAACAAGGGAAGTGAGAGGCCATTTTTCTCTCTTTTCTTTTCATTTGTGCCTCTGCTGAAATTCTACTTCTCATTTGACCAAAAACCAAAAGTGAAATTGTGCATCTTCTCTTTTCCTCTTATTCTGCTAAAGCCTAAAATCTTCTTCTTCTTTTTCATTCTTGCTGAAACTCCCTTCATCTCTTTTCTCTAAACCAAAGCCAAATACCATTTATCTTTCTCCTATTCTCTCCTTTCACTTTGGCCAAATCTCCATAGTTTTTCCTAAAGCCATTTCCGAAATCTCTCAAACTCATCCCTTCTCAGTTTTTGGCCGAATATCAACCAAGCAGAAATCTTCCTTGATTTCTTCTCTAATCGGTTTGGAATAGGTAAGTCTGTCATGATCGAATCTCCACTATTCTCCCTTATTTCTTCTCTGTCGACATGTGTAGGACAAAAGCCGAATTTCAGCATTTGTCTTGACTTTTAATCAACCATGCAATTGGTTTCTTTTAGGATCCTCGAGATTTTAAAGCAGTAGACCGGAGTCATCTTTTCCCTGTCAATAGTTTTTGGTAAGTCAGTGGTAAGGTTTCGTACTGATTCAATTCGTCTCTTAGTTATCTGAAAAGCCAAAGGCTAATTGTTTGTATGTATTAGTGCCTGGCCGATTGGAAGGGAGGTGCACTATGTAGTTTCGGGATTTTGTTGGTAACCAAATTGGCATCAAGGTAAAGATTATGGTTACGTTAACCCTTCGAGATTTACTGTATAGCCGAATGGCCTCTTTGCTAATGTTCTTAGTGTTGGCTGAATATAGGAAAGGGGATCTAGTGCATTAGATCGAGATTTTTGGGATTCAGTGATCGCGTTAGTAACCAGGTGTGTAACTCTACACTAAATTCCGATAGATTAATAATAATAATGTTAAGCATGTGTTAATAAAGTGACGAATAAACATGGCTAAGGGTACCATTTAATGGTATAGTGTATTCAGGTACGTTACCCCTTAATACTCGTTAATAATGTTTATTAACATTGATATGAAAATATGTGGAATTCTGTTATGATTTTGGGGTAAGGTAAATTGCATGATAATTGTATGTTTTGTATGTTGCATGGGCATATGGGTGATTATGTTAAAGGGGAAGTGTTCTGGTGGTTTTTACCACATTATCTGGTGACTTGTGTCACATATTATGAATCTGGTGACTGTCACATTATTTGGTGGCTATGCCACAATTATAAGGGTGATGTGCGATGATTGCAATGATCGCCTTCGATGGTGTGTAGCGGATGGAGGGTCGATTTAGTAATCCCCACGGTGTGATTGGTAGGTACGGGTGATGTGTAGAGGTTGGATATCTAGGTGGGTTTGGGTTGCATCATTGTCCATATTTGTATTATGTGATTTAATATGCCATGATTGTTTGGGAGTCTGTGACGGTTGTTACACACTGAGTCTGTTGACTCACCCTTCGTGGGCTAACATTTTGCAGATGACGCTCAGTAAATGGACTGGGTCGGCAAGGACTTAGTGGTGGCCATGCTCAACTTAGCAATTTTGGGTTTTTCTTATTAAGTTTTTTTGATTTATTTTGGGTTATGTTTTGATGTAATAAGGCCATTATCATTTAGCTGTTTAATTTATGCGTTTTAAGTTTTTATTATGATGCGAACAACATCGAACAAAACGATTAAACATTTTTTTTCGTAAAACAACATCAATTGTTTTGTCACCCAAACATCTATGGTTTCCAAGTTAATAATAATAAACTCTAAAATTCAGTATTTATTTAGACTTGTAATTTCTAAAGATATGAAGATAACGTTTTAATACAAAAATAAATTACAACACGGTTTTCAACTTGAGAACAATCCAAATCTACTTTCTTCAAAACCACCAAGATTTTTAAGATGTCATAACGAAATTTAACTACGCTTTACTCAAGAAGCATGCCAGATCCGGTCAGGGCTTGTGGGCCGGGTTTGGGGTGTTTCACGTGTAGGATGCTATAAATCGTGTAGAGGGGTTACACTGTCGTATGGCCGGGCTGTGTAACAGACTGTGGCAATGTGGAAATTGTAAAATCAAGTTACAAAGGAGACATGACCGTGTGGCAGGCCATGTGGAGGGTTCTTGGTGGTGTGAGATTCGAACTAGCCTAGGGTTCTAGTTACATATGGCCATATGAGAGGCCGTGTGGCCCTAATTTGAAGCGCGATTTGCCTTGATTTGCTTGTAAAAGAACACATACCTTTCACTAGGATCTTGACCCATATTCCTTACACTTAAATCTGGTCCGATACACCTCAAACGGGTCCTTTAAATGATAATTTCACACGAGTTAACGTTTGATTTCTTAGATTTATCAAGATTCATCGATATTAATGAAAGATTTGTCAAGAACCGTGAATGATTGATTAATTGTTTTGAAAGATTAATATTCGATAGAAATTCTATGAAATTTTGAGGTTTAAACTTTAAAACAAGATGTACTTATCGAACTTGATAGAATTACGGAGACTATCAATGAATTCAACAATTGGTAGAAAATTGATTTATCGGGGTTTGATTTGATATGGAAAGCAAAATAATTTTAGCAATAGGAAGAAAACTTTGATGCAAAAAGAGGATGGAAAAGAAATATGAGAAGAAATAGGAGAGAGAAAAGAATTCTATTTAGGGTTTGAAAAAATAAAAAAATCGTGTCTAATTAGGAAAGAATAAACTAAATAGCTAGGGTTTTCAAATTTTAAGGGAGCTACGTGGTAATTTACCCATGTTGTCGAATATAAAAGGAAAATGGAGGGAGAAAATGGCATGGCTTGATCTTAGGGATAAAAAGGGAAAGGTAATGCTTAACCATTTAGGTTGCTGCCCATTCTTATTGAGTTTTTAATTCAAATAATATTTGTTTTAGTGTGGTTTTCAATCTAGTTTGTTGAAAATAAAAAGGTAAGAAATGAAAGAGGAGTGGATAGAACCTAGGACCTCTAAGGAGTGCTCTAACACCCTGAATTTAGGAGGTTAGAATAATTAGGTGTTATTGTATTAATCTAAAACAAAATCTGATTAGGAGGTCTAATTTGAAAATAGTGTGTTTTAATTAAATTAGGACTGAATTGGAAAATGAGTAAGAATAAATTAAAATATTAATAATGAGTCTTGACTATGAGTATTAATTATTATAAACTAAAATAGGAAAGTGTTAAAACTATAAAGTTAAATAAGTTAAATAAGTTATTAAAAGTATACACTAATAAAGAATAAGTAAGTTAAGCACTAAATAGATATGTACAATTAAATGACTAAAATTAGCATAAATTAAGCTTAATGTTAGTGGTTAAGAGCTTTTGAAATTATTTAAGAAGCTAAGTTCCAAATCTCACTTTTGCATTTTTCCTCTTTATTTTCAAGCCATTAAGGATGGGAACCAAGTTAGTGTAAGAATTAAATATGGTAGAAAAAGAATATGATATGGGCAGTAGCTCAATGGTTAACCTTACTCTTTTACGTAAACTCCTTCCTATTTTTTGTTGATTTCATTAGAATGGGTTAATTACCAAAATAGCCCTCTAAAGTTTGCTTAATCTTGCCATTTAGTCTTTATCCTAATCATAATAGGATTTTGATTATCTTTTCAAAACTTATCTATAATTCATATCTTATCCTTTTTCAAAATTCAAATAGAATTAGAATTCCATTATCTTTTTAAATACTTATCTTAATTTGAAATTCAAATTAATCCTTTTAAAAATCCTAATTAGAATTTGTCTTTCTTATTTCGATTATTATTTATTATTCACCATTTGTTATCTTATCATATTAAAACCCTAAACTCTCTCTATATATATCCTAGTTTTCTCTCATTATTCTCTGTCTTAAAACTCTTTTAAATCCTTACTGTCGAAACCATTTTAAAAGTTTTGAAAAAACAGGGATCGACTTACAAAAACGAAAACAGGAGTCGCCACCAATCCCTTTTTACTTAGGTGTGATTGGATCACCTTATAACACGTTTTATTTCAAAATGTTGATTTTGGTCCACGAAATACAAGAAAACGGGTTCGAGAGTCGGTTACGTACGAGGAAGGATTAGCACCCTCATAACGTCCAAAAATTGGTACCTAATTGATTAATTAATGTCCTTATGTCGAGAATTTGAAAAGATTTTAAAATCCAATTTTTTTGAAAGAATGTTTATATAACCCGTTTTGGGAATATTAAGACTCTTTTGTTCCAAAAGGATAAAATATCACATCCAATACGTTAGGGTGCGACATTTTAAACCCCGAAACTAAGATTGTTCTTTAATGTCCCAAAACACAAAATTAAAAGGATATTTAGTTATTTGGAAGTACGAAAAACGAAACCCAGCATGTTAGGGCACAATTTCTTAAACTTCCAAACACAAAACATTGCCTTGTTTTCTAAAATCCTTATCTCGAGATACCATAACGTCATATCCAATGAGTTAGGACACGACAATTTTGAATTCTCGAGAATAAGTTTTTATTTAATTTTTAAAAGAAAAGTAATAAGTTCTTTGGACTTGAAGAGGAAAATAGAAACCTGGTAAGTTAGGGTATGATTTCTTTCGAACCTTAGAACGCGGAATATTTGCTTATTTTGAAAATATAATGTGGTCGTAACGAAATGGAAAATGGGATTAAAATAAAATGTAAAACGATTTACAATGCTATCTTGTATAATAGTATGATAATGATAAAATATAATAACAATAATAAAAGTAGGAATAAAATACAACAAAGTAAAAGCAAGATAAATAAAATAAAATAAAAGAGAATTGCAACAAAAATGAAAGCTTTATACAATAATGAAAACCATAAAATGATAATAATAGTAACAACAAAAAATGTGATAATAATGTATATTAAAAATATTAGTGATAATAATAATAATAATAATAATAATAATAATAATAATAATAATAAAAGTAATAGTAAAAATAAAAATTGTATTAGTAATAATAAAATAATAGTAAGGATGTTAAAAAGTAATAATAATATAAAAATAATAGTAGTAGTAAAATAAAAATATATACAATAATTATAAAAATAATAATATATGTTAATAATAATAAAAATATATATAAAAAATAATGGTCACAAATATAATAATAGTACATATAATAATAATAATATAATAATAATAATAATAATAATAATATTAATAATAGGAGAATAATGACAATAGGGTATAATAATAGTAATATATACAAATAATGGTAATAAAAATATAATGATAATAATAAGTTAATTATAAATAAAATTTAAAAATAGTAGTAGTCAAATTAAAATAATAACTTTAATAGTAAAATAAAAAAATATTAATAAAAATAAAAATAACAATAATAATAAATATGAAAATAATGAATAAAATAATAATAATATCTATAGAAATAATAAATAAAAATAATGTTAAAAAATGGAAAAATAGTAAAAATAATAAAAGAAATAAAGAAGGGACCGAATTTAACTTAAAATGAAACTTTGGGGCGAATTTTAAAAGAAATAAGAAAAATGAGAGACCTATTCGAACGCGCAGATAACATGGAGGGACTAAAAGGGAAAATATTCCCTCCCTCCAAAACGCTGCATTTCAAGAGGGACTCAAATGAAAATCAAATAAAATTTAAGGGCAAAATTAAAAAATAAGGAAAACTTAATTATAAAACCATAAAAAAGCGGATGGGCTAAAATAGAAAATAACCCATTTTATAAAAACACGCAGATCCTCCTTGCGGGTCGGGTCACACGCGTGGGTCATAAGTGAAACGGCGTCGTTTTGGCAATATAGCTTAAGTCCAAAACGGCGCCGTTTTAAACCCTATATAAATAGCTCAAATCAAAAAAAACATTTTCCATTGTGTTTTAAAAAAAAAATTCTGAGAAAGTTCTCAGATCCTCTGCCAGGTGATTTCTGGCGAGGCTCTGACCACCGTCCGCCACCGTCGCACGGAGGCCGAAATTTTAAAAACAAGTTTTTTTATATTATATCTATTATATATGTAGTTTCAAAGAGAAGAAAAAATTAATAAGAAAGAAAAGTACTCGAAAATGAAAAGAAAAAAAAACCTTGCTGATTTTTTTAAAATCTCTATGTATCTGAGTATATGTCTGCTTGTGTATTTTTTTTTTTTGTATCTCCTCCCTTCGTTATAGAATAGATCGGGCTTTTATAGCCTTGAAAGTAAAAATAAAAAAGGAAACACATTATTCTTTCCATTTTGCTGCTGTTTTCTTTCTTTCTTTCTTTCTTTTTTGCGGGTTGATGACGAGAAGCACGGGGTCATCGGTGGCTCGGGCGCGAGACTTTAGGCGCGATCGAAGACGGCATAAGCGCAAAGAACTGTTGGGTGCTGCGGCGCCTAGGGTTTCCCATGTAACATCCTAAATTTTTGGGCCTATGCGTTTAATGGGTGAATATGTGGAATGAGTTAATTTAAGTGTTAGGGGCCCAAATTTTAAGTTTTAAGGAGCCCAAATCTTCTAATTTAAGTTAGTTAAATTTGGCATTAGGGATTAGGGAAGTGGACGACACAAGGCTATTTATTTTGGGGAATTTTATTATATTTATTCTATGTGGATAATAAGTAGATAAAGGCTATTATTTAGGGATTTAGTCTTTAAGGATAATAAGCAGATAAAAACTATTTTGAGGAGATAATAGATTAAGATAAGGGAAAAGGGATAGGAGCTATCATGTGTGGCAGTGTTGGCTGAAAATCACTCTCTGCTAAAGGGAGGAATCGGTTTTCTATATAAAGAGGGGGTGTGCCAAAATTTTGGAAGCCTTTCTTTTATTTTGTTTTCTCATCTTCTTCCTCTCAAAAGCCAAAAACCACCATTTTCTTCACCCTTTCTTCCTCTCTAAAATTTTCTGGTTGGTCGAATCTTTTAACCTCTATTGTTATTTTTCTTCTAATCCCTAAAAGCCGAAATCACATCTCTATTATTCTATTCTTCTCCTTAATATCCATTGGCCAAATCTCTCTTAGCCATCTCTTCAATTCTTAAATCTTCTAAAACCAAAATCTTAGATCTCACCTCTCCGAAGTTGCCGAATTTTCTTCAAGAATTTCGCTTGTGCGAATCAAGAAAACAATAGGTATGTGTCGATTTTGAGTTTCCAATATTTCTCGCTTTTCAAAGTCCCTAGCCGAATGGCTATTTAGTGACTAATCAAGGGTTTTTCTTATTTTTGGTATTTCGGGATCCAAGAGGAGTCCAACGCTAGATCTCTAAGTCAAAGATCAAGAACACTCAAGTCGTGTTATTTTGGGATTTCAACGAAAGGAGATTGATTTATTTATAAATATATGAAATCGGGTAGAACACTAACCATGGCCGAATATAGAAGAGGCCTTATTTTCACATCTTTCTTGCTTTTTGAGCAAATTTGTAGATCGGGATAACAAGGATATCGACTAAGAATATTGGATTTCGCGATATCAGGTGTGTAACACTTTCCCACCATCTAGATCTATTTGATTAATATATGATTATAAGTCTTATATGTTTTGATAAATGTCAAAATCCGGGCATAATAGAGGAAACCCAAAGAGGGTAAAAACAAATCATCAGGTTAGTGAATGTTCTGATTAAACGATATAAGTATATTGATTTTATTTGATTGCATGGGTTGGGTTTGATGAAAGGAGGAAGTTATATGTTGTAGCGATTTTCACTGTGATCTGTTGTAGCGGTTTTTACCGTGATCTGTTGTAGCGATTTTTTTACCGTGATTTGTTGTAGCGACTTTTGCCGTGATCTGTTGTAGTGGCTACGGCCATGATCTGATGATGAGTAGCACGACTGTCATCAAGGCGTGTAGCGGTGTGGGTTGATTGTAGAAATCCCCAATGGTGTGAATGGCTGGTACGGGGGCGTGTAGCGGATGGAAACCTAGGATTTGGGTTGGGCTTGCATATTATTTTTATTATGTATATTAATTCTGAGTATTTTAGTTGTATAGGGCTAAGGCCCAAATCTAATGGTGCATGAGGGTTGCACACTGAGTCTCGCGACTCAACCAATTAATTAACATTTCAGGTAGCATTTAGTGCATAGGACTGAGCTGGAGAGGAGCGCAAGGTGGCCATGCAAAAGAACATTTGGATCCAGCAAAAAGACTCTAGTTATTATTTTATATTCTTACTTAATGAATTTTAAATCTTGTTGTAATAAGGCCATGGGCCACCAGTTTATATTTTGTTTTATTACGAGCTTTTATTACTTTTAGTTATTTAAATTTTTATTTTTAATTGAACTAAGGCATGCATTTAAATTTGGGATTTTAATTCATAAAGGCATATTTTATTTAAAACTATAAATTATAAATTTTTCCCGAATAAAAGGTTAAACTTTACCAAAAATATTTTTCTGAAAATGCGACATGTTTTACAAAATTTCCTTAGTGACATGCCAGATCTGGTTGTGGTGTTTGGGCCGGGTTTGGGGTGTTACATCCCAGAAACCCTGGGTCTCAGAATTTGTTGAAGTTTTGGGCCTTTTGGGCTGTGCGAATTTGGGTTTGTGTATAATCGGGCCATGGGTAATGGGTCAAGATCTGTTTTGGGTCTGAGTGTTTGGGTAGGCTATTTTAGGTATTGGGTCAGTGGGTCTAGTTGGGCCACGGGTAATTTATTTGTAATTTTGGGCTTGCAAATTGGTTTTGGACTGTAACTATTAAATGGACTTTGTAAAAATGGACTGTGCTGGACATTATATTTTTTGTTTTGGTTTTTTTTTGGTTTATTTTCAAGCGGGCAAAATTGGGCTCCTACACTTACGTTTTACTGAAAAATATTCCTAAAGCTTTTGAAAATTCAATCAAAACCTTATCAATTGTTCTTCTCCAAATTTTTGAATTGCTAGTCATTAGATCATTGAATTTCTATCAAGATCAACCCTTGTAGGTGTTTGGATCAAACCTGAGTGTGGGGTAGTCGCTTGAGGTCTTGAGCCACTGGTTTTCCAGATTTTACAGTTCTGCCACTAATTTTTCAGATTTTACAGTTTTGCCACTATTATTCCAGATTTTCAGTTTTGCCACTAGTTTTCTAGATTTTATAGTTCTGTTACTGTTATTCCAAATTTTACAATTTTGCCACTAGTTTTCCAGATTTTACAGTTTTGCCACTCTTCTTCTTCTTCAAAAAAAAGTACAATTTTACTATAACCTTTATTATTTTACTCAAATTAGTCCCTGATTAGATTTTTAATGGCACTTAGAGAACTAAATTATGCAGTTAGGTCCTTGACTAGAATCAGAATGATTGAATATATGAATGAATGAATTTATGATCTTACTTGTTTTTTTATTGTTTTCTTGATCCATGAATGTTTTTATGATTATCAATGTTATAAAAGTTGAATGAATGCCTCATATGCCTATTTGATTGAACTATTAATTGATGGATTTAATCGTGAATGTCATTTTTATGCAATGAAATAGAATGTTGAAAGAATTAATGATTGTATGAGTGAATGTAATAAATATTGAATGCATTGCAAATCCATGGGGGGACAATATGGTAAGGAAGAAGTATATGACTATATAACTGCATTTAATTGTGCGTTGTGTATCCACAGTAAAAGCAGATTCCAACTGCGTCTGTTTTACCGTGCAAGCACAACCCTCTAACAGCTTTCATCTGTGAGTATATTGTGTTTCCTCGGCCACTAGCACTCTCCTTCTTGCTTGCCCAAGTTCAAGCCACCCCTTATTTTATTTCATACATTTTAATTCTTTCAGACGAAATTTTAGGTAAATTACCCTAAAGTCCTAAAAAGTTGAAAACCTATATATTTAATCTTTTTTCCTAATTACCCTAGGATTTTGATTTCTTTTCTATTTCAACTTGAATTCTACCTCTTTTCCTTTTAAATTCTTCTTTTCTTTTCTCCCCATTTTCTTTTCATCAAATTGGTTATTCCATTGCTAAATTATTTTTTCTCTCGATATCAAATTAATCCCCGATAATTCGATTCTCTACCAATTGTTGAATCCATCGTTGATAGCCTCCGTAATTCCATCAAGTTTGGTAAGTGCATCTTGATATTAAGGTTAGTACCTTAAATTTCAAAAAATTTCTATCTAATATTGATTTTTCAAATCAATTAGTTGATCTTTCACGGTTCTTGACGAATCTTTCATTAATATCATTGAATCTTGATAAATCTTAGCAAATAAACCTTAACTTGTGTACAAATGTCGCTTGAAGGACCCATTACAGGTGCATCGGACCATATTTGAACGTGAGGGACATCGCTCGAAATCTTGGAGAAAAGTGTGTGTTCTTTTACAAGTGAATCAAGGCAAATCGTGCCTCGGGATAATGCCAGATATGTGGACCGCACTACCATGTCCCCTTGAAACCTTAAATTTTTCGATTCTCTCATGGCTTAAGACCCCCTTTCGAAACCATTTTTAAAGTTTGATTTTTAAAATGGGGATCGATTTTTAAAAATGAAATTGGGAGTCACCACCAATCCCTTTTTATTTAGGTTTGATTGGATCACCTTGAAAATCGTTTTATTTTAAAATACTGATTTTGGTCCACGAAAAACAAGAAAAATGGGTTCGGGAGTCGGTTACGTATGAGGAAGGGTTAGCACCCTCATAACACCCAAAAATTGGTACTTAATCGATAAAATCATGTCCGAATGTTGAAAATTTAAAAAATTTTAGAATATGATCCTTTTATTAGAAAGAAAACTAAGATTTACCTATTTCAAAGAAATAAAATACCATACCCAGTAAGTTAGGATATAGCATCTCATAATTTCGAAACTAGGCACGTCTTTATTTTAGAAAATTCCCACCTCAAGACTCAAAACATCATATCCAGTAAGTTAGGATTCATCGTTTCGAATTCTCGAGAATAAGTTTTTGATTTTGAAATTTGTAAGTTTCGGTTTTAAAAGAGAAGGGATATCTAATACTTTAAGTTCTACGAGAAAAATCGAAACCCAGCAAGTTAAGGCACAATTCTTCTTGAAGTTCCCAAATGTCATATATCACCATATTTTTAAAACTATTTGAATAAAATGCTTTTAATTCAAAAGGTATTTTATAACAATAGTATGAATAAAACACAAGATGAACATATTACAACATACATATTTAATAACAATTCTACCTAACTACTTAATTATTCTAACAATATATAATAATAAAAATAACATGAATGAATATAGATAGATCTATGTTGAGCAATCATAACAATTAAAAGGATGTAAGTAAAAGGAATAAAGAAAAATTAATAATTTTGTAAAACAATTAAAATATATAACAATATAATAAATTATAATAAATATAATAATAAATATATAATTTAATACATATAAAAGATAATACATAATAATAATATAATAATAAAGATATTCAAAAAATATAATATAAATAATATAAGTGAAACATATTATATAATATAAATAAATTTTATACAAAAAAATAAGATTTCATGTGACATTAATATAGTACTATTTAATATATATAAGATTTTAAAAATATAAAATGATAACTAATGAATAAATTACAAAATAATATATAATAAAATAATATTAAACAAATAAAATGATAAATAATAATGATTTTTAAAAAACAATATATATATATATATATATATACAAATTTTATACAAATAATAAGAATAATATAATATTTTAATATGATAAAATAATTAACTATAGTATTGTAATAAATTAAAAAATAAAATAAAAAAGGGTTTTAAAATAAATAAGGATTAAATTAAAATAAAAATAAATTAACAATACAAAAAGGGACGATATTGAAATGCGCACCAAAAGCGCAAGGACCCATTAGGCAATTATGCCTCATTCTTAAAACGGCACCGTTCTGATTTTAACCTTTTAATAGCTCGAGGGACTAAATTGAAACAAAAAATTACTTCTAAGACTGATTATAAAATAAAAGAAACTTAATTGTAAAATTAAAATAATGTAGAAGGGCTTGTAGGGCAATTAGACCCTTAAACAACAACACGTAGATCCTCGTCGGGTCGAGTCAATGCGCGGGTCACAGGCCTTAAAACGACGTCGTTTTGGGCGTTAAAGGGGCTGCCCAAAATGGCGCTGTTTCAATAGGCTATAAAAGCCATATTTCCTTCAAAAAAATTCATTTCTTTCAGTTCTAAAAAAAAAAGAGAGCTTCAGAGACCCCAGCCCTCTGCGATTTTTGGCGAATGCTCCGGTGAGGTCTCCAGTGACGCGCCACCGTCCGTCGCTGTCTTCGACCACCGTACAATTTAAAACAGTATTTAAAACAAGCAGGATAAGGAAAATAATAATAATAATAATAATATTTAAAAAAATAAAAATGAAAATAAATCGCTTGAAATCACCTCTTTTTATTTCTGTATTTTGTAATTTTTTTTTTGTGTTTGTATATTTCTCTCTATCTCTGTGTATATTCTGTATATTGTGTTTTCTGCCTCCTGTTTTACATATTTACATGGGGTTTTATAACTCAAAAAATGAAAAAAAAAAAGGGAAACACATATTTTCCATGTTTGTTTCTTTCTCTTTTTGCTACTTTTTCCTTATTTTGCAGGTCAAGAGCGGCGGAGAATCTGGCGATGAGGCGCGTTGATGGCGGCAGAATTGCGACTTCGAGGTTGGTGGTGCGATACTGAAGCTGCGTTGACCTAGAAACCCTAGGCCTGAAACTATTGAAGCTTTAGGCCCCTTTGGGCCGAATAAACTTTGGGTTTTGATAGTGGGTCTAGTTGGGTCAAAGGGTGTAACGGGTTGTGGGCATTAGTTTGGGTATGTTGATATTGGGCTATGTAAATGGACTATTCAAATAAACATTTTTTATATTGGTTTTATTCTGATTCATTTCATTCAGATGGGCCCGGGCAAAAATGGGCCTCTACACCCTCCACACGGCTTGCCACATGGTCGTGTCTCCCTTACACCTTGATTTTACAATTCCCACACGGCCTCATTTGTTACACAACCTAGCCACATGATCGTGTAACACCTCTACACGATTCAGACTTTGTGTGCCATGTTTACAAATTTTACTATTTTTCCCAGAATTTTATATTTAGTGCATATCGGTCCCTGAATAGTTTTTAGTATTTTATTTTATTCAATTGAGTCCTTAATAATATAATTAATGTTAGAATCCATGATTTGATTTATTGAATTATTGTTACTATATAATTATGCACATGATATTTGAACAATATGTTTACCTATTGAATATGTATTTGTGATTGTACATACAACATGCCTCATGTTACCATTAAACCAAAAACTTAATAAAGCATGACTTTTGCTACTGAGTTGATCGTTATTGTATTGAACTGTCATAAGCATATTGATTGTTACAGTATTTTTCTATTAAAAGCATGATTAAATGCTATTGTATTAATTTGTTTTGAGCATGCCATATTGCATTACATGGGGTGAGACGGTATGAATGGATTAAGTGTTAGTAGCTTGTTTGCATCGGTTAGTGGTTTATCCACACCGTACTAGCAACTTTAATATGCAAATATGCTGTGTAGCCACAACCTACTAGTAGCTTGTTTGCAAAAACTTTTTTATCAAAAACTCTAGTGGTTCATCCACACCGCATTAGCAGCTTTTATCTGCACTAAATAGTGTTTTATCCACACTGTATTAGTAGTTTGTCTGCAACATTTAGTGGTTCATCCACACCATGGCGTAAAGGAAGAGGAGTTTTGGGGAACTCCTATCGTGGTGTGTAACGGTGGGGTATGAACTTTTTCTGATAAACTGAATTGCCTTGTATTCATAAGACATACATGGCTATGAACATTGAGATGTTATGTTGATTTGTTGACCTGAATTACAGATATTCTGTATTGTTAATTAATTGTGATTTATTTTATGAGTTGATTATCCTGCTTAATTGATCTGCTGCTTGTACTGGTTTTCTTGTGACTAAACTCACGCTGAGCTTAATAGCTCACTCCCCTTTTATTTTCTATCTTTAAAGATAACTCACTAGGTTAGGATACAGACTCAGCATACGGAGAGCTTGGCTTGGCTTGGATCCATTTTTATTAAGTATTTTAAGATTTTCTATTTGAAATTTCAGTTATTTAGAGAACGGTATCGCTGATAAACCGTAAAAGTAACATATTTTAATCCCACATTTAGCATGTTTTCGGATGATTTATCCCCGAATTGTGTAAAAGGTGCTCTTAATCCTTTCTTTTCATGTTTTATACTCAGAAAGCACCTAGGGATGAAAAGAATGGCTTAAAATGACCAAATTGGGCCAAAGAAGTGCCTCCTTAATTTACTCTAACACGGCACGGACACCAAAAAACACGGCGTGTCTCTTCAGAGACTCGACCACGGCTGAAATCGATTGCCATGGCTGTGTCCTTGTTAGGCCAAGGAGCCGAGCTAGAAAAGCGATTTGTAGGAATCACTCGAACATAGCCAGTTGATCCATCTCAAGAAGCCAAAATTCTACTCAAGACGGCGGATCTCTTCTTCAATTCCTTTAGAGAGTTTTAGGATTTCTTATTTTTGTTTTATCTTTTCTTCTAAGATGTTTTCTTTTATTGTTATAACTAAACCCTTCAGATACTTGAAGGGGATGAAACCTAAGACGGATCTTGTTATTGTTTTCTGAACTATATGATAAATATTTGATTTGTTCTTAATTATATGAGCTTAATTCTTGTGTTAATATTTCTGGGATATTGATTCAAGTTGAATCTACTTAGGTGGTGGAGCAAAAGTCCCTGCCTAAGAGTAGATCTAGCATAATTAAGCGGAGTTGATCGCGCGCCTAGAGATAGGGTGACGAGATTTTACCGGATTAGGGTGAAACCTAATATAGGAGTCCATAGATTGAGTTAATGCAATTCTAGGGGTTTTAATTAGAAAGAGATTTCAATTAATCAAACTAGGGCTAGACGTTATTTGCCTCGAGAGAGGGTTTAATATAAATTAGGAATCTGCGGATCAAGTCAAGTGAATAAATAAATGCAGTTCAGGTGTTAGATAACAAGTGAAGTCTAGGTGGATTCTTCCTAAGGGTATCGTCTTAGTCAACCTGAGTTTTCCTAAAGTTATTTCTTCAATTCATTCTTTTTGTCTTTGAATATTAGCTTAGTAATCAGTTAGTTTTAGATTAAACAACCAATCACTTAATATTTATGCTAAATAATAGAAAGAATGTTAGTATTAGTACTTTTAGTTCCTTTGGGTTCGACAATCTGGCCTTGCCTAAGCTATACTACTCTTCGATAGGTGCACTTTCCTTAAGTCGTTGTCAGAGTTAGTTTCTAGGTTTGATCATTCTCTTTATAAATTTTAAAACTTGACAAAATAACGATCAAGTTTTTGGCCCCGTTGCCGAGGAACTAAAATATTAAGAAAACTTAATTTTTATTACTTTAGCCATTATTTTTATTTTTCCGCAATTTATATTTATTTTTATTTTGGTTTTTAACATTGCTAATTTTCTTTCTTTCTTTTCCAACACAGGTACCTCTAGTTTATGACTAGAAAGAACTCGAAAGGACCACTAGTATACGACAGTGATATTGAAGCTACCGCTCGCAGGAATCGTAGAGAAATTAGGCGAACCCTAAATTACACAAAAGAAGAATGAGAAGACAGATCCAATCTTACTGAAGGGATGGACAAGAATAACCCACCACTACAAGATGTGGCAGAAAATAATACTCTGCGTACTATGTATGATTATGCTAAACCTCATTTAATAGGAGCAGAATCGAGTATTGTTAGGCCTGCTATAGTTGCTAATAATTTTCAATTAAAGCCTAACACTATACAAATGATTCAACAATTTGTTCAATTTGATGGTTTGCAGGACGAAGACCCAAATACTCATATAGCTAATTTTTTAGAGTTCTGTGATACCTTCAATATAAATGGCATTTTTGATGATGTCATATGTCTTCGGTTATTTCCCTTTTCATTACGGAATAAAGCCAAGCAGTGGTTGAACTCTTTACCACGAGGGTCAATCACCACATGGGATCAAAAGACCGAAAAAATTTTACTAAAATATTTCTTACCGGCCAAAACGGTCAAATTACGAAATGATATCTCTTCTTTTGTGCAGATGGATTTAGAGACATTATACGACGCATGGGAGAGATATAAGGATCTCTTGAGAAGGTGTCCACACCATGGTTTACCGTTGTGGTTACAGGTTCAAACTTTCTATAACGGTGTAAACCCCTCAACGAGGCAACTAATTGATTCAGCCACCGGTGGAACCCTGAACAACAGAACTCCTGAGGTAGCCTACGAGTTTATTGAAGAGATGTCACTGAATAACTATCAGTGGCAGGTTACAAGGACAAAACCAACAAAATCAGCCAGAGTTTTCAACCTCGACGCAGTAACCATGCTATCAACGCAGGTAGAGATGATGAATAAAAACTTGACGGTTTGTGTTCTTCGCAGTACATCCAGAATGTAGTGCAACATAAGTGGTACTGTATAATAATCCCGAGTACCCACCCTACCAACCGCATGAAGCTTAATAGATGAACTATATAGGTAACAATTTTAGATCTAATAATAACCCTTATAGTAATACTTATAATCTAGGTTGGAGGAACCACCCAAATTTTTCATGGTGAGGTCAAGGAAATCAAGGAAATCAAAGACAACAACCTCTTCAAAATTTCCAAAATCAACCCTATCTACAAGAAAAGAAGCCGAACCTCGAAGAGATGCTGAAAAAATTCATGAAAGCCATAGAAAACCATTTCCAAGACACTAAGACAACACTTAAAAACCAACAGACATCGATTGAAGGGATCAAGAACCAAGTTGATGAACTTACTAAGTCAGTTGGGGAACTTAATAAGTCAGTTGGACTACTTACTAAGATAGTTTCTAAAATCCGATCAGAAATTTTTTCTAAAGGAACCGAACAGGTAAAGGCAGTTACACTGAGAAGTGGAAAGGAGTTAGTCGAACCAAAGAAAAAAATACCACACGAAGATAATAAAGGAAAGGATGAGGGAGTTGAGGATGTAACTCCAGTACGCAATGAAAGTAAACCACAAATCCCATATCCAGCAAAGTTGAAGAAACAACGATTAGATGCCCATACGGTAAATTTCTTGAACTTTTTAAACAAATACATATTAACTTACCCTTTGTTGAAGTCATTTTACAGATGCCAAAGTCATAAAATTCTTAAAAGAGCTCTTCACTAATAAGAAGAAGCTTGAAGAAATATCAACGGTGGAGCTTAATGAAGAGTGTTCAGCCATCCTCCAAAACAAGTTACCAACCAAATTAAAAGACCCAGGAGGTCTTACTATTCCCTGTTTAATTGGTAGTTTAAATATTAAGAAAGCATTAGCTGATCTAGGTGCCAGTATTAATTTAATGCCTTATAAAATGTTTAAACAACTAGATCTTGGGGAACCAAAACCCACTAGTATGAGTATTCGGTTAGCTGATAGATCTATTAAATATCCTAGAGGAGTTATCGAAGATGTCTTGGTAAAAACCGATAAATTTATTTTCCCTGTTGATTTTGTTGTGCTTGACATGGATGAGGACATTGAGGTTCCCTTAATTTTAGGGCGCCCTTTTTTAGCTACTGCTAGGGCTGTTATCGATGTAGGTGATGGTAAGCTTGCATTGAGAATAGGCGATGAGGAAATTATTTTTTAAATTTATGATGTCATGCGATATTCTAGAGAACAAGATGATTCCTGTTATTTTGTTGATACTACTGATCATATCATTCAAAACTCATTACAGGAAATCATACATGATGACACGATGGAACTGTGCCTTACTCAAGAAGAGGGGGAAGAAGATAAAGTCAACGAGCTGAATTTGAATACATCTTCATCGAGACATATGGAAAAAGAAAGCATTAAAATCAATGGCGATCTAAAACAAAAAGCCTTCTATTGATGAGACGCCCAAATTAGAATTAAAACAGTTGCCGAAACATTAGAATATGCCTTCTTGGGGGAAGATTCTACACTACCAGTAATTATCTCTTCAGAACTAAAACCCAAGGAGAAAGAGGAGTTGCTACAGGCACTAAGAGAACATAAAAGAGCCATAGCTTGGAAAATCTCTGACATTAAGGGAATAAACCCATCGTTTTGCACCCACAAAATTCTAATGGAAGAGGAATACAAGCCATGTGTGCAACCTCAAAGACGATTGAACCCCAACGTAAAAAAAGTTGTGAAAGCAGAGGTAATTAAACTTCTAGATGCTGGAATAATTCATCCTATCTCTGACAGTAATTGGGTAAGTCCTGTGCAAGTTGTTCCAAAAAAAGGAGGCCTGATGGTGGTAGCCAACGAAAAGAATGAACTAATTCCCACCAGAACAGTCACAGGTTGGAGAGTTTGCATTGATTACAGGAAGCTGAACGACGCCATTAGAAAAGATCACTTTCCTTTACCGTTCATTGATCAAATGCTAGAAAGGTTATCCGGGCATATGTACTATTGCTTCCTAGATGGACTCTCCGGCTATTTCCAAATCCCAATAGCACCTAAAGATCAAGAGAAGACAACATTCACATGCCCATACGGTACATTTTCTTATCATAAAATGTCTTTTGGATTATATAATGCTCCTGCTACTTTTCAGCATTACATGTTAGCCATCTTTGACGAACTTGTGGAAGACATTATAGAGGTATTTATGGATGATTTCTCGGTATTCGGTAATTCTTTCCATCTTTGCCTTAAAATTTTAAAACAAGTTCTAATGAGATGTGAGGAAACAAACCTTGTTTTAAATTGGGAAAATGCCACTTTATGGTATAAGAGGGAATTGTATTGGGACATAAAATTTCTAGTAAGGGAATCGAGGTAGATAAAGCAAAGGTTGAAACCATAGAAAAATTACCTCATCCTAGCTCAGTTAAGGCTATTAGAAGCTTCTTAGGTCATACAGGATTTTATAGAAGATTTATTAAAGATTTTTCTAAAATAGCTAAGCCTCTAATGAATTTGCTAGAAAAAGATATACCTTTTAAGTTTGATCAGGAATGTTTAAATGCATTTAATATCCTTAAATAGAAATTAATAAATGCCCCAATTATAATTGCCCCCGATTGGAATCTTCCTTTTGAACTAATGTGTGATGCAAGTGATTTTGCAGTAGGTGCAGTTTTAGGACAGCGAAGAGACAAGCACTTCCAGCCAATCTATTACGCTAGCAAGACATTAACAGTCGCGCAAGAAAATTATACCACCACTGAAAAAGAATTGCTAGCCGTGGTCTTTGCATTTGATAAATTCAAAAAATATTTAGTATTATCTAAAGTTGTTGTTTACACTTACCACTCAGCTATTCGTTATCTTTTAACTAAACCTGATGCAAAACCTTGACTCATAAGATGGATTTTACTTTTGTAGGAATTCGATTTGGAAATTCAAGATAAGAAAGGAGTCGAAAACCTTGCAACAGATCACCACTCTAGGCTTGAGAACCCACATATCGAAGAGCTCAACGAAAGTGAGATAAACGACTCGTTCCCTGAAGAACAACTCTTTTCTATAATCAACTTCAAGGTACCATGGTTTGCAGATATTGCAAATTATTTAGCTGCTAACATCTTACCAAAAAGATTAACACATCATCAAAAGAAACGATTCTTTGATGATGTGAAAAACTATTTTTGGGAAGATCCTTTTCTTTTCTGCATTTGTGCAGATCAAGTAATTCGGAGATGTGTTACAAGGGCGGAAGCAAGTAAAATCCTAGAACATTGCCATCCAGGACCTTCAGGAGGACACTACAGTGGCATTAAGACAGCACATAAAATACTCGAATCAGGTTTTTATTGGCCCACTCTATTCAAAGATGCCAACAGGTATGTCGCTCTGTGTGATAAATGCCAAAGAATAGGTAATGTTTCTAAACGCGATGAAATGCCTTGTAACACCCCTTACCCGGATTCTACGTCGGAACCAGACTTAAGGCGTTACCTTAACAAAATCCTCATGTTCGCCACTCAGGCTCAGCGACTTCTCTCAAAATTCATCTCAACAACCTCATTCTCAATTTATGAGGCCTCATTCATACATACGAGGGCTCTCGAGACTATTCCGGAACTTTTTTGAATCTTAAAAATTTTCTCTTTTGTACAGGGCTAACACTCCCGTGTAAGAAGAGACACGCCCATGTGTAGTTATACATGCCCATGCCTTCAACCCGTGGTGAACACTGACTTCACCCACATGGCCTCAAAGCTTAGTCACGCACCCGTGTGAATAGCCCGTGGTCTATCCTGACTTAAAAGGTTAACTGCAGGACGACGGCCAGGCACACACGCCTGCAGGCCGACTTGGTGTCACGCATGGCCTAGACACACGCACGTGTATCTATTCACATAGACAAGAACAAAGCTATTTGCTAAGCTCTTCTCACCCCTATGGCATTCACAACATGCACTCATACAACACATCCATAATCAACTTAAATTTAAAAGAAATCTTACATAGAAAACTACATCTTTTCATATAATATGATAGCCAACAACTATGGCGTTATACAAAATTCATTATCCATCTAAAGGCCAACACATCTTAGCCATATACAACAAAAATTCACTAACTTGTCTAGCCCCTATACATGCCATATACAAAACATTGAATCTCATATACCAGAGTGTGTTGATATTGATATATGGGCTATCTTCCAATGATCCTCGTATCTCGGTTCACCACTTTTACTCTATAAACAAAGGAAAAAAAAAGGGAGTAAGCTTTGAGCTTAGTAAGTTTATACATAAACAATTAAGCATCATAGTATAAGCTAAACAACAATTAGCATTATACTAACATATAATGTACAACTATGCTTACTCTTTCTATTCCTTACCACATTTCCAACATATTATGAATCACATACTCATAACCATTGGAATGCACCCTTGCATTCAATATCACATTTACACAATATACAACACATCGTTATTTCTCGATAACACATCCACACAGATATACTATTCACTACCACCACCACACAGCTAATCCACACAGCTAATTCACACCACTAATCCACAAAGCTAATCCACACAGCTAATGTCTTGATGGTTTCGCACCTAGCCCACCACAATCAATTAATAAGGTAGTATCGCACTTAGCCTACCGCAAAGGTAATCATAGTGGTCTGGCACTTAGCCCACTAGACGATATACCTAACGATAGCATCGCACATACTTAGCCCACTAGACGATATACCTAATGATAGCATCGCACATAGCCAGCTCATCGTTAATATGCATTAGGATGGCATCGCACTTAGCCCACCATCTAGCATTATCAATACACATTCACATGTTTACTTACTCTATCATTCATTCACAAATTCTAACACATTCATCCCACATAGGTTCTCAATCATTCTCAATCATGCTACACATTATTTAGCATTAATAAATTTGTAAGTATAAATGCATTGTTTATGCATAGACTTACCTTGATACTCAAAAGTATAGAAACATGCAATTTAGTCTACCACCTTGCTTTTACCTCGGTGTCGATCCGGGCTTTGTCTTTCTTGATCTATAATAAATAAATCAGCTTATTCAAGACACACATTGACTAAATTGACTCACATCACTAAATTGACTCACATCTCATACTTTAGCAAAATTATTATTTTGCCCTTAAACTTTCTCATGTTTATACTTTAGCTTCAAGGCTCGTAAAGTGATTTTTATTCAACTTTCTAGCCTTTCATGCTAAACCGAACCACTTACTCAACTGAAGCATTCATCAATTCTCACTAAATCACACATGTATGACCAAACTAAAGTTTTTCACAAACTAGTCTCTACATGCATTTTCATGGAAAAATCACTTAGCAAAAGATGTTTCTACTACATCAAGCTTTCATATCCTTCCATAAAACATCAAAATACATGCATCCCATACATATGTATATTTTTTAACATCCATCATAGCTCACCAAATAGCTAAAAATAGCTTACTCATGCTACTAGGACTTCAAAAATGCAAAGAATATCAAAAACTGGGCTTAGGAGCACTTACCACCAAGCTTGAAAAATTTGAAGAACCCTAACAATGGCTATTGAAATTTTCGACAGCTTGGGGGAGAAGATGAATGAATTTTTATCATCTTTTCACCTATTTAATCATTTAAATTACTAAATGACCAAAATGCCCTTTTGATAAACTTCCTATTTTAACTCATCCAAGCCCAATTTTGTCCAAAAACTAAAATTTGGGAAAATTATTCATTAAGGACCTCTAATTGATATTCTAAAGCAATTTCACACAAATAGCTTCTAGAACATCACATTTTACAACTTTTGTAATTTAGTCCTTTTGGACAATTCAACCACCATTTCACAAAAATACTTTATGAAACTTTCACACTAGCATGTATACATAGCATAAACCTCAAAAACTCATTCATAACCCTCAAATTTGTGGTCTTACACTATTATTCTGACTAGACCCTAAATCGAGATGTTACAACTCTCCCTCCTTAAGAGATTTTTGCCCTAAAAAATCTTACCAGTAAAGAGGTATGGATGTTGTTCTCTCATAGTTTCTTCTATTTCCCACGTAGCTTCTTCCACACTGTGTTTCTGCCATAACACTTTCACTAGTGCTATGCTCTTATTTCTCAATTGTTTCACTTCTCGAGGCAAGATCTTAATCGGCTCCTCTTCATAAGACATATCCGGTCTAATCTCAATTTCTGTTGAAGGAATCACATGTGAAGGATCGGAGCGATACCGTCGCAACATCGATACATGGAACACATTATGAATCTTTTCCAACTCGACCAGCAAAGCTAACCGATAAGCTACTGGCCCAATTTTATCTGTAATCTCATATAGCCCTATGAATCTTGGACTCAATTTCCTTCTTTGTCCAAACCTCATAATCTTCTTCCACAGAGACACTTTCCAAAACACTTTATCACCCACCTCAAACTCGATCTCTTTTCTTTTCAAATCCGCATATGACTTCTATCGGTCCGAAATAGCTTTCAGACTATTACGGATTACTCTCACTTTCTCTTCAGTTTCTTTCACTAGATCGACTCCATAGATCCGTTTCTCACTAAGATTGGTCCAATACAAGGGAGTTCGACACTTACGACCATACAAGGCCTCATACGGAGCCATCCATATACTCGACTGATAACAGTTGTTGTAGGCGAATTCGACCAAAGGTAGATATCTCTTCTAACTACCCTCGAATTCTAACACACAGCATCAGAGCAAATCCTTAAGAACTTGGATCACCCTCTCAGACTAGCCATCAGTTTGCGGATGGAACGCAGTACTGAAATTCAACGTCGTACCCATGGCTTCTTGTAACTTCTTCCAAAATCTCGAAGTAAACCTCAGATCTCTATCTGATATAATAGAAATAGGTACACCATGCAATCTTACTATCTCTGCCATATACAACTTAGCTAACTTATCTAGTGAATAATCAACACGTACTGGGATAAAGTGAGCTGACTTTGTTAATCTGTCCACAACAACCCACACAGCATCCTTCTTTCTCGGAGTCATCGGCAACCCCATCACAAAGTCCATGGTAACCTGATCCCATTTCCATTGGGGAACCATCACTAGTTGAAGCAATCCTGAAGGCACTTGGTGCTCAGTTTTCACTTGTTGGCAAATCAGACACTTAGTCACAAATTCTAAAACATCTCTTTTCATACCCGACCACCAATAAAACTTCCTTAAGTCATTGTACATTTTCGTACTACTCGGATGTAGCGACAACCATCCACTATGGGCCTCATGCAAAACTTTTCAAATTAATTCTTCATTTTTGGGCACACAAATTCTGTCACGATACATCAAACAACCATTCAAGTCCACTCAAAAATCAGAGTCACTTTCTGATTCGCACTTAGCTCTCTTGGCTTGCATCTCACTGTCATTCCTCTAAGCCTTACATATCTGTTGAACAAATAGTGTCTTAGCTCTCAACTCTCTCAAAATAGCACCATTATTAGACAATGCTAAACTCGTGCCCATAAATTTTAGAGCACACAAGGATTTCCTACTCAGGGCATCCGCAATCACATTTGCTTTTCCTGGGTGGTAGTCAATGACTAACTCATAGTCTTTCAACAACTCTAGCCACTACCTCTGTCTTAGATTCAGATCCTTCTGATCCATCAAATATCTTAAACTCTTATGATCCGTAAAGATTCGGCATTTCTCACCATACAAATAATGTCGCCAAATGTTTAATGCGAAAACAATCGCAACCAACTCCAAATCATGAGTCGGATAATTCTTCTCGTTCAGTTTTAACTGCCTTCAGGCGTAAGCGACTACCTTACCCTCTAGGAACATCCCCATACAAACTTGTATACTGAAAAAGCTGTCATCTACCATTCAAGTTAGAACACAAAGCTTTTTGGGCTATAAAATTTTCAAATTACGATCTTAAAAATGCAGGAGAGAAAAGAATGATGCAGATGAACGAACTAGACAAATGGAGAGCTGAGGCCTACGAGAACTCGAAACTATACAAGGAGGCAACAAAGCGACGCCATGATGCTCGTCTAAAGAAATCGAAACAATATGAAGTAGGGGACTTGGTCCTGCTATACAACTCAAGGCTTAAACTGTTTCCTGGGAAGCTAAAATCAAGATGGTCAGGCCCATTCATGATCAAAAAATTTTTTCCATATGGCACAATTGAGATAACTCACCCCACTAAGGGCACATTCAAGGTAAATGGTCACCGACTCAAAATTTATATTGGTGAAGATTTTAGGGATATGGGAGAGGTTCTTCAACTCCGTGAACCTTCTTTTAAAAATAAAAACAGGGTAAGTCTAGCTTAAGACTTTAAACGAGCGCTTCTTGGGAGGCAACCCGAGCACTAACTTCACTGATGTTATACATTTAATTGTTAGCATCTAACTTCATACTAATCCAATTAAGCACAGGTTTTCAGACCACACGGCCTAGCACACGGGCGTGCCCATGGCTGTGTGGAAGCGATAGGACAAGACACGGGCGTACTTGTAGTCGTGCACGACAAAAGGTAAATTTTTCCTAAACACGGGCAAGACACGGTCGTGCCTTACGATCGTGTGAAGATATTGACTTCCCAACCACGGATAGAACACGTCCGTGCCTGACAACCGTGGACTATACTGACTTGTCGAGCATGGGCTAAACACGCCTGTTCTAAACAACCGTGGGAAGAAGAACACGGTCGTGGCCAAATACCCTGAACGCGCCCAAAATTCAAAATCACGAAAAACATGGGCTGATTAAAAGCGAACACGGACGTGGCCCCTGGCTGTGCTCTCACCCCTATTTAAGGAACTTAAACTCTCATCTTCTCCAAAATCACAACCCTAACTGATTCTCTCACCCTCTCCTTCCCTAATTCGGCCACCATCCAAAAATCACCCCCATTTTAACCTCCATAACTCCTCCACCTTCCTCCTCTCAAATATCCATACAAAAACGCAGTCACGCCCGTGTCAAACAAGAGCCCACGCCTTCGCCACTGCAGTACGTATCTAGAAATTCACAACACACGGCCGTGCTTCGACCGTGCTCCACCCGTGTTTCGGCCGTTCACATCGCCCCACATCCCAAAACACTGCTGGTCACTCTTCACTATTCTATTTTTTTCATCTATTTTGACTATTGTTTGATTAAAACTTCATGTTAGTTCTTTTCACTTTTAGTATTATTTAGTTTTATTAATAATTTCTTAAAATTTTAGAACTAATTTGATTGCTATATTTTTGTTTAAATTAGTTAATTTGATTGCTATATTTTTATTGCTATATTTCTCATGATTGAAATTTTAAGTAGTTTAAGTCGGTTTAATTTCTCATGTTTTATTTTTGTTTAAGTTAGTTTTGAATATTTTTGTTATATTGGGTATCAAAATGATTGACATTATTTGGTGGACAATTACTTAAATAAAAATTATTTTCAGGTATAATGTCATCGTCAAGAGGAAAGCGAACCGCAGCCACCACTTCTAAGAAATGAAAGGGACCCGGCTCATCCTCTGCTAGCGCAACCACTGAAGTGTGCCACCGGTTCCTCCAATTCCCTCAAGCCGCCCAAGAGGACCGTTACATGGCACTAAAGGTGCGACCTCTCGGCATCGGTAGATGCATTAATTGGGCCACTTTAGAGTAGGTCCGTTTCACAGACGATGTCCGAGCGCTACTTACAACCAATCTGTGGGATCAATTTTTTACCATCATCGAGCCCACGTACTTGGAGCTCACTCTAGAGTTCTGCTCGACGTTCCAACTTCAGACGGTGATGATGAAACACGATGATCCAGGTCTAATACAATTTCGCCTCGGAAGCACTATACGACAGATGAACGTACCACAGTTCGGAGCTGCACTCGGTCTTTATACGGACGACTTTGTAGCAGAGAATGATCTCTCCGAGCTACATCGTCATTTTCATCGCACCCCTATAAGCTATTGGTATAACATTCCCCCGACGGTGGAAATTACGACCCTAGCCGCTCCAAAGCGACAGCCCTTGCCCCGTCCCTAAGGTATATACATGCTATTCTAGCCCATACACTTATAGGTCAGCGAGAAAGCACTGGCATCGTCAATATTCACGACGCTTACTACCTGTGGTGCATGTCAAATGGGCACGTCTTCGACCTAGCTTACTTCATAGCCCATGCCATCCAACACTAGATGGAGCCACATAGGATGGGAATCCTATCGATGGGCCCATACATCACATGTTTGGCTCGATTCTTTGGCCTCCTCAACACCGAGACCCAGACCTCCTCCCTAACACTGATGGGGCAGATGGTACCCTAGGGTATCCAGACGATGCTACACATAAGAATGATCAAGTATTGACGTGGGACCGATCCTCCTCAATACCGACTAGCTATCCACACTGACGAGGAGAGACCTGAGGACATTATTGATGATGTCCCACCACCACAAGAGGAACCATTCCCGAGCCAGCACCCCTCCCATGCAGTAGCTTCACTTTCAGACATTTCTGCACGCCTTACCCAGTTCGAGCAGTATTGTACTCAGCAGTTCAATAACATTGCTCGAAGATTTGACGGCATTGAGGCGACTCTACAATAGATCTGTCATCACTTCCACATATCGACACCATCTCCACCTACTGATCCAGCCGACGATGAGGACTTTTGAGGCCCTTCTTATTATCTTATTTCTATTTCTATTTTGATTTTTAATTCTTTTTTACTTTATTTTATTCATCTATTTAGGCTTTTCATTATTTTTTTTTTACTCTTATTATTACAGTCTTATTCCTTTTATAATTGGCTATCTAAGCATCGAAAATCTCTAACAACAAAAATTAATTAATACCCCTTAAAAATTTAACTGATGACTTCGCAGTTTAAAGGTTCAATGGACCACCACTCTGAGAGTGGAAGACATCATTATGAGTCTTTACCACCACACTCACTTATGTTTAAGGCATCATCATTAATCATCCAACTCAAGGAATCCATCCAAAAATTTAGGAAGTTTCACCTCTCTCCCTCTCTTTTGATTTTCTTATTTTATGAATATTATCTATCTTGGTACATTGAGGGCAATGTACATCTTAAGTGTGGGGAGGTAAAAGTGCCTAACTTTTTGCATTATTCTCAAATCCCTGAATTATATCTAGTTCTTAAGTAATTTCCTCATATTACTAATTAAGATGAAATTTCTGATGATTTATGATTCTTATTGATATGTTTTTGATTAAGTCATAGTTAATTGTGCATTGATGATTTATACTTTAAGATACTAGAGAATCAAGCATGATAAGTCTATTTTTCAGAAATAAAAAATTTTTCTAGATTGTCTACCTGAATTTGAATATTACCTTGAGGTTTGAAATTTACAAAGATTGATATAAAAAACTCATAATTTTTGTGAGATTTTGAGCCTTATAGAGCATATATTCGTTTCCATGCTCACTTTATTGATTATGAGTGTGTCAACATTGATTTGTTATTCTAGAACTTGCCTCGATTATACATGTCAAGACCACATTTTTTATTTAATATACTGAGATGATAAAGGCACATAGGTTTTAACCCACTCACTCCACTAAAAAGCCTACCTTCACAATTAACACTTAGTGAACCCTTTGATCCTAACAACCCTTTTTATTGATTCACCCAATAATATTAACCCAAAACCCCGCTCGTACTTGTTATCACCATTCCTTTGACTACCCTTCTATCAAGAATTGATTTGATCAGTTGACTAATTACTTTATTTCAGTTGATAAAGTTCTTTCTTATATTATGTATTTATTGATTTGTTCTTAAAAAAAATAAAGTATATTCATTATTAGTTCTATATTCTAAGAGCTTATACGTTTAAATTCAACATCTTGAAGAAGAAACTCATATTATTAGTATTTTAAATTTTCATGTGATGTAATTATTCAGGTTATTAGTTCATTTTTCTAAAGTTAGGTAATTTGTCAATTCAATCTCGATTCTAACCCTTCTAATTTAGCCTTTATCCACACCTTTAACCTAAGCCCCGTTACAACCCTGTTAAAGACCTTTTGATTTGTGTATCACCTTATATTACAGTGGTGGAGATTTTATTTTCAGGCAAGCCTATGGGATTAACTTTTTAGGTTTGACTTATGACTGCTTTTTCCTGAACCTTAAATACTTTGAGTGATTTGAGTGAATATTTAGTGAGGAAGTCAATTCTTGTTGGTTTCGAATCAGAGGTAATTATTCAGGTAAGGGGAGACACCTATTTTTTCAGGCTATAAATGTATGACTTTGACTGTTTGAATCTTTAGGAGTCTTTGAGTTAAATTATCCATGTATAAATTATCTATGAACTATGATGAGGCATTGTTAATGAGAATTATGAATTGTGGAAAGTTCGTTTTAATTGTAAGTTGAGAATTTTGCTTAAGGACAAGCAAAATGTAACACCTCAAACCCGGCCCAAACACTACGACCGGATCTGGCATGTGTCTAAGAAGATTTAATAAAATATGTCGCATTTTTGGAAAATATTTTCCTTGAGTTTAACCTATTATTCGGGAAAAATTAATAGGTTGTTAATTTAGATAAGCTATGCCTTTATAAATTAAAAATCCAAATTTAAATACATGCCCTAGTTCAATTAAAAATAAAAATTTAAATAACTAAAAGTAATAAAAGCCCGTAATAAAACAAAATATAAACTGGTGGCCCATGGCCTTATTACAACGAAATTTAAAATCCATTAAATAAAAATATAAAATAATAACTAGAGTCTTTTTGCTGGATCCAAATGTTCTTTTGCATGGCCACTTTGTGCTTCTCTCCAGCCCGGTCCGATGCACTAAATGCTACCTGAAATGTTAATTAATTGGCTGAGTCGTGAGACTCAGTGTGCAACCCTCATACACTATTAGATTTGGGCCTTAGCCCCATAAAACTAAAATAATCAGAATTAATATACATAATAAAAATAATATGCAAGCCCAACACAAGTCCTAGGTTTCCATCCACTACACGCCCCTGTACCAGCCATTCACACCATTGGGGATTTCTACAATCAACCCATACCGCTACACGCCTTGATGGCAGTCGTGCTGCTCATCATCAGATCATGGCCATAGCCACTACAACAGGTTACGTCAAAAGCCACTACAACAGATCACGGCAAAAGTCGCTACAACAGATCACGGAAAAGCCGCTACAATAGATCACGGCAAAAGTCGCTACAACAGATCACGACAAAAGCCGCTATAATAGGTCACGGCAACAGCCGCTACAACAGAGCACTTCCCCTTTCATCAAACCCAACCCCATGCAATTACAAAAAATCAGCATACTCATATCATTTAATCAGAACATTCACTTAGAATGACAGAGATCACTAACTTGGTGATTTGCTTTACCCTCATTGGGTTTAAATCGTTATGCCGGTATTTCAGCATTTTTCAGAACATATAAGACTTATAAACATGTATTTAGCAAACAGATCTAGATGGTGTGGAAAGTTACACACCTAATATCTTGAAATCCAATATTCTTAGTTGATATCATTGTTATCTCGATCTACAACTTTGCTCAAAAAGCCAAAAAGATGTGAAAATAGGGCCTCTCCTATATTCGGCCATGGTTAGTGTTCTACCCGATTTCATATATTTATAAATAAACCAATCTCCTTACCTTGAAATCCCAAAAATAACATGACTTGAGTGTTACTGATCTTTGACTTAGAGATCTAAGCGTTGGACTCCTCTTCAGATCCCGAAATGCTGAAAAGAAGAAAAACCCTTGATTAGTCACTAAATAGCCATTCGGCTAGGGACTTTGAAAAGCCGGAGAAATATTGGAAACTCAAAATCGACACATACCTATTGTTTTCTTCAGATTCGGCACAAGCAGACTTTACTGAAGAAAATTTGGCAACTTTAGGAGGTGAGATCTAATAATTTCGGGTTTTAGAAGATTTAAGAATTGAAGAGATGGCTAAGAGAGATTTGGACAATGAATATTAAGGAGAAGAATAGAATAATAGAGATGTGATTTTGACTTTTAGGGATTAGAAGAAAAATAACAATAGAGGTTAAAAGATTCGGCCAACCAGGAAATTTTAGAGAGGAAGAAAAGGTGAAGAAAATGGTAGTTTTTGGCTTTTGAGAGGAAGAAGATGAGAAAAGAAAATAAAAGAAAGGCTTCCAAAATTTCGGCACACCCCCTCTTTATATAGAAAACCGATTCCTCCCTTTAGTAGAGATTGATTTTTAGCCAACATTGCCACACATGATAGCTCCTATCCCTTTTCCATTATCTTAATCTATTATCTCCTCAAAATAGTCTTTATCTCGCTTATTATCCTTAAAGACTAAATCCTAAATAATAGCCTTTATCCGCTTATTATCCACATAGAATAAATATAATAAAATTCCCAAAAAATATCCTTGTGCCGTCCACTTCCCTAATCACTAATGCCAAATTTAACTAACTTAAATTAGAAGATTTGGGCTCCTTAAAACTTAAAATTTGGGCCCCTAACACTTAAATTAACTCATTCCACATATTCACCCATTAAACGTATAGGCCCAAAAATTTAGGATGTTACAGTTCTTCCCTCCTTAAAGAAATTTCGTCCTCGAAATTTCCAACTAACTAGAAATTATACTACCTAAGTCTCACCACTATGCTTTCGCTGCGCACTCTAATTCTAAAGCCAAAATAAACACTTAATATACTATGGTAGGGTACACACCATTATTCGCATTTGAAGCGTCTTCGTCCCCTTGTACTCATTCTTTCGATCGACATTTATCTGATTAAGAATTTTATGAATAATTAATTCTTCCCACTTATTAACCACGAACAATCTTATGTAAACTCATTTCGATAGTAGTTCTTTCGAATTTGAATTCTATTTACGGGTTTAGTTCTCAAGTCGATACTTCCTAGTCCTAGAGTTCACCTTCAGTCAACATTCAGCACACATCAATCATAAAAACAGCCTTATAAACTTACATTCACCACCTAGGGGTATTTTCGTCGTTTCACTACCCAAGGGTATTTTCGTAATTTTACCTACAGGGGTATTTTCGTAATTTTTCAAAATAAGGTTCCGAGTGATTTGGAAAAATAAGGGTATTTTGGTAATTTTCCAACTCGAGGGTATTTCGGTAATTTTGAAATCTGGGGGTATTTCGATAATTTTATAAATTTAGGGTATTTCGATAATTTATAAATCTGGGGTATTTCGATAATTTTCAAATCCAGGGTTATTTCGGTAATTTTGAAATTCGGGGGTATTTCGGTCATTTACAAATCAATGGTAATTTGGTAATTTTACAAATCAGGGATATTTTGATGTTGTTGTTGTTTTTGTTTTCTATGGAAAAGTTCATTGACTTTGTAAATCGGGGTATATTTGCAAATCATGGGTTTTTTTTCAAAATAAGGATATTTTAGCAATTTTGTGAAAAAACAAGTGGTCGGGTCCTTTCGGGTTTTAATTATAAGTTTTGGCTCATCAACACGTCCTCATGGTTAGGGAGAACAACCACTACGCACTGTAGGATTCAGTGAAGAGGAGGTGAATCACTAGGACTGCTTAAATACCAAGCTCTCCATGTATCCACTCCTAGACATGTGTATGCCTGTTGCCACACCCTAACTCGGCGATTAGTTCACAGGATTTGTTTCGGTAAAATAAGTCTTATGGAATTTAAGAAGTTGTTTAAGTTAAGCCTATAGTCCATCAAAGTCTAATTAAACTAGCCTACGTCCCATAAAGCCCATCAAGCCCACATATATATCACACAATAGTTTAGAGTACTTACCTGGCGGACTTGGGCCGGAGACGCAGGTGCCATGCCGAGCTAACAAACCTGTTATCATTTCAAAAAAAACAACATGCAAGTTTCAAAAGCCCACCTTTAGAAAACGTTTTGAGCCTAAAAACCCCAAAGTCGAGTTTTGAATCGGGCTCTGGTACCAATTTGTAACACCCTAAACCCGGCCCAAACACTACGACCGGATCTGGCATGTCACTAAGAAGATTTAATAAAACATGTCACATTTTTGGAAAATATTTTCCTTGAGTTTAACCTTTTATTCGGGAAAAATTAATAGGTTATTAATTTAGATAAGCTATGCCTTTATGAATTAAAACCCAAATTTAAATACATGCCTTAGTTCAATTAAAAAAAAATTTAAATAACTAAAAGTAATAAAAGCCCGTAATAAAACAAAATATAAACGGTGGCCCATGGCCTTATTACAACGAGATTTAAAATCCATTAAATAAGAATATAAAATAATAACTAGAGTCTTTTTTGTGGATCCAAATGTTCTTTTGCATGGCCACCTTTTGCTCCTCTCCACCCGATCCGATGCACTAAATGCTACCGAAATGTTAATTAATTGGTTGAGTCGCGAGACTCGATGTGCAACCCTCATGCACCATTAGATTTGGGTTTAGCCCCATAAAACTAAAATAATCGAATTAATATACATAATAAAAATAATATGCAAGCCCAACCCAAATCCTAGGTTTCCATCCACTACACGCCCCCGTACCAGCCATTCACACCATTGGGGATTTCTACAATCAACCCACACCACTACATGCCTTGATGGCAGTCGTGCTGCTCATCATCAGATCATGGCCGTAGCCACTACAACAGGTCACGGCAAAAGCCACTACAATAGATCACGGCAAAAGTCGCTACAACAGATCACGGCAAAAGCCGCTACAACAGATCACGGTAAAAGCCGCTACAATAGATCATGGCAAAAGCCGCTACAACAGGTCACGGCAACAGCCGCTACAATAGAGCACTTCCCCTTTCATCAAACCCAACCCCATGCAATCACAGAAAATCGGCATACTCATATCATTTAATCAGAACATTCACTTAGAATGACAGAGATCACTAACTTGATGATTTTCTTTACCCTCTTTGGGTTTAAATCGTTATGCCGGTATTTCGGCATTTTTCAGAACATATAAGACTTATAAACATGTATTTAGCAAACAGATCTAGATGGTGTGGAAAGGTACACACCTGATATCGCGAAATCCAATATTCTTAGTCGATATCCTTGTTATCCTGATCTACAACTTTGCTCAAAAATCCGAAAAGATGTGAAAATAGGGCCTCTCCTATATTCGACCATGGTTAGTGTTCTACTCTATTTCATATATTTATAAATAAACCAATCTTCTTACCATGAAATCCCGAAAATAATATGACTTGAGTGTTACTGATCTTTGACTTAGAGATCTAAGCGTTGGACTCCTCTTCAGATCCCGAAATGCTGAAAATAAGAAAAACCCTTGATTAGTCACTAAATAGCCATTCATCTAGGGACTTTAAAAAGCCAAAAAAATATTGGAAACTCAAAATCGACACATACCTATTGTTTTCTTCAGATTTGGCACAAGGAGACTTTACTGAAGAAAATTCGGCAACTTCAGGAGGTGAGATCTAAGAATTTTGATTTTTAGAAGATTTAAAAATTGAAGAGATGGCTAAGAGAGATTTGGCCAATGAATATTAAGGAGAAGAACAGAATAATAGAGATGTGATTTCGACTTTTAGGGATTAGAAGAAAAATAACAATAGAGGTTAAAAGATTCGGCCAACCAGGAAATTTTAGAGAGGAAGAAAGGGTGAAGAAAATGGTGGTTTTCAGCTTTTGAGAGGAAGAAGATGAGAAAAGAAAATAAAAGAAAGGCTTCCAAAATTTTGGCACACCCCCTCTTTATATAGAAAACCGATTCCTCCCTTTAGCAGAGATTGATTTTTAGCCAACACTGCCACACAAGATAGCTCCTATCCCTTTTCACTTATCTTAATCTATTATCTCCTCAAAAATAGTTTTTATCTGCTTATTATCCTTAAAGACTAAATCCCTAAATAATAGCATTTATCTTCTTATTATTTACATAGAATAAATATAATAAAATTCCCAAAAAAATAGCCTTGTGCCGTACACTTCCCTAATCCCTAATGCCAAATTTAACTAACTTAAATTAGAAGATTTGGGCTCCTTAAAACTTAAAATTTGGGCCCCTAACACTTAAATTAACTCATTCCACATATTCACCCATTAAACGCATAGGCCCAAAAATTTAGGATGTTACACAAAAGCTTAAGTGTAGGGGTATTTGATAAACCATAAAAGTAACATATTTTAATCCCACATCTAGCATGTTTTCGAATGATTTATCCCTGAATTGTGTAAAAAGGTGCTCTTAATCCTTTCTTTTCATGTTTTATACTCAGGAAAGCACCTAGGGATGACAATAACGAGAAACGGGCTTAAAACGGACCAAATTGGGCCAAAGAAGAAATCGACACAACCTAGTCCTAAGACCATACGGTCGTGCCTCCCTAATTTACTCTAACACATCCTGGACCCCGAAAAACACGGGTGTGTCTCTTCAGCAGACTCGACCACAGCCTAGAATCGATTCATACGGGCGTGTGCCATGGCCGTGTCCCTACCGCGGCCAAGAGGAGTTTTACTCGAATTTGGATACTTGAAGGCAAAGAAACACATTCCAAAGCCTATTCAAACACCCTAGTAGGAATTCCACTCATATTAGGATACTCAGGGGCCAAATAAAGCATTCCAAGAGCCTATATAAACACCCTAAGCATAACTTTCAAGGGGGCGGTTAGCTAGGCCAAGGAGCCGAGCCAGAAAGGCCAGATTTGTGGGAATCACTCGAAGATAGCTAGTTGATCCATCTTAAGAAGTCGAAATTCTACTCAAGACGACGGATCTCTCCTTTAATTTCTTCAGGGACTTTTAGGGAGTTCTTATGTTTTTTTTTATCTTTTCTTCTGAGATGTTTTCTTTTATTGTTATGAACTAACCCTTCAGATACCTGAAGGGGATGAAACCTAAGACGGATCTTGTTATTGTTTTCTGAACTATATGATAAATATTTGATTTGTTCTTAATTAAGTGAGCTTAATTCTTGTGTTAATATTTCCGGATATTGATTCAAGTTGAATGTGCTTAGGTGGTGGAGGAAAAGTCCCTGCCTAAGAGTAGATCTAGCATAATTAAGCGGAGTTGATCGAGCGCCTAGAGATAGGGTGACGAGATTTTGTCGGATTAAGGTGAAACCTAATATGGGAGTCCATAGATCGAGTTAATGCGATTTTATGGGTTTTAATTAGAAAGAGATTTCAATTAATCAACCTAGGTTAGACGTTATTCGCCTTGAGAGAGGGTTTAATATAAATTAGGGAATCCTACGAATCAAGTCAAGTGAATAAATAAATGCAGTTCAAATGTTAGATAACAAGTGAAGTCTAGGTGGATTCTTCCTAAGGGTATCGTCTTAGTCAACCGAGTTTTCCTAAAGTTATTTCTTCAATTCATTCTTTTTTTCTTTGAATCTTAGTTTAGTAATCAGTTAGTTTTAGATTAAACAACCAATCACTTAATATTTAGGCTGAATAATAGAAAGAATGTTAGTATTAGTACTTTTAGTTCCTTTGGGTTTGACAATCCAGTCTTGCCTATGCTATAATACTGTTCGATAGGTGCACTTGCCTTAAGTCGTTGTCAGAGTTAGTTTCCAGGTTCGATCATTCTCTTTATAAATTTTAAAACTCGACAAAACAACGATCAACCGCTTTCTTTGAATTGTGGCATGAGACTTCCATTTTGGGTTTAGTTAAGCATGCATGATATTTAATTTGAATTTAGGATAACAAAACATGGATTAAGAATTACTTTAGCTTAAACCTATTTTGATGTCACTTAACTAAAGCTAAAGTCAATTATTACTTTTCCGCTGCTAAATTATAATTAAAATTGTGAGTAATAAATAAATTGGTAATAAAAAAGGTTTTCAAAGGTAAACTTATGTACCTAAATTTGCAAACTTCAATGGTTTTCTTTTAACTCGTAAGTTTTCCGAAAATAAACTAAGTTTTTTTTTTCACTAAAAATAAACAAGCATTTTAAAATATCTATTTTATAAACCCCGATAGCTTACCGGACCACCACGGTGGCCAATGTAATCACCTGAATGCGGGTCTAATGTCTAGGCTGGGTTGGGTAAGTTACACTTATAATGGTGTCGCCAAGTCAACGGCGACGCCCGAAGAAATAAATTTTTATTCCAGGGGGCAATTGTTGGGTGATGGGTGGTGCCGCAAATGGCAACAGCGGCACCGGGGTTTACTATTCAAAACGGGTAATTTACGTACATGATTTTCAAGGTAGGTCATTTTCGTAAATAATGAAAATTTTTAATTTTTTTATAAAAAAACTTAAAATATAAATTTAGATACCAACTAAATACAAAAAAAAAATTCAAACGCTAACTAAATACTTTTAAATAAATTCATGAATCAAATTACATATTAACTCTAAACGAAAATCGTAAAATTATATTTTTAAAAACGTCTTTTAACTCTTAACGAACCTAGCCATAGCTGCTGCTAAAAAGGCTATGACATATGCTGTGATAATGAATCGTCATTTATTATTAAGTATAGTTATTATTTATTTTGATTTAAAATTCATATTTATTTATTGGATATAGATTTATGTATGGAGTATATATTTTCTTTTTATAAAACATTTGATGCATTAAGAATATTTAAATTTATACATTATCAAACTAGTTAAGAGTGCGTTTATTTTATGAAAAATATTTTTCGTATTTGTTCCATAGAAAACAATGTTGTAAACGGAAAATTATTTATAAATCAATAAAAATAAATTATTTTTCTTGTAAATTGATTTACTTTTTTAAAAGCGTAAGTTTTCTTTTGAAAAAGAGCTCATTTTATAAATAATTTTATTTTTATATAAAATTAATTTGAATAAAGTCTAATATTATTGTTATAATATTTTTATTTTAATATTTAAAATATTTAAAAATATATTAAAATATTAAAATTAAATATTATAATGTTTGAATATTGTTATATTTAATAACATAATAAATTATTAATATAAATTATTTAATATTATATTTTATTTTAATAATATATATTAAAATTTATAAATATATATTTTATAGCATAAAAATGAATATTTTAATTATATAATTATGAGTATTCATTTAAATCATGTTTAGTTTCATTTATCCTTCCAACTCAAATGTGTCACATAGGTAATATATAATTTAAAATAAGTTTTAATTGGACATTGTTTATTATTAAATTTATATGTGATATTAATTATTTTAAAATATTATTTTACAGAAGAATAAGTCCTTTTAAAAATAATTTTAAGAAAATATTTTACATAAAATCTTCTAAATATAAAAAAAACAAAATTTGAAAATTAATTCATTTTCTAGAAATCATATTAGGAAAGATATTTTGAATGAAATGAATCTAACTTAGAAGATCCAATAAATGTCATGCAATTAATCCATAAATTAAATAAAGGATGATCCACTGGCCCAAACTAGGATATATTTATTGTGAAAGGACCCACGAAATTATAATTCATCTTTACCATCTGTTTTTTCTTTCACGCTGCATAAGTATATATACAAGGTGGTCCACCCTTCAACTACAACATGACAAAACAAATCAAGGATAATGTCGATTCGGCACAAACTCTGAACTATAAGGAATACAATTTGTTATAACTTGGCAACAGAGAAGAAGAATATGGGGGAAAATGGCGTGGAAGTAGCTGAGCTGGAGAGACGCATGGATGATGATGAAGTGGAGTTGCAGTGGGCTGCAATCGAAAGATTACCCACTGTGAAGCGGATTAGAACCTCCTTGTTTGATCAAAAGTTGTTAAATGGTGGCAAAGACGAGGATTTAGGCATGAAGGTGATTGATGTTACACAGCTTAGAGCTTTGGAACGCCGTGTTTTTATTGACCATCTTATTACCGTAATCGATAAGGACCATCTCAACCTGCTAAACAGACTGAAAGAAAGAATGGCCAGGCAAGATATTCAAACTTGTCTCTCACGTTTCCAAATATTTAACTCGTTCTTATTATCAAATCAGAAATTTGCTTTTTAAGCAAACATTCAATTTAAGTTTTCTATAACCTTTATTAAAGAGTTGCCTTTTTAGTTGTTTGAAAGTTTATTAATTTAATTTAATTTTTTAATACAGCTTATGTCCCTCAAAATTTATCATTTTTCTTAGTCTTTCAACCAAATTTTTAACTTCAACTTTATATAATATGGATTTAAACACTCCAACATTTATTATTTTATTTTATTCTTTTCTAATAATAAATTTAAATTCAAATATCTATCATCCAAATATGTTTGGATTAGGATGTTTTGTATCCATTTATTCGTATTAATTTAAAATTAATTTTGAAAATTATGATCAACCATGCAAATTAAAAGATACATTGAGATCCAATAAAAGTTACAATATAAAAATTTAAAATATAACGCATTATAAAATAGAATAAACACGGCACAAATCATATATCTAATATACTACAAGGTTTTTTCTAAAATGGAAATATAAATATTTATGATTTAAAAATGTTGTTTTTAATCTTCATAATTTTTTTTTGCAAACATTAATTATATTATGATTTTTGACAGGAATATTATGATATTAATTTATTATAATTTCCACAATTAAAACTAAACTCTTTTTTTTTTTTGAGTAACAGTTTACTATAAAAGGTAAAATGGTTAAGAATTATCTAAAAGTAAGTAATATAAAAAAGAAATAAGATAAAAATATTAGAATAAATATCAATGGAAATTATGAAAATTGTGCCGCACATCTTAGTAATTTGACATTTTCTTCCAATTAGTCTTAGATTCATTTCAAATGAGTCCTTATTGATTCAATTTCATCCTGATTTCATTCAATTAGATACTTTTTGTTTTATTTATTTGAATTTTTATTTATGTTTGAATTTAAATTATTAATTATATATCATATGGTTCTAATTACTTATTACTTTTTCATAAAAAATTAAATGTTTTAAATTTTAAATATAAACTTTTAACCCTTGCATCAATAACTATTTTTCTAACCATTATTATTATATATAAAGGTTAAAATAAAATTACAGAAATTTGTATTACATTTTTATGTATTAACAATTACTTTAATTTTTTTATTTCTATACGTTTTCATTAAATATTTACAAATACTTTATTGCTTGAAAAAATTGTTCTTTGTAAACTCCCATTTAATTACCAATAAATTATACTTTACAAAATACAACAAATAATTAATCCAAATAACAACTTCTATTTCTAATGTAAAATTGAAATTTATTTAAAAAATAATATATTACTGATTTTTAAGATATTGTATGATAAATTTCAGCATTAATATAATAAATCTTATTGTTCAAATAAACATTTGACTCATACATCATACGAGATAAAAAATTAGTAATTAAATATTATAAAATATACATAAAGTGAGTTATTAAGGCATTAACAAATATGAAAGTTGTGTCATGAAATTGATGAAAATATTATTTGATTTGCATCTCGCATTTTAATATTGACTTAAATTATAGTTTTTAATTAATTATATTAATTTTCTTAAATTAATATCTAAGTTTTTTAATTAGAAGTAGTACTTTTGTTACATAAATAACTCCAAACCATTACATCCGCTAAAACAATTCCAACTAATTAAAAGCTATTATGTGTAACAAGTATTATATATAAAATAAAAATTATATGAAATTAAAAATTCAATATATATAAATTTAAAAATAAAAATATTTAAATTAAAAATTGATCAGGGTTGATGGATCAATGATAGTCAATAGTAAGGGTGAGTAAAATCTGATTCGATTCGAAAAATTTGATAAAAATTTTAATTTTTGAGTTAAATAGTTCGAGTTAGTCAGATCAACTCGAATAAAAAATTAGTTTTTTTGGTTTAACTCGAATATGATTTACACAATTTGAGTTATCTGAAAATTCGAATAAGAAAAGGCAAAACAACGTCGTTTTGATAAATGTTTAACTTTTCTAAAATTAAAGGTCAAAACTATTAAGTTAAAAGGTAAAACTATTTCATTTTGATAAATGTTTACATATTAAGTTAAAAGTCAAAATCATTATATTATTTATGTAGTTAAATAATCTTGTACTTCGTCTACCAGTTAAATAATTGATCCATGTAAACGCAACATTGAGTATAAATAATATGATTCGTTAACTCGACTCGACTCGACTCGACTTGACTTGACTTGAATTGATTCGGTTCGATTTGAAAAATTTCAAATTGAGTTCGGTTGTTAAAATAAGACTCGTCAACTCGATTAACTCGAAATTTTTTACTCGATTCGACTCGACTCGATCAAATACTTACCTCTAGTCAAGAGGAAGTGCTTATGTGACTCTCTATATCACGTGTCGCTATATAATTAAGCCACATCATTATTGACCATTGTTAACTAACACTTGTGACATATATATTAATTCGGGAAAAAATAAATTAAGTATCACCTTTAAAAAAAATAAAATAAGAAAAGATGTATATATTTAAGTACCAAATTATCATTTAATCTTTTATTATTTTATGAAAGTAAATTTAAAATTAAGGATGATAAATTATGAAAATAAAATAATTAAAATGTGGCACGACATAAAATAAAATGAATATGATATAATTGAATTTGACAAAATATACATAAAAAAAATAAGTCGTATATATAAATTATAAAATACATAATATAAAAAGCACAAATATAAACATAATTTTTTCCCATTCTCCACTTCTTTCTTCTTTCCATTTCTCCCTTCCTTACCCGCCAAGCAGAGACACCAAAATAGTGAAAAAGATGCCACAGGTGAAAGGTGTGCATGGCCGGGCGGGTCGGGTCAGATTTGGATCGGACCTAACTAAAAATTTAGGCCTATTCATTGGGCTCAGGCTGGGCCGGGCTCAAAAAATGGGCCTAAATATTTGCCCAAGCCCGACCCATATAAAAATACTAAAACCCGAGTTCGGTTCGGCACCGCCAGTATTAATTTTTATAATATTTTATATAATTTTAAATATATATAATACATCAAAAATACTAAAAATAAAATAAATATTTTTCAACAAATTAAAAATAAATTTTAAAAATATGTAGACTTAAATAACACTAAAATAGATGCAACTTAACAAGAAAATGCATCTAAAATAATAACAAAATTAACAAATGTCTTTAAAATAATAACAAAATTAACAATAAAATAAATTTTATATAATATCTAAACAATAACAACAAAATAATAGAAACATAATAGTAAAATGGTAGTAAAATAAGGAGGAAAACAATAAGAAAATATTATTAAAAAACAATTTTTTTTCATTTAATGAATTTGGGCCGGGCCAAAAATGCCTTACCCGAGCCCGGCCCATTTTTTAAATGGGCTTTATTTTTTTGTTCAAGCCTATTTTTCGGGCCTATATTTTTATCCAAACCCTCCCACATTTCGGGCGGGCCTTCGGACCGGGCCAGGCCGCCCGGCCGATGCACACCTCTAGGTCAAACTATTAAAGCCTCACATCTATAATATTTGCTATAGTAATTGTGTATCTTATTTTTCATATATAGTTATAGATTTAAAGATTCAGATGCTATCCAAATCATTATTATTATTTTGGAGGTCTAATGATTAAAACTGACATGAACTCAATAGGGTGGGTTTGGAATTGCCAACAATCGAAGTGAGATTCAAGAATCTGAATGTGGAAGCAGAATGTAAAGTGGTTCATGGAAAGCCCCATATCCCTACTCTTTGGAACACCATCACAAACATATTCTCTGTAAGTTTTTGACATTCAATATTATAGTTTGACTTGTATTGAAGTAGCCCATAATTTTTTAAAAAAAATCTCGATTTCTTTTTAGATTTTTTTTTTGAAATTTTCATTATTATACCGTACATTTAAGTGTAATATAAGTACAAATAATTATTCATTGTATTCGCACGCATTAGGACTAAAGATTCATTACAGTGGGGAAAAAAAAAAAAAACTAAAACATTTGTCTAAACCAACAATACCAAATTTAAATCCGTTATGCACAATTATTATAATTGATATAAGGTCCTAGTGATGTGGAGATATTTTATGTTGAGCAGGCTATTAGAAACGTTAATCGATGCGTGTCTCAACCAAACAAGATCAAGATTCTCGACGATGTGAGCGGCATCATAAAGCCGTCCAGGTAAATATCGACAATGTGCCTTTTCGGTTTTTTATTCTTCATTTGAAATAATTGGGCAATAACATTGTTCATAACCTTAATGTTAAAGCAGGATGACGCTGTTGCTTGGCCTTCCCGGTTGTGGAAAAACAACTTTTTTGCAGGCACTTGCAGGGAAGCATGACCCGTCTCTCAAGGTTCGTTTCTTACTTAGCTAACCAGTTCATGGCTTCAAGGTTGCGTGATAGAATGGTTATGATGGTTTTTTTTTAAGTTCAGGTCTCAGGGGAAATTTCTTATAATGGTTACAACTTCAGTGAGTTTGTTCCTCACAAAACGATGACTTACATAAGTCAATACGACTTGCATTGTTCTGACTTGACTGTAAGAGAGACAATCGACTTCTCAGCACGTTGTCAGGGCATTGGGAACAGAGCAGGTACATGTATATTGTTTGTTCTCCATCTTACATTAACAACCAACCCTTCTTAGTTCTTACTATTAAATTCATCATTTAAATTTGTTTATGATTTGAAGATATTTTGAAAGAACTCAGTAGACGGGAGAAGCTACTTGGGATCATCCCTGAACCTGATATAGACACCTATATGAAGGTAACCAGTTTTGCAAGAATATGGGTCAGTTATCTAACACGGTAATGGACCATTTCCATTGTTGCTGTCTTTGACAATAATCTATGGTGGCAGGCAATTTCAGTAGAGGGATTAAAGAGAACACTTCAGACAGACTACATATTAAAGGTTATTCGCATAAACAAAAGAAGTGTAGTCCACTTCATTTTGACTTTCATCAGTGTTTCCAAGTCTTGTTGCGAATTAATAGGCTTTTCCCTAAAGATTTTGCTGCCATTTATGATTTTTAGATCTTAGGACTGGATATTTGTGCTGATACAATAGTGGGAGATGCAATGAACCGAGGAATCTCTGGCGGTGAAAAGAAAAGGCTGACGACAGGTTTGTGCTTGTAATCTATACCGGTCGCTGATAAACTTATATAAGTTCACTTACAAAACATATGAAGACTAGATACTTAAAGGCAGACATTAGTGGTATATCCAAGCAAACTTGTTAGTTAATTATAGTAAAATGTTAATTAGTGTAGGGTGATGTACATCGATATATCTTCAACAGAAAAGATATTCTATTCAATATAAATATTGAAAACTTTATTCATAATTTTAGTGAAGATTACCATAAGTAACGATTTTAGAAAATGTCCTTATGGCACTTTATTAGCAAAATCCATAAAAAGGAAAAAGAAAGTGTGGTAAAAGCAAGCTCATGAAATATGATCAGCAAAATTACTAGTTAGAAAATTAAATTATTGTGATAATTGCTTCTTCTTTAGTGTCATTTGTAATAATTGCTTAATGTTTTCATTTAACAGGGGAAATGATGGTTGGTCCGATCAAATCACTTTTTATGGATGAAATATCAACCGGCTTAGATAGTTCCACCACCTTTCAAATTGTAACCTGTCTGCAACAATTGGCCCATATAACAGGGGCCACCATTTTAATTTCACTTCTTCAACCAACTCCAGAGACCTTCGAACTCTTTGATGACATTATTCTAATGGCAGAAGGAAAAATTGTATACCAAGGACCTCGGAGTGAAGTTCAAGAGTTCTTTAAATATTGCGGCTTTAGGTGCCCACAACGAAAAGGCCTCGCTGACTTCTTGCAAGAAGTAAGTATTTCAAAATATAAAACATTTGCATTGAATTCTTGAAACATTGTTTTAAAATGGATTTATTCAACAATAGGTACTCTCCGAAAAAGATCAAGCACAATACTGGTTTCATAGGGACCGACCTTATAGTTATGTTTCTACTGACAAATTTATAGCTGCATTCAAGGAGTTTCATGAAGGACAGAGGCTACATGAAGAAATCTACACACCCTTCAACAAAACTGAGAATCACAAGAATGCTTTGTCATTTAACATCCATTCATTGGGAAAATGGGAGTTATTCAAAGCATGTTTGTCTAGGGAATGGCTTCTTACCAAGCGTCACTCGCGTTTGTATGTGCTCAAATCATCACAGGTAGCATGACTATTGATTTATGAATCAATGTGGATATGAAAAATTATTAATAAACATACTTTTACACGCCTTGGGTGGTTTCTTCTTGTAGATTATTTTTGTGGCATTGGTAGCTGTGTCAATATTTATACGCACTCAAATGAAGATTGATGAGTTCCACGTAAGAAAGTTCATGGCTTGCTTATTTTTTGGTCTTTTGAGACTTCTGACCATTGGAATTCCAGAGTTGGTACTTACTAATTCCAGGCTTGGCATATTCTACAAGCAAAGAGATTTTTACTTCTATCCTTCATGGGCTTATTCGATTCCTTCAGCTATTCTAAAGATTCCACTCTCATTTTTGGATACTTTTCTTTGGACAACTCTTACATATTTTGGGGTCGGCTACAGTCCAGAACCAGAAAGGTTAGGAAATTTTTCTACCGTTATGTTAGAAATATAATTTTCAATAAGTTTTCTAAGTCCATATGTTACTTTTAGGTTCTTCCGTCAGCTTTTCATCCAGTTCCTTCTTCATCAAGTGGCACTCTCAATTTATCGATTGATTGCTGTTTTATTTCAAACACTATCCGTTGCATCAATTGTCAGTCAATTTACAGTGATGGCAACATTATTATTTAGTGGCTTCATAATACCCCTGCGTAAGTCCAACCTTATTAGCATGAAGAAATTCCAAGTTCAATTTTTGCAAAGTATTCATGTAATTATAATAGACGTTTCCTCACTGCAGCATCGATGCCTTCTTGGATAAAATGGGGCTTTTGGATCTCCCCTGTCTCATATACAGAAATAGGAATCTCAGTGAATGAATTTCTGTCTCCGAGGTGGCAAAAGGTAAAAAAAGTAAATTTACCCATGGTTGTATTTAATTAACGGTCAAAACATCAGCACTTATTATTCCATGTTTTCTGGTCGTGTTGTTCCCTTTCAGCTTTCATCTTCAAATGAGACTTTGGGGCATCAGACTCTACTAAAACGTGGGCTAAACTTTGGTGAACACTTCTACTGGATATCAGTTGCAGCTTTGATGGGAATGTGGTTTCTTGTTAACACTGCATTCACCTTAGCTCTTACTTATTCAAAGCGTAAGTTTGATTTCATGCGGATTCAAGAAAAAAATGATAAAAAAAATAAAAATTTGAAGAATTTAATCATTTGTAGTTCTAAGTTATGTTTGAGGAATGATAATTCGTGCAGCACAGGGGACTGGGACATCTCAAGCTATTGTTTCTCATAAAAGGTTCTCTTATCTGAAAAGAAAAGAAGATTTGAGCAATTCCATGCAAGAAAACCAATTGCCTGCTGTTCATGTAGCATCAAAAGTTGCGAGTATGGTTTTACCTTTTGTGCCTATAACACTATCATTTGAGAATGTGCATTACTTTGTGGATACTCCCAAGGTAACAATTTGATTTATCAACAGAATCCTTAATATTTTCAATGTGATTAGAAATATTTTCAATTTATCTTATTTGTTTTCCAGAAATTTAGAAAGAAAGTCTTAAATAAGAAACTACATCTTCTTCAAGATATTTCCGGTGCATTTAGACCTGGAGTTCTTTCAGCATTGATGGGTGCCAGTGGAGCTGGCAAGACAACACTAATGGATGTTCTATCTGGAAGAAAAACTGGAGGCTATATTGAAGGGGATATAAGAGTTGGAGGATACCCCAAAGTCCAAGAGACATATGCAAGAGTATCGGGGTACTGTGAGCAAACTGACGTACACTCTCCACAAATAACAGTAAAGGAATCAGTGATATTCTCAGCTTGGTTACGCCTACCAGCAGAGATTCCTAGGCAGAAAATATTGGTAAGAGTGCCCAAACTTTATAGAAATCCTCATAAACCAATATGATTTATAACATCAAACATTAAGTCATTTTGCAAGACATCAAACATGAAGTCATTGCAAGACAAAACTTCTCATCTTACCATGAAAGTTTATCAAAAGGCGTACTTGATTCTGGCATTTAACAGGAATTTGTGTCAGAGGTCCTTCAAATGATTGAGCTTGATGAAATCCAAAATGCTTTAGTTGGCGTCCCTAGTGTTAGTGGCATATCAGCGGAGCAACGCAAACGACTTACTATAGCAGTAGAGCTTGTTTCTAATCCATCAATAATATTTATGGATGAACCCACCTCCGGTTTAGATGCTAGAGCAGCTGCCATTGTCATGCGAGTGGTGAAGAATATAGTTAATACTAGGAGGACCATTGTATGTACCATTCACCAGCCAAGTATAGAAATCTTTGAGGCATTCGACGAGGTAACCAAGTGATGCATGCATAAATGTTTTATTTTGTTAAACTCTTGTTCCAAAAGTTGTTCTCAACATATACTTGCTATCTGACAACGTCATTATGAGGTTCCATGGTTCATTGTGTAAACTTGATTTATTATATAACTTTGATCCTTCCTGGCTGGCATGATTATTCTATTTCACATATCATAAATGCATCTTGCAGATTATTTTGATGAAAAGAGGGGGGCAAATAATATATTCTGGAGAACTTGGCCAGAATTCTTGTAAGCTTATCGAATACTTTGAGGTAATCCAAATTAACATCCCGTAGATTCTGGACTCATCCCCAACCAAATCAATAAGAAAAATATATATTAATGATTTTAAAAAACTTCAAGTAGGGAATCCCAGGGGTGCCGAAAATAAAAGACAACTACAATCCAGCGACTTGGATGTTAGAGGTCACAAATCCTTCTTCTGAAGCTGAACTTGGAGTGGATTTTGCCCATATCTACAAAGAATCTCATTTGTATCAGTAAGTTCACCATGATAAGTCAAACCACTTTTTATGACCTTCAAGCTTGACCATAATTGATATATTTAGGACCTTTGAATCATACAATGACCCCTCAAAAAAAAAAAGGAAGATATAAAATGATTAGAAATAATATTTTCCCACTACATAATATTGGAAATTTTTTGAGTAGGAGAAACAAAGAGCTAGTTCAAGAGTCGAGAGTTCCAGCACAGGGTTCAAAGGAACTACATTTTTCTACACGCTTTTCACAAAATAGATGGGAACAGTTCAAAGCATGCCTCTGGAAGCAACATTTGTCTTATTGGAGAAACCCCACATATAACTTGGGGCGCATGGTATTAGCCATGGTATCATCTGTGTTATATGGAGCACTTCTTTGGAACAAAGGGCAAAAAGTGTAAGCTACTTGAAATTTTCTTTAAATTTTGGTATTTATATATCTCCTCTCTGTTAAACACTTAAACTCCCCAAGAAAGATATTCAGAAATATACTTCTTTTTTCATCCCTGGAGCATCATCATCAAGATTTTCTTTCTACCCCTAAAATCATACAACCAAAATCACTGTTACAATGATTTCTTATCACTTATTTTAGTGTTTGAATTTGGTTAAAGAATATGCATAGAGTTTATCCAAAAGCTGAGTTATTACTTTTTAAATTTAAGCATATGACATTATGTTGAAATCATGATCCTGTTTCTTGAAGAGATAATGACCAGGATTTCTTCAACATAATGGGATCAACATATGTTTTTATGGTTTGCATTGGAGCAAGCAACTTGTTTTCGGCTCTTCCAATCATAACTAGTCAGCGGACTACCGAGTACAGAGAACGGTTTGTTGGAATGTACTCGTCTAAAGTACATTCGTTAGCACAGGTCCAAAACTACTCCTACATCCTACTTATTTTGGGTTTCCGATAGGTTGATAATAGACTTTCACTTTTGCAATTGCAGGTCATAATTGAAATACCATATGTTTTCCTTGAAGCAACTTTGTTCTTGATAATTTCATATCCGACAGTCAACTTGTATGGATCAGCTTTCAAAGTATCTTGGTTTTTATATAACATTTTCTGTACTTTGCTCACCTACAAATACATGGGCATGGCCATTGTTTCTTTGTCTCCAACTTACCAAATGGCCTCAATATTTGGGAGTTTCTGGATCATGATTGTGAATTTGTTCTCTGGTTTTCTCATACCACAACCTGTAAGCCTATTTCATATTTTGCTAAACCAAAACTACAATTCTTTTCCTTTCTTTCAAATAAAAGCTCATCTGTTGGCTACATTTTGATATGCAAATAAGAATTTGAAATAGTACAAAGTGAAATTAAGAGGCCTACTTTGAAATATGATGCATTTGACTCTTGCAGGTGTTGCCTAAATGGTGGGTTTGGTTCTATTGGATGGTTCCAACTTCTTGGGCACTGAGAGGTCTCATTACTTCTCAATATGGAGATATAAATCAGGAAATCATAGCATTTGGAGAACGCAAAACTATCAGTACGTTCTTAGAAAATCACTATGGGTTCAAACATAAGGATCTGCCCCTTACAGCTATTTTACTGTGTGCTTACCCGATTTTCTTTGCCTCTATTTTTACATATTTTATGGCTAAGCTTAACTTCCAAAGGAGGTGAACTATAAATAAACGTCATGCTATTGCTACCTTCTAGATTCCGAGACATCTTTATCTATAAACTCATTTTAAAATAAAGTTTATCTTGTATTAGAATTTGCTCTTCAAGATTTACATAGCAAATTAAGCAAACACTATCCTATTTCTTTTTCCTTTTTCCCATTTTAAATGCGTTAAAACACATTTAAACTCTTATTATCCTATATTAGCAATAATATTCATGCCAATCAAGTTAAAATTCAATCAACTACTAACAATGTATTTTTTTATATTTCAAAAGTAGTCTTAAAATATTGACATTTTTTTAAGACACTTGTCAAACTTTTAAAATAAAATTTGAAAACTTCATTTACAGTATATCAAATATTATCTCTTATACTTTTAATATTTAATAGAGAGATTCAAATTTATTTATTAGATGTTTATTAAAATAACAATATATTTATTAAAAACGTTATTTTTCTGAAAATATTTTTTTAAGAATCCAACTTATTTAATAAGTGAATTGTGTTAGCTATATAGTATATACAATGTTTTAGAACAAATAATAGTTAGGATCATTTTACTATATTTAAATTTATGATTTAGTATTTATAACTTAAAATTTTTTATGAAGCGGGAAAATAATTCAAAAGTAATTACATAGGCAATAGGCAACAGGCAATATGCTCCATATTTGCTTGTAAAACAACAGGAACTACCTCTAGTGCACATTCCAAATAAAACTGTGCTACAATCCAACGTTGAAGCCCACAATTTTAAAGCGTCCGCAAATTTGTTGCCTTACCGATTGGTGTGGCAAATATGAACCTGTCACTCCTCTTTAAATACCTTCGGCTTTGTCCCGGAGTAGGTAAAGCAGCATCAATTCGTTTACGATGAATTAGTTGCACCATTATTTATAATTTAATTTTAAATTATTAGGTTTCGTTCAAATAATTGATACTCTTAATTATTTTGATTAAAGTATTTGTAATAATTCATTTTGTCCGGACCCATACAAAATTCAAATACCAAAAAATAAAAAATAAACAGTTCAAGTGTCCATAAGGGCCCAATTTTTACACCGAGCCCAATCCATTAAAGTAACCCAATACACCCTAGCCTACTACCCGAATACAAGCCCAACTATACACAAACCCTAGCCCAACAAATGAAGTCGGCCTAATGGCCCAAAATGTTTCAGCTGCTGGAAACCCTAGCAAGGGTCTTGCGCCGCAGCTCTCAACTCGCGTCGCAATCGGCGCATGGACAACGCCCTGTCGCCGTAGATTTCGTTGGTTACCTGCAATAAACAAAGAAATAAACAGCAAATAAAACTAGCAAATGAATGGAATCTAGGGATTTTTTATTTTTTTCCTTTTTATTCATCTCTAAATCGGCTATAAAAACCGAGAGAGAGATCACTGTAAGGGGGCAGAGAGATTTATACATAAATACAACACAAAAAAAAAAAGAATCAAATCAGCCAATGTTTTGTTTCATTTTTTTTTTTTTTGAATACTGTTATTTTATTTTGTTTTGTTTTTTAAAACAATAATATATATATATATATAAAATACTAAAAAAAAGGAAAAACTTACATTTTTAGGGTTCGCGCGGTGGCCGACAACGGCGGCGGGTCGTGCCGGAGGGCCTGCCGAAAATCGCCTTGGGGGAGAGCATTTGAAGGCTCTCAAAATTTTTTTTCTGTTAAAGTAAGGAAATGAATTTTTTTTAAATTTTAGCTTTTATACAACCCTAAACGGCGCCGTTTAGGGCTGAATTCAATTGCCCAAAAACGACGCTGTTTCACGTATGACCCGCGCGTGTGACCCGACCTGCAAGGAGGATTCGCGTGTTTTTATAAAATGGGTTATTTTCTGTTTTAGGCCTTCCGTATTTTTTTTAAATTAAGTTTATTTTATTTTTATTTTGCTCGATAATTTACAACGGTTTTTAATTGAGTCCCCCTTGCTTTAGCGTTTTGGAGGGAGGGAATATTTTCCTTTTAGCCCCTCCTGGTTACTAGTGTGTTCTAATCGTCCTTCCTTTTAATTTTATTTTCGATTTCACCCTAAATATTTATTTCAAGTTCAATTTCATCTCTTTTTTTTATTTTCTTTTGTGATTTTTGTTACTTTGTATTAATTTATTATTATTATTATTAACACTACTATTATTTGACTATTATAATTATTACTTTAGTATTATTATTATTATTATTATCAATATCAATTTTCTTTATTATTATTATTATTATTTTATTATTATTATTATTATTATTATTATTATTATTGTTTATTATTATTATTATTTGTATATTAACATATATTTTATTTTTATTAATATATTCTTATTTTACTACTACTATTATTTTTATATTATTATTATTACTATTAATTTTTACATTATTTTATTATTATTGATACTATTTTCATTTTTGCTATTATTTTTATCATTATTTTCATCATTATTTTTATTTTATAATTGCTAATATTATTTTTATTATTATTTATTTATTAATATATTTCCATTATAGTTTATTATTATTATTATTATTATTATTATTATTATTATTATTATTATTTATTTTATTATCTTCAAATTATTGTATATAGTATTTATCTATTTGTTAATTTGATATTAGCTTTATTTTTGTTATTATTTTATTTTATTTTATTTATTTATTATTATTTTTACTTAATATTTTTTATTATTTGTTTGATTTTCTTTTACTATTTTTGCCTTCATTATTATTATTCATATTATCACCTACACTTTTATTCCATTGAGCATATTGGCATTATGATTTATTTTTCGTTTTATTACGATCATATTATATTTTCTTTGGTGCATTGAAAATTCAGTTTTTAAATAAGCAAACATTCCGTGTTCTAAGGTTCGAAAGAAATCGTATCCTAACTTACTGAGTTTCGATTTTTCTCATCGAATCTAAAGAACCTATTATTTTCTTTTTAAAAAAATCAAAGCATGGGTTAAATAAGAACTTATTTTTAGGAATTCAAAATGTTGTGTCCTAACGCACTGGATGTGACATTATGTTATCTCGAGATAAGGTTTTTAAAAATAAGGCAATGTTTCGTGTTTGAAAGTTAGTTCGAGAAATTGTGCCCTAACGTGCTGAGTTTCGGTTTTTCGTTCGTCCAAATAACTAAATATCCTTTTAATTTCAAGTTTTGGGAAATTAAAGGATAATCTTAGTTTCGGGGGTTAAAATGTCGTACCCTAACGTATTGAATGAGATATTTTATCCTTTTGGAATAAAAGAGTCTTAATATTCCAGAGCGGGTTACATAAATATTCTTTAAAAAGAATTGCATTTTTAAAATCTTTTTTGAATTTTGACATTAGGACATTAATTAATCAATTAGGTACCAATTTTTTGGGCGTTACGAGGGTGCTAATCCTTCCTTGTGCGTAACCGACTCCCGAGCTCGTTTTCTCGAATTTTGTAGACCAAAATCATTATTTTAATAAATCAAAATGTTTTATTAAAATGATTAATCTCAAGGTGACCTAATCACACCTCTAAAAAAAGATTGGTGGCGACTCCATTTTCATTTTTAAAGTCGATCCGTTTTTAAAAAAAATAAAAATAACAAATGGTTTCGACATTTTAGCGACTCCACTGGGGACAATAAGAGAGTCAAGCCGTAAAATTGATTATTTCATGTCTTTTGTCCAAACTTATGATCCTTTTTATTGCATGTGATTCTAATTTTTTTTTTAAATATCTTTGCATTGTATTGTGTGACCGTTGTGATCATACCCTTTTAAGTGGGAGTGAGAAGCTACTCCTTCATGAGGTTTTCACCTCTGTGCAGGATAGTGAATCGCTTTCGGGATAGATCTGTACCTATGTCTTTGTGAGATTTTCATCTCCGTGCATCCATAGGAAAATGTATTCCCCTGAACTAAACTCGATCCATATGAGCCTATAATGGGTGAGAATTGAGGAATCTGCTGGTTCAGGTACCCACCTTTTAGAACTAACCCACATATAGTGATCCTTAAGAGCCAACCCTAGATAGAGTTATATTGAACCCTAGTGGTCACCCAGATAGGTACCTTATTTTGTTATTGATTTTTCTTGTACTAACGTGTTTTCTTTTGTTTTGATTGCATTGCATTCACATCATAGAAAGGAGGTGTTGATTCAAATTCGATTGATAAATAGAAAAGTTGGTCATGAGAAAATAGATTTCTTGATAAAGTGGATTATAATACGATCGTCCGAAGATGGTTCAAGTAAACATGACGAGAGAAGACTGATAGTCCATGAAGGAAAACAAGATTCTATTGCCCAAGGATTCAAGCTGACAAAGACTATTCGAGAATCACCACGTCATGGTTTTCTTGAAGAGGCTAACGAGCTTCATAGAAATAAGTGAGTGAAGAGTTACGGCCTAGATCAAGTAACAAGGAGCTAGAAGAGGCATCTATTGGGAAAGTTCATGGGACACGACTATAACATCCTTTACGAAGAAGGGGATTGATGTTTTCACTTGGACTATGAGGACAAAGCCGCATATATAATCCGTTTTGTGTAAAGAAATTTATTTTCTAGTAAAATTTTTCTAATGGAATTGAATTCAAAATCAACACCTCTCTTTTTACATTTCATTCCATTGCATTTTATGCATTTGCATTACATCACATCATATGCATTTAAGTCCATAAAGAGAGCCTAATTAGTTGAAATTATAACAGAAGAAAGGAGAAAGAAAAAGAGTGAGTTAACTTGGAAAACATGGAACAAAGGTTGGAAAGAATAGAGCAAATACAAATACAGATGCAAAGGCAATTGACCAAGATTCAACAAGAAATGCGGGAACAAATGTTAGAATTCCAAAGGAATATGGTAGGCCAACTAACCCAGTTACTAGTCGGAGGACTTGAAAAAAGGAGTGGCCCAGTGGTCAACAATGTGGATGATGATGAAGATATTGTTAATTCCCCAATAGGTGTCCCGACTCAACGAGACACGCATTCGCATAGGGTACCCATCATTATTGGATCCCAATGTCAGACTGATACTTCTGCCCTATTGAATTTCCTGATGGGTTCAGGTTTTAATCCGGATGATGATCAAGACAAACCGGTTGTATTGGTAGAAATTAAAGAAAAAGGAGAGTGTACTTTAAAATCTTTGAAGAAAAAGGAAAATAAAGTGAATAGTACAAGAAGGGATAACAAGGGCCATTTAGAACCGACTACGAAGAAGCTTGACCAAGGACAAGAACTATCACCATCGTGTCTCCCAAGGCAAGAACCCAATTCAGGATTGAACTCAGAGAAACCTCGGTTCGCACCCATTCCAATCACGTATAGGGAGTTGTACCGAATTCTGTTTGACGCACATGTCATATCCCCTTTTTATATAGAGCCAATACGGCTCCCATACCCCAAATGGTATGACGTAAATGGCAAATGCGAATACCATGGAGGAATCACAAGAAACTCGATCGAGAACCGCACCACTTTCAAAAAGATGATTGAAAGACTTGACAAAATGGGTATTATCAAATTTGATGATCCCTCTGGGGCAGAAATCTGTCACCCAACCATTTAGGTAAAAGGGTAAATATTATAAGATTTAGGGGATCCAAGAATGCATCGATGTGGGTTTCAAGAAATAAATAATATGATTTTATTTGGAATTTTTGCTTGTGACGTCAACAATGAGGGGAAGAATTGGCAGCAGCTAGGACTCTTAAATTGATAAGAGATAAGGCATTTTTTTTGCTCATAATCAGCTGGAAGGGGGGGTTATTAGTAGTTTAATTACAATTAAATTGTTGAGGGGATTAGGAGATTAAAGCTAGATTTATTTTGTGATAATTCAAGGCTGGAAATTATCACAAAATAAAGAGAATTGGCTAGCATTAGGACTCCTTAGGGGCTGTCCATAATTGTTTTTTTTTTATAGCAAAGAAGTGCCAAAAAGTTCAACCAAAATTCTTCTTTTCTCTCCAAATTTACTGCTGCCGAAATCTCTATCGTTTCATAGCCAAAAACCATCCAAAAATTCCAGCTTCTCTTCTCTTTTACAAGCCGAATACACCCCTCTTTAAGAGGAAATTTCCAACAAACTCTTTCTTCTTCCTCTCTTCATTGTCTTGCCAAAACTCCTTAAACTCTTAGCCAAAATTGTCCGAAATTTCCAGCATTGTTGTTTCCTTTTAGCCAAATACACCCTCCTCCTTCACTAAAATTTCCAGCCCTTCCCAAGTGTGCTTAGGCCGAATCTCCCTTGAGGAAAAGGGTGCTGCCAATTTTCAATAAGTGTGGGAGGCCATAGTCGATTTAAGAGAGCTTTCGGGATTTGTTCTCCTAAGACTCAAGGGATATTTCGGGATTTCGGTAAGTGGTTTTGGTAAGCAATATTGTGGTAAGACTTGTTATTTAATTTATGATTTGGAGGTTTAACCGGTTTATCTGATTAAGTGTTTCGATGGAGGCCAATACCAGTCAAGGAGGGCAAGGGAAAGTCCCTGTTCCGAAGTTCAAAAAGAGATCAGTCTCGGTGGTTCGAGATTGGCCACCGGGGTGTGGGCCGACGTCAGAACAGCAGAATAGGCAGATAACCGTAGTTTCGGTTAGCGATAGCGTTGGGATCGAGAGTGTAGAACTACAAGTAATTAGGTGCGTAGTTATCGATCGCCTTTGATTTGATTTAAATATGTCAAAATATATATTTGTGCTATGTTGTGAATGATAGCCAAGGTAAGGGCTAAAGTGGTAGATACCTCGATAGATAACCGACTATCAAGGTCGGTGTTTTATATTATCAAATGATTCTTGTTTAATATGTGAAATGGAGATGTGCATGTTATATTTATATTTTATTAAATGATGTTTTATCATATGTGCATGAGGACTTGGGATATGAATATTGGAGGATGGGAGTACATATTTATGTACGTGGTCTAATGTTAGCCTCGTGCTACATTAGCGCTTGATGATCACCGTGTGTGCTTCATCAAGGAGATGTTGGCTAGGTGCCCATCTCGGCGGTTGAGGGCTGTGTGCATCACCGTAGACGGATTAATGTGAGGATCACCGATGTGATCGGTGGCTCACCACGGCCTTGTCTGTGCAGTCTGTCGAGGTAAGATATGTGGGATCACTCGGTAGTGATCGGTGGATTAGCCACTGACCTTGGCGGAGTCTGCTAAGGTTGGTGTAACGGATGGACCTAGGTTGGGTTGGGTTTCAGTAATTGCATATTTAGTTGTATGATCTGTGTGGATATGGGCCAAGCCCATGTGTGGAGGCATGTGTGATGATTATGCATCGAGTCTGTGGACTCACCCAATTTTCTCAACCATTTCGGTGATGCGTAAACCTTGGACCGGGTTTGGAGTGGATACAAGGTGGCCCATGCAGAAAGAAGATATTTTAATTATTTTAAGCATTTTTTATATTAAGTATTTTGTTTAGATAACGTTGTAATAAGGGCCTTATTATTATTATTTTTGGTATTATTTAAATTGTGGTTAGATTAAAATTAAATTACTATGTAAAGATGATTTTATTTTATTTTTAGCAATCTATTTATTCAAGGTATAATATATATTTATATGCTAAGGTTTTAATATGGCATTTTATAATAACAAAGTTTTACTCATAGTTTTAAACGGACATGGTTTTCAAAAGTCTACCAAATTTTCATGTTTTATTCTAAAGTTAAAAGATTTTTAGCCGTTTTCGTCAAAAGTGACATAACCAGTCCTATTAGGGCTCGTGGGCGAAGTTTGGGGTGTTACAAATTTTAATCTAACCACAATTTAAATAATACCAAAATAATAATAATAAGGCCCTTATTACAACCGTTATCTAAACAAAATACTTAATATAAAAAATGCTTAAAATAATTAAAATATCTTCTTTCTCGCATGGGCCACCTTGTATCCACTCCAAACCCGGTCCAAGGTTTACGATCACCGAAATGGTTGAGAAAATTGGGTGAGTCCACAGACTCAAGGCATAATCATCACACATGCCTCCACACATAGGCTTGGCCCATATCACACAGATCATACAATTAAATATGCAATTACTAAACCCAACCCAACCTAGGTCCATCCGTTACACCAACCTTAGCAGACTTCGCCAAGGTCAGGTGTTAATCCACCGATCACTACCGAGTGATCCCACATATCTTACTCGATGACTGCGCACAAGGCCATGGTTGAGCCACCGATCACATCGCTGATCTTCACATTAATCCGCCTACGGTGATGCACACCCTCAACCGCCGAGATGGGCACCTAGCTAATATCTCCTTGATGAAGCACACAATGATCATCAAGCGCTAATGTAGCACGAGGCTAACATTAGACCACGCACATAAATATGTACCCTGCCCTCCAATATTCATATCCCAAGTCCTCATGCACATATGATAAAACATCATTTAATAAAATATAAATATAACATGCACATCTCCATTTCACATATTCACAAGAATCATTTGATAATATAAAACACCGACCTTGATAGTTTGTTATCTATCGTGGGTATCCACCACTTTTGCCCTTACCTTGGCTATCATTCACAACATAGCACAAATATATATTTTGACATATTTAAATCAAATCAAAGACAAATGCGATAACTACGCACCTAATTACTTGTAGTTCTACACTCGATCCCAACGCTATTGCTAATCAAACTACGGTTATCTCGCCTATTCTATCGTTTCGACGCCGGCCCACACCCCGATGGCCAATCTCGAACCGCCGAGATCGATCTCTTTTGAACTTGAATGTGGACTTTCCCTTGCCCTCCTTGGTGGTATTGGCCTCCATCAAACACTTAATCGATAAACCGTTAAACCTCCAAATCATAAATTAAATAACAAGTCTTACCACAATATTGCTTACCAAAACCACTTACCAAATCCCAAATATCCTTGAGTCTTAGGAGAACAATCTCAAAGCTCCCTTAAATCGACTATGGCCTCCCACACTTATTGAAAATTGGCAGACCTTTTCCTCAAGGGAGATTCTACCAAGCACACTTGGGAAGGGCTGAAATTTTAGTGAAGGAGGAGGTGTATTTGGCTAAAAGGAAACAACAATGCTGGAAATTTCGGACAATTTTGGCTAAGAGTTTAAGGAGTTTTTAGCAAGACAATGAAGAGAGGAAGAAGAGAAAGAGTTTTCGAAATTTCCTCTTAAAGAGGGGGGTGTATTCTTACTTGTAAAAGAGAAGAGAAGCTGGAATTTTAGATGGTTTTGGCTATGAAACAATAGAGATTTTGCAGAAGAATTTGGAGAGAAAAGAAGAATTTTGGTTGAACTTTTGGCACTTCTTTTGTGTAAAAAACAATTATGGACAGCCCTAAGGAGTCCCAATGTTGGTTAATTCTCTTTATTTTGTGATAATTTCCAGCCTTGAATTATCACAAAATAAATCTAGCTTTAATCTCCTAATCCTCAACAATTTAATTGTAATTAATCTACTAATAACCCCCTTCCAAATTGATTATGAGCAAAAAAAAATGCCTTATCTCTTATCAATTTAAGAGTCCTAGCCGCCAATTCTTCCCCATCGTTGACGCACAAGCAAAAATTAAAAGGCTCAAAATGTTGCTTCTCCCGGTCTTGAACCCCGACCGCACTAAGCCCTTTAAGTTTTAACACCCCACGCCATTCTCGCCAACAGCATGTTTTTGTGTGCTTTAGTGCAATACCTGATATTGGGAAATCCAAATATTAACAAAGAACTGGATTTTTCCAAGCATCTGCCCTTGCGTACTTGGGAGTGTTTTGAATAATGGGACTGTGGAAGAGATCCCTATATTTTTAGATCTGATCAAGAGTAATATTCAAAACACGTTTGTTTCCTTAAACCTGGAGGCAATAAGAACCCTTTTTGGAAATAGGCTCGTGTCCAGAATTGTTATTCCAATAAAATTCATGTTTTTGAGCAAATATTCTTTTATTTTTTTAATTTCATATTGTACAAACAATTGTTCTTAGTTTTTCTTCTTCTTTTTTTGTTCTTTGGACTTTCTTTCAAGTATTCTTTCATTCTTTATCCGTGACCATACAAATAAACATTCTTTGAATCATTTATTCTTTGGAATCTTCCTTCGAACCTACAATAGGTCTCCAGATATCAATAATTTGAGCAATGCTGCTACTGACTCAGAATCTCCTTTCAAGTAAGATATGTGTCTAGAAGGGTCTCAAGACTTTGAAGATGACAGAGATTGTAACCTACCTTTTGATTTGTTAAGAATGGTAGAATAAGATGGAAAACAGACCCTACTCTTCAAAGGGTCATTGGATATTATGAGCTTAGAAAAGAGGTAAAGATTGTAGCCTAGCTCATCACAGAACTAAGGCGAGATATCATTGAGTTGTTTTCAAGAATTCAAAGATGTCTTCGCACGATCATATCAGGACATGCCTGGGCTAATGAGACGCGGGCTAAACATGAGGATCGGGCACTGTTAGTCTACCATAGAAGGGGATTTTATTAGTTATACCATAAATACTGAATTGAAGAAGACGAGATTTATGTGATTCTTCCATTTTCTTCACAGACTTTTCTATATGTGGGGCATGGATATTATGGGGCTAATCTTGTCAAGAGCTTCTAGTAGATATCGATTCATCGTCGTGGTCATCGTTTACTTCACTAAGAGGGTGGAAGTAGCTTCATATGCCAATGTTACAATGTCGAAGTCAAAAAAAAAAAAATCAGCCGCCAACAAAGAATGCCAAAAAGGATAAAGTCAAAAGTTTGTAGTCTGTTCAAAGATCAGACGCCATATTATAGAGCAACAAAAGTAGCCAAAAAAAAAAAAACAAAACAATGATTGTAGAAAAGATGACCGAGACTTGTAAAGATTGGCATAAAGAAGTTACTATTTATCTTCTATGATTATCGGCGTTGGCCAGGACTTTTTTTTCGGGGCAACATCTTACCCATTGGTTTATGGAATAAAACATTTTTGCCAATTGAACCTAATCGAAAAAAGGTTAAAAGTTATTCATCATGGTCAGATGATGCAAGCTTACGACAAAGATGTTTATCCTAGAGAATTCCATGATGGGAACTTGATCTTTCTTTTACAAAAGGATTTCAGAGAAAAATAGATGCCAAACTGGGAAGGACCTTATATTGTAGAAAATGCCTGTTCTGGAGGAGCATTGATATTGACCGAGATGGATGCCAAAGACTTGCCTAATTCGGTGAATTCAAGTTCATTCAAGAAGTATTTTACCTGAAAGGGAAAAGGCCAAGGTAAAAACCCGCAAAGGGTGCCTTGAGTTAAATTCAAAAAAAAAGAAGAAGAAGAAGAGGCCAAGGCGAAAACTCGCAAAGGGCGCTTTGAGACCAAAGGGGTTTTGAGCCAAAAACCCGAAAAGGGCGGCTCAAATTTTGATCAAAAATAGGGCATATGGTAGTCTTGTTATGCTTGAATTAACAGTGAGAAAATATGCTACGTCTTGGGGCATTAACAAAGCACTCCAGATCCTCTAAACACGTATTGAGCTCAAAATGGTCCTCAAGAAGTTTGTACAGAGAAGCTCATGCTATGATATCTAGGGTACCTAGCTTCTATCTTACCCATTTTTGAATTTGCTATCTTTGATTACTTTATTCTTTTCAAAGATACACCCCAATCAATTTTCTTTTATAGCCTTGGCTATCTTTGCTTACTTTATTCTTTTTAAGATACACCAATCAATTTTCTTTTATTTCCTTGGTTATCTTTGATTAGCTTATTTGTTTCGAGCTATGCTCCTGATTAATTCTTTTTATGTCCATTTTTGTGATCTTTTTCAAGCATTTTATTGAAATAACGATTAATGAACTAATAATACTTTTATAAAAGGATTTTTGTATATTACTCTAGAAGCTTCTAAATAATATGGGAATCTAAAACAAAACTATTGTTTAGAACTCACCAATCCTAAGGGTTAGAAACATTGAAAGATAATTATCTCTTCAGATTTTATTGGATAAGACATTTCATCGGTGATACCATTTCGACAAATGACGAGCAATGTCAACCCAGGTGTAGAAGGGGATCTTTTTCGGGAAAAGAAAAAGATACCCTGCATTCATGCAAATTTTAGGCACATACATCTGGTCATTACACCTAGGGAATGGTGTAACAGATTAAGTTGATTGAAGATAATACAAGTTCCATACCTCTGAATGGTAGCTAGATGGATGGAAGAAACCAAATGTTATTCCCCTGAAGATGCAGTGGGAGGTACAAATTTTATGTCCTAAGGTTCAAGGGAAGGGATTCTAAAATTACAGCGGGGCAGGTTTGCTGAACAAAACATGATCGTTTCTTTGGGTTTTCTATCAAAGATACCAGCTAAATGAGAAAACAGGGTAACGTATCAGTGATAGAACATTGATGGACTATGAGCAATGACAACCCAAACATTAAAAAGGGATCATTCTCATGCATTTATGTAAATATCATTCATACACTTCCAATTAGGAGCATTTGATTCATTTCGATCATTGTGTCCTAATCGTTGTACATAAAAAATAGAGAGTAGGAGATCATTCTCATGACATTCTACATTCATGCAAATGTCATCCCTAATATCATTTAGTTAGGAGCATTAGATTCATCCCGATCATTGCATCCTAATCATTATACATTAAAAAATAAGATAATTCTTATGACATTCTGCATTCATGCAAATGTCGTCTATAATACATTCGAGTCTACAGGACATGTCCCCTAGAGGATGGTGTAGCAATATCGGTGAATTCACCAGTCCTATCTCCCTGACCAGCAGGGGAATAAGTCGAAGATTATAGATCTTGTCACCCTAAGCAGTAGTGGAACAAGTTCAAACGGTGAATTTTATCTCCATGAAGCAGCGGAATAGATTTAAGCCATCAGTCTTATCTCCCTCGAGATGGTAGTGGAGCAGGCTGAAGATTGAAGTTTTCCTGAGATAGTAAGGAAGTAAATTGAAAAGTTCAGATTTTGTTCCCTCGAGATAGTAGTGGAACAGACTAAAGATTGAAGTCTTTCTGAGATATTAAGGAAGCAAATTGAAAAGTTAAGATTTTGTTCTATCGAGATGGTAGTGAAGCAGACTGAAGATTGAAATTTTCCTGAGATAGTAAGGAAGCAAATTGGAAAGTTTAGATTTTTTTCCTTAAGATGGTAGTGGAGCAGGCTGAAAATTGAAGTCTTCCTGAGATAGTAAGGAAGCAAATTGGAAAGTTCAGATTTTGTTCCCTCGAGATGGTAGTAGAGCAAGCTGAAGATTAAAGTCTTTCTGAGATAGTAAGAAACCAAATTGAAAAGTTCAAATTTTGTTCCCTCGAGATGGTAGTGGAGCAGGCTGAAGATTGAAATCTTCCTGAGATAGTAAAAAAAACAAATTGAAAAGTTCAGATTTTGTTCCCTCGAGATGGTAGTGGAGCAGACTGAAGATTGAAGTCTTCCTGAGATAGTAAGGAAGCAAATTGAAAAGTTCAGATTTTGTTCCCTCGAGATGGTGGTGGAGCGACCGAAGATTGAAGTCTTCCTAAGATAGTAAGGAAGTAGACTGAAAAGTTCAAATTTTGTCCCATTGAGAGAGTAGTGGGGCAGACTGAAGATTGTAGATCTCATCTCCTTAAGCGGTAGCGGAGCAAATCAAAGATGGCAAATCTTATCTTCCTAATGTAGTAAGGGAGTAGATTTTAGCCACTAGCCTTATCTTCTTGAGGTAGCAAGGGAGTAGGTTGAAGATTATAGTCTTATCTTCCTGATGGAGTAAGGGAGCAGACTAAAAATGGTAGACTTGTCTCATCGAGATAGCAGTGGGGCAGATAAAAAATAACGAATCTCATCTTCCCAAGGTAGCAGGGTAGCAGATTCAAACCACCAGCCTTACCCCTAAGCAGTAGTGGAACAGATTGAAAATTACAAGTCTTATCTCCATGTATTGGCAATGGAGTGGACTGAAGACGGTAAATCTTATCTTCCCGAGGTAGCAGGGAAGTAGATTTTAGCCACCAACCTTATATCCCTGAGGTAGCAAGGGAGCAGGTTGAAAGTTTGTAGTCTTATCTCTCTGAGGTAGCAAGAAAGCAGACTAAAGATTGCATATTTTGTCTCCCTGAAGTTACAGTGGAGCAAATCAAAAACAGCAAATCCTATCTCCCCAAGGTAGCAGAGGAGAAGATTTTAGCCATTAGCCTTATCTTCCTGAGGTAGCAAGGGAGCAAGCTGAAGATTATAGTCTTATCTTCCTGATGTAGCAATGGAGCAGACTAAAAATGGTAGATCTTATCTCCTTGAGATAGCAGTGGGGCAGATCGAAGATAACGAATCTCATCTTCCCGACGTAGCAGGGAAGCAGATTCAAACCACCAGCCTTACCCCCTAAGCAGTAGTGGAACAGGCTGAAAATTACAAGTCATCTCCATGTATTGGCAATGGAGCAGACTGAAGACGGTGAGCCTTATCTCCCTGAGCAGTAGTAGAGTAGGCTGAAGACATCAGATCTTATCTTCCTGAAGTTGCAATGAAGCAGATCAAAGATAGTAGATCTGGCATTCTTGAAGTTGCAAGAAGCATATCAAAGACATCAGATCTGGTCTTCCTAAAGTTGCAGTGAAGCAGATTGAAGCCATCAGACTTATTGAAATCAAGATGAAGTTCCAATACTATTAAAGTTGCAGTGGAGTTGGAAGCCATTTGAAGAAGATGAGGACCAAGAAGTCGAGGCTCGGCCAAGACCGGGAAAAATTGGTCCTTTTGTAGTCTTTGCTCCATTCTCGTTGCACGACAATGAGCAAAGATGGGCAGCTGTAATAACCTATTTTGCCCGGGCCCATGCAAAATCCAAATACCAAAAAATAAAAAATAAAAAAATAGTCCAAGTGTCCGTAAGGGCCCAATTTTTACACTCGAGCCCAATCCATTACAGTAACCCAATACACGCTAGCCCACTACCCGAATACAAGCCCAACTGTACACAAACCCTAACCCAACAAATGAAGTCAGCCTAATGGCCCAAAATGTTTCAGCTGCTGGAAACCCTAGTAAGGGTCTTGCGCATGACTCTCAACTTACGCCATAATCGGTAGCATGGACGAGGTCACGTCGTAGAGATTTCATTGGTTACTGCAATAAAGAAAGAAATAAACAGCAAATAAAACTAGCAAATAAACGGAATCTAGGGATTTTTTTTATTCTTTCCCTCTTTTTTCATCTCTAAATCGGCTATAAAAACCAAGAGAGAGATCATTGTAAGGGGGCAGAGAGATTTATACATAAATACAACACAAAAAAAAGAATTAAATCAGCTAAGGTTTTGTTTCATTTTTATTTTTATTTTTTATTTCCGAATATTGTTATTTTATTTTGTTTTATTTTTTTAAACAATATAATATATATACAATACTAAAAAAAAAGGAAAAACTTGCATTTTTAGGGTTCACGCGGTGGCCGGCGACGACAGCGGGTCGCGCCGGAAGGCCTGCCGAAATTTTTTTTTTCAAAAAAATTTTCAGCTTTTATATAGCCCCTAAACGACGTCGTTTAGGGCTGAATTCAATTGCCCAAAAACGGCGCTGTTTCACCTATGACCCGTGCTGTGATCCGACCGCAAGGAGGATCCGCATGTTTTTATAAAATAGGTTATTTGTTGTTTTAGCCCTTCCGCATTTTCTTGTTTTTTAAATTAAGTTTATTTTATTTTAATTTTGTCCAATAATTTACAACAGTTTTTAATTGAGTCCCTCCTGCTGCAGCGTTTTGGAGGAATGGAATATTTTCCCTTTTAACGCCTCCTGGTTACTAGCGTGTTCAAATCGGTCCTTCCTTTTAATTTTATTTTCGATTTTGCCCTAAATATTTATTTCAAGTTCAATTTCATCATCTTCTTTTTTTTTTTAATTTTCTTTTGTGATTTTTGTTACTTCATTATTAATTTATTATTATTATTAACACTACTATTATTTGACTATAATAATAATAATAATAATAATAATAATAATAATAATAATAATTATTATTATTATTATTATTATTATTACTATTTTCATTATTGTTGTTCTTATTTCTACTATTATTTGTATATTAACATATATTATTATTTTATTATTATTAATATATTCTTATTGTACTACTACTATTATTTTATATTATTATTATTACTATTAATTTTATATTATTTTATTATTATTGATACTATTTTCATTTTGCTATTATTTTTATCATTATTTTTATTTTATAATTGCTAATATTATTTTTATTATTATTTATTTATTAACATATTTCCATTATAGTTTTTATTATTATTATTATTATTATTATTATTATTATTATTATTATTTTTACTTTTATTATTATTTTATTATCTTCAAATTATTGTATATAGTATTTATCTATTTGTTAATTTAATATTAGCTTTATTTTTGTTATTATTTTCTTTCTTTTATCTATTTTATTTATTATTTTACTTAATATTTTTTATTATTTGTTTTCACTTTTCTTTTATTATTTTTGCCTTCATTATTATTATTCATATTATCACCTACACTTTTATTCCATTGAGCATATTGGCATTATGATTTATTTTTGTTTTATTACGATCATATTATATTTTTTTTGGTGTATTGAAAATTTGGTTTTGAAATAAGCAAACATTTCTCGTTCTAAGGTTCGAAAGAAATCGTATCCTAATTTACTGGATTTCGATTTTTCTCATCGAATCTAAAGAACTTATTATTTTCTTTTTAAAAAAAAAAATCAAAGCATGGGTTAAATAAGAACTTATTCTCTAGAATTCAAAATGTTGTGTCCTAACGTACTGGATGTGACATTATGTTATCTCGAGATAAGGTTTTTGAAAATAAGGCAATGTTTCGTGTTTGGAAGTTCGAAAAATTGTGCCCTAACGTGTTGGGTTTCTGTTTTTTGTTCGTCCAAATAACTAAATATCCTTTTAATTTCAAGTTTTGAGAAATTAAAGGATAATCTTAATTTCGGGGGTTAAAATGTTGCACCCTAACGTATTGGATAAGATATTTTATCCTTTTGGAATAAAAGAGTCTTAATATTCCAGAACGGGTTACATATATATTCTTTAAAAAGAATTGCATTTTTAAAATCTTTTCAAATTTTTGACATTAGGACATTAATTAATTAATTAGGTACCAATTTTTTGGGTGTTATGAGAGTGTTAATCTTTCCTTGTGCGTAACCGACTCCTGAGCCCGTTTTCTCGAATTTTGTAGACCAAAATCATTATTTTAATAAATCAAAATGTTTTATTAAAATGATTAATATTAAGGTGACCTGATCACACCTCTAAAAAAAAATTAGTGGCGACTCCATTTTCGTTTTTAAAATCGATCCCCATTTTTTTAAATAAAAAAAAAAATGGTTTCGACAGTATTAAAATTAAATTTTTTAAAAAATATTTATTCTAACTTATTATATCGAAATAGTTTTTTTTATGTAAGTTAAAAAATGTTTTTCAAGTCACATTTGAATTAAAGATATTAATTATTTGATCATAAAAGTAAAATATTAAATTATATGAAATTAAAATATAAAGACTAAATATTAGAAAAATAAAATGATTAAAAAGAAAGAAAAGATACTTTTATATATAATTTGGATTTAGTTTAAATCATCCCAACTAGAAATTTCTTTCTGCTACAGTGTTGGCAAACAACAATTTTATTACGATAAATCGATAGAAGGAAGCCCTAAGATGTTATAACACTACATGTGCCCATTGCTTTTATATATGATTCAATTGTAACCTCTGTTTTTTTAATTATATATTGCCTAGCGCTCACCTAAAAATTTTGGGCAAAATATCTAAATATACTAAAAAAAAAATTATTTACGGAAAATGACCGATTTTTTAAAATTTACGAAAGAGGGTCATTTCCTCATAAAACGCGTTAACGTCAGTGCGTTTTGTGAGGATGCAGCAGGAAAGCGCGTCCTTGGGGGAGCGCTTTTTTCACATCAGCCAAAAACGCGTCCTTGGAGGCGCGCTTTGCTTATGTGGCAAAAATACTCCCCCAAGGACGTGTTTTAGCCCGTGTTTTTTTTAAAAAAATTATTATCAAATTTTTTAAAATTTACGAGAATAAACCTTTATAAAGGCTAAAAGTGATAACATCATTTTTTTAATGTGTCATCAATTAATAAGGAAATATAACTTACAAAGAAACCTTTATATAGACCCAAAGTCTCATTTCTCTTGTTTTCTTGAGCAAAGTGGGATATGAGATATGTGTATATATAGACTTATGAATAGTTTTATAATTTGTTCTTAAACAATGTGGGATTAAAGGCTACACTATATTTGATTTTTTTTACAAAATAATTTTTTATTATATTTTGTTAACATTTTCTTATATTATAAAATTATCTTTTGAGATCTTTAATCTTGTTGCATTTTAGAATTGTTAACATATATAAAAGAACTATTAAAAAAGAGAACAAATTGCATATATGAAACTTGTACATGCAATAATCTTTTATTCAATTTTAAATGTTTGAAATTAATATCAATGCAATTCTAATTTTAAAATAATTTTTCATTTTAGAAGTTATACTTTTAATTTTTATTATTTATTTTATTTTATATTATGAATGATTGATTAATAAATAAATGGTGAGTATTTGGTACTCAAATAGTATTTTTTGTAATTTTAAAAATTGATATATCTTTTTAAATATATATTTATTTTAATATTTTACTATACTAATTAATTTTTAATTCTAATTTAATTTAATTTTCATCACCTAATGAATGCCGATAAATTTATTTCAGATATATTTTGATTAGATAGATAATCTACTTAAACATAGTATATAATTTGTTAAATAAGTTTTTTATAGAAATATATAATATACATAAAATATAATAATTATTTTTCATATTTTATATCTAGATTAAATTACATTAGTAGTCACTTAACTATATTTTTAGCTATCGAATTATAAAACTTACAAAATGATCACTCAACTATTAGTAATTTTTAAATATTTATTTTAATATTTTACCATACTCATTTTATATTTTATATTTTTTACTTATGGAGTTTAAAATTTTATTTATAATGTAACAAATGTTAACTTTTTGTAAAAAATTTAAACTCTAAGTAAAAATATCAAATATAATGTAGCATTTCATCTCATGTTATTAGTTAAAGAGGAAGGAATCCCACATTGTTTAGGAACAAGCTACAAAACTATTCATGAGTCTATATATACACATATCTTATATCCCACTTTGCTCAAGAAAACAAGGAAAATGAGACTTTGGGTTTATATAAAGGTTTCCTTTGTAAATTATATTTCCTTATTAATTGATGACACCTTAAAAAAATGGTGGTGTCACTTTTAGCCTTTATAAACGTTTATTCTCATAAATTTTTAAAAAATTCGAGAATAGTTTTTTTTTTAAACACGGGCTAAAACGTGTCTTTGGGGGAGCGTTTTTGCCACGTCATCAAAGCGCGTTCCCAAGGATACGTTTTTGGCTGATGTGGTAAAAGCGCTCCCCCTAAGGGCACGCTTTCCTGCTGTATCCCCACAAAACGCACTGACGTGAACACGTTTTGTGGGGAAATGACCATTTTTCGTAAATTTAAAAAAAAACGACCATTTTCCGTAAATAAATTTTTTTTTAGTATAATTAGGTATTTTGCTCAAAAATTTTGATCCTTCTACCACACTTAAATCTACACTTGGCGCTCTAGTAACACTTTCCCATTGTTTTTTTTTTATATTATAAAATAACTCTTCCCTTTATTTTTGAGATTATCTAATAATTATCAAAGCTTAGTTTTGTTTATTATACTTTGTTTAAATTTGAGATTTTAATTTTATATTTTAATTTTTATAATGTTATTAATTATTCTAAATATTTTATTCGATTAAAATGTTGACATAAATTTTATGAATTGTTAACATTGTTAAATTTAAGTCCATTATCATTTTTTTGTTACATGACTATCAATGGAGTATTGTTTTTAATTTCTAAATGTCATACTAGCATATTTTGACAAAAGAATTTTAACGATATTAATAATTAAAACTAAACTTTTAAATTAAAACATCGAATGATTAGTTTCTTGAAAATAAATAAATAAAATTAAACTCTATATATACCAAAAATATTTAAAGCATTTTACCCTATAATTTAGCCCAACCAAAAGCATAGATCAAAAAGTAGAGATAAAATAATGGTTACAAAGATACCTCTCCTACCGTCTAAGCAATGTTAAACATAGACAAGAAGATAGAAAGCTATAGAAAACAAGAAGACTCAGAAGTATACTGAATTTGATTGATTTATTCATAAACGAAAGTATACATATATATATATATATATATATATATATATAGCAGTATAATGTAACTGCTTCAACAACTGACAGAGAGCATTAACGACTATCTGCTAACAACTAACAGCTATCTGTATCTGTTACCCTAACAAGCAAGAACCTTAGACCCATAGAGAAAGTTGGGCTTTTGTAGCTGGATATTGTGGAGATTTTAATTATTTTTCAGAATGCTTTGTTTATTTTTTTATTTATTAAACTTTAATATTTATGAGTGTCGAGTGTAGAATTTAAATTTAAATTACAAAGATAATCATAAAACTATTTAAAATATAAATACACGATAAATAATTGAATACTTTGTAATAAATTAATTAAAATATTTTGAAATCCGAGAAATTCATAATTTTCTATTATATACTATAATAAATCTGAACTTGTGAAGTTTTACAAGTCAAGTTGCTTGAGTTTTAATAGTGAGTTAGGCCGTTCTTTAATTCCTCTAAATGTGTGGTATTTAATTCAATAGGCTTTGAATTAAAAATTTGGACCAATTAATCAATTAACTTTATACAGACATCCTGAGGCGGAATGTAAGCCGGGCCAATGACTGGACCTTGCCCGCGATTTTCAAATTACTTTAATTTATACTAATAATAAAGATTCTTTATACTGAAAATAAATTAATTAATTAAAAATGTCAAAAATTTTATTTAAATACTACAATACAAATTGAATATATAAATAATCTAATACATAATTTGGTTTTTAATTTTAATTTATGCGTTGGAGTATATTTTATAAAATTCATAATTAGCTAGTAATGTTAGCAATTAATTTTATCAAATCAATCATAAAATTAGAATTAAAGTACTTCCATAAGACTGTATTTAATAAATTAAATGCAAAATTAAATAGATTCACAATTAATGCTAAATTTATTCTATTAACAAAATCATGAAAATACAAAGATAACAATATCAATATTTAACTTTCATCAAATTAACCCTAAAACTCGAATTAAACAAACAAAAAAAAATAACATTGTTATCTTTATGTATCAAAATATATAATTTTGTTAAATATAAGTACCACATTAGACAAAAAAACACAAATATCATATTAAAAAATTCAAATACTAAATAAAATATTAATATTTTCTAGTATTCTTTTAAGTAACAAAAGAATTTGGATTAAAAGGAATTAACAAAAGAAAACTCTTTGAAGAAGTTACTCCATCTACTATTTTTTATGTTTAATAAATAATCTTTTCGCATAAAAATATCTTTTTCTTTTGATATATAACTTGAAGTAGGAAATAAAATTTAAAAATATATAAAAAATAATTAACTGTGATTAAAAATATGCAGGATTTGAAAAATAAAATAATATCATTGATATTTATTTATTTTATTTGATATTTATTTTAAAATTTTGAAAATATATCTTTTTATTATGTTTTTTATTTTATTTTGCTTAATCCATCAATCGATACTTAAATTATATTATTTTTCTTAAGTTGGTACATAAACTTTTTCTCATCAAAAGTGATACTTAAACTATGATCTGTTGCCACTTTTAGTCTAATTATTAACTCTCATAAAAAAATCTTGAATCAATCAAATTATGATATGCAACATTTTCAATCAAATAAAAACATTTAAAATTAATATTAAATAAAAATTAAATTAAACTAAAATAAAAATATCATCTCTCCCTCTCTTTCCTTCTTCATCTTCTCCATATTCATCTTATCAACTAATTCACTCACAACTCAACTTCCAGAATCTAAGCCTTATCTTTCGATAATTATTATTCAACCCAACAAATATAAACTACAAATAAAAACTTATTGTTAGATATTTTCACTAGTTTATTATGACCTTATCTATAGGCAGTAGTTAGTATTTGATTTAAGTTTATATACTTTCCAATATTATAGGAGGTAGTTTTCCATATTTCTATTTTTCTTTGTTAGCTGTATAGCCTATTTCAAAAGTCTTTTTGCTTATTGAATAAACAAGTTGATTTCCTCCTAAACACTCTCTCTTCCATTTGCTATTATATCTGCTGCTCACTTAACAATAACAGTGATATTAAAGCTGTGTAAAAAAAGGTGAACGATAGTTTAAAAGAATGGTCTCTGATAATTTTGTACAACAAATGATTCCCTGCTTCGATGGTCACTATGATCATTGGAGTATGTTAATGGAAAATTTTCTCAGATCTAAGGAGTACTGGCAAGTTGTTTCTGTTGGAATACCAGAGTTGGCTGAGGGCACATGTAACATCCTAAAAATGGGGTTATTTGTATTTGCATTATTTTGCTTGTGTTGAATGGCTAAGATAATATTTATGGAATGATAAGATTAATTAAGGGCCTTGAGTTGGCTCGGAATAGTAGAAAATATTATTTATAAGCTTTAAAGGTGGATAGCCTTAGTAGTTAGGGGTTATAAGAATAAATAAAGGAGCATTTGACATAAAATAAGTCTTGGAAAAGTGGCAAAAGGAGGGCCACTTGGGGCTACATGTGACGCCATCAAGGAACAAGGAGAACCTTGGTTGAGTCACAATTCTCCTTTTACTCTTATTTTGGATGGCATAGGAAGGAGAGTTCTTTCTCTCCTTAAACTCTTTTATTAATTATTTAGATAATCAAGGATAATATGAGCATTTTATTTTATTATTAATTCTAAGGATAATAGAAGATAAAGAAGATATTACTTGGATTATTCATTGATTATGGGATTTAATTCAAGTTATTTTGAATTTAATCAAACAAGTGGCCTAGAGTAAATTAAGGTGGTTGAATGAATTTTGAACTCCTTTGGTAGGAGTGGAATGGCAAGTAAAGGGGGAGGGATAGTCTTGAATGTTTATTAAAACACCAAGTGATCACCTTGCTTTTCTTTTTTCATTTTGCTTAGCCGAAATTTCTAACACCTTTTCTTCTTATTTTTCTTTTATTTTCCATCCTCTCAAGACCTTGGCCGAAACCCTCTCCTTGCCGAATCCCCATCCTCAATCTCCCTTTTCTTTTATTTCCTATTTGCCGAAATTCTAACACTCTTTTCTCCCATTATTTTCCTTTAGCCGAATCTCCCTATTACTCCCTTAGTAGTCTTGGCGAATAGTATAGTGGCTTTGGGATTTCTCCTTTATTCAATCGATTGTGAAGGTAAGTGATGGCGAACCCTCTTTCCATATCTTCCTTTCTTGTCGAATTTCATAAAGGTAGGTAATTGGTTTGACAATTGACGTTAGGGTGCTAATCACTTGTTGAATCAAATCATCTAGGTGCTTGGGATTTTGAGATCGTCAAACTAAGCTTTCATTCGTGACCAATCGAGTGGTAAGTGGGGGTAAGAATCAATTTTCATGGATTTAACTTGCAAGTATTCAAGTCAAGGCTATTAGCTTTATTTACTAACCGATGGTACTTGGTGAAGCGATTAAGAATCGGGTGTTGTGATTAGTATCCAAAAGCGTAAAGGTAAAATTAGGGTTCAAAAGATGACCCTTTAAATTACTTGGGTTGGCCGATTAGGCCATAGTACTAACTCATGTTTTGGCGAATCTAGGGACAATAGATCTAGGGTGGTGGCTCCTCTTTTCGGGATTTAGACTTCGTGGGTGACGGTGTGTACATACACACTTATAATAATTAATTAAATGCATGCTATGTGTAAATCTGCTTTATGTAGATATGGAATTAGTGCCTTGATGGTACAAGCAAGGATCCCGGTAAGTCTCTGTCATTATGTGATTGTTGAACAAGCTTTTTAGGGATGTACCCCTAGAACTCCAAGGGGTCGTGTTAATGGCTGATCTGATGGAACTACCATTTGGGGAGTTCGATTTGATCCTTGGAATGGACTGGCTGGTTAGGTACCAGGCGAGGTTGGATTGCGCTGCTAAGCGCATGGTTCTTCAAATGACCGAAGGGAATAAAGTGGTTATGATCGGTAATTGAAGAAATTACCTGTCTAATGTGGTGTCGGCCTTGAAGGCTGAAAAGATGGTTAGGAAAGGGTGTGAGGCATTTATAGTTCGAATTTGTGCCTTGGAGGCTAAGGAGTCAGCGGTTGAAAAGGTCCGAACAGTAGGGGAATTCACTGATGTATTCCCAGAGGAACTTCCGGGTTTGCCTCAGATCGGAAGTCAAATTCGGTATAGATTTGCTACAGAACAAACACTGTATCTATAGCCGTGTCGAATGGCACCAAAGGAATTGGTGGAGTGAAGGCTCAAATTCAGAGCTCTTGGATAGGGGTTTATTCGACCTAGTATATCTCCGTGGGGCGCTTTGTATTGTTTGTCAAGAAGAAGGGCGGTTCTATGCGGATGTGCATCGACTACCGTCGCTTAAACAAGTTAACGATCAAAAACAAGTACCTGTTGCCTCGGATCGATGACTTGTTTGACCAACTGAAGGGTGCATCGGTGTTTTCGAAGATAGACCTTAGGTTGGGTTACCATCAACTTAAGGTAAAGGAGGTCGATGTTCATAAGACGGCATTTCGAACTCGGTATGGGCATTACGAGTTCCTAGTGATGCCATTCGGGTTGACCAATGCACCGGCGGCATTCATAGACTTAATGAATAGGGTATTTCAACAATACTTGGACCAATTTGTCGTGGTGTTCATAGACGACATATTGGTTTACTCAAAGACGGAGGAGGAGCATGACAAACATTTACGAATAGTTCTGCAAGTACTGAGGGAGAAATGGTTATATGCCAAATTCGATAAGTCGATTCGCTAAGGAGGTGGCTTTCTTGGGTCACGTGGTGTCGTGGAAGGATTAGAGTGGATCCCCACAAGATTGAAGCGGTGTTGGATTGGAAACCGCCTAAGTTGGTGGTAGAGATTCAAAGTTTTCTGGGTCTAGCCGGGTACTATCGAAGGTTTGTGGAAGGATTCTCGTTAATTGCTACACCGTTAACCAAGCTACTGAGGAAGGGAGTACCATTTGTTTGGTCGTAAAAGCGGCAAGAAAGTTTTGACAAGTTGAGAAAGATTCGGCGAAGCTCGGTCTTGGTCTGACTGAGGTAGGGAAGATGTTTACGATTTCTTGTGATGCGTCCCATCTGGGGTTGGGATGTGTATTGATGCGGGAAGGAAGGTAGTAGCCTATCGTCTGTCACTAAGATCGCATGAGGTTAACTACCCAACTCACGACTTGGAGTTAGCAGCAGTGGTCTTCGCCTTGAAAATATGGAGACATTATCTTTATGGGGAGAAGTCGATAGTTTACACGGATCACAAAAGTCTGAGGTATCTCTTGACTCAGAAAGATCTGAACCTAAGGCAGCGCCGATGGATTGAACTGTTGAAGGATTACGACTGTTCAATCGAGTATCATCCGGGTAAGGCTAACGTGGTGGCTGACGCATTAAGTCGGAAGGTCGTGGCGGACTTAAGGGCGATGTTTGCACATTTGAGCCTATACGACAATGGAAGCCTTTTGGCAGAGCTTCAAGTGAAGCCAACTTGGATCAAGGAAATTAAGGATAAGCAGCTAGTAGACGAAGGACTAAGTGCTACGAGGGTGCAAGTGCAAAATGGTGGGTTGGAAGGGTATAGTTTGACTGATGATGGTGTGTTATGTTTTCAAGGATGGCCTTGTATGCCGAGGGATGTAGAGCTGAGGCGAAGAATTTTACAAGATGCACATAGCAGCCCATACGCTATGCATCCAGGAGGAAGCAAGATGTATAGAGATTTACGGAACAATTACGGTGGCACAGGTTGAAGCGTGAGGTGACCGAGTTAAGTAGGAAGGTGTCGACATGTCGGCGAGTTAAGGTGAACATCAGTTGCCATCAGGGTTACTTCAACCAGTAAAGATTCCTCAATGGAAGTGAGAGCGGATCACTATGGATTTCGTCGTGAGCTACCCTTACGCCTTGACAAGAAAAGCGATTTGGGTAATCGAGACCACTGACTAAATCACTCACTTTGTCTGGGTGAGAATGGATTACTCACTCGAAGCTAGCAAAGTTGTATGTGGCGAGAGATAGTCAGATTGTATGGTGTGCCCGTATCAATTATTTGAGATAGGGACCCAAGGTTCACTTCGAGGTTTTGGAAAGCATTGCATCAAGCTTTGGGAACACGATTGATTTCGAGATGACTTTCCATCCACGATCGGACGGGCAATGAAGGGTCATCAGATCTTAGAGGATATCTTTGAGGGTTGCGTCTTGGAATTCGAGGTAGTTGGAGAATTTTACCATTAACCGAGTTCGCCTACAATAATAGTTACCAAGCAAGTATCCAGATGGCACCATACGAAGCCTTGTATGTGAAAAAATTTGAACTCGGCGTGTTGGACAGAGTTGGGTGAACGACAAGTGTTGGGTCCAGATTTGGTAACGGAAACCGAGGATAAAGTGAAGGTGATTCGAGCTCGTCTTAAGGAAGCATCGGATAGATGTAAGTCTTATCTGATTTGAAGCGCAAAGAAATGGAGTATGATGTAGGAGCGGGGTTTTTCAAGGTATCACCTTGGAAAAATGTGTTGAGATTTGGGCGAAAAGGAAAGCTAAGCCCAAGGTTCATTGGCCCATATACAGTGTTGAAGCGAGTAGGGCCGGTAGCTTATCAGCTCGAGCTGTCGATGGAGTTAAGTCAGATCCATAACGTCTTCCACGCGTCGATGCTTAGGCGGTATCGGTCAGATCCATCACACGTGGTGCCTGTGACAAAAATCGAGGTCAACTTAGACTTATCTTTTGAGGAAGAACCGGTTCAGATCTTGGATAGAGATGTGAAGGCTCTGCGTAGGAAGTCAGTGCCCTTAGTGAAAGTGCTATGGCGGAACCATGGTGCGGAGGAAGCTATGTGGGAACCCGAGGATGTGATGCGGTAGCAATACCCCCACCTCTTCTGATCAGGTAATTTCGAGGACGAAATTCTTTTAAGGGGGTAGAACTGTAACATCCTAAAAATGGGGTTATTTGTATTTGTATTATTTTGCTTGTGTTGAATGGCTAAGATAATATTTATGGAATGATAAGATTAATTAAGGGCCTTGAGTTGGCTCGGAATAGTAGAAAATATTATTTATAAGCTTTAAAGGTGGATAGCCTTAGTAGTTAGGGGTTATAAGAATAAATGAAGGAGCATTTGACATAAAATAAGTCTTGGAAAAGTGGCAAAGGAGGGCCACTTGGGGCTACATGTGGCGCCATCAAGGAACAAGGGAGAACCTTGGTTGAGTCACAATTCTCCTTTTACTCTTATTTTGAATGGCATAGGAAGGAGAGTTCTTTCTCTCCTTAAACTCTTTTATTAATTATTTAGATAATCAAGGATAATATGAGCATTTTATTTTATTATTAATTCTAAGGATAATAGAGCGATAAAGAAGATATTACTTGGATTATTCATTGATTATGGGATTTAATTCAAGTTATTTTGAATTTAATCAAACAAGTGGCCTAGAGTAAATTAAGGTGGTTGAATGAATTTTGAACTCCTTTGGTAGGAGTGAATGACAAGTAAGGGGGAGGGATAGTCTTAGAATGTTTATTAAAACACCAAGTGATCACCTTGCTTTTCTTTTTCATTTTGCTTAATGAAATTTCTAACACCTTTTCTTCTTATTTTTCTTTTATTTTCCATCCTCTCAAGACCTTGGCGAAACCCTCTCCTTGCAGAATCCCATCCTCAATCTCCTTTTCTTTTATTTCCTATTTGCCGAACATTAACTCCTATTTGCGAAATTCTAACTCTCTTTTCTCCCATTATTTTCCTTTAGCTGAATCTCCCTATTACTCCCTTAGTAGTCTTGGCCGAATAGTATAGTGGCTTTGGGATTTCTCCTTTATTCAATCGATTGTGAAGGTAAGTGATGGCCGAACCCTCTTTCCATATCTTCCTTTCTTGTCGACTTTCATAAAGGTAGGTAATTGGTTTCGGCAATTGACGTTAGGGTGCTAATCACTTGTTGAATCAAATCTGTCTAGGTGCTTCGGGATTTTGAGATCGTCAAACTAAGCTTTCATTCGTGACCAATCGAGTGGTAAGTGGGGGTAAGAATCAATTTTCATGGATTTAACTTGCAAGTATTCAAGCCGAAGGCTATTAGCTTTATTTACTAACCGATGGTACTTGGTGAAGCAGATTCGGGAATCGGGTGTTGTGATTAGTATCCAAAAGCGTAAAGGTAAGAATTCGGGTTCAAAAGATGACCCCTTTAAATTACTTGGGTTGGCCGATTAGGCCATAGTACTAACTCATGTTTTGGCCGAATCTAGGGACAATAGATCTAGGGTGGCCGGCTCCTCTTTTCGGGATTTAGACTTCTCGTGGGTGACAGGTGTGTACATACACACTTATAATAATTAATTAAATGTATGCTATGTGTAAATCTGCTTTATGTAGATATGGAATTAGTGCCTTGATGGTACAAGCAAGGATCCTGGTAAGTCTCTGTCATTATGTGATTGTTGAATATGCTTTTGGGAAGCATGGCTTATTTGATACATGAAATAAATGTATGTTGACTTAAACTCGTTCATAACTTGTTTTGATATGGGTTGATGAGTGGAGGGGCGTTATATCGTGTCGACGGACACGGTGTTTTAGTAACACTGCTGTGACTACGGTCACCAGAGGTTTGGTACCTCAGGAGGTTTGGCACCTCATAGCGACTTGTCCACGTGGTTGAAACCACCGTGGGTTGGCCTCACTTTGAGATATGGGATCGTCGCCGGTGATTTGGTATCACGCGATGGGTTGGCCCCATCAACCGATTTGTGTCTTCGGACACCGGAGGTTTAGCACCTCCGATGATTTGGTATCACATACGTGACTATCGTCACCGGTGGTTTGGCACCACCGGTGGTTTGGTACCACATGAGGTAGAGAAAGGTGATATGGATGGTTAGGTGGGGTATATGACTTGATGCATGATTAATTGTTATACATTGTGTATGAAATTGCTTAAACCGGGAAGGGTTATCATGAGTCTTGGCGACTCACCTTCTCCTTTATATTTTTCGTAACGTGTAGATCGCGGATGTGGTAGGATGGACTCAAGGTGGCCATGCGGTGGAGTGTTAAATATATTAGATTTTGAATTTCATTCTTTACACTTTCTTATTTTTGGTTGGTTTAAATTGGGTTGTAATAAGGCCTCCTAAAATTATTTCATTATTGCTATATGCTTGAATATTCGTTTTAAACTTTTTATGTATATAAGAATGAATTCACATGTTTCTCCAAAGCAATCGTAAAGGATTTTCAAGTACCATCGGTACATATAAAATATACCTAATAACTTGACTTAACAAATATTTTTTTTAAATAAATACATCTCAACTATTTCAACCAAACGCTATCTTTTATCAAAAACTTAAATCGGTTTTAAAAGATTCCAAAAGATTTTTCTCGTAGCAAACCAAATTGATTGAAGCGTTTGGGTAAGGGTTGAAATTAATATAAAGACAAAGAGCAACGGATGCACAGAAAATAGAAATTGACGCTTTGAAATTGAAGGATCTTAAGGCGAAGAATTATCTTTTCCAAGTGGTTGACCGTTCAGCCTCGGAAACCATCCTTTGCAAAGATACATCAAAGGAAATTTGGGATTCGATGGAAAAGAAATTCATCAAAGGATCAGCTAGAGCAAGGAGGCAGCAACTTCAAGCACTTCGCTTAGAGTTTGGAATTCATCAGATGAAATTTGGGGAGTTCGTCTCTGACTTCTTTTCAAGAACGATGGCCATCATCAGCAAGATGAAAACATTTAGGAAGAGAATAGATGATGTGGTTGTAGTCGAAAAATTTCTCCACTTATTGACACCAACGTTCAATTATGTGGTTTGTTCAATGTTGTATTGTCTTGCTGTATTGGCCAGCTGCAAGAGAAGGGTTACGAGATCATAATCAAGAATGGGGTGTGTTGAGTCTTATATAACAAATTAGGATTAATCGCTCAAGTTACTATGACAGTGAATCAAATGTTTTCTCTCTATCTCAATCATTCTACTCAGTCATGTTATGCAGCAAGTTCGATCGATCAAGTGCATCTGTGGCATTTTTGTTATGGTCATATTAGTTTTGGAGGTTTACAAATGCTTCAACGAAAGAAAATGGTAGTTGGTCTCCCACATCTTTCTGATCTTGCATATGTATGTGAGGAATGTGTTCTCAGTAAGCAACATCAAGAACCATTTTCAAACAAGAAATCTGAGAGAGTAAGAAAACCATTGGAGATAATGCACTCTGATATTTGTGGGCCAATTAATCATGTTCCTAATGGAGATAAACGATATCATATCACCTTCATTGAAGACTTGGGTAGAAAAACCTGGGTTTACTTCTTGCAAGTAAAGTCTAAAGCTTTAACCACTTTCAAAACCTATAAAGCAATAGTTGAGAAAGAAGCAGGACATCAGACACAAGTACTGCAGACTGATCGTGGAGGAGAATATAGTTCGCATGAATTCACAATTTTTTGTGAAAATCAAAGTATTAAAAGGATATTAATAGTAGCTACACACCGCACAGAATAGCGTATCTGAGAGAAAGAATCAAACGATCTTTAACATGGTGCGAAGTTTATTGCAACAAGGCAGAATTCCAAATACGTTTTGGCCAGAAGCTGTCAACTGAAGCATTCATATTCTAAATAGGAGTCCAACTTTTTCCATTCAGAATATGACATCGGAAGAGGCATGGAGCAGAAAAAGACCTGATGTCAGTCATTTCAGAATTTTGGGTATATTGCTTGTATGGAGTCGATGTTGAGAGAAGTGAAGTCTGGAGATAGAGAAATCGAGAACTGGTAAGCTTTTTAACCTTTCTATGCTTAAAATATTAGGGAAAGAAGGAGGACTAGAACTCCTAATAAGCTTATGAAATCTGGGTTTTGGGTTTAAGGTTGTGCTTAGCTTTTAGGATAAAGGAGGCTTGGGTAGTTGGACAAGTTAAGCTAACTAAAATTAAGGAAAGTAAGGTGAGTTTCTATGCTCTATCTCTGGGTGTTCGATGATTTTGAGTTGTTGGTTGATATGTGTTTATGTTACTAGACATAATTATCTCTTTACTTTCAGCAATTACTAGGCGTACACTTCTAATTTGATAATTAACCATAGCATTTATGCCTAGTCAGCCAATCTAATCCCAAAATGGCATCAAACTCATGAAAACTCAAGAATAACAAGTGCGCCAAAAATTTATGCTCGCCAACAGCTAGTGGACAATTTCTATTCAACTTATTCACTACTGTACTTTGACCTAAAGGATTTGTTACCAATACATTCGTTTCAGAGCACTCTATCTCAAGACTAATACCCTTTATAAACTTAATACAAATGTAAGAATGAGTAGAACCAGAATCAATCAAAGCATAAATATTATTGCCAAGAAAAGAAAAAAAATACTAGTTATAACCTCTGGTAGATCTGCCTCTTCCTTAGCCTTCATCACGTAGTCTCGACCTGATGTGCCTGAGCTAGACTTAGCTGCCATCTCGGACCTACTCTCACTTTGGAACTTTTGTGGACTTCTAACTGATTGCTCAGTGCTAAATTTAGACTTTAAGGGGCAACCCTTAACCAAGTGGTCTCTGGATCCACAACCAAAACAAGCTCTCGATTTCTCCTTTCACTCACCATCGTGACTTCTACCATAGTAGTCACATTCACTTTTTATCATTATGGAACCATATGAACTCGCCATTGACACAACTGACTTGCTGAATCCTTCATGCTTGTAGCCGATGAACTGTGAATCTTTCCTTAAAGCTGAAAAGGTGTGGTCCTTCAGTTTCTTAAAACTGGATGGATATGGAGGACTTGATCTGCCTCTTTTCATTATTTCCCTTTCAAAGTTTTTTCTTCTATCCCTGATAATCGATTCTATCTTATTGGCCTTAACTTTCATTTCTGCTAGAGTCTTGCATTCGTGTAGCACCTCTAACCCGTATTCGTCGCTAGAACAGGGTTGCGGAACATTACCGGAGTTTATAATACAAACGGACAAAAAAAAATTCACACATTTCATAACATATCAATAAGCATGTTTAAAACAAGTCAAATAATACATATTGTCCCTTATACGAGCCTTCGAGGTCCTAAATATGAATTAGAAACAAGTCAGGACTAAATCGAAAACTCAGAGAAATTTTCAAAAAACATTAAAAGTTTTCAACACTGCATGGATCAGACGGCCAAGAGACAAGCCAGTGTCTTAGGCCATGTGGGCATTCGAAATGGGGACACAAAGCCATGTCCCGACCCATGTCTCTGCCCGTGTAACTCTCTGACTTGGTCATAAGGCCAAGCCACACGCCTATGTGCTAGGCCTTGTACCCTTCGAAATAACCTCACACTCCCGTGTGCTGGGCCGTGTTAGGCCGTGTAATAGCTTGACTTGCAACCTTTGAAAGCTATAGGGGACACATGACCGTGTAACCTAGCCATGTGTCACACACAGCTGAGATACATGCCTTTGTCTCTGCTCGTGTAGACGAAAATGGGCCATTTTACAAGCCGTTTCTCTCACCCAACTAGCATGTACTTACAAGCACTTTTGCACATATATACAAGCTATATCTAAGCATCAAAATCATATATAAACAAGTCATATACATATGGTATAACATCATACAACCAATATGCCCTTAGACACCTCAAATGACAATATAAAAAAACTTGTATAATTATGTACTCAAAATAGCCAAATAATCAACTAACTTGCATGCATTTTTGCACCAATACATACCAAATAATTTACTTATCAAAACACAACCGTTTGGTACCAAATGTCATTCTATAATTTGCATCCATAGTCATATAAGCTATTTTAAAAAAGTACCAATCTTCAACAAGTCACAAACCATATAGAATATGCAAATTCATCTATAATTTCATCTTCCATCATTCAACCATATTAAGTCATTCACCAACCATATTAAAGCTACTAGCATACATACAAAAATGTGCCAAAACACAAGCTAATTCAATTGACCATATTCACAACGATACATATAGGCCAACATTAGTCAAAATACCTATACATGCCATTATAACCAAAATTTAACAACCGAAAGTACCAAAGGAGCCGGTGGATAGTTGGATATAGCTCCAACAAGCTTCCAACCCGAACGAGCTTTCGATTCACTATAAAACACAAAAATAACACAGAGTAAGCATTTAAGCTTAGTAAGTTCGTATAACATAGAATTTAACTTACCATTTAGTCACAATTTAGGTAAATAAACATAGTATATTCCAACTCAATTTGGCCAAATGCCTAAGCACATATTCACCAACATATTAGCCATGTAAAACACATAAAATAACCAATAAACATGGATGAACATAATAATTAAACAAGTTTCATATACATGTATCATCCATTTCATGTTTCAATATATCATATAATATCATTTCCATATATTTCATGTATATACCTGTAATAGTTCGTATTAAACTCATATAATCTCGTAACAGAACATTGCCTGTTGAACCATTTAGAATATCGTTGAATACTTGGGATAGCTTAAACATAGTATGCCAAACTGTAATCCATCAATTCCTGTACATGTATGCTCATACGAGCTATGAATTGGCATGCTCTCACGAGCTGTAAATCTATAAGCTCATACAAGCTGAGAATCGGTAAGCCTAATGACATGTCATTTGTATCCTACGAATTCCTAAGGTTCAAATGGGACTTGGTAACCGAAATACATCGTTGGATATGCGATCAGTATTTATACATGGTAGTTATACAAATCACATACATATAATTCAATTAAAACATATAAATACTCAATTTAGTTACACGAACTTACCTCGACGAGTATTCGTAGATATAGAGGCGATTAAACCGAGACTTTCTCTTTGCCCCGATCTAATTTCGTACGAGGTCTAATTGGATCTATATGGATAAATTTAATTCAATTTAACATATAATTCATTCAATTTAATCCAAAACATATTTTTGGCAAAATTACCATTTTCCTATACTTTTAATTCTTTAAAATTTAGTCCCTAGCTCATAAAAATGGAAATTTACACAATTTCACCACAACCCACTATGGCTGAATATCAAATAGGTCCTTAGCATGCACTATACTTCAATTATTTCATAATCTCACCATGTAATATTTCCTATTTTTCAATTTAGTCCCTAATTAACAATTTCATCAAAAATCTCTTTACAAAAGTTGTTTATCAAACAACAACCATTCATTTTCTAACATAAAACTTCAAAAATCATATGCATGCATCAATGGTAAAGCCCTAATAGTTTAAAAGTTTTACAAATTAGTCCCTAGGCTAGCTAGATTAAGCTACAACGATCTCAGAAACATAAAAATCATAAAAAAAGGGACAAAAATGCATACCTAATTGAGCAATCAAAGTCACCGAAAGTAGCTTCAGAAAAAATGGCTTTCTTTTCTCTTCAAAATTGGTTGAAGAAAGTAAAATATGATACTTTATTGTAATTAATCTTAACCATTATTTACTTATTTAATTATTTAACCTTAAAAAAAATTCATAATTTCACTTATACCAAGTCGTCACATTCCACTAACTCCAATAGTATTCTAATGACCATATAAAGACTTGTACTTTAAAGTTCTATAGCTATTTAATACCATTATCTATTAGAAATTAACTTTTGCACTTTACGTGATTTAGTCCTTTTTATCAAATTAAGCATGTAAATGGTAAAATTTCTTAACAAATTTTTTTATACGGTAATACTATCATGCTGTAGACCATAAAATAATAAAATAATAAATTTTATAACTTCAAATTTGTGGTCCCAAAATCACTGCTCGATTTCACGAAAGCGGTCATACAACTCTCTCTAAAAGATTTTAGTCACGAAAATCTTACCAGAAAAGAGGTTTGGGTATTGCTTTCTCATAGCTTCCTCAGGTTCCCAAGTGGCTTCTTCTATCCCGTGTCATTGCCAGAGAAATTTTACTAAAGCTATGTTTTTGTTTCTTAATTCTTTCACCTCTCATGCCAGGAACCTAATCGGTTCCTCATTGTACGACATATCAGGCTGAATCTCAATATTTGTTGGGGAGATAACGTGTGAAGGGTCAGATCGGTACCATCATAACATAGACACATGAAAGAAATTATGAATCTTTTCTAGTTCTGACAGTAAAGCTAATCGATATGCAACAGGTCCGATTCTTTTAGTAATCTCAAACGGTCCGATAAATCGCGGACTTAGCTTTCCTTTACGACCGAACCTAATAACTTTCTTCTAGGGCGATACTTTCAAGAATACTCTGTTGCTGACTTGGAACTCTATGTCTTTACATTTAAGATCCGCATATGATTTCTGACGATCTGAAGCTGCTTTCAAACTGTCTCGGATCACTTTTACTTTTTTCTTCGGTCTCGCGAATCAAATCAACCCCGTGTATCTTTTTCTCACTGAGCTCAGTCTAGTATAATGGAGTTCGGTACTTACAGCCATACAGAGCCTCATACGGTGCCATCTTTATGCTCGATTGAAAACTGTTATTATATGGGAATTCAACTAACTGTAAATATTTCTCCCAATTGCCTTTAAACTCTAATTCAAAGCAACGAAGCATATCTTCAAGAATTTGAATCACACCTTCGGACTGACCATCAGTCTGAGGGTGAAATGCAGTGTTAAAATGCAATCGTGTACCAAGAGCTTCCCGTAACTTTCTCCAAAATCGCGAGGTAAACAGTGGATCTCTATCAGAATTAATAGAGACTGGCACTCCGTGTAATCTGACAATCTCAAAGACTTATAACTCAGCCAATCTATCAAGGGAGAAATATGATTTTTTGACGATCTGAAACTGCTTTCAAACTGTCTCGGATCACTTTTAATTTTTTATTCGGTCTTGCAAATCAAATCAACCCCGTGTATCTTTTTCTCACTAAGCTCAGTATAGTATAATGGAGTTTGACATTTACAGCCATACAGAGCCTCATACGGTGCTATCTTTATGCTCGATTGAAAACTGTTATTATACACAAATTCAACTAACTGTAAATATTTCTCCCAATTGCCTTCAAACTCTAATTCAAAGCAACGAAGCATATCTTCGAGAATTTGAATCACACGTTGGGACTGACCATCAGTATGAGGGTGAAATGCAGTGTTAAAATGCAATCGTGTACCAAGAGCTTCTTGTAACTCTCTCCAAAATCGCGAGGTAAACAGCGGATCTCTATCAAAATTAATATAGACTGGCACTCCGTGTAATCTGACAATCTCAGAGACATATAACTCAGCCAATTTATCAAGGGAGAAATATGATTTTTGACGATCTGAAGCTACTTTTAAACTGTCTCGGATCACTTTTACTTTTTCCTTCGATCTCGCGAATCAAATCAACCTCGTGTATCTTTTTCTCACTGAGTTCAATCCAGTATAATGGAGTTCGGCACTTACAGCCATACAGAGTCTCATACGGTGCCATCTTTATGCTCGATTGAAAACTTTTATTATACGGGAATTTAACTAACGTAAATATTCTCTCAATTGCCTTCAAACTCTAATTCAAAGCAACGAAGCATATCTTTGAGAATTTGAATCACACGTTCGGACAGACCATCAGTCTGAGGGTGAAATCCGGTGTTAAAATGCAATTGTGTACTAAGAGCTTCCTATAACTTTCTCTAAAATCACGAGGTAAACAGCGAATCTCTATCAGAATTAATAGAGACTAGCATTCTGTGTAATCTGATAATCTCAGAGACATATAACTCAGCCAATCTATTAAGGGAGAAATATGTATGTATCAGAATAAAATATGCAGAATTCATCAAATGATCAATAAGAACCCAGATGACATCTTTCTTTTTTGAAGATAGGGGTAAACCCGATATGAAGTCCATAGTAACTTTATTCCATTTCCACTCTGGTATCATCACTGGCTGTAATAATCCTGAAGGTACCGATGTTCAGCTTTAACTTGCTGACATACCAAACATCTCGATACAAAATCAAAAATTTTGCGTTTCATTCTCGGCCACCAGTACATTTGTCTCAAATCACTATACATTTTATTACTTCCCGGATGAAAAAATAAGCTACCACTATGAGCTTCGTGTAAGATTCTCTAAATGAGTTCTAGATTCTTCGATACACAAACTCTACCTCTGAACAATAAACAATCATCAAGTCCTATCTGAAATTCTGAATCAGAAGTCGACTCACACTGTGCCCATTTAGCTAATAAATCATCACATTTCTGAGCTTCACAAATCTGCTGCAAAACATCGATTTAGCTTTTAAATTGACTAAGATCGATCCATCGTCAGATAATGTCAATCGTGTATTCATCGCTCGTAAAGAAAATAAAGACTTTCTACTCAGAGCATCAACAAGTACATTTGCTTTTCCCGGATGATAATCAATAATCAACTCATAATCTTTTAACATCTCGAGCCATCTACGCTGTCTTAGATTCAAATCTTTTTGCGACATCAGATATTTCAAACTCTTGTGATTGGTAAATATATGACATTTTTTGCTGAACAAATGGTTTTGCCAAATTTTCATTGCAAACACAATTGCTTCCAAGTTTAGGTCATGTGTCGGATAGTTCTTTTTGTGTGGCTTTGACTGTCTGGAAGCATAAGCTATCACTTTGCCTTCCTGCATTAAAACACAGCCTAAATCATTCAATAATGCATCACTAAAAATCACAAATTCTTTACCCGATTCAAGCTAAACCAGAACTAGTGCTTCGATCAATAGTGTTTTCAACTGATTGAAACTTTGCTGACATTTATCAGACCACTCAAATTTCATATCTTTCTGCAAAAGTCGTGTCATCAGTGTAGCTATCATTGAGATCCCTTTTACAAATCTTCGGTAATAACCAGCTAATCCCAGAAAACTTCTGACTTCGGATACATTTTTCGGTGGTTTCGAGTCCATAACTGCAAAAATTTTACTCGAATCAACTCTGATTCCTTCAGCCAATACTATATGTCCTAGAAAGCTGACTTCTTAGAGCCAGAACTTGCATTTTTAACTTTAGCAAACAATTGTTTATCTCGCAAAGTTTGTAAAATAATTCTCAAGTGCTCGGTATGCTCGGACTCATCTCGAGAATAGATCAAAATGTCGTCAATAAATACCACAACAAATCTATCTAAATACTGTCTCAAGATTCTGTTCATCAAATCCATATATACGGCAGGTGCATTAGTTAAACCAAACAGCCTAACAAGAAATTTGTAGTGTCCGCACCTGATTCTAAATGCAGTTTTCAGCACATCTGAATCTTTCACTCGTAGCTGATAATAATCAATGGCTTTCCATCTCCTCATCAGTGGCTTCTCTAGAGCTATCAAAAATTTTCTTTACTCACTACAAAAGAAGTGTTATCTTAGTATAAAACATTAGAGATTAAGCCAGAGGTGTACTATGCATGATAGGGGTGCGCCATTGCCTTCAGTTTTTTTTCTCGAGAATCTGCTAAACCTTGACTTTGATACCAAAATTGTAACACACGAAACCCGATCCTTAAAGAGGATCCAGGAATAGCATGTCACTGCCTCAAAATCATTTTCTTGAAAACCATATCTAGCACATACCAATTTATACTACAGTTTAGCTAGTATGAAATATAAATTATTTATCATTCAAATATAAATAAGATAATAAACTTTAAAACTATAAATACTTTACTGAAACTTCATTGAAATCATAGTTTCATAATCACAAGTTTAAATACAAATTTGTTCTTTGACTGTGGACATTTTGATACCACCCCCTGTATTACATAATAATACAAGAAGTCTCATGGAAAAGATTGTCCTCAAGCGTAGTCTTCAGAGATTCTTTACTTCGTCAATAGGCTTGAGAAGGAAAGATAACTAAGTAAGTTCAAAGAACTTAGTGAGTTATATAAGAAAACATTGCAATAGTTACTTATAATTCAAGTAAGCTTTTCCAAGTCAGCACAGTCACACAGTTCTCTTATTAGCGAGTACCAAACACAGACAGGCTATACATCAAACAATATTCCTTTGATATGTACACTACACCCATGCAACCATATAGACTACCTTCTTCGTTTTAGCCACAAGCACTAGTCCATATACATAGCCATATAATTTTTTCATTAATTTTCCTTTGTCATGATTTTCCAATCTGGTCTGCAATAACACTTGCCCTACTAGAGGCTACACAACCATTTTCATGTATCATTATCTGCCAGTTCAATGCTCATTTCATTGAATGCAATGCCATGAATTCATTTCCATGTATCAGTGCATCTTATTCATTTCAGAAGCAAGGGATAGTGACTTAAACACGAAAGAAGGTTCTTAGACCAAACTAGACTGATCACAACAAGCATTCATGACTCTTGTACAAACATTTCATCTTCACTGAATATGTATACTTACCTTAAGCCAAACATAAACAAAGTCATTACATACACATGGAGTAAGAAGGAACTCACCAGAAAATGCAACAAGATAAAACAACAAGACTCTTGCCCTTATTACGAGAACCTTTAGGAGTGCCTTGAGCTATAATATATATAGCTACACTTATCAAACTGTATACCAGAAAACTAAACAAACTTGCAAGTAACATCATCACAAAACCCAGATTCAAGAAGTTTCCTTCCTTACACTCAAAACTAACACTAAAGCGTGTAGCTCAAAGTTTGCGTAAATAACCATGAAAATAACCTAAGGTTCATTGATGTTTACCAAGTGCTAAAAAATGAAAGAGTTGGCTGAGTATAGCAAACCCAAATCTTCACGCAAGTCTCTGGTCTTAGGTTTTTCTGAGAGAAAAGTGCAGAGAAAGTTTGAGAAGAAAATATGAATGCAAGAGAAGACGTATAATCTTGTGCAAGAAGATAATACCAACTTTATATAGATAGATATGGAAGATAAGTTTAGTGGATAAATCAGGTTATCCTAACCAATTCCTATGACTAAGAACTTTTTATCTCATCAAAAATGCGAGTCTTATCGACTATGATAACTTAGTTCTATTCTAACTAATTCTCATTTGTCTAACTAAATTGTTTGATTAAAATAATAAAATAATAATACAGAATCAGTTCTTTCAAGCTAAGGAATTAATACATTTGTTTAGTAGTTGGGGCGATGCATACTCTACAAGGGAGTCTGCTAAACCACCAAGCTTGCTCATCACAGGCTTCGCCCAATGGTGCACTCACAAACTTACATACTTAGTCACAATTAATACCTTACCCACTCAAAACTTTCTCTAATCACCATACTTCGATAAACAATATTCTAACACTAGGACTACACAAGATGGGATGTTACCTGCATGTCACGCCAGGTCTGGCTTGAATATTTAAGTTATTTTAAGTAATTGTGGATTACAAAAGCTTAGACAGTTATCTGGAATGATATAAACTAGAACTAGACCTATCAGAAAAGACAAAAGGAATAAGAACATGGTGAATAAGAAGACAGGTAAAGAAGAAGAATCTTATTAATTGAAGTGATACAAGAAATAATAAATTTCAAGGTTCCCTTTGAGCGAGAGAGGTGGAGGCATCACTGGAGATTCCATCCTCTGAGGCAGTACCATCAAGGAATTCGAGTCAGATGTGCCTGAATCATGATCATAGAAGAGCTCACTGGACTCCCTCTATTTCTTTTGGAATTTCCCCCATACAACACCCTTGGGATTAAGGATGTTGAAACCAAAGTCAATTTTGACGAGATGCCACATGTATTTAAAGTTCATGTAGTGTAAATCGAAGGCACCCATAGCAACTTGCATTGGCAATATCAAGTTGGACCATAAATTGGAAGATGTGCCTCAATAGCCTTGTTGGTATCTGCCACAATTTTTTTCAAGGCCTCATTGCTCTCTTTTTGTATTCATTCTTTATCAGCGAGGTACTATTTTTCCAAGGTTACCAAATGGTAGACCTTTTTTTTAACTCTTTTTTTTGAGCCACCAATGGTTGATACTTGGCTTCCTATGTGGAGAGGGATTGGGTAAATTCATGGTTTTAGAGAACAAGGATTGGCAAAGTTGGGCGAGTGATTGTTCACCTGAAAGGGTGGTCCTCTCAGAATCAGCCCATTGGCCTCAGCCTCTTTGTAGGCTTGTTAGAAAGTCCAACTCATAGGTTCCCACTCAACAACCATTATAGAGAAAGAACCTACCAACTCAACAAGGGTGGGCTTGTGAATACCCTTAGAGTAAGAATTTAGGTAGGCGAATTTGTTTAGCTTTAGGGGCAAGTCCCTATCTTGCTTTTTCTGAATCATGAGTAAGGAAAAGGGATACTGATATTTACTAATGTGCTTTCTCCATGAAAAGGTTTGTACCTTGTCAGAAGGAGTATAATTAAAGGCGATCGATCAGGGAGGCATGCGAGATTGAACTAGTAGTGTCCTAGATTGGGGCCCTAGGTAAAGACACTAATGGGTGTGAAGAGGGGTGCAATATAATCTAGCTCGATGGGAGGAACAGAGATGGCTGGGGGAGAGATGAATGATTCCCTCTTTGGAATCAAAGGTTCCTTACCAGGTCCATTGTAGACCAAAGTAACTTCACCCTTCCCTCTGGCACTGAAGGACTCTCTTTCTGGCTTCTACCTCTTGTAATTATTGCTAATTACCCTCGTCTGAACATCAGCTACCGCTATAGCTTCTTGTGCACTTTCTATGAGGACCTTCACATTCTTGTACGATGGATGTCAAAATCAGCTAAAAAGAGCGGAGAAACCTATAATGAGAAAATAGGGGTCAACGATAAGATTAGTTAGGGTTTGGTGAGAGATAACACCCTCAAGTTCAAGTGTTGAGAGAGATAAGCATCAAGGAGGTATAATTTGGAGCATGGAAGGCTCCCTTCTTCTTCTCACTAAGGATTGAGCTAGGTTGTTAGAGGCTCCATAAGGCCACGCTTCACTAGCATGCTTTACTCTTTAGGGGTTCGCTCTCAATGTTAAATTGATCGATCTGAAGCCATTGGGGTTTGATCTTCTAAATAGTAAAGGATAACGTTCCTTACTGTTAGGAGTTTGTCTAGCATCAAGGGATGCCTCGGCCTTAAGTGGTCGTACTGTGACCTAGAGAGGCTGAAGACGATTGGTTGTTGTTGAAGACAAAAAATATCGTGAGGGATAGACCACCTAATAAGAAAGTCAAAGTTTTCATCAACTAATTTTTCACTCGTATGAAATTTTGGTGGTCTGAGTGCAAAATTGAAGAGGAACTTTGAATTATAGACTCATAGCCCTTGTGAGTGCAGAAAAGGACTATTCCTATTGAGACCCTTTGGGTAAAGACCTCTAGTTGGTAAAAATGCTGAAATATGCCAAGGAATGCTGACTCACAGCGTTTACTGCAATCAATGAAACAAGCTACCAGTGTCCACTAGGAAGACACCCTACAAAAGAAAGAATGCAAAGGGAGATAGAATTCTACCTCAAATAACTATAGTGGGAGGATGAAACCATCGCGGGAGCCATTCAACCAACACTCTCCTTCCACGATTTCAAAATCATAGCCAAAATTGGGCAATCTGATTCCTCTGGTTGATAAATGTTTGAGCATGTCCTTGTGGGTAGCCATACATTTGTAAAACGATGATTCTATGGGTGTTTTGACTCTATGGTTGAATGATCCATACACGCATGTTGAATAGGTCTTATTGCCACTTTGACCCATTCAATTCCAACCATTGTGGTCCCTTCTTTTCCCTCTTGACGATGGCCTAATTCGGGGCATGATGTGGTAGTAGTTTGTTATGAAAGAAGAAAAGGATTAAGGAGGAGTCACCTAAAAGGTGGGTAATGTCTTTAGAGTGGTAAACTCTAGATAGGGAAACTATGAGCGGTGAGGTGCAAATAGGGAAGACAGACAGTTGAAGGTTGCGAAGAAGAACTTAATTGACAAGAAAGTTTATGAAGAGAAATATGATATCTAGTGAAAGGAATTCCTTTTCTCTATATCTCAATTTCAAATTCCCAAACGCCTGTGAGAAGTTGAATTTCAAAATTTCTAGAAATGGTTTAGGTCTCCCAACTAGCGTTTGACACACGTTATGTAACACCCCTCACCTGTCTCCATTGTTGGATAAGGGGCTATGGATGCTAGCACACATAATAGAATAGAATCATGCTATATCGATTTAAAATTTCTTAAAATGATTAGTGATCATCAAACCTATAATAAATAACATGGTATTTGTATATTGTTGAGGTTAAAATGAACACATGGAAGCTCTAAAACAATTTAAAATGAAGTAGGGAATCTTTTGAAACATTTTAGAAAAAGAAGGAAAAAAATAAACTAGGGGTTACACAATCGTCTAGCCAGATCGTGTGACAAGTTGAGGCCGTGCAAAGGTATGGAACATGGCCATGTTGTTCAACCGTGTACAATGGCAGAAACCGTGTAAGTGGAGTCACATGGTCGTGTCTTTATCTGTGTAACAGATTGTGGTCATGTGTGTCAATTGAAACCTAAATCACACAGAGCACACAACCGTGTCGTAGACTCATGTATGGCAAACGGTCGTGTGTCAAGCTGTGTCCCAGCCCATGTTTACCTAAAAGACCCTTTTTCAAAAAATCACTTAAACCTAGTTCACTTAGGTTACAAGCTACATCACACCAATATTCAAACCTGTCCAAATAATCATCAAAACAACTCAAAACAACACTTATTGCATACATATTATGTACCTAACCAATATGCCACAATTGGCACCTTAGTTCAAAATTTTGCAAGCTAACATTCAATATGTTTCATCCATAAATTATATCACCTAAATATTTCCATATAACAATCATTTCATGTACCAAAAAAGTATTTTCAAGTACTTCCATTAACCTTACCTTAGAGACAAAATAGACATATCTTGCTAATTCAAAATCTACTTCATCTTAAGTATTGCATACAAGCTCAAACATACAACATTCATTGCACACACATGCCAAACCTATCCATTCTTTAATTCATTAAAATGTAACCTATAGAACAAGACCAAAACATTACATCTATACATAGGCATTCATATTCACAAGCCTACCAACACAACCAAAATACCATTTGAACAAACATGTACCATTTCAAAACACAATTTACATATATACATATGAAATCGTAACACCTATTCACTTGTGCATATCCATTAGCTTGATTAAATCATATTTCAAGTAGGCTATTCACTTGCCACTTCATTTCTCATAATAAAACCAAATCATTCAACATCATTAGACCAATATCATGAACATCCAAAGTAACTTAAACACAAATACAACCTTATATACATGCCATATAACTGAATCTGGAATAAATAAAGATTATTGAATCAGAGAATGGATAGTGCGAGCTCTGAGTTGGTCCAACCGATGCGTTTCGTAAAATAACCTATTCAAAGAGAAAAAGCAAACAAGATAAGCATTACAAATGCTTAGAAAGCCCGTATGAAATTCATTTAACCTACCTTGATACGTTTACAATTAAATTATGAAAACCTAATGTAACAAATACAAATATTATTTAGCATCCCGTTACCTTCACAAGTACATCACTTAACACTTCCTCAGGTTAATACATTAGATTACACAGTCTTATAATATAACCATTTATCTTTAATATGATCCAAAACAAATTTGGCCAATTGTAAATCTATTTATTTTTCTTATTTATCAATCACAACTTAAAACAATATAACTCACCTCGGTTCACATTTAATTAAATAGACTAGCTACTATACAGTTCCTATTATCACAATTTAATAATAATAGGTGAGATTATAACACATGAATCAAATCACATTCTAACGATAACATTTAATATATATATATATAATGTTCAACAAGTACAACATTTAAATCATTCCATTCTCATGTATCCATTTCAAATTTATTAATCACATTATATTAACAATTTCGTTTCATATCACGTTTAGTTTCATCGCATGGAGAACTATAGCGAATATACCTCGGATCCATGGATAATAATGCTTACACAAGCTATGAATCGAACATTAACAATTACATGATGTTGCTCACATGAGCTGTGAAGAATCCACAACACATGCAGAATTTTAGCCATCAATAAGGTATCTAGTAAGACGGGACATTAAACATTACATGATGTTGCTCACGCGAGCTGTGAAGAATCTGCAATATATGCAAGATCTTAGCCATAAATAAGGAATCCACTACCGGTACATAGTACGTCCTATAAAAGACCTTAATGACATGCCATTTGTATCCTAGCTACACTAAGTTCACACAGACCTTGTATCACGTATTTAATCTTTCCATTTCTTTGAACACTTTTGTACATATATAAAATAACCATACACTTACTGATTTCCATTCACGTATCAAGTAACCATATACTTGTAACTTAAACCAATTAATATTTCATAACCATTCCATATCATATAACTTTTCATATTAGTCACATATATCGTACTCTGCACTATAGTTCTTTTGATGCCAACAATTATTGTATTACAACAATTAACTATCAAACAAATAAATGATATAATAATAAATAATCATTAACAAATTAAGTCTCATAAAAAACTTACCTAATCAAAATCGGCAATGAATACGACACCAATAACTTTTAAGCAATTTTTTTATTTTTCGCATTTATCTTCTGATTGTTTGAAAGCCCGATCTGAATTGGACTTACATGCAAGAGGATGTTTGGCTGAAAGTTGAAGCTACCTTGGCTATGGTGGAATAGTGGGAAAGAATAGAAATGAATAAGCTAACCAATTTATTCATGTTTTTATGTTTTAACATTTGATAATAATTTAATTAAAAGTTTTAATATATAAATCACTTAATTCCCACTTAGCTACCGTCCACCATATGAAAAAGATGGCCAATTACCACTTTAACTCCTTAATATTTTCTTTTTAAACCTTTTGACAAATAAAAATCTATAGCGATTGGTTTTTTTATAGTTTTTACGATTTAGTCCTTTTAACTTAATTAACCATTCAATCAACTAAACTACTGGACCAAAATTTAATATAACCTATATAAAATTTTTTTAAATATTTTTATTAAATATTTGCAGGCTTGGTTTACAGAAACGATGTGTCGATACCTTATTTTTCAAAACTACTTGACTTTAGGGTCAAACCACTTGTACTTACATAATTGTCCATTAAAAAAATTATTAGATCAAAATTCAATAAAATATTATAATAAACTCATAAATATTATTAAATAATATTTATTAACTCGATCATCAGAATACAAAGTTTTAAAACAACCATTCTTTGTACCACCGAAAAATGGGTTGTTACTCATTAGCTACCGAGAAGGTTTTCTTAAACCCTTCGATAATCAGAAAAGTGGGAATGTCCATTAGAGATAGTCGATAATTGTGTGCCTCCAGACGATATATTTTAATCTAGGAATTCACCAAAAATAGTTGCAAAATTAACCTTGAGAAATTATCCGCCCTATATAGAGTATGGATAGAACCACCATTTGAGTGAAATAAGTTTAGAATGAATTTGTAAATGCTAGGACATTGCTAAGAGATTTGGGAAAAGTAAGAGTGTTTGCCACTAGGTGTATAAGGGATTACTAAGGAAAAGGAGAAATTAGTTGAAGTCTACCTCTAAATTTAGGCAAAAGAGGATCTTTCGAGGTGGAAATTTTCTTTAAGGGTTGGGGAGTTGTCACACTTGAATCCTTATAAGAACTCTAATTTAGAAAAATTTTGGGACTTAATTGAACTCATAGTAATTTGGCGATTTACCAGGAATTTTGGAAAAAAAATTGTGACTGTCGAGTAAATAGTTGAGTTCTACTTCTGGTTTGGCTAGGATGAAACTGGCTGGTCAAATAGTGGGGGACATAATGATTTCCAAAGATTGGCTAAAAGGGATTGGGAGATTGTGTAAAAAAGTTGTATAAATGGGTAAAGTGGACATGTTTGTGAAGGAAAATTCTCCTCAACTTTGTCTAGAAATTTCTTTTGCTTGTATTGTTTTCTTCGGTTGTTTCAAAGAAGAGGAAAACTCAAAAGACTTCTGTAATGAGCCAATGTTAAGAGAAGTGAAGTCTGGACATAGAGAAATTGAGAACTGGTAAGCTTTTTAACCTTTCTATGCTAGAAATTTTGGGGAAAAAAGAGGGCTAGAACTCCTAATAAGCTTATGAAAACTGGGTTCTGGTTTTAAAGTTGAATACCTTCGAATTAATTGATGAATGGTTGTCGTGCTTAGCTTCTAGGATGAAGGAGGCTCGAGTGGTTGGAAAAGTTAAGCTAACTAGGATTTAACAAAGCAAGGTAAGTTTTTATGCTCTATCTCTAGGTGTTTGATGATTTTGAGTTGTTGATTGATATGTGTTTATGTTTATGTTGTGTTGATTGAAACAATAGTTGTGTATGAAATTGAAAACTGAGTATGTTGGAATGCATGTATAGGGATGCTTATTTAGTGATGAATTTAAGTATTTATAGATGGTGTAATCCATGCTAAAGATTTAAATACAATTATATAAAAGAATACTAGTAGAGTATATAATGTGTGGGGTACGAAGGGAAGAGTCATGATAAGATAGTTGAAGATAGGAACACTTGGCGATAAAGAGGAATTAGTGGATTAAAATGAAGATTCAAGGGATATTATGTAAGACTAGGACATTAAATATGACATTTTTGGTGCCTACTGTAACAGCCCGAATTAGGGCCTAATCAGAATAGTGGTCTTGAAATCACTAATTCAGGGTCATAGAATTTTTTATTTTTATTTTATGGGTTATAGCATGTTTATAAAGGAGCATGGAAACTTTGGTGTTTTAATTTTAGCGATTTCATGCTTAATCGCGAAAATGGACTAAATCCCATAACGTGCGAAAGTTTAATTTTAATTCTAAAGGTGTCAATCAGCTAAGGAATATAATATGGAGGTCCTTAAAGTGCAATTAAGCCTTCCTAAAGGTGATGGGCGGTCAAGGGGACAAGGAAATTAAAAATTTGACAAGGGTTGGTGACATTAGTTGACTAAATGGATAAAATAAAATGAAATAAGCAAAGGCTATCATCTTTTCATTTTCTTTTCTTCCCCATCGAAAATACAAGCAAAAATGGTGGTTCTTGAAGCTCAAACTTTCATCCAAGCAATCTTCTTGCAAGTAAGTGGTTTTGATGGTTTTAGTTGATGATTTTTGTACTTTTGGAGTCCCCAAAGCTTAAGCTAGCTAATGAGGGGACTAATTTTCTATACGGTTGAAAGTCTAGGGACTTACCATGAGAGATTTTATGTTGTGTGGTGAGTTTTTATGGAAGAAAATGAATGTTAGGGAGATGAGAAACAACTTTTGTGAAAGGTTGTCATGAAAACACCTAATTGGGACTAAGATGCAAATGTTGTAGTTTGTTCATTAATGCATGAAATAGTTGGATTTGTGGGTAGTTGTAAGAGGATTAAATGTTCATCTAGGCTTGTTTAATAAGAAAAGGTGATGAAAAGTGATTTACGAGCCTAGGGGTAAAATCGTAAATTTGCCAAAGTGTAAGGGCAAAATAGTCATTTTTGCCTAAGTGTAGATTATGATGTATTGTGATTTATAAAGTGATTGAATGAGTAAATTTTATTGTTCTAGATCGAGGAAAATGAGATTCGGACCTAAAATGGGAGAAAAGAGAAATATGGACAAATAGGTTGCTTTCTATTCGTTTCCTAAATTTTCTCTTCTGATCACTCTCTTTAGTGTCCATCATCACACCACTTCCAACCTTCTAAAATGCCAAAATTAAACTCCTAAAAAATACTAAGCTAGGATTCAAACTTAAGATCTCCTTGCTAGCCCATAACGCCACCTTTCTATACCCTAAGTGGCATCACTTAGCCACTCTACCACAAGGCTCTTTGATGCCATTTTTCCCTATTTTTATTTAAAAGCCCAACTACTCACCATCCTGGTTCCTTTCATAATTAATTAAAAATTCCTTCTCCATAAAGTTTGAACCCAGAACTTCTCAACACCTCTAGACACTTCAAGTTTATTAAACCCTTAAAGCCAACATGTCATTTGTCATTTTCTTGCTTAAAAAAAATTATGAGACCCAAAGCGCAAAGCCAAATTCATCTAGGCCCAAAACTTTAGGGCATTACAAAATGGTGGGCTGTGTACGATACCACCTTATTATTATTACCGATGGGCTGTGTGCGATGCCATCATGCTTAGTATTAAATGGTGGGCTGTGTGTGTTACCACCTTATAAATTGTTAAGTGGTGGGCTATGTGAGTTACCACCTTATAAATTATTAAATGGTGGGCTACGTGCGTTACCACCTTATAAATTGTTAAGTGGTGGGCTATGTGCGTTACCACCTTATAAATTATTAAATGGTGGGCTATGTGCAGAACCACCGAGAGTTGGTATTATCCTGGATGGATCATTGAGAATTTGTTTAAGTATATGTTTAATGGATTGTTGTGATGATGGATGCAGGGACTATGTGCTAATAAATGAGAGTACTATAATTGTCACATGGTTAGAATGTGGTAGGAGATGGAATGAGTAAGCCTTACGAATGATTGAACGGGTAACCATGAATTTAAGTGTAAATCTCATTATAATACCTTTGTGGTTGACAATAATCAATGAATTTCAATAGTTGATTATTATTTGCATATGAACTTACTAAGTGTTATTGCTCACTCCTCTTCCTTTCCATCTATTATAGGTTAACTTAACTACCTCGGGTTGGAAACTATCGGAGATGCTTTCACACTATCGAGTAGACACTTGGGTATGAGATTCAAGTCTTCTTGAGATATGTCATGTATATGGATCTTATTTTGGTTTAATTAAGTCATAGTTAAAGTAGCCAAATGTGCTACCCTAAAAGGGTTTATGGATTGGTTGTGTACAACCTTGATAATGGCTCAAGTTAATTGTAATTGTACTAGTAATAGTATTTCCCTCGTAAATGGGATGAAGAATTGATTTTCATGATTTGGGTGTAATAAGTCAAGAGTTATAATTGATGGTTTGAAAATATTACGTGATGGTGTGTAAATGTGTGTAAATGAGGGTGGCTAAATGGCTTGAAAAATAACCTTGAATTGGTCCACATTGGTAGACACACGGGCGTGTGTCTAGGCTGTGTGTGACACATGGACGGTCTCATGGGCATGTGACTTGGCCGTGTGTCCCCTGCATATTAGTGTTGCAAGTCAGTGTCAACCACGGGCTAGCCACACGAGCGTGTGACTAGGCCGTGTGACACTTATGAGGTTGTTGACATCACAAATAGAATACCCAAGTTTTTATACAAAGGGTAAGGACACGGGCGTGTCTAGGCTGTGTGGAGCACACGGGTCAAGCACACGAGCGTGTGTTTGGCCATGTGAAAACCCCTGTAGGTTCTAAAAGAAATTAATCTTACACGGGTACAGAACACGGGTGTGTGATATGTCACACGGGCGTGCCCCACTTTACACATGGGCATTTGGCCCAATTTTAATGCCAAAATTTTCTAAGTGATTAAAAGTTTTAGTTTGGTCCCAAAGCATCTCCGGTATATGTTTAGGGTCTCGTAGACCCATAATGGGGACATTACTATATTAATTGAAAAAAGTTTTAAATTGGAACAAATTTTATAGCCCATAGTCAAATGCTCAAGCAAGTCAAGTCCGATAATGCCTCGTACCTGGTTCCGGAGTTGAATACGGGAAAGGGGTGCTACATTTAATGGTATCAGAGCTATGATTTAGTCGGTTCTCAGACTAACCTAGCATGAGTAAGAGTCTAGCTATACATGCCATAGGTGGGTCGTGATAGTGTGATATCTCCCGATTCTAATGAGATTATTTTGTTATGATAAAGGTGATTCCCAACCGAGCCATTTTCGATAATAATGGAAATGATAATAAGATAATTGAAATGTGCTAATGATGTGATGAAATTTAGACAGGTATGGATAGAAGTTCATGACATGTTTAATAAGGTATGAAAAGAGATAACTGTAAGTTGAAGAATGAAATGAAAGTTATAAGGGGATAAGCTTATCCATGTTGGTTCGATATGCATACGGTGTTATATACTCAACCTATTTGGTTAAGTGAATATGGTGAGTGAACTTACCCAGTGAATGGGACATGTGTGTATGTACAACTGTTCGAATGATGCATAATCAATATGTCCACATAGTTGAATCTTATGTGCGACTGTTAAAATAGAAGAAGTATAATATTTTGATTTATGACTCTGTTGTGAAGCCACAAATATTATGATAGTGTGGGAGTTAAAACTGGGTAGTTAAATTAAGTAAAACGCGTAGGAGATGAGCACGATCGTGCAATGATAAATTAGTGAGTAAGACCATGATTGGACCGTGGCAGTACATGTGATCCCATATAGGACCATGTTTCGGACATGACATTGGCAATGATACATGATTCCGTGTAAGACCATGTTCGGGACTTGGCTTCAGTATGAAATCGTGTAAGACCATATCTAGGATATGGCATCGATATTGATATAAGATTCCTTGCAAGACCATATCTAGGATATGGCATCGGCATCGACATGTGTTTTCATATAAGACCGTATTTAGGATATGACATTGGTATTGATATGAGATTTCGTGTAAAACCATAGCGAGGCTATGGCATCGTGAAGACAAGTAAGATTATAACTGGGCTGTGATATGAGATACGAGTAAGACCATAGTTGGACTATGGAAATTAAGTAAACGATGTATTCAAATCCGTAAGACATTCCCTAATTTGATAAGCAATGGAAAAAGAAATCGGAGTTAAATGTTGAGTACTTGAATAGATATTAATATGGAGCCGCGTTATTAAAATCACTATTTCAAATTATGGGCGATAGAAATATTTGTAACATGAGTAAGTGTGAAAATTCGCTTGGAGCGAGTTATGCAATTACGATGATATTTTATGAATGATGAATGTTAAGTCATATATGTGTAGTCAAGAGGGTCAAGCTAGAAGCTTTACGACTTCACCCCTTATTAGTGTTGATTATTAGTGAAATGTTTACGAGAGTGAAGTTGAAAAAGCTCACGGGTATGAAATGAAAGAGTCTATTGGCCAAACAAGTAGTAATGTATATAGAGATAAAGGTAGTTAGAATGTGAGAATAGTTTTGAGAAGAATGTTTGAATGCTTTAAAGATCGTACTGATTTTGCAATGTTTCAAATAAAGAGAAAATTTTCCTCGACTATTTGACTCAATTGAGTAAGGAGCCTGAAGTGTGTGCTTACCGAAGTCTTCCCGAATTGATGTTTATTAGTGAAAGGATTAATAAAGGGGTTTGTGATGACGAAAATGGTTAGAGAAACCATATTCGAACTGTGGAAGTGTTTAATTATGAAACCATAGTCGAATGGATTATAATGATCTCCTTGAGCATTATGTATAAATGTCTATTTCCTTTCAGGGTTTATGTGGTTGTCCTTTTTATGAAATTGTGATCGTGTAAGAATGTTAGCTGATTATAAGATCAGACGAATCGGTTATCGATTTGGTTGATTTCGATCGACCTTCTCTTATCTCTTCATAGTTCTATTTTGATGTTTCGAAGTGAAATCGGGGATGAAAATTGCGTATGAAACTATTTTTATGTCCCTACTGATCCTGATTTGCCTTTAAAGCGCATTCTTCAGTTGTGGAAGTTATACTTACCATGATCACTCTTTTAGTTTGATCATAGAAAAGTGAAAATTCTAGTATACGGATATTTTTGATTTTCGTATAAGATGATAATATCGACAAAAGTATAAGAAGTGAAATCACAAGTTTCAAATTGTGCGATGGATCTTTGGGTAAGCTGAATAGAGTTAATGCATTCAATTGAGATATCCCTATTAATCTGTATTAAGATGATAGTAAAGGTTTTTGAGCAACGTAATTAAAGAATTTCAAATGATTGTGTGTTTGAACTGTATTCTCATTATGGAGAACATAATAGGTTTATTTATTGAGATAAGATTCGAGTTATGTGTATGCTTACACATGTTTTAACAGGGAGAATAAATTTTGCGTATTCATTAGAGAGACAGATAGTCTGAATGAGGAAATTTGATTTTGAGAGCATAATGCAGCGATATGCTTATTGAAATAGTTTACATCTTTAGGTGATTAGAGTTACGTCGAAAAGAATTGTTAGATTGGTGATTCAGAGATGATCACTTTTATATCTATGTTGTGAATTCAATGTTATAATATGAATGAGAGACAGTAAATATGGCTTGAGTTATTACAAGAGTATGTATAGTTATTGAAGTACCTTTCGAAAAGCGAGCATAGTATAGAGGTCGGGATGGAAAATCTTTGTTTAATCGATGTGAGTTGGTTACTCAATTGACTTTAGTTGATGATATCCTAGTTTTAGCGATGTTAAAGGCTAAAGCGAGTTTTCCTTTTGATAAAGGAGTTCAGAAGTGAAATAGTGAATGGTAATTGAGGTAAGTTCAGAACGAGTTGTTGCCGACATTAAAATTTAGGTTGGATAAGATTTCTGTTATTATTGTTATCTTGAGATAGAATGTGCATGTTGATGAATCTAGAACTTATATGGAAGTTTTGGGTACGAAGCTCAGTAGTAGCATGTTTGTTTATTTGAGGATAAGAAAAGGTGCAATTGTATGCATAGATGTTTTGACAACTGAGTGCACATCATGATATGATTGAGTTTATGTTCAAAAGTAGTTGACCGGTAAAAGCTGAATTTTCAAAGTGTTCAAGTTAGAATGTCTGATCGGTGATGATTCTAGGGAGAAAGTGTGATAAAGTACCACAGATTTGGAATCGGGACTGACATGAATTCCCAAATAGAGGGATGTCATCCGAATGGTAGTGAATTATTCGATAAGGATTTGAATGATCATTTTGGTATATGCAGAGTTCACATTTGTCAGATTATTGGGTATATGTGGCACAGAGAAAGAGTATTTTAAATTTTAATGTTGTGCTTCAACCTGGTATCCTACGACTTAAAAGTCTTTGGCAAGAGAAAGATTTGAGGGTACATCGCCTTGAGATTTTGAAAAGTTGGTGGAAACGTTTCTTGAATGTTGAAAGCAACTTCTTTTAGTAAGATTTTCGGGGATGAAAATCCCTAAGGGGGAGAATTGTAACAACCCAAATTAGGGGCTAGTCGGAACAGTGGTCTTGGGATCACTAATCTGGGATCAGAGAATTTTTTTAATTTTATTTTATGGGTTATAGCATGTTTGTAAAGGAGCATGGAAACTTTGGTGTTTTAATTTTAGCGATTTCATGCTTAATCGCGAAAAAGGACTAAATCGCATAAAGTATAAAAGTTCTATTTTAATTGCTGGAGGTGTCAATCAGCTAAGGAATACAATATAGAGGTCCTTAAGGTGCAATTAAGCCTTCCTAAAGGTGATAGACGGTCAAGGGGACAAGGAATTTAAAAATTTGACAAGGTTTGGTGACATTGTTGACTAAATGAATAAAATAAGATGAATTAAGCAAAGGCTATCATCTTTTCATTTTCTTTTCTTCTCCCACTAAAAATAAAAGAAAAATGGGGGTTGTTGAAGCTCAAACTTTCAGCTAAGCAATCTTTGCACAAGTAAGTGATTTTGATGGTTTTAGTTGATGATTTTTGTACTTTTGGAGTCCCCAAAGCTTAAGCTAGCTAATGAGGGGACTAATTTGCAATATGGTTGAAAGTTTAGGGACTTACCATGAGAGATTTTATGTTTTTTGATGAGTTTTTATGGAAGAAAATGAATGTTAGGAGATGAGAAACAACTTTGTTGTCATGAATACACCTAATTGGGACTAAGATGCAAATGTTGTAGTTTGCTCATTAATGCATGAAATAGTTGGATTTGTGCATAGTTGTAAGAGGATTAAATGTTGAGCTAGGCTTGTTTAATAAGAAAAGGTGATGAAAAGTGATTGACGAGCCTAGGGGCAAAATCATAAATTTACCAAAGTGTAAGGGCAAAATAGTCATTTTTCCTAAGTGTAGGTTGTGATGTATTATGATTTATAAAGTGATTGAATGAGTAAATTTTATTTTTCTAGATCGAAGAAAATGAGATTCAGACCTAGAACGGGAGAAAAGAGAAATATGGACAAGTAGGTCGCTTTCTACCCTTTTCGGTATTGAGGTAAGTTCATGTGCAAATATTACAATTATACACGAGGCATTTAATATTTTGATGTTATATGGAATGTATATTTTCTCTATGAATATAGTAAATACGTTTTGATGAGATGTACAGAAAATTGAAAGTTTTCAATTTAATCTAAGAATAGTGAGAATGCAGATAGCATGATCCTATGATAACTAAGGTCCTGTGTAAGACCATATTTGGAATATAGCGTTGGTGTGAGATTTCGTATAAGACCATGTCAGGGACATGGCTTCGATATGATATTTCATGTAAGACCCTATCGAGGGTACGATGTCGATGTGATGTTATGTGTATTAGACTCAAGAGTATTATTTAGCATTTTGAGTGATTCAACCGGTATGTTGTAAATGAGAGAGTATGTGGTTGTACCATGAGAGCTACAGTATGTGTTAGAACTAAATTGAGGTGAATTCGGTATATGATGAACCCATAGTGGGTTATGTTTAAATGATGCACCCTGATTGCATACGTTGTATTTATAAATGCATTGCATGAAAGCAAATGATTATTGTAGAAATCTAATTAAGAATGATATTGTATGAGGATGTTCCCGGATGAATATTTGAAATAGGAAAATATATGTGGATAAATATCCGTGAATGTGCAATACTGGTGGGCTATGTGCGATACCATTGCAAATATCGTTAAACGGTGGTCTGTGGGCGATACCACCTTATTATTGTTACCGATAGGCTGTGTGCGATGCCATCGTGCTTAGTATTAAATGGTGGGCTGTGTGCGTTACCACCTTATAAATTGTTAAGTGGTGGGCTATGTGCGTTACCACCTTATAAATGGGCTATGTGCGTTACCACCTTATAAATTGTTAAGTGGGGGGCTATGTGCGTTACCACCTTATAAATTACTAAATGGTGGGTTATGTGCGAAACCACCTAGAGTTGGTATTATCCTGGATGGATCATTGAGAATTTGTTTAGGTATATGTTTCATGGATTGTTGTGATGATGGATGCAGGGACTATGTGCTAATAAATGAGAGTACTATAATTGTCACATGGTTAGAACGTGGTAAGAGATGGAATGGGTAAGCCTTATGAATGATTAAACGGGTAACCATGAGTTTAAGTGTAAATCTCGTTATAATACCTTTGTGGTTGACAATAATCAATGAATTTCAATAGTTGATTATTATTTGCATATGAACTTACTAAGCGTTATTGCTCTCCTCTTCCTTTCCTATCGATTATAGGTTAACTTAACTAGCTCGGGTTGGAAACTATCGGAGATGCTTTCACACTATCGAGCAGACACTTGGGTATGAGATTCAAGTCTTCTTGAGATATGTCATGTATATAGATCTTATTTTGGTTTAATTAAGTCATAGTTAAAGTAGCCAAATATGCTGCCCTAAAAGATTTTATGGATTGGTTGTGTACAGCCTTGATAATGGCTTAAGTCAATTGTAATTGTACTAGTAATAGTATTTCCCTCATAAATGGGATGAAGAATTGATTTTCATGATTTGGGTGTGATAATTCAAGAGTTATAATTGATAGTTTGAAAATATTACGTGATGGTGTGTAAATGTGTGTAAATGAGGGTGGCTAAATGGCTTGAAAAATAACCTTGAATTGGTCCATACGGGTAGACACACGGGCATGTGTCTAGGCCGTGTGTGACACATGGACGGTCCTATGGGCATGTGACTTAGTCGTGTGTCCCCTGCATATTGGTGTTGCAATTCAGTGTCGACCACGGGCTAGCCACACGGGCGTGTGACTAGGCCGTGTGACACTTATGAGGTTGCTGACATCACAAACAGAATACCCAGGTTTTTATACAAAGGGTAAGGACACGGGCGTGTCTAGGCTATGTGGAGCACACGGGTCAAGTACAGGAGCGTGTGTTTGGCGTGTGAAAACCCCTGTAGGTTCTAAAAGAAATTAATCTTACACGGGCACAGAACACGGGTGTGTGATATGTCACACAGGCATGCCCCACTTTACACACGGGCATTTGGCCCAATTTTTATGCCAAAAGTTTCTAAGTGATTAAAAGTTTTAGTTTGGTCCTAAAGCATCTCGGGTATATGTTTAGGGTCTCATAGACCCATAATGGGGACGTTACAATTTTAAATGAACAATTTTTAAATTGGAACAAATTTTATAGCCCATATTCAAATGCTCAAGCAAGTCAAGTTCGGTAATGCCTCTTACCCAGGTCTAAAGTTGAATATGGGTAAGGGATGTTATATTTAGTGGTATCAGAGCTATGATTAGTTGGTTCTCGGACTAACCTAGCATGAGTAAGAGTCTAGCTATACATGCCATAGGTGGGTCGTGATAGTGTGATATCTCCAGGTTCTAACGAGATTGTTTTGTTAAGATAAAGGTGATTTCCAACCGTGCCATTTTTGATAATGATGGAAATGATAATGAGATAATTGAAATGTGCTAATGATGTGATGAAATTTAGAATGGTATGGATAGAAGTTCATGACATGTCTAATAAGGTACGAAAAAAGGTAACTTTAAGTTTATCCATGTTGGTTCAATATGCATACGGTGTTATATACTCAACCTGTTTGGTTAAGTGAATATGGTGAGTAAACTTACCCAGTGAATGGGACATGTGCGTATTTACAACTATTTGAATGATGTATAATTAATATGTCCACATAGTTGAATCTTATGTGCGACTGTTAAAGTAGAGGAAATATAATGTTTTGTTTTATGACTTTGTTGTGAAGCCACAAATATTATGATATTGTGGGAGTTAAACTGGTTAGTTAAATTAAGTAGAACGCGGGAGATGAGTACGATCGTGCAATGTTAAATTAGTGAGTAAGACCATGATTGGACCGTGGCAGTAGATATGATCCCATATAAGACCATGTTTGCGACATGGCATTGGCAAAGATACATGATTCCGTGGAAGACCACGTTCGGGACTTAGCTTCGGTATGAAATCGTATAAGACCATATCTAGGATATGGCGTCGATATTGATATAAGATCCCGTGCAAGACCATATCTAGGATATGGCATCGGCATCGACATGTGTTTCCATATAAGACCATATTTGGGATATGACATTGGTATCGATATGAGATTTCGTGTAAAACCATAGCGAGGCTATGGCATTGTGACGACATGTAATATTTTAACTGGGCTGTGATATTGTGATATGAGGAAGACCATAGTTGGACTATGGAAATCAAGTAAACGACGTACTCAAATGTGTAAGACATTCCCTAATTTGATAAGCAATGGAAAGAGAAATCGAAGTTAAATGTTGAGTACTTGAATAGGTATTAAAATGGAGCCTGCGTTATTAAAATCACTGTTTGAAATTATGGGCGATAGAAATATTTGTAACATGAGTAAGTGTCAAAATTCACTTGGAGCGAGTTGTGCAATTACGATGATATTTTATGAATGATGAATGTTAAGTCATATGTGTGTAGTCATGAGGGTCAAGCTAGAAGCTTTACGACTTCACCCCCTTATCAGTGTTGATTATTAGTGAAATTTTTACAAGAGTCGAGTTGAATAAGCTCACGGGTACGAAATGAAAGAGTCTAGTGGCGAAACAAGTAGTAATGTATATAGAGATGAAGGTAGTTAGAATGTGAGAATAGTTTTGAGAAGAATGTTTGAATGCTTTAAAGATCGTGCTGATTTTGCAATGTTTCGAGTAAAGAGAAAAATTTCCTCGGCTATTTGACTCAATTGAGTAGGGAGCTTGAAGTGTGTGCTTACCGAAGTCTTCCCGAATTGATGTTTATTAGTGAAAGGATTAATAAAGGGGTTTGTGATGACGAAATTGGTTAGTGAAACCATATTCGAACTATGGAAGTGTTTAATTATGACAACCATAGTTGAATGGATTATAATGATCTCCTTGAGCATTATGTATAAATATCTATTTCCTTTCAGAGTTATGTGGTTGTCCTTTTTATGAAATTGCGATCGTGTAAGAATGTTAGCTGATTATAAGATCAGACGAATCGGTTATCGATTTGGTTGATTTCGATCGACCTTCTCTTATCTCTTCGTAGTTCTATTTTGATGTTTCAAAGCGAAATTGGTGATGAAAATTGCGTATGAAACTATTTTTATGTCCTTACTGATCATGATTTGCCTTTAAAGTGCATTCTTCAGTTGTGGAAGTTATTCCTACCACGATCACTCTTTTAGTTTGATCATAGAAAAGTGAAAATTCTAGTATACAAATATTTCTGATTTTCGTATAAGACGATAATATCGACAAAAGTATAAGAAGTGAAATCACAAGTTTCAAATTGTGCGATGGATTTTCGGGTAAGCCGAATAGAGTTAATGCATTCAATTGAAATATCCCTATTAATCTGTATTAAGACGATAGTAAAGGTTTTTAAGCAACGTAATTAGAGAATTTCAAATGATTGTGTGTTTGAATTGTATTCTCATTATGGAGAACATAATAGGTTGATTGTTTGAGATAAGATTCGAGTTATGTGTATGCTTATGCATGTTTTAACAGGGAGAATAAATTTTGCATATTCATTAGTAGAGAGATAGATAGTTTGAATGAGGAAATTTGATTCTAGAGAGCATAATGCAGTGATATGCTTATTGAAATAGTTTACATCTTTGGGTGATTAGAGTTACATCGAAAAGAATTATTAGATTGGTGATTCAAAAATGATCACTTTTATATCTATGTTGTGAATTCAATGTTATAATATGAATGTGAGACAGTAAATATGGCTTGAGTTATTACAAGAGTATGTATAGTTATTGAAGTACTTTTCGAAAAGCGAGCATAGTACAGAGGTCGGGATGGAAAATGCTTGTTTAATCGATGTGAGTTGGTTACTCAATTGGCTTTAGTTGATAATATCCTAGTTTTAGCGATGTTAAAGGCTAAAGCGAGTTTTCCTTTTGATAAAGGAGTTCAGAAGTGAGATAGTGAATGGTAATTGAGGTAAGTTCAGAACGATTTGTTGTCGACATTAAAATTCAGGTTGGATAAGATTTCTATTATTATTGTTATCTTGAGATAAAATGTGCATGTTGATGAATCTAGAACTTATATGGAAGTTTTGGGTGCGAAGCTCAGTAGTAGCATGTTTGTTTATTTGAGGATAAGAGAAGGTGCAATTGTATGCATAGATGTTTTGACAACTGAGTGCACATCATGATATGATTGAGTTTATGTTCAAAAGTAGTTGACCGGTAAAAGCTGAATTTTTAGAGTGTTCAAGTTAGGACTAATACAGTCAGTGATGATTCTAGGGAGAAAGTGTGATAAAGTACTATAGATTTGGAATCTGGATTGACATGAATTCTCAAATAGAGGGATGTCATCTGGATGGTAGTGAATTGTAATATCCTGGAATAGGGGCTATTTTGTTATTGCATTGCTTGCATGTGTTTGATCTGCAGTGTGGTTGATTTGATGTTTGGGGCTTAGTTGTAAGCCTAGTGTAAGCTCGAGTGGTAGAGAAAATTTAAGTTTCTAAGCTTTAAGTGAATGGAGCTAGGGGAGCTAGGGGTTATAGGTATTTTGCCTGTGGATTTTAACACAAGAGGAGCCTTGGTGGAGTGGCAAGAGGCGCCACTTAGAGCTTGTGTGTGTGACACCTTGCAAGGGGAGGAGGTCATGAGTTCGAGCTGCAGAAGCCACACATTTTGCTTCCATTTTGACGGCATAGAGGGGGAGAAGTTGTGTGCAGTTCAAACTCTGCCATAGACCAAGTCAAATAATTTAAATGGTGGGCAAGGAGTGAATTAAGGAGTGAGTTGGGTGTTTGACTAGTTCAAATCGGTTTGAATTAGTGGCCATGAGTGTTTGTGGGTGGTGGCCGAATGTTGGAGTCTTCATGGGGGAGTGGCCGATTTGGTAGGTGTGTAAGTGGGAGTGCCGAAATTCTTTTGGCAATTGTTGAGTGACTTTCGGCCAGCCTTAGTCTAAGTGCTTAGCTGATTTTTTTCAAAGGAGTTTCTTAATTAATTTTCTTTTGAAAACCGAAAATCCCCAACAACATATACCTTCGAAACTTGCTTTGTTTTCTTTCATTTTCACTAGCAAATTTGAATGTTCTTTGAGTTCTCAAGCTTCTATTTCTTTGTTAACTTTGGCCGAACCATATACTTTCCTACTTCTCTCTTTCTTTTTCATTTTGCACTAAGCCGAAACTAGTATTCTCTTTTCTCTCATACTTTCTTTCTTTCTTTGAAACCTGGGTAGCCGAAACTTTACACTCCAAAACACCTTCTCCATTTCTTTTTCTTCCAAAACCAAAAGTACCTTGCTCCTGCCCATTATCTTTCTTCTTCTCAAATCCTTCTTGTCGAAACCTCATCTCCATTTCACTCCTTCTCTTTCTCTCTTACCACCCAAGCCGTACCATAGGTGGTGTTAAACATCTATAGTAGAACCTTGTTTGATAGTCTTAAACAAACTCGGTAGAATCCCTTCTCTTTTGTTTAAGTTTTGGTAGAATAACAAGCAAGGGGTGGTCTCTCAATCGGGTTTTTAGAGGAAGGTTAGTGCTAGGTGAATGCCTATTTCTTTCCCTCCACATTCTCTGTCGATTTTTGCAAGGTAAGGGTTGATTCGGCATTTGTTTGGAAGTGTGTTAATCGATTTATTTGGAACCATTTTGTTATAGGAACTCCGGATTTGAAGCGATCAAGCGAAGCCTCCGCTTTGAGTGATCGGTTGGTAAGTGGTGGTAAGGGTTGATTTCATTGGTTTATTCTCTTAGTCTCGTTAAGCCAAAGTCTTCAAGGACTAATTGTTCTTCTTAACAGGGTGTGGCCGATCGTCAAAGGAACCATCAGTTGGTTTGGGATTTGGTAGGAAACCAAATCATTCGTGAAATAAGGTTTGAGTGTTAACCCTTTAGTTTATTTGGGGTGGCGAATGGCCTTGGTCCTAATGTTCTTATTTGGCCGATTATAGGAGCAAGCTAATCGGGGTCTTAGATCGGTTCGTTTGGATTAAGGCTTGCGTATTAGCAGTGTGTAAACTAACACACTTTTACTTAGTAATATGCTTAATAACTTTGATTGCTTAAAGCAAAAAGTATGGTTGATTGATATGATACCTATGGGGTATGTGCGCGGATTCGGGTAAGTCCGTTTCATTCTGAGCTCTATTTTTGATATGATATCATGATCTATGATGTATGTGTTATGAGATGCTACATTAAACATATTAGCATGATTTGCATGATTACGATTTGCATCGGTATGGTATGTTTATGGGTGATATGAGAGGAGGAATATGATATCCGTGTCTTTGGGACACGGAGGTTTGGCACCTCCGGTGGTTTAGTACCACAGATCGATTATTGTGACTTTGGGTCACGGAGGTTTGGCACCTCATAGCGACTTGTCGGTGGCTTAGTACCACGATGGGTTGGCCCCAGTTGATATTCTGGGATCGTCGCGGTGATTTGGCATCACCGTGGGTTGACCCTCGACTTGACTAATCGTGACTTTGGTCACCGTGATTTAGTATCACAATTGTGTCTTTAGGACACGGAGGTTTGGCACCTCATAGCGACTCGTCCCTGTGGCTTAGTACCATCGTGGGTTGGCCCCACTATCGAGATACGGGATTGTCGCTAGTGATTTGGTATCACACGTGGGTTGGCCTCACATATGGATTATTTGTGACTTTGGGTCACAAGTGGTTTAGCACCACATTGATGGATATCGTGACTTTGGGTCACTAGTGGTTTAGCACCACCGGTGGTTTGGTACCACGGGGTAGAAAAGGTGTTATGGATGGTTAGGATCGGTGCATTAATTGTATTACTTTGTTATGATGTGTGTTAGTATGTTGCATTCTTTGGGAGAGGATTTATGCCTTTGAGTCTTGCGACTCACCTTCTCCTTTATCATTTGGTGACACTTAGATCGCGGACATGGGTAGGGTGGACTCGAGGTGACCATGCCATGAATAATTGGGACTTCCTTTGTTTAAAAAAAACTTGGTACTTTACTCTATTTATTTCGATTTGGTTTTGTTGGGTTTGTAAAGGCCTTTTAAAATTTTACTTTAGTTATTTTATGCTTAAATTTGATTTGAGATATGCCTTAACAAATTATTGGGTAATATTCGATAAAACTTGGAGCGATAAGGTTTTAAAACTACAAAGCGATATGTTTTAAACTTTACTGGTCGGGTATCTGCTCGTAATTAAAAATGAATGCAACTCAAATGTGTTTCAAATTCAAATTTGAATCAAAAATGTTTTTAAGCAACTAAAAAGGAATAACTCAAATTTCCAAATGATATAAATTAGTTTTTCAATTCGATTTCACTAAGTTTTCAAAACTTTCGGGTTAGCAAAGTGCACTATCGGTTTCAAAACAATCATGCCCAAGATTTTACAAAGTACAAAATACAGTAAAGAGTTTTCATCAAACTTTTATCTGGAAATCTAACCTTTCAAATACATTTTTTCCCGTAACGTACCAGATTCAGTCGTGGTGTATTGACCAGGTTTGGGGTGTTACAATTGTGGTATCAGAGCCAAATTCAAAGGCTCGGCTGTGGGCCCGAGGCCCAAGATGTTTTAAATATTGGTTTAAGTGTATTGGTTTTAAAGTATATGGTTTGAGAGGCATGGCACCGAGACTTCGGTACCAATCCGCCCAGGTAAGTACCCCTTACTAATGCTTGAGATTTTTGATGTGATGTGACTGAATGTCTAGCGGTAGTAAACTACTTTAGAAACTGAAAACAATAGGACTCTGTGGACTCGCAGAAACAAAACTTCTCTAATAAGAGATATTCATAAGACTCTTACCTTTAAAACAGTGGAATATTTACTAATGCATAAACTTCTAATCAGACAAGACGAGATTTTAGTCATGAGCGCCCGAGGTGGGCGTGGTCGTGGACGGGGTAGGATGACATTTTTGAACCCGTAGGATCCGGTCGGGGTCGAGAATGAGATATCGATCGCCACCGGTGGAGGTGGTGAGTTTGAGAAACAGTCGGGACGACGCGAGTGTCATAAGCGATCTGCGAGTTCTAGAAAGGGTAGTTGGAGTAGGTAGAAGCACGGAGCTCGAAAATCGTGCTGAATGACTCGAGCAAGCAGTCTTTGAGGTATTAGAGGTGTATGCAGTGTGGCTCAAAGCCTGTTGAATATTTTGGAGGCGTCAGAGGCGGATCATGGATGATTTAGACCTGGCTGTTGAAGAGAAACTAAAGGGGATAGTATCGCTTCTTTGAGATGAGTCATACCGGTGGTGGCTCACGGTTCGGAGACGATCTTCTGTTGAGAAGATCTTACTTGGGATTATTTTAAGTGCATATCGGAAAAAATACATCAGAGCTAGCTACATTAATGATCAACGGAAGGCATTTACGAAATTTGATACAGGGAGTAAGTGCGTGTCGAGTCGAGGCGAGTTCTTGAAATTTGAGTCGGTATGTTAGGGGCATGGTGGCTCCTGAACACGAGAGGTGTGTTCGATTCGAGGATGGTCTGAGAGATGAATTAAGGTTGCTGATTGCTCCACAACAAGAGCGTGAGTTTGCTATCCTGGTAGAAAAGGCTAAGGTAGCCGAAGGGGTTAAAGAGTCTGTGAGGCAGAATGTGGGTAGGAACAGGCAAAAACGGAGTTTTGGATCTTCTGGGTCGTCAGGTAATCCTCAGAAAAGAGCTAGACAGAGTGGGCCGAATCAGTCTGGTAGGTTCATTGCTGCTAATCAGGGACTGCCACAGTGTAACCGTTGTAGGAAAGCTCATTGGGGAGGATGTTAGACTGGTAGAAGAGGATGTTTTGAGTGTGGTTCGCTGGACCATCGTGTGAGGGACTGTCCGCGTAAGTTGGCAAGGATTGATCGAGGTCGGCCGTGCTCGATTTGAATAATGGACCGCCACCACGGAGGGTCGTGGTAATGGCGAGAGGAGATAATGGTTACGGTATGGGCATGAGCGAACCAAGGCGAGAGGTCTTGGTATTTCGAGGCAAGACGGCCGGGGTTAGTATATGCGGTGAGGCACCGAGAGAGGAGGCGATGCGGATGTCATAACCGGTACGTTCTTAATCTTTGGTTCTCTATTTACTGCTTTGATCGATATGGGTTCAACGTATTCATATGTTGCAAGTAGCATAGTGAAGACCATGGATTTAGACTACGAGATATCTTCTAGGCGGATGACCGTAATTAGCCCTCAGGTCATTACGTAATTGTAGATAAGTTGTATAGAGATGTACCCTATAACTCCAAGGGTAGTGTTTGAGGCTGATCTGATGGAACTGCCGTTTGGAGAGTTCGATCTGATCCTTAGGATGGACTGGTTGGTTAAGTACCAGGCGAGGTTGGATTGCGTGGCTAAGTGCATGGTTCTAAGGATGGTTAAGGGTGATGAGGTGGTCTGATCGGTAATAGAAGGATTACTTGTCCAACGTGGTGTCGCTTTGAAAGTCGAGAAGATGGTCGGGAAGAACGTAAAGCATATGTGGTTCATGTGTATGCCTTGGAGGTGAGGAGTCTGCCGTGGGGAGGTCCAAACAGTTAAGGAATTTCTTGATGTGTTTTAGAGGAGCTTCGAGTTTGCCACCGGATCGAGAGGTGGAGTTCGGGATAGATCACATTACTCGGAGCGCACGGTGTCTATTACTCCGTATAGGATGGCACCAAAAGAGTTAGTAGAGCTTAAGGCTCGAGATCCGGGAGTTGTTGGACCGAGGCTTTATCGGGCCAAGTGTTTCACCTTGGGGCGCTTGATACTCTTTGTCAAAAAGAAAAGCGGTACTATGCAGATGTGTATAGACCACCGCCAGTTGATTGAATAAGTCGACGATCAAAAATAAGTATCCGTTGCCACGGATAGATGACTTGTTTGATTAGCTGAAAGGTGCATCGGTATTCTCAAAGATCAATTTAAGGTGCAGGTATCACCGATTAAAGGTGAAAGAGGCGGATATCTGCAAGGCTGCGTTTATTACTCGGTATGGGCACTATGAATTTTTGGTAATGCCGTTTGGGTTGACTAATCTTGGCGGTATTCATGGATATGATGAATAGGGTGTTCAAAGAGTATTTGGACCGGTTAAATCGTGGTTTTATTGGCGACATCTTGGTGTATTCAAGGGCGAGGAGGAACATGATGCGCATTCGAGTTGTATTCTGATTACGAGGAGAAACAACTTTATGCTAAGTTTAGTAAGTCGCGAGTTACGGTGAGGAGGTAATCTTCTTGGGTCATGTAGTGTCATTTGAGGGATTAGAGTGGATCCTCGAAAGATTGAGGCAGTTTTGGATTGGAAGCCGCCTAAGTTAGTAGCTGAGATTCGGAGTTTTCTGGGCTTGGTAGGATACTACCGAAGATTTGTAGAGGGTTTTTCGTTGATCGCAGCACCAATGACCAAATTGTTAAGAAAAGGAGTTCCGTTCGTTTGGACTGAAAAGCAGCAGAAGAGTTTCGACAAGTTAAAGAAGATTTTGACTGAAGCTCCGGTTCTAATTCAGCCTGAGGCAGGAAAAGAATTCATAGTATATTGCGATGCATCACATACGGGTTTGGGTTGTGTGCTGATGCAGGAAGGGAAGGTTGTGGCTTACGCATCTCAACAGCTGAGGCCACATGAAGTCAATTATCTGACGCACAACCTGGAGTTAGCGGCAGTAGTCTTCCCCTTGAAAATTTGGAGGCACTATTTATACGGAGAGAGATCGATAGTCTACACAGATCACAAGAGTCTGAAGTACCTTTTGACTTAGAAGAATTTGAATTTGAGGCAGCGCAGATGGATTGAGTTACTAAAGGATTACGACTATTCGATTGAGTATCATCCGGGCAAGGCTAACGTGGTGGCGAACAGCGTTGAGCCGTAAGGTTATAGCGGACTTAAGAGCGATGTTTGCCCATTTGAGTTTGTATGGCGACGGAAGTATTACAGCGAATTGCGAGTTAAGCCTCGTGGGTTGAGTAGATTAAGGAAGCAGTTAGAGGATGAGGTTACGAATCGCAGAGGTCACAAGTCGAGAATAGTGGTTTGGAGGTTTCGGTTTGTCTAGTGATGGAGTCTTTGTGTTTCCAAGGAGAGCTTGTATGCCGAGGATATCAAGTTAAAGCGAGAAAATTCTTCAGACACACATAGCGACCCTACGCTATACATCACGGAAGCGATAAGATGTATCGGGATCTAAAAGAAGCGATTTTGGTGGCGAAGTCGAAGAGGAAATGTGAGTTTGTAGTGAAGTATCGACATGTCGGTGAGTCAAGGTGAACATCGATTCTTGTCGCCGTGGTTGCTTGACCGATAAAGATTCCACAGTGGAAGTGGGAAAGGATAACTATGGATTTCGTCAGTGGATTACCTCTTACGCCTAGCAAGAAGGACTCAGTTTGGGTAATTGTGGATCGTCTGACTAAATCAGCTCACTTTATTCGGTGAGGGTGGATTACTCACTTGAGAGGTTAGTGAAATTTGTATGTGTCGAGATAGTGAGGTTGCGGGGTGCGATGTCGATCATCTCGGATAGCAATCAATTCGTCAAGGTTACGAAAAGCGTTGCATCGGGCTCTGGGTACGATTGGATTCGATCTGACATTTCACCCATGATCGGCAGGCGATCGGAAAAGGTTATCTGAGATATTAGAGGATATGCTTGAGGTTGTGTCGTGGACTTGAGAGGTAGTTGGGAAGAGTTTCTACCATTAATGAGTTTGCCTACAACAACGATTACCAAACAAGTATCAAGATGGCACCGTATGAGGCATTGTATGGTAGGAAGTGTCGCTCACCTACATGTTGGGCGGAGTTGGGTGAGCGTCGGATATTGGGACGAGTTGGTTCTGAGATTGAAGACAAGGTTAAGTTGATTACGGCTCGATTGAAGGAAGCTTCGGACGGACGAAGTCTTACTGCGATCTCAAGCGTAGAGATATAGAGTTTTCCGTGGGTGATAAGGTCTTTCTGAAGGTCTTGCCATGGAAGAAAGTGTTGAGGTTCGGAAGAAAAGGCAAGTTAAATCTGAGGTTTATTGGGCCGTATAAGGTACTGAGACGTGTGGGACCGGTAGCGTATCAGTTTGAGTTGCCAGCAGAGCTAAGTCAGATTCACGACGTATTTCACGTTTTGATGCTTAGGCGATATCGTTCAGATCCATCGCATGTCGTAGTAGTGGAAGATATCGAGGTGAATCCGGACTTGACCTTGGAGGAAGAACCAGTGCAGATTCTAGATCGGGATATGAAGGTTCTGCGTAGAAAGTCAGTTCCTTTGGTAAAAGTGCTATGGCGGAATCATGGCGTGGAGGAAGCTACGTGGGAACCAGAGGATATGATGAGACAACAATACCCTCAACTCTTTTGATTAGGTAATTTCGAGGTCGAAATTATTTTTAAGGGGGGTAGAACTGTAATATCCTGGAATAGGGGCTATTTTGTTATTGCATTGCTTGCATGTGTTTGATCTGCAGTGTGGTCGTTTTGATATTTTAGGGCTTAGTTGTAAGCCTAGTGTAAGCTCGAGTGGTAAAGAAAATTTTAGTTTCTAAGCTTTAAGTGAATGGAGCTGGGGGAGCTAGGGGTTATAGGTATTTCGTCGGTGGATTTTAACACAAGAGGAGCCTTGGTGGAGTGGCAAGAGGCGCCACTTAGAGCTTGTGTGTGTGACACCTTGCAAGGGAGGAGGTCATGAGTTCGATTGCAGAAGCCACACATTTGCTTCCATTTTGACGGCATGGAGGGAGAAGTTGTGTGTGGTTCAAACTCTGCCATAGACCAAGTCAAATAATTTAAATGGTGGGCAAGGAGTGAATTAAGGAGTGAGTTGGGGGTTTGACTAATTCAAATCGGTTTGAATTAGTGGCCATGAGTGTTTGTGGGTGGTGGCCGAATGTTGGAGTCTTCATGGGGGGAGTGGTCGGTTTGGTAGGTGTGTAAGTGGGAGTGCCGAAATTCTTTTGGCAATTGTTAAGTGACTTTATTGACCTTAGTCTAAGTGCTTAGCTGATTTTTTCAAAGGAGTTTCTTAATTATTTTTCTTTTGAAACCGAAAATCCCAAGCAACATATACCTTGTGAAACTTGCTATGCTTTTCTTTCATTTTCACTAGCAGCCGAATGTTCTTTGAGTTCTCAAGCTTCTATTTCTTTGTTAACTTTGGCCGAACCATATACTTTCCTACTTCTCTCTTTCTTTTTTATTTTGCACTAAGCCGAAACTAGTATTCTCTTTTCTCTCATACTTTCTTTCTTTCTTTGAAACCTGGGTAGCCGAAACTTTACACTCCAAAACACCTTCTCCCTTTCTTTTTCTTCCAAAATTGAAAGTACCTTCCTCCTGTCCATTATCTTTCTTCTTCTCAAATCTTTCTTGTCGAAACCTCATCTCCATTTCACTCCTTCTCTTTCTCTCTTACCACCCAAGCCGTACCATAGGTGGTGTTAAACACCTATAGCCGAACCTTGTTTGATAGTCTTAAACAAACTCAGCTGAATCCCCTTCTCTTTTTGTTTAAGTTTTGGCCGAATCACAAGCAAGGGGTGGTCTCTCCAATCGGGTTTTTTTAGAGGAAGGTTAGTGCTAGGCCAAATGCCTATTTCTTTCCCTCCCTATTCTCTGTCGATTTTTGCAAGGTAAGGGTTGATTCGGCATTTGTTTGGAAGTGTGTTAATCGATTTGTTTGGAACCATTTTGTTATAGGAACTCCGGGATTTCGAAGCAGTCAAGCGAAGCCTCCGCTTGAGAGTGATCGGTTGGTAAGTGGTGGTAAGGGTTGATTTCATTGGTTTATTCTCTTAGTCTCGTTAAGCCAAAGTCTTCAAGGACTAATTGTTCTTCTTAACAGGGTGTGGCCGATCATCAAAGGAACCATCAGTTGGTTCGGGATTTGGTAGGAAACCAAATCATTCGTAAGGTAAGGGTTTGAGTGTTAACCCTTTAGTTTATTTGGGGTGGCCGAATGGCCTTGGTCCTAATGTTCTTATTTGGCCGATTATAGGAGCAAGCTAATCGGGGGTCTTAGATCAGTTCATTTGGATTAAGGCTTGCGTATTAACAGGTGTGTAAACTAACACACTTTTACTTAGTAATATGCTTAATAACTTTGATTGCTTAAAAGCAAAAAGCAGTATGGTTGATTGATATGATACCTATGGGGTATGTGCGGATTCGGTAAGTCCGTTTCATTCTGAGCTCTATTTTTGTTATGATATCATGATCTATGATGTATGTGTTATGAGATGCTACATTAAACATATTAGCATGATTTGCATGATTGCACGATTTGCATCGGTATGGTATGTTTATGAGTGATATGAGAGGAGGGGAATATGATATCCGTGTCTTTGGGACACGGAGGTTTAGCACCTTGGTGGTTTGGTACCACAGATCGATTATTGTGACTTTGGGTCACGGAGGTTTGGCACCTCATGCGACTTGTCCGGTGGCTTAGTACCACGATGGGTTGGCCCCCAGTTGATATTCGGGATCATCGCGGTGATTTAGCATCACCGTGGGTTGGCCCCACGACTTGACTAATCGTGACTTGGTCACCGGTGATTTAGTATCACAATTGTGTCTTTGGGACACGGAGGTTTGGCACCTCATAGCGACTCGTCCACGTGGCTTAGTACCACAGTGGGTTGGCCCCACTATCGAGATCTGGGATCGCCGCTAGTGATTTGGTATCACACGGGTTGGCCCCACATATGGATTATTGTGACTTTGGGTCACTAGTGGTTTAGCACCACATTGATGGATATCGTGACTTTGGGTCACGGTGGTTTAGCACCACCGGTGGTTTGGTACCACGGGGTAGAAAAGGTGTTATGGATGGTTAGGATCGGGTGCATTAATTGTATTGCTTTGTTATGATGTGTGTTAGTATGTTGCATTCTTTGGGAGAGGAATTTATGCACTGAGTCTTGCGACTCACCTTCTCCTTTATCATTTCAGGTGACACTTAGATCGTGGACATGGAGCCGGGTGGACTCGAGGTGACCATGCCATGAATAATTGGGACTTGCACTATTTAAAAAAAAAACTTGGTACTTTACTCTATTTATTTCGATTTGGTTTTGTTGGGTTTGTAAAAGGCCTTTTAAAAGTTTTACTTTGGTTATTTTTATGCTTAAATTTGATTTCAGATATGCCTTAACAAATTATTGGGTAATATTCGATAAAACTTGGAACGATAAGGTTTTCAAAACTACAAAGCGATATGTTTTAAACTTTACCATCGGGATCATTTGTAATTAAAAATGAATGCAACTCAAATGTTTTTCAAATTCAAAATTTGAATCAAAAATGTTTTAAGTAACTAAAAAGGAATAACTCGAATTTCCAAATGATATAAATTAGTTTTGCAATTGGATTCCACTAAGTTTTCAAAACTTAGGGTTAGCAAAGTGCACTATCGGTTTCAAAACAATCATGCCCAAGATTTTTACAAAGTACAAAATCTGACAAGAGTTTTCATCAAACTTTTATCCGGAAATCTAACCTTTCAAATATGTTTTTCCCCGTAACATACCAGATTCGGTCGTAGTGTATTGACTGGGTTTAGGGTGCTACATGAATTATCCGATAAGGATATGAATAATCATTTTGGCATATGCAGAGTTCACATTTGTCAGATTATTGGGTATATGTGGCCCAGAGAAAGAGTATTTTAAATTTTAATGTTCTGCTTCAACCTGGTATCCTACGACTTAAAAGCCTTTGGAAAGAGAAAGATTTGAGGGTACAACGACTTGAGATTTTGAAAAGTTGGTGGAAACGTTTCTTGAATGTTGAAAGCAACTTCTTTTGGTAAGATTTTCGAGGACGAAAATCCCTAAGGGGGGAGAATTGTAACAGCCCAAGTTAGGGGCTAGTCAAAATAGTGGTCTCGGGATCGTTAATCCGGGGTCAAAAAATTTTTTTTTAATTTTATTTTATGGGTTATAGCATGTTTGTAAAGGAGCATGGAAACTTTGGTGTTTTAATTTTAGCGATTTCATGCTTAATCGCGAAAATGGACTAAATCGCATAAAGTGCAAAAGTTCTATTTTAATTGCTAGAAGTGTCAATCAGATAAGGAGTATAATATAGAGGTCCTTAAAGTGCAATTAAGCCTTCCTTAAGGTGATGGACGGTCAAGTGGACAAGGAAATTAAAAATTTGACAAGGGTTGGTGACATTAGTTGACTAAATGAATAAAATAAGATGAATTAAGCAAAGGCTATCATCTTTTCATTTTCTTTTCTTCTCCCACTGGAAATAAAAGAAAAAATGGGGGTTCTTGAATCTAAAACTTTCAACCAAGCAATCTTCTTGCAAGTAAGTGATTTTGATGGTTTTAGTTGATGATTTTTGTACTTTTGGAGTCCCCAAAGCTTAAGCTAGCTAATGAGGGGACTAATTTGCAATATGGTTGAAAGTCTAGGGACTTTCCATGAGAGATTTTATGTTGTTTGATGAGTTTTTATGGAAGAAAATGAATGTTAGGATATGAGAAACAACTTTTGTGAAAGGTGTTGTCATGAAAACACCTAATTGTGACTAAGATGCACATGCTGTAGTTTGTCCATTAATGCATGAAATAGTTGGATTTGTGGGTAGTTGTAAGAGGATTAAATGTTCAGCTAGGCTTGTTTAATAAGAAATGGTGATGAAAAGTGATTTACGAGCCTAGGGGCAAAATCATAAATTTGCCAAAGTGTAAGGGAAAGATAGTCATTTTTGCCTAAGTATAGGTTGTGATGTATTATGATTTATAAAGTGATTGAATGAGTAAATTTTATTATTCTAGATCGAAGAAAATGAGATTCAAACCTAGAATGGGAGAAAAGAGAAATATGGACAAACAGGTCGCTTTCTACCCTTTTCTGTATCGAGGTAAGTTCACGTGCAAATATGACAATTGTACGCGAGGTATTTAATATTCTGATGTTATATGGAATGTGTATTTTCTCTATGAATATAGTAAATATGTTTTGACGGGATGTCAAGGAAATTGAAAGTTTTCAATTTAATCTAAGAATAGTGGGAATGCAAATAGCATGATGCTATGATAACTAAGGTTCCGTGTAAGACCATATTTGGAATATAGCGTTGGTGTGAGATTTCATATAAGACCATGTCAGGGACATGGCTTCAATATGATATTTCATGTAAGACCCTATCGGGGGTACGATGTCGATGTGATGTTATGTGTATTAGATTCAAGAGTATTATTTAGCATTTTGAGTGATTCAACCGGTATGTTGAAAATGAGAGAGAATGTGGTTGTACCATGAGAGGTACAAGTATGTGTTAGAACTAAATTGAGGTGAATTAGGTATATGATGAACCCATAGTAGGTTATGTTTAAATGATGCACCCTAATTGTATACGTTGTATTTATAAATGCATTACGTGAAAGCAAACAATTATAGTAGAAATCTAATTAAGAATGATATTGTATAAGGATGTTCCCGAATGAATATTTGAAATAGGGAAATGTATGTGGATAAATATCCGTGAATGTGCAATAATGGTGGGCTATGTGCAATACCACCTTAAAAATTGTTAGTGATGGGAGTGTACGATACCATCTTATTATTATTACCGATGGGCTGTGTACGATGCCATCGTGCTTAGAATTAAATGGTGGGCTATGTGCGTTACCACCTTATAAATTGTTAAGTGGTAGGTTATGTCCGTTACCACCTTATAAATTATTAAATGGTGGGCTATGTGCGTTACCACCTTATAAATTGTTAAGTGGTGGGCTATGTGCGTTATCACCTTATAAATTATTAAATGGTGGGCTATGTGCGGAACCACCAAGAGTTGGTATTATCCTGGATGGATCATTGAGAGTTTGTTTAAGTATATGTTTCATGGATTGTTGTGATGATGGATGTAGGGATTATGAATAAATGAGAGTACTATAATTGTCACATGTTTAGAATGTGGTAGGAGATGGAATGGGTAAACCTAATGAATGATTGAACGGGTAAGTATGAGTTTAAGTGTAAATCTCGTTATAATACCTTTGTGGTTGAAAATAATCAATGAATTTCAAGAGTTGATTATTATTTGCATATGAACTTACTAAGCGTTATTGCTCACTCCTCTTACTTTCCTATCTATTATAGGTTAACTTAACTAGCTCGGGTTGGAAACTACTGGAGATGCTTTCACACTATCGAGCAGACACTTGGGTATGAGATTCAAGTCTTCTTGAGATATGGCATGTATAGGGATCTTATTTTGGTTTAATTAAGTCATAGTTAAAGTAGCCAAATGTGCTGGCCTAAAAGGGTTTATGGATTGGTTGTGTACAACCTTGATAATGGCTCAAGTCAATTGTAATTGTACTAGTAATAGTATTTCCCTCGTAAATGGGTTGAAGAATTGATTTTCATGATTTGGGTGTGATAATTCAAGAGTTATAATTGATGGTTTGAAAATATTATGTGATGGTTTGTAAATATGTGTAAACAAGGGTGGCTAAATGGCTTGAAAAATAACCTTGAATTGGTCCACACGGGTAGACACACGGGCGTGTGTCTAGGCCGTGTGTAACACATGGACGGTCCCATGGGCATGTGACTTGGCGTGTGTCCCCTGTATATTAATGTTGCAAGTCAGTGTCGACCACGAGCTAGCCACACGGGCGTGTGACTAGGCCGTGTGACACTTATGAGGTTGCTGATATCACAAACAGAATACCCAAGTTTTTATACAAAGGGTAAGGACACGGGCGTGTCTAGGCTATGTGGAGCACACGGGTCAAGCACACAAGCGTGTGGTTGGCCGTGTGAAAACCCCTGTAGGTTCTAAAAGAAATTAATCTTACACGGGTACAGAACACGGGTGTGTGATATGTCACACGGGCGTGCCCCACTTTACACATGGGCATTTGGCCCAATTTTTATGCCAAAATTTTCTAAGTGCTTAAAAGTTTCAGTTTGGTCCTAAAGCATCTCGGGTATATGTTTAGGGTCTCGTAGACCCATAATGGGGACGTTATGGTTTTAAATGGAAAAGTTTTAAATTGGAAAAAATTTTATAGCCCATAGTCAAATGCTCAAGCAAGTCAAGTCCAGTAATGCCTCGTACCCGGTTCTGAAGTTAAATAAGGGGTGTTACATTTAGTGGTATCAGAGTTATGATTTAGTTGGTTCTCGAACTAACCTAGCATGATTAAGAGTCTAGCTATACATGCCATAGGTGGGTCGTGATAGTGTGATATCTCCTAGTTCTAACGAGATTGTTTTATTAAGATAAAGGTGATTTCCAACCGAGCCATTTTCGATAATGATGGAAATGATAATGAGATAATTGAAATGTGCTAATGATGTGATGAAATTTAGAAAGGTATGGATAGAAGTTCATGACATGTCTAATAAGGTACGAAAAGAGGTAATTGTAAGTTGAAGAATGAAATGAAAGTTATAAGGTGATAAGCTTATCCATGTTGGTTCAATATGCATACGGTGTTATATACTCAACCTGTTTGGTTAAGTGAATATGGTGAGTAAACTTACCCAGTGAATGGGACATGTGTGTATGTAGAACTGTTTGAATGATGTATAATCAATATGTCCACATAGTTAAATCTTATGTGCGACTGTTAAAGTAGAGGAAGTATAATGTTTTGTTTTATGACTCTGTTGTGAAGCCACAAATATTATGATAGTGTGGGAGTTAAACTGGGTAGTTAAATTAAGTAGAATGTGGAGATGAGTACAATCGTGCAATGATAAATTAGTGAGTAAGACCATGATTAGACCGTGGTAGTACATGTGATCCTATATATGACCATGTTTGGGACATGGCATTGGCAATGATACATGATTCCGTGTAAGACTACATCCGGGACTTGGCTTTGGTATGAAATCGTGTAAGACCGTATCTAGGATATGGTGTCGATAGTGATATAAGATCCGTGCAAGACCATATCTAGGATATGGCATCGGCATCGACATGTGTTTCCATATAAGACCGTATTTGGGATATGACATTGGTATCGATATGAGATTTCGTGTAAAACCATAGGGAGGCTATGTCATCGTGTTGACATGTAAGATTATAATTGGGCTGTGATATTGTGATATGAGTAAGACCATAGTTGGACTATGGAAATCAAGTAAACGACATACTCAAATCTGTAAGAGACCTAATTTGATAAGCAATAGAAAGAGAAATCAGAGTTAAATGTTGAGTACTTGAATAGATATTAATATGGGGCCTGCGTTATTAAAATCACTATTTGAAATTATGGGCGATAGAAATATTTGTAACATGAGTAAGTGTGAAAATTCGCTTGGAGCGAGTTATGCAATTACGATGATATTACATGAATGATGAATGTTAAGTCATATGTGTGTAGTCATGAGGTCAACCTAGAAGCTTTACGACCTCACCCCCTTATAAGTGTTGATTATTAGTGAAATTTTTACGAGAGTGGAGTTGAATATGCTCACAGTACGAAATGAAAGAGTCTAGTGGCAAAACAAGTAGTAATGTATATAGAGATAAAGGTAGTTAGAATGTGAGAATAGTTTTGAGAAGAATGTTTGAATGCTTTAAAGATCGTCCTGATTTTGCAATGTTTCGAGTAAAGAGAAAATTTTCCTCAGCTATTTGACTCAATTGAGTAGGGAGCCTGAGGTGTGTTCTTACCGAATTCTTCCCAAATTGATGTTTATTAGTGAAAAGATTAATAAAGGGGTTTATGATGACGAAAATGGTTAGAGAAACCATATTCGAACTGTGGAAGTGTTTAATTATGACAACCATAGCCGAATAGATTATAATGATCTCATTGAGCATTATGCATAAATATCTATTTCCCTTCAGGGGTTATGTGGTTGTCCTTTTTATGAAATTGTGACCGTGTAAGAATGTTAGCTGATTATAAGATCTAGGCGAATCGGTTATCGATTTGGTTGAATTCGATCGACCTTCTCTTATCTCTTTGTAGTTCTATTTTGATGTTTCAAAGCGAAATCGGTGATGAAAAATGTGTATGAAACTATTTTTATGTCCCTACCGATCATGATTTGCCTTTAAAGCGCATTCTTCAGTTGTGGAAGTTATACCTACCATGATCACTCTTTTAGTTTGATCATAGAAAAGTGAAAATTCTAGTATACGGATATTTCTGATTTTCGTATAAGATGATAATATCGACAAAGGTATAAGAAGTGAAATCACAAGTTTCAAATTGTGCGATGGATTTTCGGGTAAGCTGAATAAAGTTAATGCATTCAATTAAGATATCCCTGTTAATATGTATTAGGACGATAGTAAAGGTTTTTGAGTAACGTAATTAGAGAATTTCAAATGATTGTGTGTTTGAACTGTATTCTCATTATGGAGAACATAATAGGTTGGTTTGTTGAGATAAGATTCGAGTTATGTGTAATATCCGGGAATTAGGGTTTATGCACTTTTGCTTAATTGCATGTGGTAGTATGCCTACGTGTTTTGAATGTGTTTAGGAGATTTTTGGGAACCCTAGGATGTAGGAGAATGCCTTAGAAAATAATATTGGGTTTTAGGTCTAAAAGGGGAGCTAGGCAAGTGAGGCCTTATGGAAAATTGTGTGGGGTTTTAGACACAAGAAATCAAGCAGTAAAGTGGCAAGGTGCGCCACCTAAGGTACAGAGAAGGTTGCGTCAGCTAGGGGCGCCAGGGGAGGAGGTTCGAGTGACGCAGATAACAAGAGAGTGTAGTTTTATTTTGTCAAGAGAGGGGGGAAATGTTGGACGGCATTGGGACATTAGTGGATGAGCTTTTGGCTTAGTCAAACTCATTCAAAATTTGGCTAGAGAGAGTGGATGAAGGCTGGACTCATTCAAATTCTTTAAATGAGAGGCAGAAGCGGAAAAATAGGAGAAAAAGGTGGGATTTGATAAGGGATGAAGAGTTGGCCGGCCAAGGGGTTCTTTTGGTGGCAAATTCGGCCATGTAGGGAGGGGATAAGTGCCGAAATTATCTTTTAGTGTGTATCCATCTTTTTCTTTCTCCTTTAGTCTCCTTGCCGAAATTCTTCTAACTTTCTCTTCTTATTCTTTTTCTTTCTTTCAACTTCAATTCTACATATTTTCCTCTTGTGGCCGAATATTCCATCACCATTTGAAAGGCTTAGCCGAACCTTGTAGGTACTCATTCTCCCATTTTCATTAAGAGCCATAGCCGAATCTCAAGGTGCCCTTATTCTCTCTTCTTTGCCGCAAGTCTTAAAAGCTGAAACATTCTTGCCTTTAGCTGAAACCGTTTCTCTTTGCCCTCAAAAGCCGGAAGCAGTGATTTGATTCTTTTCTTCTTCTTCTCGTTGATCTTTCAAACCATTATCATTCTCAAAATTCTCCTTTTCCTTAGACGATTTGTTAGGGCCGAATCTATGGGAGTAGTGCCGCCGACTACTCTCTTTTAGTCTTCGCAAGCAACGTGTAGTGGTTAAGCCTTGGTTTTAGGGATGGCCAAATATTCATAGCATCATAATATGTGTTTCTTTTGTATATAGCCAACGTGAAGGAGCATTAAAGGAGCCTCTTGGGTTTGATTACTCAACGTAAGGAAGTGGTAGTATTCGGCCAAGGGGTCACATATTTTCTATGTCTTTAAGTTTGAGGTCGAAACTAATATGGCTCCATTTAGGGATTTCGGCAGACTGTAGGTTCAAACATGTGATTTCGGGATTCGATCAGTTGATGTAAGATGATGATAGTGGTAGGCTAAAGGCCGTACTTTTGCTCATTTATGTAAGAGCTGAATCTAACATAGTTGTGTAGGAGGGAGTTCAACAAATCGCAAGGTACAATCGTGTAGGCTACGGGGTTCGGGTTTAGGCGACTTTTGCTAAAAGGTGTGTGATTAACCCACAATTTCCCGGTTGTATGTTATATTTGTATGTGTTATGTATATGTTGATTAATGCAGTGGAAATATTGAGATGGGTACCCTTGAGTGGGTATGTCGATAATCAGGTAAGTATTAAATCTGATAAAATTGTGGTTATTGGTGTATATATGTGTGGTATGCCGAATAACATGTTCATGCATTATTCATCATGACACTATCATATGTTGCATGTGCATGGGGTGGGATTGTAGATATGAAAGAAGGACAGGGTGTACATTTATGTACGTGGTATAGTGATGGCTACGAGCCTCACATGGATTGATGATCGGCTCAGTGCCTCATCATGGTTGGTATCGACTTTGTGCCATATCGTGGTTGGTGATGGCTATGTGCCTCATCGTGGATTAGCGTTGGTGAGGTCACGTTGTGGATTAAATTGTGACTTGATCCGTGGACGATGGCTCGACCACTTGGTGGATGGCATGATTTACGAATTGGTGTGTAGAGGTTGGAGGTCGATTTAGTAATCCCCGGTGTGTGGTGGTTGGATACGGGGTGTGTAGAGGATGGACCCTAGGTCGGGTTGGGTGTATTTTGCATTAATCTACATCATGTGGATTGGTGTGGTTTTGGGCCAAACCCATATGTGGAAATCGTGGACTAATTACACATCGAGTGCATTGACTCACCCAATTTTACCAAACAATGCGGTGATTAGTGATGTTGGACCGGGTTGGATGGGATTCGAGATGGCCATGCTGAGCCTTGATTTCTATATTTAAAGGCTTTACTTTTAATTTCGGTTTATTTGGGATATTTTGATGTAATAAGGCCTTTTAATTATTTTGGGTTTTCATTGTGGTTATGTTAGACTAGACTGGATTATTAGTTGCAAACAAAGTTTCAAATTATGAGCGATTTTATATCTTAAAAACTTATTAAAGGTTTTACTCGGTTTTCTTAAGAAATTTTAATAGAAAAAAACTCATTTCAATTAACTCCGAACTTCAAATTGTTTCTCAACCTAAAGTTTTTTCAGTAGCGTTCCGATTCGGCCATAGTGTTTTGGGTCGGGTTTGGGGCGTTACAAATTGGTATCAGAGCCCAGTTTTTATACTCGACCTATGGATTTTTGAGGCCTATAAACGTTTTCATTTTGTGTTTTAGTGGGTCAAAGAAAGTTTTTAGGAAAAAGGGTTTTGTGGAGCATGGAACTCGAATCATCCGGCCCGAAGTCCACCAGGTAAGTACCCCTAACCCTTGTGTGATTTGGATGTGGGAGTTATAGGGACATAGATTAGTAGATTAGGAATTATTGAACACTAGGATTAGTCTACCCCAACACCGGGATACATAAAATTTAAAGTCTAACCAAACAAACCTGTGACTGAGTCACCGAGATAAGGGTGTGGCAACCGTTGTGTGCATGTCTAGGATTGGATTCATGGGGAGCTTGGTATTTAAGCAGTCATAGTGACTCACCTCCTCTCTGCTCGAATCCTACCTAGAGCGTAGTGACGGTTCACCCTAACCAAGGGGACTTAATCACTGGCTAAAATCCATAATTAAAGCTCGAAAGGGACTAGTCACCTTGTTTTGAATAATCCTTGAATCAAACCTTGGTTTCGAAATTTCCAAAGAACCCTTGATTAAAAAAATGACCAAAATACCCCTGATTTGCAAATTGACCAAATTACCCCTGACCTGTTCGAATCAACAAAATACCCTCAGTAAGGAAAGTTGCCAAAGTACCCCCGAATTAAAAATTTCCAAAATACCTTTATTTTGAAAAACCACTTGGAACCATATTTTGCAAAATTATCGAAATACCCCTGGTTTGTAAAATTATAAAAATACCCTCAGTTTATAAAATTACCATATTACCCTTGAAACTTCTTATCAAGTATTCTTATTTTGCAAAATATCAAAAATCTCTATTTTACGAAATTTTCAAATACCCTGATTTGGAAAATTACCAAAATACCCCTATAGGACAAATTACGAAAATACCCTTGGGTAGTGGAGAACAACAACAATGAAACCACAACACTTTTCTGTGATGAACGCAAGTTCATGAATGATGATGATTGAATGAATAGACTTAAGACTGTGTGTATGTATGAATTCAAAAGAACCACTTTCTAGAACTATTAAACATAAGACTGTTCGCGATAAATCAGTGGAACAAAAAAAAAACTGATTCATAAAATTTTTAAGTAGACTAAATCTCGAAGTAGACATGAGCTCTAGGGGATGTGAACGCAATGTGCGAGGGTGTGGTAGAGGCGTAAAAGCTGTTTGAGAACCGGTTGGGTGCAGTCGGGGTTCAAAACAAAGCACCGCCACCGGTTGTGGGGTAAAATTTCAAGTGCATGAGGAGGGAGGAGAGGGCGCGTATCGCAGAGCTATCTTTGTGAGTTTTGGAGCGAGTGGTGGAGCGAAATCTTGGTAATGGGGCTCGAAAGTCAGTACCTGAGAGACTTAGAGCGAATGGAGCTGAGGTTTTTAGAGGAGTATCGGGAGTAGGTCCGAATGTGGCAGAGTACTAGATAGAGGCAGTTGAAAGGATCATGGATGATTTGGATTTCACTACTAAGAAGAAGTTAAAAGGTGTTGTCTCGTTGCTCCGGGACGAGGCTTACCAATGGTGGCTCACAGTTAAGGAAGGTACCCCTGCGGACCAAGTGGACTGGGGTTATTTTAAGCTCAAGTTTGAGGGAAAGTACATAGGAGCTAGTTATGTGGACGCGCAGAGGAAGGCGTTTCTCAATTTGGTGCAAGGTGGTAAATCGGTAGCTGAGTACGAGGCAAGTAGGTATGCTCGGGGCATCATGGCTACTGATTATGAGAGGTGTGCCCGATTCGAAGATGGACTGAGAGATGAGCTGCGAGTGCTGATTGTCCCACAGAGAGAAAGGGACTTTGTTATTCTAGTAGAGAAAGCTCAGATAGCTGAGGAGGTCAAGAGGGCCGAAAGATAGAACAGGAGAGAGATAGAAACCGGAATAAGAGGAGTTTTGGGCCATCAGCATCATCTGGGGGTTTCCAAAAAAGACCAAGGGTTGAGAACTCTGTTAGGCACCAAGTACCGATACTGTAAATCGAGTCGTACATGTGCTAAGTGCGGGAGAGCTCACGCAGGAGAGTGCTGGGGACAGACTAAGGAATGTTTTCGGTGTGGGTCCAAGGCTCATTTGGTTAGAAACTGTCCTCAGGAGAAGGAAAGGGCTTGAGAAAGAGGCGTGGATATGTTCAGTCGGGTAGAGGTGGTCAGCAGGCGACGAGGGCCGTGGTTCGAACCATGGAGGGAATGGTTTCGATCGAGGTCGTGGAGCACTGAGCGAGAATCTTTGGGGGTTGGTCTTGAGCTGACCCGTGGTTGGTGTATGCCGCCAAATGTTGGGAAGAGGGAGATGCACTAGATGTTATCACGGGTACGTTTCTTATTTACGGATTACCCTTTATGGCTTTAATTGATGTTGGGTCAACTCATTCGTACATTGCTAGTGTGGTGTTTGAAATTTTAGAAGTGAACTCTGAAATTGTCTCTAGGAAAATGACTGTACTCAGTCCTTTAGGGCAATCTGTAGTGGTAGATAAACTCTTTAGAGACGTGCCTTTAGAAGTTCAGGGGGTAGTGTTTTCAGCTGACTTAATGGAACTACCATTCGGGAGTTTGACCTAATATTAGGCATGGATTGGCTAATGAGGTATCATGCAAATTTGGACTGTGCTGATAAGCGTATGTCGTTGAAAACTCCCGGTGACAAAGAGATTGTAGTGATAGGGAAACGGAGAAATTACTTGTCGAACGTAGTGTCCGCCCTTAAGGCAGAGAAGATGGTAAGGAAAGGGTGTGTGGCTTTTCTGATGCTTGTTAGTGCCTTGGAGGCTAAGGGAGTAGCGGTAGGTGAGGTCAGGACAGTAAGAGAGTTTGGGGATATTTTTTCGGAGGAACTACCGGGGTTGCCTCCAAATCGCGAGGTGGAATTTGGGATGATTTGTTGCCAGGTACAGCGCTAGTATCTATCGCTCCGTATAGAATGGCACCAAAGGAGTTGGTTGAGCTCAAGGTGCAGATCCAGGAATTGTTTGATCGTAGGTTTATTCGACCTAGTGTGTCTCCATGGGGAGCACCGGTCTTATTTGTTAAGAAGAAGGACGGGTCTATGCGGATGTGCATAGATTATCGACAGCTGAATAAGCTTACCATCAAGAACAAGTATCCATTGCCAAGGATAGATGACTTGTTTGATCAGCTTAAGGGGGCTGCGATATTTTTGAAAATAGATCTAAGGTCGGGATACCACCAACTCAAGGTGAAGGAAGCGGATATCCATAAAATAGCTTTTCGAACTCGATACGAGTATTATGAATTCCTAGTGATGCCGTTCGGGTTAACGAATGCCCCAGCTGCATTCATGGATATGATGAATCAGGTTTTTAAACCCTATCTGGATCGATTCGTCATTGTGTTCATAGGCGACATCTTGGTGTATTCCAAGTTTGAGGAGGAACATGATGAGCATCTCCGGGTGGTGTTGCAGGTGTTAAGGGAAAAGAAGCTATATGCCAAATTCAGCAATTGTGAATTCTAACTAAGGGAGGTTACTTTTCTGGGTCATGTGGTGTCTACGGAAGGGATAAGGGTAGATCCCAGGAAGATTGAGGCGGTGTTAGATTGGAAACCACCTAGGTTGGTGGTAGAAGTTCGTAGTTTCTTGGGATTAGTAGGCTACTACAGGAGATTTGTAGAAGGGTTCTCGTCTATAGTAGCACCTTTGACGAAATTGTTAAGAAAGGAGGTACCTTTCATGTGGACAGACAAGCAGCAGGGAAGTTTTGAGAGATTGAAGAAGGTTTTGACTGAAGCTCCAGTTTTAATTCAACCTGAGGTAGGAAAGGACTTTGTGGTGTATTGTGATGCTTCCCATACAGGATTGGGATGTGTCCTTATGCAAGAAGGGAAGGTTGTTGCCTATGCGTCTCGACAATTAAGGCCTCATGAGGTTAATTACCCGACGCATGACTTGGAGTTGGCTGCTGTGGTTTTTGCGCTTAAGGTGTGGAGGCACTATTTATATGGAGAGAAGTCGGTGATTTATATGGACCACAAGAGTCTTAAGTATCTGTTGACTCAGAAGGAGTTGAATCTGAGACAGCGAAGGTGGGTGGAGCTGTTGAAGGATTATGATTGTTCTATAGAGTATCACCCGGGCAAGGCGAATGTGGTGGCAGATGCCCTAAGTCGAAAAGTAGTGTCGGATCTGAGGGCAATGTTTGCACATCTTAGCCTGTATGATGATAAAAGTTTGCTAGTAGAGTTACAAGTGAAACCGACATGGTTGAGTCAGGTGAAAGAAAGACAGTTGGTAGACGATGATCTAAGTGCTAAGCTACGACAAGTGCAGGATAGGGGATTGGAAAGTTATGGTATGAACAGTGACGGAGTGTTGTGTTTCAAGGGCAAGGTCTGTATGCCGAAGGATAAAGAGCTTAGGTAGAGGATTCTTCAGGAATCGCATGGTAGCCCTTATGCTATGCATCCTAGAGGAAGCAAGTTATACAGAGATCTACGGGATCAGTTTTGGTGGCCTGGTCTTAAGCGGGAAGTCACAGAGCTTGTAAGGAAGTGTTTAACGTGTCAGCAAGTCAAGGCAAAACACCAGGTACCCTCGGGGTTACTTCAGCCGATAAAGATTTCGCAATGGAAATGGGAGAGAATCACCATAGACTTTGTTAGTGGGCTTCCCCTTACGCCTACCAAGAAAGACTCGGTATGGGTAGTAGTACATTGGTTGACAAAGTCTACACATTTCATCCCAGTGCGGGTTGATTATTCTTTGCAGAAGTTGGCAAAGCTGTATGTGGAAAAAATTGTAAGACTACATGGAGTGGGTGTCGATTATCTCAGATAGGGACCTGAGGTTTACGTCTCAATTTTGGAAGGCACTACATCAGGCGTTGAGCACTAGATTAGACTTCAGTACGGCGTTTCATCCACAGTCAGATGGCCAGTCAGAGCAAGTAATCCAAGTATTAGAGGATATGTTGATGGGATATGTGATAGATTTCAGCGGAAGCTGGGAGGAATTCTTGCCTTTAGCGGAGTTTGCATACAACAACAGTTAGCAAGCGAGCATTCAAATGGCACCGTACGAAGCGTTATATGGACGAAAGTGTTGGACACCTAGTTGTTGGACGAAACTAGGGAACGTCGTGTTTTGGGACCAGAAATGGTGGCGGAGTCAAAAGAAAAGGTTAAGGTAATTGAGGCCGGTTGAAGGAGGCATCTAATAGGCAAAAGTCATATGCAGATCTTAAGCGGAAAGAGATAGAGTTTGCAGTGGGTGACTATGTGTTTTTAAGGTGTCACCGTGGAAGAAGGTAATGAGATTTGGTCACAAGGGAAAGCTGAGTCCCAGGTTTATAGGGCCTTATCGGGTTTTGAAGCGGGTTGGACCAGTGGCACATCAACTGGAGTTGCCTTCAGAGTTAAAGCAGTTGCACGATGTATTCCATATCTCGATGCTACGTCGTTACCGGTCGGATCCATCTCACGTGATTCCAGTTGAAGAAGTGGAGTTGAAACCAGACTTGTCCTACGAGGAAGAACCAATTCAGATTTTGGAGCGAGATGTGAAAGTTTTGCGTAGGAAATCAGTTCCTCTAGTTAAGGTGTTATGGCATAACCATGGCTCAGAGGAAGCTTCATGGGAGCCAGAGAAATTAATGCGGCAGCAACACCCACACCTATTTTAGCCAGGTAATTTCGAGGTCGAAATTATTTTAAGGGGGTAAAACTATAATATCCGAGAATTAGGGTTTATGTATTTTTGCTTAATTGAATGTGGTAGTATGCCTATGTGTTTTGAATGTGTTTAGGAGATTTTTGGGAACCCTAGGATGTAGGAGAATGCCTTAGAAAAAAATATTGGGTTTTAGGTCTAAAAAGGGGAGCTAGGCAAGTGAGGCCTTAAGAAAAATTGTGTGGGGTTTTAGACACAAGAAATCAAGCAGTAAAGTGGCAAGGGGAGGGGGTTTGATTCACGCAGATAACAAGAGAGTATGGCTTTATTTTGTCAGGAGAGGGGGGAAATGTTGGACGGCATTGGGACATTAGTGGATGAGCTTTTGGCTTAGTCAAACTCATTCAAAATTTGGCTAGAGAGAGTGGATGAAGGCTGGACTCATTCAAATTCTTTAAATGAGAGGCAGAGAGGAAAAATAGGAGAAAAAGGTGGGATTTGATCAGGGATGAAGAGTTGGCTGGCCAAGGGGTTCTTTTGGTGGCAAATTCGGTCATGTAGGGGGGATAAGTGCCGAAATTATCTTTTAGTGTGTATCCATCTTTTTCTTTCTCCTTTAGTCTCCTTGCCAAAATTCTTCTAACGTTCTCTTCTTATTCTTTTTCTTTCTTTCAACTTCAATTCTACATATTTTCCTCTTATGGCCGAATATTCCATCACCATTTGAAAGGCTTAGCCGAACCTTGTAGGTACTCATTCTCCCATTTTCATTAAGAGCCATAGCCGAATCTCAAGGTGCCCTTATTCTCTCTTCTTTGCCGCAAGTCTTAAAAGCTGAAACATTCTTGCCTTTAATCAAATCGTTTCTCTTTGGTCTCAAAAGTCGGAAGTAGTGATTTGATTCTTTTCTTCTTCTTCTCGTTGATCTTTCAAACCATCATCATTCCCAAAATTCTCCTTTTCCTTAGACGATTTGTTAGGGCTGAATCTATGGGAGTAGTGCCATCGACTACTCTCTTTTAGTCTTCGCAAGCAACGTGTAGTGGTTAAGCCTTGGTTTTAGGGATGGCCAAATATTCATAGCATCATAATATGTGTTTCTTTTGTATGTAGCCAACGTGAAGGAGCATTAAAGGAGCCTCTTGGGTTCGATTACTCAAGGTAAGGAAGTGGTAGTATTCGGCCAAGGGGTCACATATTTTCTATGTCTTTAAGTTTGAGGCCGAAACTAATATGGCTCCATTTAGGGATTTCGGCAGACTATAGGTTCAAACGTGTGATTTTGGGATTCGATCAGTTGAGGTAAGATAATGATAGTGGTAGGCTGAAGGCCGTGCTTTTGCTCATTTATGTAAGAGCTGAATCTAACATAGTTGTGTAGGAGGGAGTTCAACAAATCGCAAGGTGCAATCGTATAGGCTACGGGGTTCGGGTTTAGGCGACTTTTGCTAAAAGGTGTGTGATTAACCCATAATTTCCCGGTTGTATGTTATGTTTGTATGTGTTATGTATATGTTGATTAATGCAGTGGAAATAATGAGATTGGTACCCTTGAGTGGGTATATCGATAATCAGGTCAGTATTAAATCTGATAAAATTATGGTTATTGGTGTATATATATGTGGTATGCCAAATAACATGTTCATGCATTATTCATCATGACACTATCGTAAGTTGCATGTGCATGGGGTGGGATTGTATATATGAAAGAAGGACAGGGTGTACATTTATGTACGTGGTATAGTGATGGCTACGAACCTCACATGGATTGATGATCGGCTCAGTGCCTCATCATGGTTGGTATCGGCTTTGTGCCATATTGTGGTTAGTGATGGCTATGTGCCTCATCATGGATTAACGTTGACTGAGGTCACGTTGTGGATTAAATTGTGACTTGATCACGTGGACCAGTGGCTCGACCACTTGGTGGATGGCATGATTTGTCGAATTGGTGTGTAGAGGTTGGAGGGTCGATTTAGTAATCCCCTGGTGTGTGGTGGTTGGATACGGGGGTGTGTAGAGGATGGACCCTAGGTCGGGTTGGGTGCATTTTGCATTAATCTCTGTTATGTGGATTGGTGTGGCTTTGGGCCAAGCCCATATGTGGAAATCTGTGGACTAATTACACACTGATTCTATTGACTCACCCAATTTTTACCAAACAATGCAGGTGATTCGTGATGTTGGACCGGGTTGGATGGGATTCAAGATGGCCATGCAGACGCAGTTTCTATATTTGAATACTTTACTTTTAATTTCAGTTTATTTGGGATATTTTGATGTAATAAGGCCTTTTAATTATTTTGGGTTTTCATTGTGGTTATGTTAGACTAGACCTGGATTATTAGTTGCAAACAAAGTTTCAAATTATGACGATTTTATATCTTAAAAACTTATTAAAAGTTTTTACTCGGTTTTTCTTAAGAAATTTTAATAGAAAAAAAAACTCGTTTCCAATTAACTCCGAACTTCAAATTGTTTCTCAACCTAAAGTTTTTTTTCAGTAGCATTCCGAATTCGGCCATAGTGTTTTGGGCCGAGTTTGGGGCGTTACATTATGTGTATGCTTACGCATGTTTTAACAGGGAGAATAAATTCTGCGTATTCATTAGTAGAGAGACAGATAGTCTGATTGAGGAAATTTGATTCTAAAGAGCATAATGCAGGGATATACTTGTTGAAATAGTTTACATCTTTGGGTGATTAGAATTATGTCGAAAAGAATTGTTAGATTGATGATTTAGAGATGATCACTTTTATATCTATGTTGTGAATTCAATGTTATAATAAGAATGTGAGACAGTAAATATGGCTTGAGTTATTACAAGAGTATGTATAGTTATTGGATTACTTTTCGAACAGCGAGCATAGTATAGAGGTCGGGATGGAAAATCCTTGTTTAATCGATGTGAGTTGGTTACTCAATTGACTTTAGTTGATGATATCCTAGTTTTAGCGATGTTAAAGGCTAAAGCGAGTTTTCCTTTTGATAAAGGAGTTCAGAAGTGAGATAGTGAATGGTAATTGAGGTAAGTTCAGAACGAGTTGTTTCCGACATTAAAATTTAGGTTGGATAAGATTTCTGTTATTATTGTTATCTTGAGATTGACTGTGCATGTTGATAAATCTAGAACTTATATGGAAGTTTTGGGTACGAAGCTCAGTAGTAGCATGTTTGTTTATTTGAGGATAAGAGAAGCTGCAATTGTATGCATAGATGTTTTGACAACTGAGTGCACATCATGATATGATTGAGTTTATGTTCGGAAGTAGTTGACCAGTAAAAGCTGAATTTTCAGAGTGTTCAAGTTAGGACTAATACAGTCAGTGATGATTCTAGGGAGAAAGTGTGATAAAGTACTATAGATTTGGAATCTAGATTGACATGAATTCCCAAATAGAGGGATGTCATCCGGATGGTAGTGAATTATTCGATAAGGATTTGAATGATCATTTTGGCATATGCAGAGTTCACATTTGTTAGATTATTGGGTATATGTGGCCCAGAGAAAGAGTATTTTAAATTTTAATGTTGTGCTTCAACCTGGTATCCTACGACTTAAAAGTTTTTGGCAAGAGAAAGATTTAAGGGTACATCAACTTGAGATTTTGAAAAGTTGGTGGAAACGTTTCTTGAATGTTGAAAGCAACTTCTTTTGGTAAGATTTTCGGGGACGAAAATCCCTAAGGGGGGAGAATTGTAACAGCCCAAATTAGGGGCTAGTCAAAATAGTGGTCTCGGGTTCACTAATCCGGGATCAGAGAAATATTTTTTAATTTTATTTTATGGGTTATAACATGTTTGCAAAGGAGCATGGAAACTTTGGTGTTTTAATTTTAGCGATTTCGTGCTTAATCGTGAAAAAGGACTAAATCGCATAAAGTGCAAAAGTTCTATTTTAATTGCTAGAGGTGTCAATCAGCTAAGGAATATAATATAGAGGTCCTTAAAGTGCAATTAAGCCTTCCTAAAGGTGATGGACGGTCAAGGGGATAAGGAAATTAAAAATTTGACAAGGGTTGGTGACATTAGTTGACTAAATGAATAAAATAAGATGAAATAAGCAAAGGCTATCATCTTTTCATTTTCTTTTCTTCTCCTACTGAAAATACAAGAAAAAATGGGGGTTCCTGAAGCTCAAACTTTCATCCAAGCAATCTTCTTGCAAGTAAGTTATTTTGATGGGTTTAGTTGATGATTTTTGTACTTTTAGAGTCTCCAAAGCTTAAACTAGCTAATGAGGGACTAATTTGCAATATGTTGAAAGTCTAGGGACTTACCATGGGAGAGTTTATGTTTTTGATGATTTTTATGGAAGAAAATGAATGTTAGGGAGATGAGAAACAACTTTTGTGAAAGATGTTGTCATGAAAACACCTAATTGGGACTAAGATGCAAATGTTGTAGTTTGTTTATTAATGCATGAAATACTTGGATTTGTGGGTAGTTGTAAGAGGATTAAATGTTCAGCTAGTCTTGTTTAATAAGAAAAGTTGATGAAAAGTGATTTACGAGCCTAGGGGTAAAATCATAAATTTGCCAAAGTGTAAGGGCAAAATAGTCATTTTTCCTAAGTGTAGGTTGTGATATATTATGATTTATAAAGTGATTGAATGAGTAAATTTTATTGTTCTAGATCGAAGAAAATGAGATTTAGACCTAGAACGAGAGAAAAGAGAAATATGGACAAATAGGTCGCTTTCTACCCTTTTCGGTATCGAGGTAAGTTCACGTGCAAATATTACAATTATACGTGAGGTATTTAATATTTCGATGTTATATGGAATTTATATTTTCTCTATGAATATAGTAAATACGTTTTGACGAGATGTCAAGAAAATTGAAAGTTTTCAATTTAATCTAAGAATAGTGGAAATGCAAATAGCATGATGCTATGATAACTAAGTTCCTATGTAAGACCATATTTGGAATATGGCATTGGTGTGAGATTTTATATAAGACCATGTCAGGGACATGGCTTCGATATGATATTTCATGTAAGACCCTATCGGGGGTACGATGTTGGTGAGATATTATGTTTATTAAACTCAAGAGTATTATTTAGAATTTTGAGTGATTCAACCGGTATGTTGAAAATGAGGGAGTATGTGGTTGTACTATGAGAGGTACAGGTATATGTTAGAACTAAATTGAGGTGAATTCGGTATATGATGAACCCATAGTGGGTTATGTTTAAATGATGCACCCTAATTGCATACGTTGTATTTATAAATGCATTGCGTGAAAGCAAATGATTATTGTAGAAATCTAATTAAGAATGGTATTGCATGAGGATGTTCCCGGAAGAATATTTGAAATAGGGAAATGTATGTGGATAAATATCCGTGAATGGGCAATAATGGTGGGCTATGTGTGATACCACCTTAAAATTGTTAGTGATGGGCTGTGTGCGATACCATTGCAAATATCGTTAAGTGGTGGACTGTGTGCTATACCACCTTATTATTATTACCGATGGGTTGTGTGTGATGCCATCGTGCTTAGTATTAAATGGCGGGCTGTGTGCGTTACCACCTTATAAATTGTTAAGTGGTGGGCTATGTGCGTTACCACCTTATAAATTATTAAATGGTGGGCTATGTGCGTTACCACCTTATAAATTGTTAAGTGGTGGGCTATGTGCGTTCCCACCTTATAAATTATTAAATGGTGGGCTATGTGCAGAACCACCGAGAGTTGGTATTATCCTGGATGGATCATTGAGAATTTGTTTAAGTATATGTTTCATAAATTGTTGTGATGATGGATGCAGGGACTATGTGCTAATAAATGAGAGTATTATAATTGTCACATGGTTAGAATGTGGTACGAGATGGAATGGGTAAGCCTTATGAATGATTGAACGGGTAACCATGAGTTTATGTGTAAATCTCGTTATAATACCTTTGTGGCTGACAATAATCAATGAATGTCAATAGTTGATTATTATTTGCATATGAACTTACTAAGCGCTATTGCTTACTTCTATTCCTTTCTTATCTATTATAGGTTAACTTAACTAGCTTGGGTTGGAAACTGTCGGAGATGCTTTCACACTATCGAGTAGACACTTGGGTATGAAATTCAAGTCTTCTTGAGATATGGCATCTATAGGGATCTTATTTGGGTCTAATGAAGTCATAGTTAAAGTAGCCAAATGTGCTGGCCTAAAAGAGTTTATGGATTGGTTGTTTACAGCTTTGATAATGGCTCAAGTCGATTGTAATTGTACTAGTAATAGTTTTTCCCTCGTAAATGGGATGAAGAATTGATTTTCATGATTTGGGTGTGATAATTCAAGAGTTATAATTGATGGTTTGAAAATATTACGTGATGGTGTGTGAATGTGTGTAAATGAGGGTAGCTAAATGTCTTGAAAAATAACCTTGAATTGGTCCATACGTGTAGACACATGGGCGTGTGTCTAGACCGTGTGTGACACATGTTCGGTCCCATGGGCATGTGACTTGGCCGTGTTTCCCTTGAATGTTAGTGTTGCAAGTTAGTGTTGACCACGGGCTAGCCACACGGGCGTGTGACTAGGCCGTGTGACCCTTATGAGGTTGTTGACGTCACAAACAGAATACCCAGGTTTTTATACGGGTAAGGACAGGGGCGTGTCTAGGCCATGTGGAGCACATGGGTCAAGCACACAGGCACGTGTTCGACCGTGTGAAAGCCCCTGTAGGTTTTAAAAGAAATTAACCTTACACGGGCAATAAACACGGGTGTGTGATATGTCACACGGGCGTACCCCACTTTACACACGGGCATGTGGCCCAATTTTTATGCTAAAATTTTCTAAGTGTTTAAAAGTTTCAGTTTGGTCCTAAAGCATCTCAAGTATATGTTTACGGTCTCGTAGACCCATAATGAGGACGTTACGATTGTAAATGAAAAAGTGTTAAATTGGAAAAAATTTTATTGCCAATAGTCAAATGCTTAAGCAAGTCAAGTCCGGTAATGCCTTGTACTCGGTTCCAGAGTTGAATATGGGTAAGGGGTGTTACACCTACTGTGTAAGTCCGTAGCTAAGCGATTGCATCAGATAAAGTCCGCCAGAATGTCAAACTAGAAAGCTGGCATAAAAAGAAAGGGGGTTCAAGTAAGATACCAAGAAGAATCTAATTGAGGCTCTACCCAAGCTAAGGTTTAACCTAGTTCTTCATACACAAGTGGTTGTTGGCCCTCTAGATATGAGTCTGGTAGATTTTAACTTGCTTCAGAATTTTTATACTTAGTCCTTAAACTTAATGTCTATCACCTCGAAGGCGAAGATTGGAAAAAATTTTAGAGGAACTGGAAGCAATCAGCTGGCTTCTTCATTCCTATTACGCCTAAAGTAGAGGATGAAAAAGAAGACTTGGAAGGCTTTATTGACCCATGATCATTTTTACTATCGAATAGTAATTAAGTAATTCATCACAAAGACGAAAGACCCATGACCATGTTTACTTTTCATCAAACATGTAATGCCATTAAGAGGATATCATTTACCCATGTCTCGGGCCATGAATTCTATTGTTGTGAATGGTGTTACGTATTGCAAAAGTCGTACACCCAACACACCATCTTTTGGTTCCTTATCTATTCAAACTTAGGCTTTTACTTACATTAAAGTGTACAAGTCACGCATACATAGTCCGCCATCCATTCAGGATTTAGGTATGCCTCACTATGAATGTCACAAACAAAAAAATCCATAAATGGATTAAGGATCTATTCTACTTGGGTCTAATCCGATGTACTATCAGTCTAGTCAGTCACATCTATGTCTCTATCTTCTAGGAGTCATTCGCTCCAATAGATGTCATATTAGTCTTTCAAACGGTTTGCTTATTTCTGATTAGACTAAGGACATGTTTAGGTTCATTTACTAATATAAGTTGTCTTTGTATCACGATCCGACCATGTAATACCGCTTAGTATTAGTTAAACATTAGACAACTAATGAGCAACATTTTTTTTCCATTTTACTTTGCATGCAAAAACCATGTGAGGAAAATAAACAAAGTATTAATGTAATTTATGAATAATTTTATTAACCTATCTATTCAAAATAATTACAATTGTACTTAGATGAAAATACTACACTTATGGCACTAGATCCTACAGTCTCCCACTTTCCCTAGTGAAGTAGATGAGTAATGTTTTACATTATTTGCCCCTCCTTTAGCTACTAGATTCTTGGAAAACAAAATCCCCAGTGTTTGTCCTTATATGCGATCTCTGACTACATCCACTATTTTGTTAAACAATACCGTCTCTCTTATGATCAATGTGTTTTGTCCTTATATGGTTTCTTTGAGCTTCAACTATATCCAAACTATTATAGTGAGATAACTTTTCCATACCTCATATTCGGCCCTCCATAGTAAAGATAGCAATGCAACCCTACTTGACACTTATTCTCATTATGGACCTACCGTTTAGGACAAAATACAGTTCGTCGTCGATTTCCTCAAATTTTGACACATTTGGAAGTCAGGATCAGTATATCCGATAGGAGTAAGATCTCTTTCATAATACACAAGTATATAATCCGTCATTCTCTCTTAATACTTGAGTATATGCTTAACTACTTGCCAGTGCCTTGGTCCTAGATTCACCTGATATTGACTTACCAACCCTATTGAAAAATAGGTATCTTGGCGTGTGCATAACATGATATACATGAGACTTCCTACTACCGAAGCATAAGGAACCTTTCCTATGTTCTCTCTTTCTTATATTATCTTAGGATAGGCCTCTAAAAATAGATGATATCGTAATACGAAGGGTTGATTTCCCTTCTTCGAATCATTGATTGTATAACGCCACAATATCTTGTCTATGTATAAGGCCTGAGACAATTCTATCACTTTGTTCTTTCGATCCCTTAGGATTCGAATGACTAGAACAAAATTAGCTTCTCATAAGTCCTTTATTCTAAACTGTTGGGTTAACCATAGTTAAACGATGACAATTTCCCTACATCATTCCCAATGAGTAAAAGTTCATCAACATATAAAATGAGAACAACCACATTTCCATTCCCTAAACATTTATAAACACAAGGTTCATCTACGTTTTTCTCAAATCCAAAAGTCTTGATTGCTTGATCAAATCTTTGATTCCATAAGCAGGATGCTTGTTTAAGTCCATATATGGATCTAAGCACTTTGAAAACTTTATATTCATTTTCTTTAGCTATATATCTGGTGGGTTGAATCATATAGATGCTCTTTTCAAGATAGCCATTCAAAAATGTTGTCTTGACATCCATTTACCAGTTCTCGTAATCAAGAGTTGCCACAATAGATAACAGTATGTGTATTGACTTAAGCATATAGCTGGAGAGAAGGTTTCTTTGCAATCGATATCTTTTTTTAGAGTATAACCTTTTGCTAAAAGCCCGGCCTTATAAGTTTTCACTCTTCCATCCGCATTTCTTTTCCTCTTATAGATCAAATTACACCCTATTGGCTTTATCCCTTCTGGTAAGTCTACAAGCTCCTATACTAAGTTGAAATACATAGATTCCACCTTAGCTTTCATAACTATTTCTTAGAGCTTGGAATCAACACTCTGCATCCTTTTGTCATATTTGAGTGGGTTAGCATCTTCTTATTCAGTAAACTCAATGTTAAAAACACGTCTGGTAGATTGGAAGAACTCAGGCCTATGAGAGACCCTTCCACTGTGACGAAGCACCCGATGTTGTTGATCGTTTATAGGTCTACTATTAGGAGTTGGTTCTGGAACCGTTTTAGTAAGGTTTTGTATATTTCCTGAAATTTCATCGAGTACCTCTTTACTCCAAGGTTTAATTTCATTCATGTAACTTTCTTCAAGGAAAGTAACATGAGTTCATACTATAATAATTTGCTCTTTCAAGTTATAAAACAAACCACCCTTTGTTCCCTTTGGATATCCTACAAACATGCAGAATTCTCTCTGTGAGTTCAACGTTCTTGCATCTTTGACCAATACGTGGGTCGGGCATCACAAAATCCTAAAATGGTTAAGACTCGGCTTCCTACCATGCCACAATTTGTATATGGTTTCGATGTAGAGGTCAAACCTCACAGTCACTGCCCCTTGCAAAGCTTTCCTTAACTTTCTCTTCTCTGGAACAATTAAAGAAGATGATGCGGAAGAGAAGAAAATAAAACAAAGAGGAGAAGAATTCTGCCTACATAATAATCCTCTTTATATGTATCCCCTTATGCATGGTCACCAACGCCCCAAATAACCATTCTTCGATAATCATTCTATCTCCCACTAAGGAACCAACTGATTCCAAATTAACTAAACCAAATTTGGGACCCAACTAATTACCATTTAAACACCAACATTTCAAAATTTACAGCATAGGTCACCTAACTTAGGATTTTTTCAATTTACTCCCAATTCTTTTCTTGATTTTGGGCCATAAAAAAATTAGGTGTGACAATTGTGTTTCTAGTTTTGCTCTATTATTTACTCCTATTTTTTTGTTTTGGGGTTATTGTGTTAATGTTTTGGGTGTATTCCTTCAGTTTTCTTTCGATTTTTATTAGTAGAATAGTTTTTGTTGTAATGATTCTTATGGTTCAATACTTTTTTATATTTTAGAAAAAAATTGAGATAGTGAAAATGGGAGATGAAAAAGACAATAAAGAAGAAATGGTTTGAAGTTTTTTTAGTTCTTGATTTTTTTATCTTTTTAATTTGGACTTTAATTTATGAAATTTTATATTCCTTAGAGGATAACGAAAATTTTATTTATTTTTAAAATATTTTTATCTAAAAATGAATATTTTATACAAGTCCCTCTAGTCTAGCCATTTAGCTTTTTTCTCTGACATAATGTTATGTGGCAATTCATGATTGGGCCACATGTCAAGTGATTTCAGTATTTAACATCGTTAGGGTCAAGTACCAATTTGATAGACGGAATAAAAGTTCAAGTACCACATTGGAAAAATTGAAAGTACATGTGCCACATTGATAATTTTGTTAATGTATAAGGGGATTTTTTTGTCATTGTCCCTTTAATTAATTTGAATCAAATAATTAAAGTTCAAATGGAATTAAATTTATTAGTGATTATGAATCGGTTAAATAATGGAATTAAATATATTTCCTTATAGATTCTTTTACGGTAATGTTGTCATGACTTTAACAAAATTGGAATTGGGTTGAGAAAATTATTTAATTGGAAAATTAATTTAGATAATTTAATTAATTAATTAATTTAATAAATAGAAAACAAATATCAAGTTAAATTAAATTATAAAATAATGGGTCAAAAATCCAAGAAATACATATAATTGGACCCATATATGAGAGGCCCAAATCCCCTCATAATAGGTGAGAGGGGTGGCAACCCTAATATTATTATTTAGGGTGTGCCACCCACCCCTACTTCAATTAGAGTAAGAGTGTGTTTTCTATTTAAATAATATTATTTAAGAAGGGCTTGTTCAACCAAGATTTTTCTATCCGTCCCTATAAATAGATGACACCAGTTGACCTAAAACATACACTTATTGAATATTAAGTTATCGTTATTCTACTATAAAATAGTGAGAATTTATTAACAAAGAATAAAATTTATTTTTTGGAAATTACAAGATTTGTCCTTTTTATTGAGAGGTATTACTTTTCTACTGAAAGTAATAAATTCATTTCATTTTTGTGTTTTGGTTCGTGTTGCTCGAGCACACTTGACACAATTTGGGGTATGAGGATATGGAGAAGGTCATTGGATTGACAGTCAAGATCTCAAATCTGTCTCGTACAAAGCATAGGTACTATTCAGTAAAATTTTATTGCTATAAATATCACAAATAGACTCGGTTTTGGAAAATCTTAATCTTTCGTTGTAACTGAAAAATCATTTTATTAACTGGATTTTTCCAACACAAGACACATGACATACATACTTATCTAATTTTGAAGGTTGATATGTTGGTAAATTTACCTTTGGAAATGGTAAGAAGGGACACATCCTTGGAACATGGAACCTTAAATGTTTTAGTAATGCAAAAGTTGAAAAATGTGATTCTTATGGATGATCTAAAAAGCTAACTTAGTAAGCATTAGTCAATTATGAAACCAAGGCATGCATGTATTCTTTATTTTCATCCAAGTTCGAAGAGAAGATCATAGACAAGTGTAACGCCCAAAATTTTAATTTTTGATTTCGTGTATGTGTGACACACAATGTCTATCTACTTTAGTGGTTATGTATTGTGTGTGTGTGGGAGGTCCCAAGTTCAAGTCATGACTTGGGAAAATTTTAGAATTTTTATAAATAAAGCATTAACCTGACCTAAAGGGCTTAAGTTTAAATGTTGGGTAAATTACATTAGAATGGGCTTGCTGGTCTGATGGTTAAGTGGTGTATTATTATGGTGAAGGTCTTGTGTTTGAATCCCTGCGCAGGCAAGGGTATCATTTTTTTTTGCTCAGATTCGGGATAGAGTTGTGTAATAGGGGATTCTGAGTAGTGGATGTGAAATGGGAATTAGGGGAGAAGATTAAGCGATTTTGGGGGTTATCGGGATTTTATTTTATTTTTTCCCATAACCAAATTTTGGCTCCCTTTTTCAAAAAATTTCTGACGTCTATTCTTCTCCCTCTCCTCTTGCTGAAATTCTCCTAGTTTTTCCATCTTTCTCTTTTTTTTTTCTTCTTCTTGATTTTTCCCTAATCCATTTATTTTGCTTCGTTTTCGCACGCGATTAGTGCTCCCTTAGTTTCAGCAAGTGTTTCTCTTCATTTCTGTCATGAATCTCTTAGGACTAAACTGGTAATGTTTTTTCTCTGCGATTTGGGCGTAGGGGGAGGCTCGGACTGGTGAATTAAGTGTTCTCATCTTAGCAATAGTTAAACGAAGGGTTATCATTGGCGGTAAGTGGGGATTTTGTTCATTCTTGGTGTCAATTCACTTGTAAACCCGTTAAATTGATGTTGAGTATCTTGATTGTAGGCCTTGAAGTGCTCGGGAGTGATTAGGCATCAAAACGATACCAGGTGTGTACCCGAAACGCAGAAAATGGGGTTCGATGAAAAGCCAAAATTGCTTGCTGTCGAGAAATGAGAGAAATAAGAGAAAATGATGTGAAAAATTTAGAGAAAAGAAAAAAGGATGTTAAAAACTAGGAAATCAACATTTTGAACTAAAACAGTTTTGGACAGCAGCAGTAGTCTAAATTTGAAAAATCATCAAAAATAGTGTAAATTGAGTTAGAGGTTGAATAAAATATGAAATTAAATTTTATCGAGTCTAGTCTTTCATGAAAGAAACAGTGTAAGCAATGGAATTGTAAATCATGAGTTATAATAAATTTTGTGAGACAAGATCAGAATGATTTCGGGTTCCCCTATTTTGACTTTGAAAAATCATAAAAAATTTTAAATAAAATAATTAGGGGCTTAAATTTATATTTTTAAATCCTTAATGAGTCTATTTTCAATAGAAACAAATGGAAACTTCATCTAAATTTCATACTAAGAGATAAATAATTTTAAGTAAGGAAAGGTCGAAGCTTTCAAACAGCAGAATAGGGATAACTTTAAAGATTTTACTGTACTTATTTGATAAAATATAAAGTCTAAAAGCTTAATGGTAGAAAGATATTTGAGTATAGTTTCAAAAAAATCAAGCGGATCTTAATTTGGAATTCTATAGCTCAAGATATAAATAATTTAGTGATAATAACTCAAGTAGATAGCTTTGGAATGAACATATAGGTAAATAGTGAAAACATATATGAGTATTGAGCTAGCATGGGTTACTTTAAAAATGAATCACACGGCCAAGGCCAATTTGGACCGAGTGGGCCACACAGGCATGTGGGTCCACATGGGCAGATCACATGTGCATGTGGGCCCATTTTTACCAAAATATTTTTAAGGTTGCAAGGGTCACCCAAGTCTACTGTGAACTTACTGTAGGGTCGGTAATTGCTACTTAGACCCCTAAATGTGTGAAATTGACTGAATGATATATGTACTGAGTATGTTAATATATGTACTGAAATTGCATAATAACATATAATCCATTGTATGTTGCATTGCATTGGGTTGGAGGTTGTTATTAAAAGGAAGTGTACTCAAAAGGCTTTAAGCCTAATTTACTGGCAGCTCAGCTGCAAACTACTGTTTTGTGCCGCATTCGGTACTATTTGGAGTGTAGAGATGGGTGGGTTGATTATATCCCCACATAGAGTGTAGGGTTGGACGGAGATGGTGTGTAAAGGCTGGTTGGGTAGGATTTTGCTACTGCATAACTGTTATTGCTATTGATATTGTAATGGGCTAAGGCCCTACTACATTTTGACACTGTACTGAGATGGGCTATGGTCGAAATTGTCACTGATACTGAAAAGGGTTTAGGCCCAAGACTGTTCAACTGTGCACTGTGAATGCTGATTGTTTGTTTGTTTCTGCGCGATTACACATTGAGTTTATGTAAACTCACCCTTTTTGTTTAATGTGCACAGGTAATCCTCAGACTTAGACGGATCGGTGCGACGGAGGACTCAGTGGTGACCACAGTAATTTTTTCAACTTCATGGTTTTCAATTTACGATTTATGATTTGATTATTATTGATTATTTGGGTTGTAATTTAAAGACCCTCTGGGACTTTGGTTTTAAATTTAGGTTTTTTTTTTTTATTTTACTTTATGGATTTATACCTGTTGGTCATAGAAAATTCGGTTTCCAAAAAGTTAAAGTAATTTCTAAACGTATGATCACTTACACTATTTTATTAAAGCTTCCGCAATGAGGGATGTTTCGAAACAAATGTTTTAAATGAATAAAGACAACTTCCTAAGTTCTAACAAAGGTTTGCTAAAGATAATAATATGAAATGTTTTCATCGTAACAACGAGGTTTCAAAAACACTATCGTGTGACATTGCCAGATACAACCATAACTTTTAGGCTGGGTTTAGGGTGTTACATATAGTAGTATCAGAGTCAGGTTATAAAACTCGACTGTGGATTATAGGTTTTATAAAAAATGGGCTTTCGAAAAACTGATTGATTTCTAAATTATTTAAAATGTTTTTATTGAGTAAGTGGTACACCGAGTCTTCGGTGTTGATCCTATAAGTATTCTGAACTGTAATTTGTTTTAAACTGAAACTGTTATGGATAGTATATTCTGAAACTACTATAAGTAGTAAACTGTATTGAAAACACTCTAGTTAGTGTATACTGAAAATTGTAGAGAAACTAAAAACTGTAGTGAGACTGCGATTTACGAAAATGAACTCTGAATAATCGATACTATTTTACATAAAACATTTGTTAATAAACACTGGAACTGTAACTGATTCATAAAACTGTTAATATAGATAAATGTGATTAGACAATGAGCGCACGAGGTATTCACGGACGGGGTACTAGAGGTCGAGATAGAGGCCATAGAGGAGCTCGAGCTGAGTCCTCTTCAATAGGTAGCATACCGAATTTGGATACGAGTGAGACGCTAGTGTCGCCTGCTACTAAGACTGGGTCTCAAGATCGCATGGTTGGGGATGACGCATTGTCCTAGGCTATGCTAACGATTTTGGAGAGGGTCATTGGGCCCAATACTGGATTTGGAGGCTGAGGGTTGGTTACGGAATGACTCCGATCCAATGGAGATGAGCTCTTTAGGAGTGTCACTGAGTTGCCCCTAATGTGGTCGAGTACTGGATTAAGGCCACGGAAAGTATTATGGATGATTTAGATTGCACCCCTGAGCAGAAATTAAAGGGTACAGTCTCACTACTGCGGGATGAGGCTTGTCAATGGTGGCTTACTATTAAGGAGGGCACTCAGCTCGAATGTCTGACCTGGGAGTTCTTTAAGACCGCCTTCTAGGTAAAATATGTGGGAGCTAGTTATATGGATACCGTAGGAGGGAGTTTCTAAATCTGGCACAGGGAGATCGATCAGTGGTCGAGTATGAGACTGAGTTTCTGAGTATGCACGGGGTATGGTGGCATCAGAGTATGAGCGATGTGCTCGCTTTGAGGATGGCCTCATGGATAACTTGAGGGTTCTGATAGCTCCGCAAAGGAGATAGATTTTTTTGCCTTGGTCGAGAAGGCGAAGATCACCATGGAGGTTAAGCGCACTGAGTACCAAAATCGCGATAGAGAGAGAGATAGGAACAAGAGGGATTCAGAGCCCTCGAGTTTTCAGATAGAGGCTAAGAAAAGGCCGGTGATGGGCCGATTAGAGATGGGCCCTTGTTGCTACTCATGGATGCTAGTCATGTGTTGATTATGATAGATGCCACAAGGGCGAGTGTTGGAGAATGACTAGGGCATGTCTGAGGTGTAGATAATTGGATCACAGTATCAGGGAGTGTCTACTGAGGGCTAATCAGATGCAAGCTCAAGGTACTGGTAATGCACAACCACAGAAGGTAGTACTGATAACGGCATGGGCCGTGGGCAGAGAGCACCAGGCAAAGGTGCTGTATAGGTTGAGGCGAGGTAGTCGGCCTTAGTTTATGCTACTTGTCATCGAGAGGATGGAGATGCTCCGGATGTCATCACGGGTACATTCTTTATTCTTGATGTACCATATATTTTTTTGATAGACATAGGGTCTACTCATTCATACATAGGTAGCAACATATCTGGAAACTTGGGGATTTCAGTTGAGAGCACTACGAGTGAGGTTACGGTACTGAGCCAATTACGGCAATCTATTAGAGTTAGCAAACTATATAGGGACATTTTTTAGAGGTACAAGGGGCAATCTTTTGGCTGATTTGATGGAACTTCTATTTGGGGAGTTCAACCAAATTCTGGGGATCGACTGGTTGGTCAAGCATCGTGTTAGCTTGGACTGAGCGACTAAGAGGGTCATACTAAGGACTGAGGAGGATAAGGAGGTAGTCATGATTGGAGAACGCCAGAATTACTCAACTAATGTGATCTCTGCACTGGTGGTAGAGAAGATTGTTCGTAAGGGATGTGAACATTCTTGGCCTACGTAAGTCTTTTGAATTCTAGGGATTCTACAGTTAAGGATATCAGAAAGGTAAAAGATTTTTCAGACGTCTTTCTTGAGGAGCTACCAGGGTTACCTCTGAATCACAAGTTGGAGTTTGGTATTGAGCTCCTTCCTGGTACAGCTCCGGTGTCCATCGCTCCCTATCGAATGGCACTGAAGAAGCTTGTGGAGCTAAAGGCTCAGATTCAGGAGTTATTGGATCGTGGGTTCATCTGCCCTAGTGTGTCTTCATGGGGAGCACCGATACTATTTGTGAAGAAGAAGGATAGATCCATGCGGATGTGTATCGACTACAGGCAACTGAACAAGTTGACTATTAAGAATACGTACCCCTACCGAGGATAGATGATCTATTTGATAGTTTTCAGGAGCTTCGATATTCTCCAAGATTGACCTCCGATCTGGGTATCATCAGTTGAGGGTTAAAGAGGCTGACATACATAAGACGTCGTTTAGGACTCATTATAGTCATTACGAGTTCCTAGAGATGCCTTTTTGGACTGACGAATACACCGGTAGCTTTTATGGACTTGATGAACCGAGTATTCCAGCCTTATCTAGATTAGTTTGTGGTGGTGTTCATCGACGACATACTCGTTTATTCAAAAACTGAGGATAAGCTTGATGAGCACCTTAGAGTTGTCCTTCAGAATTTGAGGGAAATGCAACTCTATGCTAAGTTTAGCAAGTGCGAGTTTTGATTTTCGTGGTAGTTGGGAGGAGTATTTGCCGTTAGCAGAGTTTGCCTATAATAATAGCTACCAGTCTAGCATCTAGATGGCACCTTACGAGGCACTGTATGGTCATAAGTGTCGTACTCTCTTGTATTGGACTGAGTTGGGTGAAAGACATGTTCAGGGCCCTAAGTTAGTTACTGATACTGAGGATAAAGTTAGACTAATTTGGGATCATCGGAAAGCGGCATTTGAAAGACAAAAATTCTCTGTAGACCTAAAGCAACGTGAGATTGAGTATTCCATGGGGGACTTTGTAATACCCCTATACCCGGTTCAATCATGCAGCACCGGTATAAGACTATTACATTTGGTGCCAAAACAATTATGGCATGATCATCGTTTAATTAAAACATTTGTATATAATATTTTAACTTACCAACCATTTTTGCTAACATATTTATTGTTTATTAATTCATTCCATATATACCAAAATACTTCAAATAACTGAAAATAGATAAAATTTCAAGAATCTACATTTTAGTCCCTATCACATGGGAACACCTTTGAACTACATATTACATGCCATTTTAAAACAAAATACAATACCTACTTTTGAAGCCCTTGAGGATGTGATGATGTAACACCAAACCCTACCCAAACGTTGATAGAATATGGGTCGTTACGGAGAAAACTTTTGAAAACCCATTTTAAAACCAATTTAAGATTTGTTGAAAACTTCTCGTTTTAAGCTATCTTGTTGAAATCATACTTAGTCCAAATTTGAAAATTTAATTAAGTCAAGTTATTATACAAACTTGAGATGTGCTCGATGGCACGATAAAATATTTTCGTGTTAATTTTAAAAAGCAGCGTGATTCAAATTTATAGTAAAAATAAAAATATCCAACATATAAGAAAATAACTAAAGTAAAGTATAATGAGGCCTTATTACATCCAAAATAAATCAACCCAATAACAAAATTTAAAATAACTAAAATTAAAGCTCATTTAATTTTAAATCCACCGCATGGCCACCTCAAGTCCCTCGGCTCCATATCCGCGATCTAAGCGTCACTGAAAAAAATAATGGAGAAGGTGAGTCACCAAGACTCAAGATGTAACCCTTCCCGTTTTAAAACATTTTCATACACAACATATAACCATTAATATGCAAAATATTAAATACCCATCCTAACCATCCAAGCACGCCCTTGTCTACCCCGTTGTGGTACCAAACCTTTGGTGGTGCCAAACCACCGGTGACCTATAGTCACAATGTGTTACCAAAACAACGGTGTCGTAAACACAGATCATTTGATGGGGCCAACCCATCGTGTGATACCAAATCACCGCAGACGATCCCATATCTCAAGTGGGGCCAACCCACGGTGGTGTTAACCACGTGGACAAGTCGCTATGAGGTGCCAAATCTCTAGAGGTACCAAACCTCGTGGTAGTAGTAGTCACGGTGTGTTACCAAAACAACGGTGCCCGTCGGCACAATAATATCGCCCCTCCACTCATCAATCCCACAACAATCACATATGCATATATTTCATGTCATCACATGCTTAAATCTCATGCATCAATACATTTTGCTTACCAAAAGCATCAAGTAACAAATACACATTTTCGTGGACTTACGGATTTCCAACTATCTGGTTGTGGTACATTATCCAATGCTACATAAAACCAAGATAGCATTCACAACAATCAGCATATTAACAAATTATGTGTGTATGTACACACTGTCACCACGATTAATCTAAATCCCGAATGGAGGAGTCGGCCACCCTAGATCTCTCTGTACCTACATTGACCAACCGAGAGGTTAGTACTATGGCCTATTCGCCAACCCAAGTATTTTAAAGGGTAACCTTTTGTACCCGATTCCTTACCTAGTCTCTTTGAATACTAGCCTCGGTGCCCAAATCACGAATCTGGTTCACAAACTACAATCGGTCAATATTAATAACCATAGCCCTTTTGTTTTAAATGAACACCAATCTATATGTAAATCCTTCAGAAGATTGATTGACTAACGTTGGCGAACTTACTTGCTTATCTCCAAATCCAAGATCCTACAATGGATTGGTTTAATCGTGATTAGTGCCTTTAATTAACGATTTGAAACCCACACCTACCTTGACCAAAGTCGACATAATGAGAGAAAAAGAAATATAAGCATTCGCCTAAGACCCTTACCTTAGAAATCGTCAAAAGGGAAGCCTACTTCTCTTACACCATATTCGCCAAGTAAAATATAAAGAAAAGGATTTGGCACTTTGATAGGAATTAGATTGGCTATGGGTGATTTAAAACAAGGCTGGACTTTTGGTGAGAAAAGAAAGAAGAAAGGTAAATAGGGAATAGATGATTGGCTAGTAGGAAATAAAGAAGAAGGGATTTGAGGATGGGAATTGACAATGGAAGAAGCAAAGAGGGTTTGACCAAAGTTTTGAGAGGATGGAAAAGGAAAAAAAATATAAGAAGAGAGGGTTTGGAAATTGACTAGCAAAGCGGAAAAAAGAAAACAAGTGATCAAATGGGTGCTTTTATAAGCATTCGGCACCCCCCTAGCAGCCTTGCCGTCCAACTCTTCAACCAAGAGTCCAAAAGCCATCCCACTTCCTTAAATTGCTCCTAACCACTTGTTTGATTAAATTCAAAATAGTTTGAATTAATCCCAATTAAATCAACTAATAAATCAACTAGTATCTCCTTTATCACCTTTTATTTTGTTTATCGAAATAGACTAATATCATCCTAATTATCCTTGGAAATTAATATTAAACAAAATCCTTAATTATCTCATAATAAAAAGAGTTTAAAAAGAGAAGAAACTCTCCTTCCTATGCCGTCCAACATAATGCCAAAAAAGAGAGGATTTTGTGACTCGAACCAAGGCTCCCTTGCTCCTTGGTGGCGTCACTTGCAACATAAGTGGCCTCCTTTGCCACTTTTCCAAGACTTGTTTTGTGACAAAAGCTCCCTTATTTATTCTTATAACCCCTAACCACTAAGGCTATCCACCTTTAAAGCAAATAATGTATTTATTTCTACCATTCCGAGCCAACTCAAGGCCTTTAATTAAACTCTATTATTCCATAAATAATATCTCAGCAGTTCATACATAAGAAAAATAATTAACTTCCAAATAGCCCCATTTTTGGGATGTTACAGTTCTACCCCCCTTAAAAATAAATTTCGTCCCGAAATTACTTAACTAAAACAGATGAGGGTATTGTCGCCGTATCACATCCTCAGGTTCCCACGTAGCTTCCTCAGCACCATGGTTCCGCCATAGCACTTTCACTAAGGGCACTGACTTCCTACGTAGAACCTTTATATCTCTATCCAAGATCTGAACCGGTTCCTCCTCAAAAGATAGGTCTGCGTTAACCTCGATTTCTGTCACAGGCACCACATGTGATGGATCCGACCGATACCGCCTCAGCATCGATACATGGAAGACATTATGAATTTGACTTAACTCGATTCGGCGATTCGAGTTGATAAGCTCTGGGTCCTATTCGCTTCAATATCGTATATGGGCCAATGAATCTTGGGCTTAGCTTCCTTTTCGCCCAAACCTTAGTACCTTCTTCCAAGGCGATACCTTCAGAAAACCTTGTCTCCATGGCATACTTCATTTCCTTGCGTTTGAGATCGGCATAAGACTTACGCCTCTCGATGCTTCCTTGAGACGAGACCGAATCACTTTGACTTTGTCCTCGGTCCTCGCTACTAATCTGGGCCCAACACTTTGTCGCCGCTTAACTCTGTCCAACACGTCGAGTTCGGCATTCAAATCATCTGATGCTTCGTGATGGTGCCATCGAATACTCGCTTGGTAGCTATTGTTGTGGCGAACTTCGGCTAGAGGTAAGAATTTCTCCCAACTACCTCGAATTCCGGACACAACCCTCAAAGATATCTTCTAAGATCTGTATGACCCTTTCGGATTGCCCGTCCGTCTGAGGATGGAAAGCTGTGCTAAAATCCAACCGCGTCCCCAACGCTTGATGTAATGCTTTCCAAAACCTCGAAGTGAACCTTGGGTCCCTATCCGAGATAAGCGATCTGGGCACACCATGCAATCGACTATCTCGGCCACATACAACTTTGCTAGCTTCGGGTGAGTAATCCATTCTCACAGGTATGAAGTGGTGATTTAGTCGAGACGGTCTACGATTACCCAAAGCGCATCTTTCTTCTTTGGGCGTAAGGGTAGCCTTGGACGAAATCCATAGTTATCCTCTCCCATTTCCATTGGGGAATTTTTCTTGGTTGAAGTAGCCCGATGGTAGCGGTGTTCACCTTAAACTGCCGACACGTCAAACACTTCCTACAATTACATTATCTCACGCTTCAACCCGCCACCGTAATATTTAGTAGATCTCCATACATCTTGTCGCCTCCGGATGCATAGCGTATGGGCTGCTATGTGCATCATGGAGAATTTTCCGCCTCAACTCCATATCCTTTGGCATACAGGGCCGTCCTAGAAAACATAACACACCATCACCAGTCACACTATACCCTCCTAAACCACCATCCTGAACTTGCATTCTCTTCGCATTTAACCCTTCATCCACTAACTGTTTGGCCTTAATTTCCTCGATCCATGTTGGCTTAACTTGAAGCTCTTCCAAAAGGCTTCCATCGTCATATAGGCTCAACTGAGCAAACATTGCTCTTAAATCCGCCACAACCTTAGGCTCAACGCGTCGACCACCACGTTAGCCTTACCGGATGATATTCGATGGAGCAGTCATAGTCCTTTAATGACTCAATCCATCTATTGTCTCGATTGAGATCCTACGTGTTAGAAGATACCTCAAACTTTTGTTATCCGTGTAAATTACCGACTTCTCCCCATAAAGATAATGTCTCCATATCTTGAGCGAAGACAACTCTCGCTAACTCCGTGTCGTGAGTTGGGTAGTTAACCTCATGCGGTCTCGGTGACGGGATGCATAGGCTACTACCTTCCCATCTCGCATCAACACACACCCCAAACCCGTGTGAGATGCATCACAATAGGCGTGAATAATTTCCACGCCTCGGGTTGTACTAGAGGCGAGCTTAAGTCGAGAATCTTCCTCAACTTATCAAAATTTTCTTCTCGCTTCTCCAACCATACAAATGGAACACCTTTCCTTAGCAACTTAGTCAGCGGTATTGCGATCGAGAGAACCCTTCCACAAACCTCCGATAATACCTCGCTAAACCCGAAAACTTCGTATCTACGCCATCGACTTAGGCGGTTTCCACTCCAACACCGCTTCAATCTTGCGGGATCCACTCTAATCCCTTCCGCTGACACCACGTGACCTAAGAAAGCCACCTCCCTTAGCCAAAATTTGCACTTACTGAATTTGGCATACAATTGTTTTTCCCTCAACACTTGCAGGACTATCCGTAAATGCTTGTCGTGCTCCTCCTCCGTCTTTGAGTAGACCAATATGTAGATCTATGAACACCACGACGAATTGGTCTGAAATCGTTGAAATACCCTATTCATTAAGTCCATGAGCGTCGTCGGGGCATTGGTCAACCGAATGGCATCACTAGGAACTCGTAATGCCCATACCGAGTTGAAAAGCCGTCTTGTGAACATCGGCCCCTTCACCTTAAGTTGATGGTAACCCGACCTAAGGTCTATCTTGGAAAACACCGCGCCTCTTCAATTGGTCAAACAAGTCATCGATCCGAGGCAATGGGTACTTGTTTTGATCGTTAACTTGTTTAGCGATGGTAGTCGATGCACATCCTCATAGAACCGTCCTTCTTCTTGACAAACAATACAGGCGCTCCCCACGGAGATATACTAGGTCGAATAAACCCTTTATCCAGGAGCTCCTGAATCTGAGCCTTCAGCTCCACCAATTCCTTTGGTGCCATTCGGTGAGTGCTATAGACACGGTGCCGTTCGGGTAGCAAGTCTATCTTGAATTCGACTTCCGATCCGGAGGCGGACACTGGAAGTTCTTACGGGAACACATCGACAAATTCCCCAACCGTTCGGACCTTTCCAACTCTTGACTCCTTAACTTCCAAAGCACGATTTGAACCAAAATGCCTACAACCCTTCTTGACCATCTTCTCAACCTTCAAGGCGGACACCACGTTGGATAGGTAATTCCTTCTATCACCTATCATAACCACTTCTTCATTTTCATTGTCTTAAGAACCATGCGTTTAGCGGCAATCCAAATTACTTTGATACTTAGCCACCAATCCATTCAAGGATCAAATCGAACTCCCGAATGGTAGTTCCATCGATCGACCGAATCGACCCTTGGAGTTCTAGAAGTGCGTCTCTATAAAGTTTATCTACTACTACGAGTGACCTAACGGACTAACTACTGATCATCTCCCTAGAAGTAGTTTGAGTTTAGGTCCAAAGTCTCTACCACACTCACTACACGCACGAATGTGTAGACCCACATCAATTAATGCATAATAAGGAAGACCAAAATCGAAGCGTCAGTTATGACATCCGGTGCGTCACCCTCCTCATGACGCCTCATGCCAGATAGACTAAGCCATTGCTTAGCCTCAGGTCTTTGCCTGAACCTCTGCCACAATTCCACGACCTCGGTTAGGACCATTGCTTCCTCGGCCATTACTGCGACCCTCTGCGATCCCACATTTACATCACGAGTGCAGTTACGCCCTCTGGTGATTTGAGCTCGCTTCGGATAATCTCGATTCGATGCTCTAAAGACCCACACTCAAAACATCCTCTATCGCGGTCGAACAATTTCCCCAATGGGACTTCCAGCGATTACCTTGGCCGGTCTCGATTAGTAGCTACGGCCTTGTTTTGATTTGGCCCACTCTGCCTAGCCTTCTTGATCATTACCCATGGATCCGGTGACCCAAATCCTCTCTTTTGATTATTCCTACTATAATTACATCTCCTGACCTCCTTGATCCCTCGGCTACTTTAGCCTTTTCCACAAGGATGAAAACTCACGAACTTTCTTTGCAGGCAATCGGTAACCTCAAATCATCTCTGAGTCCATCCTCAAAGCGGACCTGGCGCTCGTGTTGATAGCCATGGCGCCTCTAGCATACCTACTCGGTCTTAAAAACTCCGCCTCATATTCCGCTCTTGACTTGGTTCCTTGCACTAACCCCGTAAAGGCTTTCCTCGAGCATCTGTATAAGCGGTGCCCACATACTTCTTCCGATAGGCGGATTTGAAATAATCCCAAGTCAAATCATCTGTAGTAAGCGCCATCTCGCCTGTCGACCACCAACGTCGCTTCATCCTTTAGAAGCGTCATGCCCTTTCGCTTTTCCCCTCGGTCGGTCAAGATCATCCATGATCCTTTCAGTTGACTCTAGCCAAGATTCGCTACCTGGGTGCCACTCGACACACCCCAAAACACCTCATTTGTTGGACCAATTAAGCCGGAACAGATTTAGAGCTCCTAAATTTCCCCCATTGACCACCAATTCGAGGACTCGCAACACCGCTTGCGATCTTGCCTCCTCCCGTCGATCCGCCTCCTCTGCTCCAAAGTTGGAGGTGGTGGTGGCGGTGGTACATCGTTTTTAACCTTGCCCCGACAGACGGGTTCGGACACCAAATCATCCTACCCCTACAAGCGTCCACGGCGTCCACGTCCTCTAGAACTCATTCTATCTCTCGCGCTTTTAATCGATTAAGAGAAATTTTATGTATTAGCGTTTGTTCCACTTCATTACTCATGAAGAAATTTTATGAAGAAATTTTAGTTAGAGATTCTTCCGCAAACAAGGTTTGAGTTTTCTATCTTAGTTCACACAAAAAGTTCTTGCATCCATTCCTTAATACTTTCCATACCTATTAAACATTTCGGACATTTACGCCCATTTCTAACCTGGGGTATTTTAGTCTTTTTCCTACAGGGGTATTTTTTTTTGTAATAGAATTGAGAGATTTCAAACTTTGATAAAATAGGTCACCCAAAAATTGAAGAGCATTTCTAAAAATTCCATAGAATTTGAAGTTATGGCATTGTTTCGGAAACCAGGGGTATTTTGGTAATTTTATCCATCAGGGGTAATTTTGTAATTTTGTATATCCAGGTGTTTTAGTAATTGTAAAACTACGAGGTCCCTTTGAGAATTTTCTTTCTTAAAGCGGTGATGTTGCAAAAATTTTGTACTCGAAGCGTTTTGGTAATTTTATAAGTTGAGGGCATTTTCGTAATTTTTCCAAAACCCACATGTTTCATTGAGGATTTCCAAAGCTGAGTTGAATATTTGAGAAATAGTTAAAATTTTTTTTGGACAAAATCATTGATTTGATGTTTTATGAACCAAGGGTATTTTAGTAATTTTACCCTTAAGGGCATTTTCGTAATTTTCCACAAATCAAACTTTTCGGGGAAAACATTGTAAAAAGAGTTGTTCTTACGTTTGAAGGAGTGATTTGAAAAGTTTTAAAACCAAGTTTTGTTGTTCCATTCTTTTTTTTCGAAAATCAAGGCTAATTCTTTCGGGTTTTAGTCATTATGTTTAACTTTGTGTGAGCCTTCTTGGTGGGGTGAACCAAGCTACGCACCAGGCGGGTTTCATGTGGAGAGGAGGTGAGTCACACTGATTGCTTAAATACCAAGCTCCCACCGACCCTTTCTAGACATGCGCCTGAGAGGTTACCACACTGCTTGAGCCCTGCAGGTTAGGGTGAACCCAAGCTACGCACGGAGTAGGTTTCTGCGAAGAGGTGGTGAGTCACTGATTGCTTAAATACCTGAGGCTCTTGGGATCCAATCCTGAACATGCGTCGAGGGTTACCACACCTAGCTCGATGACTAAGTCATAGGTTGGTTTCGTTCTTTAAGTCTTATGTTACATTTGTGTGTTTGAGTAATCTAATCCTAGGGTTCAAGTTCCTATAAGTCTATCTCGTTCCATGCTTCCTACCCTTCTACTGAATATAATTCACACAGAGGTTTAGATGTACTTACAGGCGGATCGGTGTCGAGACTAGGGCCATCTTTGCTTTAAAACCCAAAATCAATTAATAAGGCCTACTAAAACATTTTTGGGCCTTGGGCCCCACAGTAGAGTTTAGAACCTGCTCGATACCAATTTTAATATCAAACCAAGCCCCAAGCGTTAGGACCGAATATGGGTGTTACGGAGAAAACGTTTTGAAAACCCATTTTAAAACCAATTTAAGATTTGTTGAAAACTTCTCGTTTTAAGCTATCTTGTTGAAATCATACTTAGTCCAAATTTGAAAATTTAATTAAGTCAAGTTATTATACAAACTTGGATGTGCCGATGGCACGATAAAATATTTTCGTGTTAATTTTAAAAAGCAGCGTGATTCAAATTTATAGTAAAAATAAAATATCCAACATATAAGAAAATAACTAAAGTAAAGTATAATGAGGCCTTATTACATCCAAAATAAATCAACCCAATAACAAAATTTAAAATAACTAAAATTAAAACTCATTTAATTTTAAATCCACCGCATAGCCACCTCAAGTCCCTCGGCTCCATATCCGCGATCTAAGCGTCACTGAAAAAAATAATGGAGAAGGTGAGTCCCAAGACTCAAGATGTAACCCTTCCCGTTTTAAAACATTTTCATACACAACATATAACCATTAATATGCAAAATATTAAATACCCATCCTAACCATCCAAGCGCCTTTGTCTACCCGTTGTGGTACCAAACCACCGGTGGTGCCAAACCACTGGTGACCTATAGTCACAATGTGTTACCAAAACAACGGTGTCAGTAAACACAGATCATTTGATGGGGCCAACCCATCGTGTGATACCAAATCACCGCGAGACGATCCCATATCTCAAGTGGGGCCAACCCACGGTGGTGTTAACCATAGGGACAAGTCATTTATGAGGTGCCAAACCTCCGGAGGTACCAAACCTCACGGTGGCCGTAGTCACGGTGTGTTACCAAAACTCTTGGTGCCCGTCGGCACAATAATCTGCCCCTCCACTCATCAATCCCACAACAATCACATATGCATATATTTCATGTCATCACATGCTTAAATCTCATGCATCAATACATTTTGCTTACCAAAAGCATCAAGTAACAAATACACATTTTCGGGGACTTACGGATTTCCAACTATACCGTTGTGGTACATTATCCAATGTTACATAAAACCAAGATAGCATTCACAACAATCAGCATATTAACAAATTATATGTGTGTATGTACACTTTTGTCACCACGATTAATCTAAATCCGAATGGAGGAGTCGGCCACCCTAGATCTCTCTGCACCTACATTGACCAACAGAGGTTAGTACTATGGCCTATTCGCCAACCCAAGTATTTTAAAGGGTAACCTTTTGTACCCGATTCCTTACCTAGTCTCTTTGAATACTAGCCTCGGTGCCCAAATCACGAATCTGGTTCACAAACTACAATCGGTCAATATTAATAACCATAGCCCTTTTGTTTTAAATGAACACCAATCTATATGTAAATCCTTAGAAGATTGATTGACTAACGTTGGCAAACTTACTTGCTTATCTCCAAATCCGAAGATCCTACATGGATTGGTTTAATCTGTGATTAGTGCCTTTAATTAACGATGTCAAACCCACACCTACCTTGACCAAAGTCGACATAATGAGAGAAAAAGAAATATAAGCATTCGGCCTAAGACCCTTACCTTAGAAATCGTCAAAAGGGAAGCCTACTTCTCTTACACCATATTGACCAAGTAAAATATAAAGAAAAGGATTTGGCACTTTGATAGGAATTAGATTCGCTATGGGTGATTTAAAACAAAATTTGGACTTTTGGTGAGAAAAAGAAAGAAGAAAGGTAAATAGGGAATAGATGATTGACTAGTAGGAAATAAAGAAGAAGGGATTTGAGGATGGGAATTCGCAATGGAAGAAGCAAAGAGGGTTTGACCAAAGTTTTGAGAGGATGGAAAAGGAAAAAAATATAAGAAGAGAGGGTTTGGAAATTGACTGTAAGCGGAAAAAAGAAAACAAGTGATCAAATGGGTGCTTTTATAAGCATTCGGCACCCTTCTAGACCCTTAGTCCAACTCTTCAACCAAGAGTCCAAAAGCCATCCCACTTCCTTAAATTGCTCCTAACCACTTGTTTGATTAAATTCAAAATAGTTTGAATTAATCCCAATTAAATCAACTAATAAATCAACTAGTATCTCCTTTATCACCTTTTATTTTGTTTATCGAAATAGACTAATATCATCCTAATTATCCTTGGAAATTAATATTAAACAAAATCCTTAATTATCTCATAATAAAAAGAGTTTAAAAAGAGAAGAAACTCTCCTTCCTATGCCGTCCAACATAATGCCAAAAAAAAAAGAGGGATTTTTGTGACTCGAACCAAGGCTCCCCTTGCTCCCTTGGTGGCGTCACTTGCAACACTTAAGTGGCCTCCCTTTTGCCACTTTTCCAAGACTTGTTTTGTGACAAAAGCTCCCTTATTTATTCTTATAACCCCTAACCACTAAGGCTATCCACCTTTAAAGCAAATAATGTATTTATTTCTACCATTCCGAGCCAACTCAAGGCCTTTAATTAAACTCTATTATTCCATAAATAATATCTCAGCAGTTCATACATAAGAAAAATAATTAACTTCCAAATAGCCCCATTTTTGGGATGTTACAGATGAGATGAGAGATCTTCTAGTTGGACTTCTCTTCTAGTCTAATTGTACCTACGCGTTAAAATAAACGCGTTAAGCCAGTGAAGGCTTAGTAAGCACTACAAGAATAATTAAATAAGTAATCATAACAAAATATTTTAAACTCAATCAATTATTGCACATCTACTCACATATAAGTCTCTTCAACTATGCATTGCTTTAAATAAATTGAAACTTATCTTTTGTAAGGTATTAAACTTACTTAACACATCAGTGATTCACTTTTGTTCTCATTTCACATTCTTAGCCCAAAGTAGACTTTATAGAACACACCGGATATACGGAACATATACAGAGGTGCAATATGATGCACAAGTGAATAGAGAGCAATAACGTGCTAATAATCAGAGAGCACCAACGTGCTGATAATCAGAGAGCACTGACATGCTAATAATCAGAGAGCACCAACGTGCTAATATCAGAGAGCACCAACGTGCTAATATCGAGAAGCGCTAAAGTTCCTTAATGGCATGCCACTAATATCCTAGTAGTTCTAAATTCGTCTACTTGGGCATTAAAATTTGAATCTCATATAATTAAATAATTCACATAAATATTTCAAAAAGATTAATAACAATAATTTAAAATTCTTGTAGTACTTACTACAAAAGGTTGAGGTGATATAAATTCTTCTTCCTTCACTCCTTAACCTTCTCTTTTCCTTTTCCTTCAATTCGGTCCTCTCCTTCCTTTTCTTTTCAATTAAACATCCAAGCTTTAAATCATCAATTTCTCCTTTTCTTTCTTTCCTTTTTCTTCCCCCTTTCGTCTTGTTCTTTGTTTCTTTTACATTTCTCCTTTCTTTTACTTTCTCTTATAATAAATAATAACAATATAATATATTATATTATATTTAAAACATAAAATATCTTTATTATATAATAATATATATTAAACATAAAAATCTTAGATTTTTCATACTTAAACCACCTCAAGATTTAAAAATGGCATAATTGCCTTTTTAGTCCTTTATATTTTCTTTTAATCTATAATTAAACTTTTGCACCTTTTTCAATTTAATCCTTTTTCTCAAATACTTCTAATTAAGTCAAATTCACCTAAATAAAACCTTATTAAACACACAACTAACTTCGTAAATATTTTTAATAAATATTTTATGAGTCCGTTTACTAAAAATGGAGACCCGATAACTCATTTTTCAATATCCATACTTTTGAGGTCGTTACAATTCTCCCCCCTTTTGAAATTTCGTCCTCGAAATTTACTTAAAAAGAGATGAAACACTGAATTCTTATAGTTTCCTTCAAATAAACACCTTGATAAATACCTTATCACCAACAGAATATTTAATATCCCGGCGTTTTAAATCCACAATTGATTTTTGTTGTCGAATGCTGCTTTTAATCTATTCCGAATCACCTTTACTTTTTCTTCTGTTTCCCGGATCAAATCAACCCCATGTATCTTCTTTTCATTGAGTTACATCCAATATAACGATGTTCTACATTTTCTACCATACAAAGCTTCATACGGAGCCATTTTAATCTTGGATGATAATCGTTATTGTAAGCAAATTCAATCAAAGGTAGATACCTCTCGCAATTACCTTGAACTCTAGTATACAACATCGAGCATATCTTCCAATACCGAATTACACGCCAGATTGGCCATCATCGAGGATGAAATGCGATACTAAAATACAATGAATACCCAAAGCTTCTTGTAATTTATTCCGAAATGAGACATAAATCGGGATATCCAATATAATGGAGACATGCACTCTATGTAGCGACAATCTCGAGATATATCTGATTTAGCCATTTATCTAAAGAATAATTTATCGTCTTTGGAATAAAGTATCTTGATTTTGTCAATCGGTCAATAATCACCCAAATAACATCTTTTTTTTACCTCGGAGATAATGGTAACCCTGATACAAAATCCATAGTGATTCTTTCCCATTTCCATTCCGGTATAGTAATTAGCTGAAGTAACCCGAAGGTACTTGATGTTCTACTTTGACCTGTTGACATATCAGACATCTTGATACAAACTCAGAAATATCACGTTTCATACCTGGCCACCAGTACATCTTTTTCCTAAATCTAACCAACTCTCTCTCGAATTATCCATCAATTTGCAAATGAAAAGCTATACTGAAATCGAGTTAAGTACTCAATAATTTCCTGTAATTGTTTTCAGAACCCTAAGGTGAACTACAATCTCGATCAGAAATTATCAATACTAGAATACCATGAAATCTTACAATTTACGGAATGTACATCTCCATAAGTTTACTGAAGCCATCAATCAGTTCTCACTTTATAAATTAATCAACTATCACTCATATAGCATTCTTATAAGTTATTTCAAAATCAGAAAGTGAACTGTAAACTGTAAATCTCTCTCAAATATTTCAAAGACTGATACTCCATATAGTTTGTTAATTTTCATAGACTTATATCTCATTTCCGTCCCAGTATCTTTACTAGCTGTAATAATTCTGTAAACATCAATACCGGATATTCAACAAAATTAATCCTTCATCAGACAATAGCAATCGAATATTTATTACTCACAGAGTGAACAATTATTTTCCCATTCAAATCATCTACAACTATATTTATTTTTTCCCGATTCAGACTGAACCAGAACTAATGCTTCAATCATTAGAACTTCCATCTACTCAAAATTCTACTAGCATTGATTAGTCCATTCAAACCTTGTGTTTTCTCGTAGTATTCTTATCATTGATGTAGCTATCATAGAAAACACTTTCACAAAATTAAAAAATCCCAACACTTCAAATTATCCCAAGTCCACGGTCATCGGATAGATTATGCCATAGTACTATAATAAATCGATATTTCAATAATATAAATCGATCAATAATTTAACTTCAATAGTGTGCTTCAAAATAGAAGAATAAATCCAAAAGTAGTCTCAATAATAACCCGGTATAATAATACAACTTCTATAATCTAAGATCCATATCACCGAGCTCCCATAACTGAACCAAGATTTATAACAGTAATATATATATTTACCTTCTATCAATGAATACCCTACACAGATGAATCATATTTGATAGATAAGATCGGACTATAAAATAATAAGAAAACCAATACAATGAAATCCCGGATGTGGCATAATGAAATCCCGGATGTGGAGCTATATTGAATTTCCGAGAATAAAACCACATTCAATGATAAAGAAATCGATAATATTCCAAAGAAAAACCGAATAAGAATACCATTTATCCTCACTAGAAAGCGATTGTGATAAAGATAATGCAAATTGCGTATATGTACCGAATATCAACCGGTAGAAATAGAAAATAACTTCATATGAATCGATCATTAAGTCTTCTATCTAATGAACAAATTAGAAAATCCAAAGAAAAATAAGCGATCTGATCGGGAATCAACGAACTTCATTTTAACGTTATGATTCCAAATTTTCTACACAATAAAAATCACATCTGAACAGTTGCATAGACCTCTGAAGATAAAAGAACATATAGAATACCCATATAGAATACCCAGAAGGGATCATTGTAAAATACCCAACTATAGCAGCTGTATTCAAATATTTCTGCAATTCCATTACTAATCCGTTAACATATATAATCATCAACAGTCCGTATCATTCACTTCACTCACAAAGCTTATTCAAAAGAAATTTTCAGTTAACTTATTCTGTAGTTACCATATCTGAATAAATCAATTTCTGATATATGACTTCTTCCTTTAATAGTAGCACATGTATTCCTAAATAATTTTCGGAAAAGAAATCGATAAATTCACGTTCATATTGAAAGCAGACATGTGGTTCTGCTTCAAATCCAGAAATTCTCTTTTCTTCTTCACAAGATAAGGTTGACTCACATATTTCTTTTTAATTTAGATACAAAGGAATTCCAATTAATTTTCTTTGCGAATGGATATTCATGACAAGTATTCCACCATTGGTAAGCTTCACCCTTTAATAAAAATCGCACATTTTAACTTTTCATCCCTTGTATAACGCAATTCTTCAAATATTCTTTGATTGTTCTCTAACCATTCTTGACCTCAATTTGGGTCATCATCTTTCTTTCCTTTAAACTCTTTAGTTCCACACTTTTGAACTAAATCATTATAATTCCTATCAATTTCACTATAAATATAACTGTACCAATAAGGGGTAGAGATCGTAAGGCCTCATAATTTAGATTCATGTATATACTCATATAACATAACATTTATCATTTCTTACTATAAGACATTTATCCACATCTTTTCAAATTTCATTTCATCATAAGTAACATTTTACTTAATTATTTGAACATCACTTTCGAATTATCGAAATTATTTCTATTGGGAAACATTTCTTTCTTTAACATTTCCTCTTTCTATACTAAGAGGAAGCCAACTCAATTTTATCAAATTCATAAATTCCAATATACATCACAAAATCGGTATCTTTTATTCTTTCAAAAGACATCTTTAAGTTTCTACAATATTCATAAATTACACAATTAAATAACTAAACCTCATCTCATCACATCAATTTATAAAATGGCATGTACAAATAGACTCATACTCGTAGAAGAATTGAGAAAACCTAGGCTCGATATCAATAAATGTAATACCCTATACGGTTCAATCATGCGAGACCGGTATAAGACTATTACATTTGGTGCCAAAACAATTATGGCAGATATTGTTTAATTAAAACATTTGTATATAATGTTTTAACTTACCAACCATTTTGCTAACATATTTATTGTTTATTAATTCATTCCATATATACCAAAATACTTCAAATAACTGAAAATAGATAAAATTTCAAGAATCTACATTTTAGTCCCTATCACATGGGAACACCTTTGAACTACATATGTACATGCCATTTTAATACAAAATACAATACCTAATTTTGAAGCCCTTGAGGATGTGATGAGATGAGAGATCTTCTAGTTGGACTTCTCTTCTAGTCTAATTGTACCCTGGCGTTAAAATAAGCGCGTTAAGTCAGTGAAGGCTTAGTAAGCACTACAAGAATAATTAAATAAGTAATCATAACAAAAGATTTTAAACTCAATCAATTATTGCACATCTACTCACATATAAGTCTCTTTAACTATGCATTGCTTTAAATAAATTGAAACTTATCTTTTGTAAGGTATTAAACTTACCTTAACACATTAGTGATTCACTTTTTTCTCATTTCACATTCTTAGCCCAAAGTAGACTTTATAGAACACAGGATATCTGAAACATATCTGAGGTGCAATATGATGCACAAGTGAGCGAAGCACTAACGTGCTAATAATCGAGAGCACCAATGTCTTTGATAATCAAAAACAGCGGCGTGCTAATGATCGAGAGCACCAACGTGCTAATATCGAGAGCACCAACGTGCTAATATCAGAGAGCGCGCTAAAGTTCCTTAATGGCATGCCACTAATATCCTAGTAGTTCTAAATTCGTCTACTTGGGCATTAAAGTGAATCTCATATAATAAATAATTCACATAAATATTTCAAAAAAGATAAATAACAATAATTTAAAATTCTTGTAGTACTTACTACAAAAGGTTGAGGTGATATAAATTCTTCTTCCTTCACTCCTTAACCTTCTCTTTTCCTTTTCCTTCAATTCGGTCCTCTCCTTCCTTTTCTTTTCAATTAAACATTCAAGCTTTAAATCATCAATTTCTCCTTTTCTTTCTTTCCTTTTCTTCCCCCTTTCGTCTTGTTCTTTGTTTCTTTTACATTCTCATTTCTTTTACTTTCTCTTATAATATATAATAACAATATAATATATTATATTATATTTAAAACATAAAATATCTTTATTATATAATAATATATATTAAACATAAAATCTCAGATTTTTCATACTTAAACCGCCTCAACATTTAAAAATGGCATAATTGCCTTTTAGTCCTTTATATTTTCTTTTAATCTATAATTAAACTTTTACACCTTTTTCAATTTAATCCTTTTCTCAAATACTTCTAATTAAGTCAAATTCACCTAAATAAAACCTTATTAAACACACAACTAACTTCGTAAATATTTTTAATAAATATTTTATGAGTCCGTTTACTAAAAATGGAGACCCGATAACTCATTTTTCAATATCCATACTTTTGAGGTCGTTACAGACTTCGTATTTCTCAAGGTCTCGCCATGAAAGAAGGTTCTGAGGTTTGGTCGTAAGGGCAAGTTTAGCTCTAGGTTTATTGGACCGTACAGGATTCTGAAATGAGTGGGACCAGTCGCTTATCAGTTAGAGCTACCTCCAGAGTTGGATCGTACCCATTACGTGTTCCATGTCTCAATGTTGAGGCACTACCGCTCTGATCCTACTCACAGGAGATTGAGGTTAGGCTAGACTTGACCTTTGAGGAGGAGCCGGTTCAAATTCTGGATCGAGATGTAAAAGTACTGAGAAGGAAATCTATTCCACTAGTTAAGGTTCTTTAGCGTAATCATAGCACTGAGGAGGCTACATGGGATCCTAAGGATACGATGCGCCAGCAATATCCTCAATTGTTCTAGCCGGGTAAATTTCGAGGATAAAATTTTCTTTTAGGAGGGTAGAACTGTAACGCCCCAAAATTTTAATTTTTGATTTCATGTATGTGTGACACACAATGTCTATCTGCTTCAGTGGTTATATATTGGGTGTGTGTGGGAGGTCCTAAGTTCAAGTCATGACTTGGGAAAATTTTAGAATTTTTATAAATAAAGCATTAAACTTGCTTAAAGGGATTAAGTTTAAATGTTGGGTAAATTAAATCAGAATGGGCTTGCTGGTCTGGTGGTTAAGTGGTGTGTTATTATGGTGAAGGTCTTGTGTTCGAATCCCTACGCAAGCAAGGGTATTTTTTTTTTTTGCTCAGATTTCGGGATAGAGTTTTATAATAGGGGGATTATGAGTAATGGATGTGAAATGGGAATTAGGGAGGAAGATTAAGGAATTTCGGGGGTTATCGGGATTTTATTTTATTTTTTTCCCATAATCGAATTTTGGCTCCCTTTTCCCAAAAAAATTCTGCCGTCTATTCTTCTCCCTCTCCTCTTGCCAAAATTCTGAGTTTTTTCATCTTTCTCTTCTTTTTCTTCATCTTGATTTTCCCCAATCCATTTAATTTCCTTCATTTTCACATGTGATTAGTGCTCGCTTAGTTTCGGTAAGTGTTTCTCTTCGTATTTATGATGAATCTCTTAGCGACTGAAGTGGTAATGTTTTTTCTCTGCGATTTGGGCATAGAAGGAGGCTCGGACTGGTGAATTCAGTGTTCTCGTCTTAACAATAGTTAAATGGAGGGTTATCGTTGGCGGTAAGTGGGGTTTTTGTTCGTTCTTGGTTGTCAATTCACTTGTAAACCCGCTAAATTGATGTTGGGTTTCTTAATTGTAGGCCTTGAAGTGCTTGGGAGTGATTAGGCATCAAAACAATACCAGGTGTGTACCCAAAACGCAAAAAATGGGGTTTGGAAAAAAGCTGAAATTGCTTGCTTTCGAGAAATAAGAGAAAATGATGTGAAAAATTGTAGAGAAAGGAAATAAGGGTGTTAAAAACTAAGAAATCAACATTTTGCACTAAAACAATTTTGGACAGCAGCAGTAGTCTAACTTTTAAAATTCATAAAAAATAGTGTAAATTGATTCAGAGGTTGAATAAAATAGAAATTAAATTTTATTGAGTCTAGTCTTTCATGAAAGAAACAGTGTAAGCAATGGAATTGTAAATCATGAGTTATAATAAATTTTGTGAGACAAGATCAGAATGATTTCGGGGTCCCCTATTCTGACTTTGGAAAATCATAAAAAATTGTACAAAAATTATTAGGGCTTAAATTTATATTTTTAAATACTTAATGAGTCTATTTTCAAGAGAAACAAACAGAACCATCATCTAAATTCTGTACTAAGAGATAAATAATTTTTAGTAAGGAAAAGTCAAAGCTGTCAAACAGCAGGATAGGGATAACTTTAAAGATTTTACTGTACTTATTTGATAAACTATAAAGTCTGAAAATTTTATGGTAGAAAGATATTTGAGTCTAATTTCAAAAACTTCAAGCATATAATTCTGTAGCTCAAGATATAAATAATTTAGTGATAATGACTCAAGTAGACAGCTTTGGAATGAACATATAGGTAAATAGTGAAAACATATATGACTATTGAGCTAGCATGGGTTACTTTAAAAATGGATCACATGGCCAAGGCCAATTTGGGCTGAGTGGGACACACGGGCGTGTCGGTCCACACGGGCGTGTCGGTCCACACGGGCAGATCATATGGGCATGTGGGCCCATTTTCACGGAAATGTTTTTAAGGTGGCACGGGTCGCCCAAGTCGACTGTGAACCTATTGTAGGGTCGGTAAGTGCTCTTAGATCGCTAAATGTGTGAAATTGATTGAATGATATATATACTAAGCATGTTAATATCTAAACTGAATATATGTACTAAAATTGTATAATAGCATATCATCCATTGTATGTTGCATTGCATTGGGCTGGGGTTTGTTATTTGAAGGAAGTGTACTAAAAGGCTTTAAGCCTAATTTACTGGCAGTTCAGCTGCAAACTACTGTTTTGTGCCACATTCAGTACTACTTGGAGTGTAAGGATGGATGGGTTGATTATATCCCCACATGGAGTGTAGGGTTGGACGGATATGGTGTGTAGAGGCTGGTTGGGTAGGATTTTGCTCTTGCATAGCATATCGCTTACGATCTTTGTGATGGGCTAATGCCTACTTCATTTTGACCTTTGTCTTGAGATGGGCTAAGGCCAAAATAGTCACTGATATTGAAAAGGGTTTAGGCCCAAGACTGTTCAACTGTGCACTATGAATGCTGATTGTTTGTTTGTTTCTGCACGATTACACACTGAGTTTACGTAAACTCGCCCTTTTTGTTTAATGTGCATAGGTAATCCCCAAACTTAGACGAATTGGTGAGCAGAGGACTCAGCGGTGACCACGGTAATTTTTTTGACTTCATGGTTTTCAATTTACGATTTATTATTTGATTATTATTGATTATTTGGGTTGTAATTTAAGGACCCTCTGAGACTTTGGTTTTAAATTTGGGTTTTTATTTATTTATTTTACTTTATGGATTTATACCTGCTGGTCGTATAAAATTCGGTTTTCAAAAAGTTAAAGTAATTTCTAAACGCATGATCATCTAGACTGTTTTATGAAAGCTTCCGCAACTAGGGATGTTTCGAATCAAATGTTTTAATTAATAAAGACGACTTCCTAAGTTCTAACAAAGGTTTACTAAAGATAATAACATGGAATGTTTTCATCATAACAACGAGGTTTCAAAAACACTATCGTGTGACATTGCCGATACGGCCGTAACGTCTAGGTCGGGTTTGGGATGTTACAAAAGGCCTCGTACATTTGACAACTGCTACACAATGATTTAATCAGTCAAATTCAACAATGGAAATGTTTCAAGAGAAGCTTGGCCATGTATACTACGAAGGAATTCAAAGGCTAGTTCGATATGAAGCAGGCAGAAGGATTTCAAATATAAGTGGCCTAATTCCTAAAGTGCATAGTTGTTGCTTAAAAGGCAAGCAACATAGGGAGAAATAATAGGATTGTCTTACATCCAAACAACACCACCAGTTGAGTTACTTCACATCAATCTTTTTGATCTATACAGACTGAAAGCATAGGTGGAAAGTGGCATGTACTTGTGTGTGGATGGTTTATTAAGGTTTACTTGGATAAGATTTCTCAAAGAAAAATTCAATACTTTTAATGAATTTAGAAATCTTTATAAAGGCTTTATGAATGAGAAAGAGCAAGCCATTGGAATAATTAGAAGGATTATAAGTGACCATGAGTGATCATTTGAGAATAACGAATTAGTTGACTTTTATGATGAAGAGGGATCAAGAATGATTTTTCAACAGTCAAAACATTACAAAAAATAGTATGGTGGACAAAAGAACCTTATTGTGTAAGAAATGAAAAGGGTGATGCTCAATAGAAAAGATGTTGCACACAAATATTGGGTTAAGGCAATAAACATGGCTATCTATATGATCGACAGATTTCTAATCCGGTTAAAGACTCGCATGACTACCTGCAAGATATGGAAGGGGAGGAAGCCAAATGTCAAGTATTTCCATGTGTTTGGAAATTGCATGTTTTTTTTCTTGAAGGACTTAGAGTATAAGGCAAGTTTGAATTCAAATCTAATGAAGGAATCTTCTTGTTGTATGCAGCCAATAATAGGGCTTTTTCAAGTGTACTATAAATCCATTCAGAATATTAGGAAGTCCTTTAATGTAGTGGTAGATGATTCAAGAGTCCATGAAGTCAGAAGTGATCAAAGACAATAAAGTACCACCTAAAGTGCCTGTGGAAGTGGCCACCTCTCTTGGCACTGGAAAAGTTAAAAAAAAGCCAAATGCTAAGACTTGAGCTACTGATATTCTTGATCCATTAGTTGGTTCAAATGAATATGTTAAACTATCTCAACCTTCTTCAAGATTCAGAAATAATCATTCAACAAATGATACAATTAGAGACATTGGTGAAGGAATTTGAACCAGAGAAAGATCAAGGTGATACTATCGAGGCATGATGGCACTTGATTGCTACACTTCTTAAATTGAACCAAAACATGTTAAGGATGTCTTAGATGCAGACTAGATTTAAGCCATGTAAGAGGAATTTGAAAGATATGAGGTTAGGAAGTTGGTGCTAAGTCCTACTAATTGTCACAAAGTGGATCCTTAAGATTAAAATAGATAAACATGGGCATATCACTCGTAACAAGGCGTGACTTGTGGCCCAAGGATATACTCAAGTTGAAGGTATTGACTTTGAAGAAACTTTTGTACCTGTTGCTAGACTTGAAGCTATCAGGTCGTTACTTACTATGGCAACTCATCTTTACATCAGATTGTACTAAATGGATGTTAAGAGTTCCTTTCCTAATGGATTCTTAAAGGATGAAGTGTATGTGGATCAACCTAAATGCTTTAAAGGCCCAAGCTATCTGGAACATGTTTACAAGCTGAACAAGGCTTTGTATGAACTAAAACAAGCCTGACGAGGTTGGTATGAGAGGCTATCTTAGTTCCTAATCGATCAATCTTTTCAAATACAATTTGTTGACAAGTCTTTGTTCATTCAAAGACATAGAGGGATTACAAAAATGGCTTAGATCTATGTCGATGACATAATATTTGGTGCAACATCAACATCTACAAAAGATAAATTTGTAAAGATGATATAGAGTGAATTCAAGATGAGTATGGTAGGTAAGTTGTCATACTTTTATGGGTTCCAAATCAAGCAACTAAAGGATGGTACATTCCTATCACAAGAAAAGTATGCTAAGAATCTTGTGAAGAAGTCTAGCCTAAAGAATTCCAAGCTTACTAGCACCCTCATATCAATCAATGAAAAATTGTGCAAAAATGTAACAAGAGTGGCCACTTCTGAGACTACATACAAAAACATGATTGGTAGCCTACTTTATCTCATAGCTAGTTGACCTGACTTATATTTTAATGTTGGTGTATTCGAAAAATACCAAGAAAATCCTAAAGAATCTCATGTCAAGGCTATAAAAAGGATCATTAGGCATGTTTTTGGAACTTTATATGGGAATATGGTTTTCCAAAGATAGTGCAATGAGTCTTGTAGGGTAAAATGATTCAGTTTGTGCTAGAAACGTAATGTTTCTACTTGGTATAAAACCCAATATCATGGTACATTAAGAAACAAGCATCAATTTCTCTCTCAACAACAGATGTGAGAACATAGCTCTAAGGAGTTGTTGTGCTTAATTATTATAGATGAGGCAGATGATGGAAGAGTTTGGAGTGGCAATGTCACGCCCTAGATTTTATTTATTAAATTGCACAAGGTTGTATCACAAGGTAATTAGTAGTTAAGTGGTTAAGGGTGTTAATTAAATTCTAAAGGTCCCATGCTTGAATCCCCCTACATTCCATTTTATTTATTTTTCTCATCCTACCTGCAATAGTTGACCATTCTAAAAGGTCAATACTCCCCATTGTCGTCTAAGTCTTTCAATAAAGGGAGGGATTCTCCTTCCTTTTATTTGAGTCAAACTTTCCTTCCAAAGTCCCTTTTTCAGTCCCTTTGTCCCCAAACTTACCCAAAGTAAACCTTTGATTACCCTTGGCCGGCCCTAGCACTCACATAACCCTATTTTTCATTTTGATACTCATATTTATTCCTCTTCCCCCCTCTTTCGTCGTTCACCACCTTTCCTCCACATTTTTTTGGATTTTTCTTCCCTTTTTAACACTTTTGAAGCCAATTATCTTCTAATCTCTTCTCCTCTTCCACCATACATGGTTGTCGCACCACCTCCCTACCTCCACCGTTGCTGTCACCATGCCGCCACCGATTTTTCTTGTTTTTCTTCTCCTCTTTCAAAAATCCTCTCGTAAACTCTTGAATCTAATTTTTAAATATTAAATTTCATATTTCATATTATTATTATCTTTAAACTCTTCTTTTTTTGTTTATAGTGCCTAACCCCCCTCTTTGATTGGCTTTTTGAGATTTTGTTATCGAGCACCTTTTACTCTCCATTTAATTGTAAATATGAATGAATATTGTTCTTGTTACACTTTCATAATATTATTTTTGATTTACTAAAGTCCTAACTATTCAATTTCGTGCATTATTAAAGAGTATTCAAAAAATCCCAAAATTCGCGCATTAACTGTAGAAAGGGTGATAGTTGACGACCTTTTTGCGTAAGTAGTGCCAAATCAGTGTTGTTTTTATTAAGGGATTTTTATTTATTCATTAGATCGGTACTAACACGTATATTTGATTAAACTTAGTGACTCAAGAAATCAAATTCATCCCTTTCGAAGTGGAATCAAGATCTATTCAATCGGATCTAAGGTGTAGGGACTTAATTGATAATAATCGATATTAATGATTAAATAATAATGAAGATATTTTAAGTGTAATATTTATGGAAATTTGATTCTTGAAATACATATGTATACTAATACAACTGTATTCATAAAGATCGGTAAAAATCGATAACAAGGATAACAAGTGTGTGAATCTCAAAACTCTAATATCTATGATGTGATTGGTTTATTGGATGATTATGTGATATATGTTAATATGTGATTTCCATTTCTCATGTCATATGACTTAGGGCTCATAAAAATATGATATTCTAATTTATACGAAAATAATACAGGTTACTAAATCTGATCTATGGATTTGCATGCTGAGCATGCCCTACTATGATATTTTGTTTTGCATGATAAAACATGCCATTGTGAAATTATGTGTAAAAATATGAGATCTGATTCGCATGTTAAGCATGACATATTCTGATATTCTGATTCGCATGTAAAGCATGCTATTGAAAAATCTGTTATGTTGTCATAACACTTGCATGGGATGGAAAAATGTCTGGAGGAAGTATCTGGCAATAAATTTACATTTTCTCGTGGCATTTCCACATTATTCTATATCTGGCAATAAACCTTCAATATCTAGTGGTTCGACCACACTATTCTGATTCTAGCAGCACGATTGCACTATCTGATGGCTAGTCCACAATTATTGGTGTGATATTGGATGGAAAAGTTCTGGGGAACTCTTATTGGTATGTAGAAAAGTTGGGTAGGTTCTATTTTCAAAATATGCACTGTTTTCTAACAAGTGTTGCATTGACATCGTCATATCGAATATTGACATATCTGATTCTATAATTGAATACTTTATGTGTTATGATATGTTTATAAATAATGTTGTTATGAGTTATTTTGTGATTATTATTGTGGACTCACACTTGGCTTTTTAAACCTTACTCCCTTTTAAATTATTACTTTTTGATAATCGAGGTTAGGATGGGCTCGATGTAACACCCCTATCCCATGTTCGATCACCGGATTAGGGTTAAAGGTATTACCAGATAGATCAGAAACATTTACAGAATTAATTGTACAACCATTCATTAATATCAATCATAATGTCCCTTAAGTAGGTCATCGAGACCCTAAGCATGCTTATGAACCGAGTCAGGACTAAACTGAAACACATAAGCAATTTCATAAAAATTTGAAACTTTTTTAACATATAGGGGACACACGGCCGTGAGGGTAGGCCGTGCCTCACCCACGGCTACTTAACACTCCCGTGTGTCCTCCCCATGGTAGTATACTACCAAAATCAACACGGTCACCAAGCACGCCCGTGTGCTAAGGCCGTGTACTAATAGATCACATACTGCCATTTCCCACACGGCTACCAAGCACACCTATGTCGAGCACGTGTGCAATTTAAGCCACATTCTACCAATTTACCCACGGTCTTAGGCACGCCCGTGTGCCTCAACCGTGTGACATTATAGGCCATTTTACAAGGCCAATATGCCACCCACTTAGGGTCTTCCTACAAGCAATATATAGATCAACACATACCTTATATATATGGCAACCAAAACATACCAAATTGACCATTCAATTTATACACTCAATACCAATTCCAACCATGATGATTCCAAACAAATAAACTCTCATTACAAGCATAAATTCATTCAATAGCTCACTCAAAACTTGGCCATTTCATAAGCTTCCACCATACTAAGATATGCATCATATATCATATTCATTCAAGCATATTACCAAATTAAACTTTCCAAAACACATGGCTAAGTTCACTTCCAAAATCATATACACATATCTAGTCTATACATGCCATATTTAGCTATATACATTTCCAAAAGGGTACCAAAATAAGTTTTTGTAGTGTGATGATGATCCTTGACAATCCCGAGCCTTCAATAGCTTCGACGACCTATAAAACAGAGAGGACACACACACAGAGTAAGCTTTCCAAAAGCTTAGTAAGTCATATAACAATCACTTGGAAAACTTTCACATATTTGTTTTGGTTCATACACTTTTAACCACATTAGCCATTTTCACCATTCAAGAATCATATGAACACATAACTCATCTAGCCAAAACAATTCTTATCATATCACAAATTCCATGTACTTATCACCATAGTAAGATTACTTAGATACTTACCTTACGTGCACAAATAGTGTATAGACAATGTACCCAAATTGAACTTAATATTACATAATTGTTCATAGCTCGGATTTGACATTCATATCATAGTCTTGCCCGTTGAACCCATAGGAATCTAGTAGGATGATCAAAAAGTTCAGAATAGTCGTACAATGCTAACATCCCAAACGAAGTCTTACATGTACTCAGATATCGATGCCTCTGTCCCAACAGGGTCTTATACGAATTAATACGATGCCGATGTCCCAGACATGGTCTTACTCGTAAAGCTCCTATCGATGCCTACGTCCCAGGCGAGGTCTTTTACATAGAATTCATATCGATGCCTACATCCCAGACAAGGTCTTACACAAATTTCAAATCAACGCCAATGTCCCGGATGTGGTCTTACATGATAAAATAGAACAGATACCTATGTCATGACATAGCTAATCCTATCTATTCCTAGGTTCGTACGGGACTTCTCAGCTTTATCACTATATCGAACTTATTTAGAAATTTACACACTTAGCATCTCATACTCATTCATTTTCATCGATAGACATATGAATACATATATTCAATTCAATACAGATAAGTTTATTTGTATAGTGACTTACCTCGGATTTGGTTTATCGAACGGAAACGGCTACTCGATTTTTTCACTTTCCCGCGATCTAAGTCCATTTTCCTCGGTTCTTGATCTAAACATATTCAGAATTTATCCTTTTATTCACTATTTCATTGAATTAAACCCAAACACATATATTTTGGGCTATTTACAAATTAGCCCTCACATTTGCATATTTTATCAATTTAGTCCATTTTACTCAAACCATCAAATTTCACAAGATCAATGCATACACAAGCTTAGCCGAATACATATACATCACATACAAGCCCACATTTCTCATCAAACTTGCAATTTAGTCCTTCAAATTACCATTTTCTCAATTTAGCCTTATTTATCTAAATTCATCAAAACTTCAAGAACATAACATGTTCATCTAGTTCAAATCTTCCATTTTTCATTCTCAAACATCACAAAGTTTGTAAAATCATCAATGGCATATTTCACATACATCATCAAAACACAAAATCAAGGCATGGGTTTTGTAGCTCTCAAAGAAACGATTACAAAAACGTAGAAATTATCAAGAACCAAAGTAAAACATACCTTAATTTGAGCTCACAATAGCCGAATAACCTAACTAGATTTTCTCTTTTCTTTCTTTGCAAATTTTTGCTAAAAAAGGATGATAACTATCATCTTTTCTTTGTTTGTTTTATTATAATCATATTATTATTCCATTTACTAAAATACCCTTTCATTTAATATAAGAAAACATATATATAACAAGGGCACATTTGACATTTATCCATCCACTATCTAAATAGTGGTCTTATTGCCTCATAAGGCCTTCTCTTTTAAAAGCCATAACACCTTGATACTTAACAAATATCATGCAACTTTCACATTCAATGCATTTCAGTCCTTTTGTCAAATTAAACACGCAAACAGACAAATTTGCTTACGGAAATTTACCACATGCTAATTCACATATCAACGGCATAGAATATAATATTAAAATATTATACGAACTTGGATTTATGGTCTCAAAACTACTGTTCCGACTAGGGTATAAACCAGACTATTACAATTCTCCCCCCTTAGGGATTTTCGTCCTCGAAAATCTTACAGTTAAACAGAGTTGGATATTGTTGTCTCATTGAATCTTCAGGCTCCCACGTAGCCTCTTCTAATCCGTGTCGATTCCACAATACTTTCACTAATGGAATTTTCTTGTTTCTCAACTCTTTCACTTCACGAGCTAAGATACGGATCGATTCCTCTTCGTATGTCATATCAGATCGAATTTTAATTTTAGATGGGGCAATCACATGTGACGGATCGGATCGATATCTACGAAGCATTGAGACATGAAACACATTGTGAATCTTTTCTAGCTCAGAGGGTAGCTTCAATCTATATGCAACAGGCCCAACATGTTCAATGATCTCATACGGTCCAATGAATCTCAGACTTAACTTGCCTTACGTCTGAATCGGAGCACTTTCTTCCACGGAGACACTTTCAGAAATACTTTGTCGCCGATTTCAAATTCTATATCCTTTCGTTTTAAGTCTGCATAGGACTTTTGACGATCAGATGCTACTTTCAAACAATCTCGGATCAGTTTCACTTTCTGTTCGGTATCTTTTATCAAATCTACCCCATATAACTTATTCTCACTAAATTCAGTCCAATATAGAGGTGTACGACATTTACGTCCGTACAAAGCTTCATATGGTGCCATTTTAATGCTCGACTGAAAACTATTATTATACGCAAATTCAATCAACGGCAGGTATTGTTCCCACGAACCATTAAACTCAAGTACACAACATCTTAACATATCTTTGAGAATCTGAATAATTCGCTCAGATTGACCGTCTGTTTGCGGATGAAAAGCTATACTGAAATGTAATTTCGTACCCAAAGCATCTTGCAATTTCTTCCAGAATCGCGATGTGAATCTCGGATCCCTATCTGACACAATAGATAGTGGCACCCCGTACAATCTCAAAATCTCGAAAATATAAAGCTCAGCTAATCTTTCAAGTGAGTAGTCAGATCTTACCAGAATAAAATGGGTTGATTTAGTTAATCGGTCAACTACGACCCATATTGCGTCTTTCTTTCTCAAAGTCAGAGGCAAACCAGAAACAAAGTCCATTGTTACTCTATCCCATTTCCACTCAGAATCGAGAATCATTTGCGGCAATCCCGACAGAACTTGATGTTCAGCTTTCACTTGCTGACAAACTAAGCATTTTGGAACAAATTTAGAAATGTCCCATTTCATACCAGACCACCATTAGTGTTGTTTCAAATCATGATATATTTTAGTACTCCCCGGATAAACAGATAGATGACTATTATGTGCTTCGCTCAATATCATTCAAATCAACTCTAGATTTCTCAGAACACAGATACGATCTCGAAATCTCAAACAACCATCCACAATTTGAAATTCAGATTCAGAATTCACTTCACATTGAGTTCGCTAGCAATTCATTATCAAATTTCTGAGCATCACATATATGTTGTAAGAACAACAACTTTGCTTTTAATTTAGCTATCACAGAACTATCATCAGACAGATCTAACTAAACTTTCAAAGTACTTAGTGCAAACAATGATTTTCTACTCAGAGCATCTGCAACAACATTTGCTTTCCCCGGATGATAATCTATCACCAGCTCATAATCTTTTAACAATTCAAGCCATCTTCTCTGACGCAGGTTCAAATCTTTTTGGGTTATTAGATATTTCAGACTTTTATGATCTGAAAACACATGACATTTCTCACCATACAAATAATGACGCCAAATTTTAAGTGCAAACACAATCGTAGCGAGCTCAAGGTTGTGTGTCGGATAATTCTTTTTATGAGGCTTTAATTGTCTCGAAGCATAAGCTACCACTTTGCCCTCTTGCATCAAAACACATCCCAGACCGTTTAACGAAACATCACTGTAAACAACAAATTCCTTACCCGATTCTGGCTGTACTAACACTGGAGCTTCTGTTAATAGAGTTTTCAATTGGTCAAAACTTTTCTGACATTTATCCGACCATTCAAATCTGACATCTTTCTAAAGTAATCTAGTCAATAGAGTAGACATAGTCGAGAAGCCTTTAACAAATCTGCAGTAATAACCAGCTAAACCCAAAAAACTATGAACTTTGGACACGTTCTTCAGAGGTTTCCAATTCAGAATAGCAGAAATCTTGCTCGGATCAACACGAATCCCAGAAGCTGGCACAATATGCCCCAGAAAACTGACCTCATTCAACCAGAATTCATATTTGCTGAATTTTGCGTACAATTACTTTTCTCTCAAAGTTTGCAACATAATTTTCAAATGTTCTGCATGCTCATTCTCATCATGTGAGTAAAACAAAATGTTGTCAATGAATACAACAACAAATTGATCCGGATCTGATCGAAAATTCTATTCATCAAGTCCATAAAAAGCAATGAGGAGCATTGGTTAGTCCGAATGGCATAACTAAAAACTCATAATGCCCGTACCTCGTTCGAAAAGTAATTTTTGTAATGTCTGAATCTTTAATTCTCAATTGGTAGTATCCCGATCTCAAATCAATCTTGGAAAACACAGTAGCTCCTTTTAACTAATCAAACAAATCATCAATTCTGGGCAAAGGATATTTGTTCTTTATAGTCACCTTATTCAACTAACGGTAATCGATACACAATCTCATCGTGCCATCTTTCTTTTTCACAAACAGAACAAGAGCACCCCAAGGCAAAAAACTCGGTCTAGAAAACCCTCTATCAGTCAATTCTTGTAGCTGAGACTTTAACTCTTTCAATTCTGTCGATGCCATTCTATACGAAGCTATCGAAATAGGTGTCATACCAGGCAACAATTCAATACCAAATTCAACTTCATGAATCGGAGGTAAACCCGGTAACTCTTCAGGGAACACATCGAAAAAATCATAAACAATGGGTACTGATTCAACTTTCTTCTCGGATGTTTTTGAATCGATTACATAAGCAAAATATGATTCATACCCCTTTTTCACATAACTCTGAGCTTTCAAAATGGATATCACAGCATGCAAACCATTTAAATCACTAGACTCAATCCATACAATCTCATCATTCGGACCTCATAAATCTATAGTCTTTCTTTTACAGTTCACCACGGCATCATGCATAAATAACCAATTCATACCCAGAATAATATCGAATTCATCAAATGGCAAGAGCATCAGATCAGCAAGAAAACAGATATCTCGAAACTTTAACGGACAGGTCTTGCATACTTTGTCAACAAGGACACTTTTACCTAAGGGGTTCGATACTTTTATAGCAAATTTAGTAGACTCTACAGACAAAGTCTTACCATATACTAAATTCATGCATATGTATGAATACATAGAACGAGGGTCTATTAAAGCTATCACAGAAGTATCATAAAGAGTAAAAGTACTCGTTATAACATTAGGCGACGAAGCTTTTTCACGAGCTCGGATAGCATACGCTCAGCAGCATTACGGCGGATCGACAACATTGTCTCTCATAGCTCTCTGACTACCACTAACATTCTTTACATTCTTTTTTAAATCAGATCTCTGATTCTGAAGTCTCTGGTTCGATAGGCTCAAGGTAATCACGGATAAAATGATCAAGCGATCCACATCTGAAGTAAGCTCTGTCATTTAATCTATAGCTTCCTGGATGTCTTTTTCCATAATGTTTACATTTGATTTTCTTAGATCGAGCATTACCAACACTAGCCACTAAAGTTGCTGGGTTTTTGGAACTCATTTGCGATCTAGCTCTATTTCTATTCAAATGTCCCATATTTTCTCTAGAACGACTTTGATCGTCTCTGTATCTCTTGAAGTAGACTAAAATGATTTATTCTAGAATCTCTTTCTTGTATCTTGAGCTTCAAACTCAGCTCTTCTTTTATCTTTCCTGAGTGCCTCAGCTTTGCATGCTCGGTCAACGAGTACTATGAACTCTTTTATTTCTAAAATCTTGACCAACAAACGGATATCTTCATTCAGACCATCTTCAAATCTTTTGCACATTATAGCTTTAGATGATACGCATTCAATAGCGTACTGACTCAACCTGACAAATTCTCGTTCATATTCTGTAACAGTCATACGGGCTTGCTTTAGTTCTAGAAATTTTTTGTTTCTGATCGATGAATCTTTCACTGATATATTTCTTTTAGAACTTAATCTAAAAGAAATCCCATGTAATCCGTTCTCTCGAAACAACAGAAATTAAGGTTTCCCACCATTGATATGTTGCATCTCGAAGTAACAGTACAACACACTTTATGCATTCTTCTAGAGTTAGAGACATCTCATCAAATACCCGAATAGTATTTTCAATCCAGAATTCAGCTTTTTCAGCATCATCATTATTGGTAGCTCGGAACTCTTCAGCCCCATACTTACGGATCTTGTCAATCGGAGGTTTATTTATGATTCGAATACACAATCGGTGGCACTGGTTGTAGTCTAAGGGGATTAACAAGGCGGGGTTGCAAAACAGTTGGGTTATTTCTCATGAATTGAGTGAACCACTCACTCATCATCTGGAAAAAAGCTTGTTTAGCTTCTCCCTCCTGACCACTTATAGCCAATCTCTAATCAGAAGGCTCTGTCCCTTGCGGGGAGCAGGCGCATTACTTTCTACGTCATTAGCTACAGCTCTTTCGGGATCCATTGCTATACAAAAATCACATTTTACACGTCAGGATTCATCACACTATCACAGTTCAAACATATGGCATGTATAGCTAGACTCTGACAAGCTACATTAATCTGAGAATCAACTAAACTGTGGCTTTGATACCAACCAAATGTAACACCCCTATCCCGTGTTCGATCACCGGATTAGGGTTAAAGGTGTTACCAGATAGATCAAAACATTTACAAAATTAATCGTACAACCATTCATTAATATCAATCATAATGTCCCTTAAGTAAGTCATCGAGACCCTAAGCATGCTTATGAACCGAGTAGGGACTAAACCGAAACACATAAGCAATTTCATAAAAATTTGAAACTTTTCTAACATACAAGGGACACACGACCGTGGGGGTAGGCCGTGCCTCACCCACGGCTACTTGACACTCACTCCGTGTTTCCTCTCCGTGGTAGTATACTACCAAAATCAACACGGTCATCAAGCACGCCCGTGTGCTAAGGCTGTGTACTAATAGATTACATACCGCCATTTACCACACAGCCACCAAGCACACCCATGTTGAGGCCATGTGTAATTTAAGCCACATTCTGCCAATTTGCCCACGGTCTTAGGTACGCCCGTGTGCCTCAATCGTGTGACATTATAGGCCATTTTACAAGGCCAATATGCCACCCACTTAGGGTCTTCCTACAAGCAATATATATATCAATACATACCTTATATATATGGCAACCAAAACATACCAAATTGACCATTCAATTTATACACTCAATACCAATTCCAACCATGATGATTCCAAACAAATAAACTCTCATTACAAGCATAAATTCATTCAATAGCTCACTCAAAACTTGGCCATTTCATAAGCTTCCACCTTACTAAGATATGCATCATATATCACATTCATTCAAGCATATTACCAAATTAAACTTGCCAAAACACATGGCTAAGTCAACTTCCAAAACCATATACACATATCTAGTCTATACATGCCATATTTAGCTATATACATTTCCAAAAGGGTACCAAAATAAGTTTTTGTAGTGTGATGATGATCCTTGACAATCCCGAGCCTTCAGTAGATTCGACGACCTATAAAACAGAGAGAACACACACACAGAGTAAGCTTTCCAAAAGCTTAGTAAGTCATATAACAATCACTTGGAAAACTTTCACATATTTGTTTTGGTTCATACACTTTTAACCACATTAGCCATTTTCACCATTCAAGAATCATATGAACACATAACTCATCTAGCCAAAACAATTCTTATCATATCACAAATTTCATGTACTTATCACCATAGTAAGATTACTTAGATACTTACCTTACGTGCACAAATAGTGTATAGATAACGTACCCAAATCAAACTTAATATCACATAATTGTTCATAGCTCGGATTTGACATTCATATCATAGTCTTACCCGTTGAACCCATAGGAATCTAGTAGGATGATCAAAAAGTTCAGAATAGTCGTACAATACTAACGTCCCAAACGAGGTCTTACATGTACTCAGATATCGATGCCTCTGTCCCAACAGGTTCTTATACGAATTAATACGATGCCGATGTCCCAGACATGGTCTTACTCGTTGATCGCTGCAAAATAGTCTAGTTTTAATATTTATAAAGAGTGATCGAACACAGTGGTATTTGTGACAATGATAGAGGCAAGCGCACCTATCGAAGAGTAGTATAGCTCAGGCAAGAATATCTTATCGAACCCAAGGAACCTAAAAGTACTACTACTCACTTTCTTTCTATTATTTAGCCTAAAATATGGAGTGATTGGTTTATTAATCTAAAGTAGATGAAATACTTAAACTTAAATGCAAAGACAAAAGAAAAAAACTTTGGGAAAAGACGTTGAAGAAAACTCAATTGATAAAGACAATACCTTCGGGAAGAATCCACCTATGACTTCACTTATTATCCAACTTTCAATTCATATGATTTCTTTTACTTAGCTTGATCCGTGAGACTCCCTAACCTATATTAAACCTTCTCTCAAAGCGAATAATGTCTAACCTTAGGTTAATTAGTGGAACTCTCGTTCTCTTATAATAACCCCCTAAGGAAGCAGTAAATCGATCAATGGACTCCCATATTAGGCTTCACCCTAATCTGGCAAAATCTCGTAACCCTATCTCTAGGCGCCCGATCAACTTCTCTTAATTATGCTAGATCTACTCTTAGGCAGGGTCTATTCCTCCTCCACCTAAGCACATCAGATTAAATTAAGCCACATAATTAAGAACAAACTAAGTATTTATCATATAAATCAATAAATCAAATAACAAAATCCATCATAGGTTTCATCCCCTTCAGGTATCTAAAGGATCTAGTTCATAATAAAATAAGAAAACATCTCAAGAGAAAAGATAAAACAAAACATAAGAAATCCCTAAAACCCCCTGAAGGAATTGAATGAGAGATCCTCCATCTTGAGTAGAATTCTGACTCTTCGAGATGGATCAATTGGCTATCTTCGAGTAATTCCTTAAACGAGTAAAGTTCTAGCAGAAAACTCTGCTAAAACCTGACACCCTTGAATTGCTGCCTTGGATTGTTTATATATACGTTTGTGATGCTTTACTTGGCTCTTAAGTATTCGTAATTCAAGTGAAATTTGTCCTAAGTGTTTGAGTGGACTTAGGATTGCGTTTCTTAGGCTCCAAGTATCCAATTTCGAGTGAAATTACTCTTTTTCGTGGCAAGGGCACAGTCTTGACACGCCTGTGTTCATCGTGGTCCAGCTCGTGTCCCTATTCTGTTGATTTAGGCACGGCTATGAAACACCTGTGTAATATCTGGGTAGAGGCCATGTTTTGGGTCTGCCAATTGGGGCACGATCGTATACATCGGGGTCAAGCCATGTTGGGCTTTTTGTCAACGAGGCACGGTCGTGTACATCAGGGACAGGCCATGTTCCAAATAATTATCGAGCACGGCCATGTGGAATGAAGTCCAGGCCGTGCTGATTTCTTGGGTTGGCCCAATTTGGTCCGTTTTAAGCCCGTTTTGTGTCCTTTTCATTCTAAGGTGCTTTCCTGAGTATAAGACACGAAAAGAAAGGATTAAGAGCACCCTTTTACATAAATTAAGGATAAATTCATCCAAAAGCATACTAAATGTGGGATTAAAATATGTTACTTTTACGGTTTATCACTCGTAAACCCCCACACTTAATCTTTTGCTTGTCCTCAAGCAAAATTCTCAACTTACAATTAAAATGAACTTTTCAAAATTCATAATTCCCATTGACAATACCTCATCATAATTCATAGATAATTTATACATGGATCATTTAGCTCGAAGTGCCCTAAAGATTCAAACGAGATAAGTCATGATTTTGTAGCATGAAAACATAGGTGTCTCCCCTTATTTAAATAATTACCTTTGATTCAAAACCGACAAGGATTGAAATCCTCACTAAAGATTCACTCAAAGTACTCAAAGTGTTTAAGGATCAAGAAAAAGCGCTCAAAAGTCGAACCTGAAAAGTTAATCCCATAGGCTTGCCTGAAAATCAAATCTCCACCACTGTATATGAGATGATAAATAGATCAAAAGGTCTTTATTAGGGTTGTAACGGGGCTTGGGTTAAAAGGTGTGGATAAAGGCTGAATTAGAGTTAAAATCGAGATTGAATTGACTAATTACCTAATCTAAAATAATGAACTAAATATGAATATTTACATCGAATGAAGAGTAATAATACCACTATTGATAATTACTCTATAATAAAGAGTATTTTCTTCACTTTAAAATTTGATAATACTTTAATATGAGCTTTTTCTTCAACAAGTGGAGTTTAATTGCTCTAAGCTCTTTTATACTACTAATATTCAATAAACTTGGATTTTTTTTAAGAACAAACTAAGTAAAACTTGATAGAAGGAACTTTGATAATTGAAATAACCTAATTTGGCAATTGATCAAGTCAATTCTCGATAGAGGGGTAGTCAAAAGAATGTTGATAACAAATACAATGGATTTTGGGTTAATATTAGTGGGTGAGTCAATAAAAAGGTTGTTAGGATTCAACGGGGTTCACTAGGGGTTATTTATGTAGGTAGGCTTTTTGGTGGAGTGAATGGGTTAAAACCTAGGTGCCTTTATCATCTCAGTATATCAAATCATTATTGTGGTCTCGACATGCATAAACGAGGTAAGTTCTAGAATAACAGTTCAAAGTTGACACACTCAATATCAATAAAAGTGAGCATGAAAAATAATATATGCTCTATAAGGCTCAATATCTCACAGAAATTATGGATGTTTTGACATCAATCCTATAGATTTCAAATTTCAAAGTAATACTCATATTTAGTTCAACAACCTATCAATTTTATTTTTGAAAAATAGACTTATCATGCTTTATTCTCTAGTATTCTTCAAATTTAATCATCAATGCGAGTTAACTATGATTTGTTCTAAAACATATCAATAAAATCATAAATCATTAGAAATTTCATCCTAATTAATATTATGAGAATAATACTTAAGATCAAGACTAATTTCAAGGTTTTGAGAATTATGCAAAAAGTTGGATACTATTACCCCCACACTTAAGATGTACATTGTCCTCAATGTACAAAGATAAATAATGACAATAATGGGATAAATCAAAAGAGAAGGGAGAAAGTGACACTTCCTGAATTTTTGGATGGAGTCCAAAGTACATTCCTCGGGTGATGTTTATGTGAATATGTGTTCGTGCGGCGTATAATTTATTCTGCAAAGTCACTTAGTTAATAATTTTTGAATAGGGATTGCTTATGAGGTTAGATAGCCAATGGTATATAAATAAAAATAAGAATAAAAATAAAAATAAAAATATGAAATACTAATAAAGTTCAAAAATAGAAGCATCGTTTAATCAAACATTTAAAATAGGGAAAAAATATATGTCAAAAAAAATCTATGAGAACTCAGAAGTCCTCATCGTTAGCTGGATCCTGGGGTGGTCTGTTGGTGGCGGTGATGGTGTTTTCTATGGGCCCGGTGGAGTGGCTACCGAGAACAATTTGCTAGATGAAAAAATTGGGTAGCCTGTGAAGATATAGCCAAGAGATCTAGAGAAATAATAATATACTAATAATAAATTTAAAGATTAAGTAAATAAAAAGAAGGAGACTAAGAAGAAAACTAAAATTGAAAGAAAAGAGTAATGGACTAAGGAGTCCTTATTGTTGGATGGTTTGCGAAGTGGGTGTGACCTCGAAGGCGGTGGTGTGTGATTCCCTATCAGCCTTTAGATCCTAAAACCAAGAAACTACTATGAAATAAATTAAATTAAGTAGAAAAGAAGTATAGATAAGGAAAATAAAGGAGACGAGAAAAGAAAAATAGAACCAAAAAGGTTTCCGAGACCCTTGGCGTGTCAATTAAGTGAAGCTGCCGGCATGAACTCATGTTGAAGTCTCCTCTAAGGAGATGATGCTTACATTTCTTCGGCATGATCTTTGTGTTGCTCAAGTGTCTTGGATCTTTTCTATGAATAGGAAGAAAGATTTGAAAGAAAAGAGAAAGAAGGAATAAGAAAGAAGATGGGACAAAGAGGACGGGCTGTGGGGATTTAAATAGGATTTCAAATTTGGCACATTCCCACGCCCGTGTACCGAGGGTGTGTCGATTCACACGGTCGTATTGCACGGCCGTGTTGTAGGGTGTGTTGTCTTTCCATGCCCGTATTGTTGGTTTGCATGCCTGTTTCTAAAAAGCCAGTATAGGAGCACGGTTGGAATGCACGGGCGTGGTCTGCCCGTGCTAAATAAGTCAGTATCATAGCACGACTATGAGGCACGGCTGTGCTATTTTTGTCGGTACCCATGCTATAGGTGGTTGGATCCGTGACGTTGGGGGTGGTTGGACTGACTTGCACGGCCCTACTCCTATCAGTGTAGTGGTTTCGGTGGTCCACACGGCCACGGACACGGCTATGTGTAAGGCCGTGTAGCCTGGAAATCTGCACTTTTATGTTAGTTTTTAATGAAATAATTAGGACAGAAAGATGGAAAGAAAAGAAACTAAAAATAAAAATTATTAGTGTTCGGGTTGCCTCTCGAAAAGCGCTCGTTTACAGTCTTAAGCTAGACTATCCTTGTGTTGAAGATTTCAATGAGGTTTAAAGGTTTGAATATATTCCCTCATGTCTGTAGTTCTTCTTTCATGAAAAAATTGGGGCTGAGAAGTGTTTACCTTGGAATTTTTGAACATTGTATTGCTTACATCGATCGTGTTGTGGGGGAAGATTTTGTATACCTCATCTTTTATTTTAAAGTGATTCGATGTCCCTATGAGTACATTACGGCGGTCCCTCGACTTTACTTCGTATGGATCCGTCTTTGCTTGTGTCTTCGCTCTTCTAATTTGTTGACCTTAAGTGTACGTGATTCTTACGTGTCGACTAAGATGCTATGGTTTGACTTCGATTTGATGTCGTATGGTGTTTTCGCAATGAAGGTTGAATAATTTGATTATCGACTAGAGTAATTTACGTACCTTCATCATTCATAGCTCTGGCTGAGTTGAGAGCTTGAAGATTTATTGATTCATCTCCCACGCGAAGTATGAGTTCTCCTATGGCAACATTAATCTTAGTTCTAGCAGTTGCTAGAAAAGGCCTTCCTAAAATCAAGGAGATTGAATTATCCTCATCCATGTCTAAAACAACAAAGTCTGCTGGGAAAACAAATTTATCAATTTGGACTAAAACATCTTCAATAATGCCCCTAGGTATTTTAACAGTTTTATCAGCTAGTTGAATACTCATCCTAGTTTGGTTGGGCTTCCCTAGACCTAGTCGTTTAAACAGTGCATAAGGCATAACATTTATACTTGCCCCTAAATCAGCTAACGCATTATCAATAGTCAAACTACCAATTAAGCATGGAATCGTAAAACTCCCTGGATCTTTTAGTTTTTGTGGTAGCTTGTTCTGTAGCATTGTTGAGCATGTTGCGTTTAATTCCACATGGTGCTTTTCATCTATTTTGCGTTTGTTTGTCAAGAGCTTGCTTAAGAATTTCCTTGCATCGGGCATCTGAAAAAGAGCTTCAAGAAGAGGTAAGTTAATATGTAATTTCTTCAAGAGTTTTAGAAACTTACCGAATTGTTCCTCTGAATCATCTTTTTTCAATGCTTCGGGATAAGGTATGCGAGGTTGGTATTCTTTGATTACGGTTTGGCTTTTCGTGAGCTACCTCGGTCTTATCTTTCTTTTCTTATGTTGATGTGGGTCTATCTACTTTTGTACCCTCTTGGTTGTAATGGCTTGGATTTGCTCTTTTGGGTTTATTTACGTGTTGCTTGGTAGGCGTCCTTGTTGGCATTTGAAATTAGCTTTGTGAGGTGTCCTTGACCTAGTAAGTTCTCCAACTTGATTCTCGAGTCCTTTCATCGACTTCTGTTGTTCATTAAGGTTTGTATCAATCTTTTGAAGACGAGATTCTGTGGCTACCATGAATTTTATCAGCATCTCTTCAAGGCTTGATTTTTTTTCCTGTGGGTAGGGCTGATTTTGATAATTTGGAGAAGGTTGCTACCTTTGAATTCCTAGATTTCCTTATCCTCCCCACGAAAAATTTGGGTGGTTCCTCCAACCTGGGTTATAAGTATTACTATAAGGATTATTATTGGATCGAAATTGTTACCTATATAGTTTATGCCTTTCGTTTTACGCTCTGGTTGGTAGGGTGGGTACTCAGCATTCACCACATTCCCGCTTGCTTCGTATTGCATTACTGGATGTACCTGCGAAGAACATAAATTATCAAGCTTTTTATTCATTATTTCGAACTGATTAGATAACCTGGTGACCACGTTGATGTTGAAAATACTGGTTGCTTCAGTAGGAATTGTCCCCATGCCTTGCCACTGATAATTATTCAGTGCCATTCCTTTGAAGAACTAGAATTATCTGTCGAAAAATAAAAGAAAAGTTAGCAAAGTAAAAATAGTAATAATGGCTAGAGTAATAAAAATAGAGCTTTTGTAATATTTTAAAAGTCCCTGGCAATGGCGCCAAAAACTTGATCACTGCAAAACAGTCTAGTTTTAATATTTATAAAAGAGTGATCGAACCTGTAGACTGACTGCGACAATGATAGAGGCAAGCGCACCTATCGAACAGTAGTATAGCTCAGGCAAGAATATCTTATCGAACCCAAGGAACCTAAAAGTACTACTACTCACTTTCTTTCTATTATTTAGCCTAAAATGTGGAGTGATTGGTTTATTAATCTAAAGTAGATGAAATACTTAAACTTAAATGCAAAGACACAAAAACAAAACTTTGGGAAAAGACGTTGAAGAAAACTCAATTGATAAAGACGATACCTTCGGGAAGAATCCACCTATGACTTCACTTATTATCCAACTTTCAATTCATATGATTTCTTTTACTTAGCTTGATCCGTGAGACTCCCTAACCTATATTAAACATTCTCTCGAAGCGAATAATGTCTAACCTTAGGTTAATTAGTGGAACTCTTGTTCTCTTATAATAACCCCCTAAGGAAGCAGTAAATCAATCAATGGACTCCCATATTAGGTTTCACCCTAATCCGGCAAAATCTCGTAACCCTATCTCTAGGCGCCCGATCAACTCCGTTTAATTATGCTAGATCTACTCTTAGGCAGGGTCTATTCCTCCTCCACCTAAGCACATCAGATTAAATTAAGCCACATAATTAAGAACAAACTAAGTATTTATCATATAAACCAATAAATCAAATAACAAAATCCATCATAGGTTTCATCTCCTTCAGGTATCTGAAGGATCTAGTTCATAATAAAATAAGAAAACATCTCAAGAGAAAAGATAAAACAAAACATAAGAAATCCTAAAACCCCACAGAAGGAATTGAAGGAGAGATCCTCCGTCTTGAGTAGAATTTCGACTCTTGAGATGGATCAACTGGCTATCTTGAGTAATTCCTTAAGCGAGTAAAGCTCTAGCAAAAATCTGCTAAAACACGGCGCCTCAAATTGCTGCCTTGGATTGTTTATATAGACGTTTGGGATGCTTTACTTGGCTCCTAAGTATTCGTAATTCAAGTGAAATTCATCCTAAGTGTTTGAGTGGACTTAGGATTGCATTTCTTGGGCTCCAAGTATCCAATTCTAAGTGAAATTACTCTTTTTCACGGTAGGGGGACGGTCTTGACACGCCCGTGTTAATCGTGGTCCAGCTTGTGTCTCCATTCTATTGATTTAGGCACGGCTATGACACGCACGTGCAATATCTGGGTAGAGGCCGTGCTTCGGGTCTACCAATTGGGGCACAACCGTGTACATCGGGGTCAGGCCTTGTTGGGCTTTTTGTCGATGAGGCACGGTCGTGTAATCAGGGACAGGCCGTGTTCCAAATAATTATCGAGGCACGGCCATGTGGAATAAAGTCCAGGCCATGCTGATTTCTTGGGTTGGCCCAATTTGGTCCGTTTTAAGCCCGCTTTGTGTCCTTTTCATTCTAAGGTGCTTTCATGAGTATAAGACACGAAAAGAAAGGATTAAGAGCACCTTTTTACATAAATTAAGGATAAATTCATCCAAAAGCATACTAAATATGGGATTAAAATATGTTACTTTTACGGTTTAGCACTCATAAAGCTCCTATCGATGCCTACGTCCTAGACAAGGTCTTTTACATAGAATTCATATCGATGCCTACATCTCAGACGAGGTCTTACACAAATTTCAAATCAACGCCAATGTCCTGGACGTGGTCTTACATGATAAAACAGAACAGATACCTATGTCATGACATAGCTAATCCTATCTATTCCTAGGTTCGTCCGGGACTTCTAGGCTTTATCACTATATCAAACTTATTTCGAAATTCACACACTTAGCATCTCATACTCATTCATTTTCATCAATAGACATATGAATACATATATTCAATTCAATACTGATTAGTTTATTTGTATAGTGACTTACCTCGATTTGGTTTATCGAGCGGAAGCAACTACTTTCGGTTATTTTCGCTTTCCATAATCTAAGTCCATTTTCCTTGGTTCTTGATCTAAACATATTCAAAATTTATCCTTTTATTCACTATTTCATTCAATTAAATCCAAACACATATATTTTGGGCTATTTACAAATTAGCCCTCACATTTGCACATTTTATCAATTTAGTCCATTTTACTCAAACCATCAAATTTCACAAGATCAATGCATACACAAGCTTAGCCGAATACATATACATCACATACAAGCCCACATTTCTCATCAAACTTGCAATTTAGTCCTTCAATTTACCATTTTCTCAATTTAGCCCTATTTAGCTAAATTCATCAAAACTTCAAGAACATAACCTGCTCATCTAGCTCAAATCTTTCATTTTTCATTCTCAAACATCACAAAGTTTGTAAAATCATCAATGGTATATTTCACATGCATCATCAAAACACAAAATCAAGGCATGGGTTTTGTAGCTCTCAAAGCAACGATTACAAAAACGTAGAAATTATCAAGAACCAAAGTAAAACATACCTTAATTTGAGCTCACAATAGCCGAATAACCAAACTAGATTTTCTCTTTTCTTTCTTTACAAATTTCAGCTAAAAAGGATGATACCAATAATCTTTTCTTTGTTTATTTTATTATAATCATATTATTATTCCATTTACTAAAATACCCTTTCATTTAATATAAGAAAACATATATATAACAAGGGCACATTTGACCTTTATCCATCCACTATCTAAAATAGTGGTCTTATTGCCTCATAAGGCCTTCTCTTTTAAAAGCCATAACACCTTGATACTTAAAAAATATCATGCAACTTTCACATTCAATGCATTTGGTCCTTTTGTCAAATTAAACACATAAGCAGACAAATTAAACTACGAAAATTTACCACACGCTAATTCACATATCAATGGCACAGAATATAATATTAAAATATTATACGAACTTGAATTTGTGGTCCCGAAACCACTGTTTCGACTAGGGTATAAACCGGACTGTTACACTCGACTACGAAGGTGTTTTCAGTCATTTTTCAGTTAACTCTATTGTTATTGGTATTTGATATTTTAGGGTGTGTTTATTTACTATGGACTTTAATTTTGGGACTTTGGTTTTGTTTTCTGTTTTGATACTCGGATTTTATTTGGGAATTCTTCTGCATGATTTGGATTTAAAAACTATCATTTAAATGGTTTGAGAAAATAATAATTTACAATGGACTTCCATAATTATGACGAAATCTAAACTAAATAAGGATGATTTTCAATTTTCAATATTCAATATTATGTTTTATAATGTGACACATATATTTACGAGACTACTATTTTTACGAGTTGCATGATTAATTTACATTTTCAAAATAAATAGTGAACTTCTGATTTTTGTTCGCTATGATGTCTTAGATAAATTACGATGTTTTCAATAAACAATCACAATACTTAAGTTTTACCAAAGATAAGATATCAACTAAATTCGGTTTTACTTAAAACAAGTATTAAGGATGATTTGTCAAGGAAATTTAAAAGAGGAATTTTTCTAAATGATTTACTGCATCATTGTCATAGCCAATGTGACCTTTGAAATATGACCATAACTTTTAGGCCGGGTCTAAGGGGTTATAGGCAATGTTGTGGCTACTGCCTTTTGTGACAACACAAGTGCCATTAATATTTTTAACAATCAAGTGATGCATTTGATAACCAAACACATTGACATCAAACACCATTTCATTCAATATTTGGTTGAGAATAGTTCTGTTGAGCTACAGTTTGTTCCTACTCAAAATCAGTTAGTAGACTTATTCACCAAGCCTTTAGATTCAACCAAGCCTTTAAATTTGGGTCTATCAAATTTGAGGTCTCGACTATCATTGGAGGGCATCTAGACGACCATTGCTGATGTTGTTTTAATACTTTTGGTAATTTTTTGTGATTTTCTATAATTTTGATGTATTATGAAACTTTTGGCACCAAAAAATTTACTTTTGGTGGGTAAACTTTTTCAAGAGTTGTCCCTCTATATCTTAGAGGGTAAATCATTGATGAAGTTGCCTACTTATTTTTGGTATAAATAACCAAGGTAAAGCTTGCATTATCTTCACTTGGATTCCTATAATTCTCTCAAAAATCCTAAAGCAAACAAAGTCTTCAGAAAGTTCCTTATTTTTTTTCAAAGCTTTCAACTTCTTCAAGAAATAATCTTTCATCTTTCAATGGCTTGTGTCAAGATCACCTCTACATATAATTTTGAATAGTAGAAACAAGGTTAGCAATCTACTAGTAAGGGTTCATCAAATTCCTCAATGGAGATGCGAGAACAATATGTCGAAGTTGGAACAAAAGTGACTATTTCGACAAGCACATTGGAGAAAAATAGCTTAAAGAAGGTTGATGCAGCTCTTGTTCCATACACATCTTCAGAAGATTGTCTTCTATTACAACCACAGTGACAATGGGAGAGGTTACTTCCAAAGCAATGGAGACAACAATGGATCCACAACCCTCTCAATAGATTCAACAAGCCATTACTAAGATAGATGCCTTGCTGGACAATCCAGTAGTTCCAGAGCACTCTTTAATGCTAAAAGATAAGATTTTTGCTCTAATTAAGGCTGCCTCAACCAAGATAATATTGTTTTGATGATAGAAGATACTCTCGCCAATGTGGCTTCTAGTATTGTTGAGCTTGCATTTTCTGAAAGCTTTATAAACACCTTTGGTTTTATTACTAACATTATCAAACCTGGAGTAGTACCTGAAAAGATTGAAGAGGATATTGTTTACAATTTTGAAGCTCCCACAAACTCGACTAGCATGGAGAAAGAGGCAAAGTTTGATGCCTCAGATGTTGATGTTGAAGTGACTGAAGAAGTGCTCACTTCCACTAGTCCATCCCAAGTTAGAAGAAGGACATGATCTTTCATGGTAAAGATGTTTGCCAACATCACTGTTACTAAGAAAAAGGAGAAAGGGAAGGCTCATATGGTTACAATAGCCACTAAAAAAAGAAATATTATTGAAGAAAGCCTATCGAGACACCTTATGAGTAGTTCAAGCTTTAATGAGGATATCCCTTTGAATAAAGATTTTTTTGGACAAGTTAGGACCAAGTGTTCTAATGTTCCTCTCATTGTCCAACAGAAGAATGAAAAAATAAATTAAGTTAGAGTGCCCAAATTACTTGTTGCAACAAGGAAGAAGAAGCTATGCTTGAAAAGAAGAATCAAACTTATCTAACCCCTTCTTGTTCGAAGAGGTTTCTTTCTTTAATTAAAAATAGCTTCATTAAAAAGCAAAACATAGATGAATCTAGTTTTGCTGATCGAGGTATTGAGACTCTGCTGGAAAATAATGGCTTAATAGGTTTAGTCATTTATGTCAAACCTTAGGTATGAAAGGTGGTGCTAGAGTTTTACTCCAACCCATTGAGAAATATTAATGATGAAAACAAAAAAACTTTACTATAAGGTGTTCATTAGAGGATCATGGTATGAGTTTAGTCCTAAGGTGATTACTAAAGTTATGCATAGCTATTGTAAAAACATGGTAGAGTTGGGTAAAACATTGGACCAAACTGAACCAATCATAGTCAACAATGTTCATCTTTTTTGACCTATCAAAGGTATTATTCATGCTCCTCTCCATCTACAACTTATGTTATACTCTATGACATTGCCACTAGAAATTAGCTTCTTAGCAACTAAAGGGATTTTGTCAGTAAAGAGGTTATTGTGCTTCTTAGAAAGGTTGTGGAAATAATTGAATTTGATCTTGCACTAATGGTATATTAAAAAACTATTAAGCATGAAGAAAAAGTCCATATAAGATATCTTTTGACGTTTCCCTCTCTAATCTACCAAGTTTTTCTCAATCAAAATCTTAGGCTAGTTGAGCCACTAAACAAACTAAGAAACCAATGGTAGAATTAAATTGTCTAAAAAATTGCTTGAAGAGAAGTATGCTGCCAATGAGCTCAACTATAGGATGAGGAGAAGGATGATCTAAAAGAAGAGCCCACTCAAAAAGAATCCAAAAGTGCCCACTTCTATGAGCACCAAGATTAGCCCAACTAGCTTTAAACAACGGATGGTTGATGACCTCACTTCTTCCATTGAATCTCACAATTGTATCATTGCTAGGCTACAAGCTAAAGTGAAAGTGATACAAAAAATCAAGGATTGAGAAATATCCGTGCATAGTGACTTGATTACACTCCTTCTAGACCAATAATTTGGCAACCTTTTTGTACAAAAAAGGGAAGTATGTTGAAGGTTGGTTGTTGTTGTTTCTTTGATTTCTTCTACCTTACATTTCATTTGTTTTAGAAAGTGTGTAATATTACTTTTTTGAACTTGAACTTTTGCATCTTTATAATGGTTGGATGTTTTTTCTTTGGTTCACATTTACTCATCCACTTCTTACTTAGTTATAGTTATAATATTTTGATTATTGATGTAAATTCTAGATAAAACATTGATGATTAATTTGTAATTATGTGTTAAGTATGTTAGATTAAGAGATTTGTGTTGAAGAGGAGCTATAGTTCACTTGGATGATTAAATTCCTATCTTGTTTGGTTTTGTTCAAAAAATTTCCAAAGGGAGATTGTTGAGACAAGTATTTGAAGTCGTTACTATGTGCCAATGGAAGTGTCCACTTTGATCACCACTACGACAAAGAACAACTTGCCATAGTTGGAAGTTGGCAATTTATTGGAACAAAATCTCTGGGCTATGTTGATATTGTGGATTTATTCTAGCTCATTAATGGATATCAATTCACTTGGAGTAGCATATCTCATGGATCAGATCGATTGTACCAAATCCCTTGGATTAAGGATGTTGGATCGATACAAAACTTGAAGACTTATTTTCTAATAGTTCATCTTACTTTGGTTGTTATGATTATTTTGTATTTAGCTATTTTAGTTGATGTTTAAGAGGGTTTTAAATTAATATTTTAGTATGTTAGCAAGTATATTTGAGAGACTCATGTAGGTTTAAGGACTAAATGATTGAGAGCACTTATCAGCTCATTGAGGAATGTTATCGTGATAGTGCATTTGAGATAGTAAAATTTTTGTTGGTGATTTTACAAACTAAATTCTCAAAGGGAGAATTTAGTGGTGATGGATTTAGTATTTGAGTACAAAAGTGAGGATTATATACTTGTTAGGACTAGGATCATTGGTCATATCAAGTTCAAAGGTTGTGGATTCGTCTCACTAAATTAGGCTCCACAGACGTAGGGAAACCAAATTGCATAAACAATTTTATTGTTCCTTGTTTTTCTATTGTTTATCACAATGTTATCAGATGTACCAACATGTGTTGTCACTTCTGCTCATACTTTATTTCTTGCAATTTAACAATTGATTCAGGTCAACAATATGATATTTTAAATTTAATTTAATTTAATTTAATATTAATTTTAAATAATTTTATTTAATTAAAATATCATACTTCATAATTTAATTGGTTTAGAGTTTTCTTCTAATGAGAGATAATGATTAGACTAAAAGTGGTAAAGAATCATAGTTTACATTTCTTAAAAATATTAAGTACCAAATTTTTAAAAATTTATATAAATAATTATCAATTTTGTACATAATGTATTAATTATATATTCTATACATATTAGATATTTTGCAATATTATTGGCATTTTTATCGGTCACCAGTTTTACATTACTTTACATTATTATATCACACATACTCGTGCGTGTCACAATTTTTAATATGTATTTAAATGTGTTCTAATGTGTCCATATATTCAGTGGCAGGGTTAGGATATTAATTTTAGGGGCAAGCTAAAATTAGAAGTGTTATGTAACAGTTGATTTAAACATATAAACAATCGATTTAAAATAATCAGAATTTCAACATGATAACTGATTTAAACATATAAAAATATATTCAAAAGAAACAGTATCCCAACAATTAAGACAAAATAGCTATTATTTGACTCAATTAACCATTTTTTATTTCGTTTTCACAGGCATGCTCACTGCTTCACAAGCTATCATTTGACATAATTTTAAACAAAGTGACTAAGGTTTTCTTCCTCCCCTTCAATTTGGCTGAAACTTACTATAATATTATTTAACTATTTTTGTTTCATTTTTACACTTCTAACAAGTTAGAAACCGTATCCTAATCATTTTCCATCCAAAAACATACACATTTCACTTAATTTTATAAGCTTCCAAGGTCCATCAATATCTTTTAATGACAACTTTTAATATACTTGATAAAAAAAAAAAATATTGGTACATATATGTAAAATAAGTTTCAAATATTAAAATCTATGAAAAGTTGGAAGAAAATCATACATTATACTTCAAATTTGAAGGAAAATGATAAAGAAATTATTTTCATCTTTTCTTGCTAAGCACCAATATGAAGAAGAAATATGATAAAAGTCTCTTCATATTAATTTATTCATAATATTAATTTATTATTATTTAACAAAATATCATTCAAAATTCATCATGAGTAATTTAACTTCTTCAAAAGATTTTTTTTTTGTTTTTATCAAGAATAAATTTTAATATTATTTTAATCCTATAAAAATATTGGAGGGCCTACTTATATTTTTAGTAGGGCTATAACATATATACAAAGGGAAAATTACAAAATCTTAAACCTTGGAGAACCTACTTATATTTTTAGGAAGGCTATAATATATATATATATATATATATATGGGAAAATTACAAAAATCTTAAACATTGGGTAGCCTATTTATATTTTTAGGAGGGTTATAATATATATGTAAAGGGAAAATTACAAAAATCTTAAATATTGAGGAACCTACTTATATTTTTGGGGGGCCATAGTGTAAATTTACAAATGACTAAATTAAAAAAATTTAAACTTTGGGGGCCATAGCCCCCTTGGGCCTCAACATGACTCCGCCACTACATATATTAAGAAAATTTACAAAAATAATATAATAATAAATTATTATACAAATAATATAGACTTACTTTTATTTATTAAAATGAGATGTTTTTGAACGATATAAAAATTTAAGTTTTCCAATGCTCAATTTCATATTTAAAAAGTAAAAAAAATAAATTTGTAATCTGTAAAAATAAAAATTATGAAAAATAAAAAATTTAAATTTAAATCAATAAAATAATTTTTTTAAATTCTAAAATCCAATATTATCTATCATACCAAACTAGTTAGATTAGACATTGATTAGGGTGTCGAATCGATTTAAAAATCGATTGAGTTGGTAGTTTGAATCAATTTCAATTGATTTATCCAACTGATTCCTAAAATGATTGCCTAACTAGTTCAAAACAAATAAATTATTAAAAAATATATAAATTATAAAAATTGATTCAATTGTCGATTCAAATAATTTTTAGTCTAGGTCAATCAATTTATACCAATTCATGAGTCAACTGATTTTTAAAATATTTAAACTTTTTAGCCGTTGCAATTATTTTCTTGTAAATATTTTTATTTTCAACCCTAAACTTTTTCTTTTGAAAATTAAAGAGCTTTTATATTTCATAATTTTTTTTACTTTTTAATATGAAATATTTTTGAGTTTCCGACTGCTCAAATCAGCATCATTTGGGTAAAAGTGAATTTATATTATTTGGGTAATAAATTATGATTTTACCATTATTTTTGTAAAATTTCCCATATATTGATAATATTTAAAAGGATAATATAATTTCGGTCCTTGAATTTGGTAACTGTAACTTTTTTTAGGCTACTTTAGCATTTGGACTTGACAATTAGGTTCACTTTGGTCATTGAACTTGAAAACTATAAAAGTTTGATGACATTAAAATCTAAGATTAAACTACATCATCACTTATAAATTAAAAATGATATATAAATTTTTAAGTGATGATGTGGTATAATCTCAAAATGTCAAATTCAGTTTTCTTAATAACGAATTGATGGTTGAACAGCTAGACCACCAATTCCTGATTCAACCAATTCGATCGATTCAATTATTGGACCAATAATAATTAATTAATTAATTAAAATTTCATAAAAATCTAAAAATGTAAAAAAAATTAATTTGGTTCAACTATTTATTTTTGTCTTAGTTTTCACATCTTACCAATTTCAAGTAGTTTCAAAGTCAATCGATTTAACTCATTTATTTGGATTTATCGATCAGTTTTTGGTCGGTAAGATCCGATCTTGTTCAATAACACTTGTCACATCGTCAAATCTTGACTAAATTCAAGTTTAGGGATCAAAATGAATCTAGTTGCTAAGTTCTAAGACCAATGTGAATAAAAAAATATAGATACCAAAGTAGATTTAGTTACAAAATTTAGGCCAAAAATTATATTATCTCTATTTAAAATGATATAATTTTATAAATTTATATGAATCTATATATTAAATTAAATTAAATTATTCAATTGAAATAAATATAAATGATGGTTACTTAAATCTATGCATTACAAATTTAAAAGGTTAAAATATATATTCTAAAAAAGGGTTAAAATCTAGGCATAATGTTTTTGGTCATCTAATTTAAAAAAAAAAAATCATTTTCACCCTCATTTAATTTTTGTAGTTCTTTTAACTTTTGAACTTGTAATTTTGTCAAATCACCTTAAAATGGATTGGAAAAGATAAAGTTTGTTAACTTTACTGACGTAGTACACACGTAGATTGCCTTGTCAGTATTTATTTAATTTTTAAAACTTAAAAATATTGGAAAATATATTTTATATTTTAATGATTTTTAATTTTAAATTTTTTGAACTTTTAAATTTTAAAAATTAATTAAATGTTAGCGTGTCATCAACATGGCAATCTACATGTATGCAATGCCAACAAAATTAAACATATATATAAACTTTTCCATTCATTTTGAAATGATTTGACAAAAAATATAAATTTAAGAGCTAAAAAATTAAAATTTAAATGAATGACTAAAATAATTTTTTTATAAACTTAAAGAACCAAAAAATCATTATACCTAAAATCTATATTGTTATTTTATCCCTAACCATTATTTATAAACTCATAATCATATAAACTTAAACTAACTTTTCTAAATACTGGCAAAAAAAAAAAAAATCTCGTGCAGTATAAAAGTCATTTTGTTTTTACTTTACTGTTGCCATTGTTTATCTTCTACCTTACTCTTCAAATTCGTAGTTTACTGAAACAAATGAAACAAAGTTTGTATCGATTGATTTGAAAGTAATAAAATAAATAAATTACACAATTAATCATTTATCTTTCATAAGTTTTTATTTTAGACACTAAAAAAAATTACAAATTAGCCAAACATTTTCATTTTAGTCACCCCATTAATGCAATGTTCTTGTACACTAATTTAGTTACTGTAACACTCGAAATTTCGGGTTTTGAAGTTTGTAGTTAGGGTCTGTGAGTAGGGCAAGTAGTTGAGTTTACTTTTAGTAATTTAATATTAGAATGAGTCTGTTGGTTCAATGGTAGTGGGTGTGTTAGTTTAACTTTGGGTTTTGAGTTCAAGTCCTCATATGTGTTTAAAAGAGTTAATTTTGTTTTAGATTTGTTTTTTAAGTTTAAATACATATTTATTTTTAGTTATTTTATTTATTTAATTTTAGTTTTTAATTTGGAATAGGGAGCTATCCCAAAAATTTTATTTTTCACGTTCGTCTTTTTTTCTCCCTCTTTCTCATGTTAGTTTTGGTTTTCTTTCTTTTCTCCTAAATTTTTTTGCCATTCAATTCTCTTTATCGTCACTTCTGTTATGTTCTCCTTTGAATTTTTGTTTGAAATCATTAGGTTTCATTTGATTCCATTGATTGGTGCTCGGGTAATTCAAGGAATTGAAGAGGAAGTAGAAACAATGTTGTGGAGGCGAACTGATCAGCTTCTGGTGCTTGAGATCCCGATTTAAGGTGTGTTTCTAAGCCATTAGTGATTAGGTTCTTCTTTGCTATTGTGAATTCTTGGTTTCAGCCTGTTTCGGTGTGATTTTGTGACCACACAGGTGGCCACATAGGCGTGTGCCGCACATAGGTGGTCCACACAGTCGTGTGACTTTGGGAAATTAGGGTTTTCGATGATTTTTAGTGCCACACGACGTGTGGCTACTATTTAGGGAAAATGTCAATTTTCACAAGGGTGTGTGCCTGGGACACACGGCCGTGTCCCTTAGCCACATTGGGCGTGTAAGTTTCCACATGGCTGTGTCTTCTCTGCTCCTCAATTTGGCACTTTTGGACAGTGGGTTACACGGGCTACTCATACGGCCGTGTAACTCTGGCACACGGGGCGTATGTCTCCTCCACACGAGCGTGTGCGTCTTCCACATAGGTGTGTGCCCTTTCACACGGCCTAGACCCTTCCACATGGTCGGGCACATGACCGTGTGGCCTTGTTTCACAGATTTTTGTTCTGTGATGTAAATGGACCCGTTTCAATTCTTGTGTAGTCCAACATTCGTTGAGGCCTTTGTAAATGTGTTGGGACTCTTTTTTCAGCTTAAATTCGAGTGTGTATTTACAATTATAAGATTTAAGTTAATTGTTTGTTCATGTGTTTAGGTGATGAGATAAATGGATTTGAGGTATTTTTGTTATCGTTACATATTAATTATGTCTGAGTAAAAGCGATTAGAAATTGATCATTGCATATGAGTTTACAGATCTGTGAGATTGTTAGTGTTTAGTGTGTATTCATACATTTGCATAAAATTGGGGTTTTTGGTTGTGAAGAGAAGAAAGACTGATTTGGCAGTTCAACTGCAATATTTCTATGCAGCGGATTACCGATATATCTTAATTCTAGTGGCTTAGTTCCACATTTGTGGTGTGTAAGGTGGATGGGCCTAATATGGTCCTATGTGGTGTGCAGGGTGGATGGGCTTTCTATAGTCCAATTGTGGTGTATAGGGTGGTCGGAGTGGTGTTTGGTTGGTTGGGCGGGATTTTTATTCTGTTGCATCATTTCACATTTGGGTATAAGTCCGTCTATATGGTTGAGGGTTAATTGCATAACAATCTGAATATTCCGACATGTCTCGTAATTGATGAGTTCAATAATAATATCTTTATGCTATGTTTGTTAATGGACTGCTCGTAAGATTGTTTACTGTTATAAGTTGTTCGTTTACTGTCTGTGTGCACATATCGGAATTATTCGCTTCGCTACTTTGTCAACTAATTTTTGTTTTGATTTCAAACTCACACTGAGCTTGTGTAGCTCAACCCTCTTAGTTTTCTTTCTTTTAGGTATTTCGCGAGACTAAGCTACGGACTAGGCACATCAGAGGTCTTAGAAAGTTTGGTTGATTCGGTTTAGTTAAAATTTTCATAAGTTTTATACGGATGTTTTTAAGATTCTTTGTAAAGCTATTATATAAATTGTAGTATGGGTTATGGTTTGAACTTTTCGTTAAACTACGTGATTTTGATTTTGAACAATAGTACAAAAGTTTCACACGCGGGTTTTAATTGGGTTTATTGCTATTGTTTCAGAGTTCGCACACATTTGCGAAAACGATATATTTTTAGCACAATTTCTAATCTGAAATTTCAAGTTACAATTGGTAAAATTGATGCATTTTGAAACTGTACATGAAACGTTAAATTGTTTTATTCCTAATTGTTTTTAACGCCACTTAAATTATTGTTTCAAAACATTAATTGTTAAACGATTTTGTTCGATTTTAGCAAACTATATTCGGAATAAGTTTTAAACAATTCTTTTTGTAAATTGCTTTAGGATCACTTCGGTAGTCAATGTAACCTTAAAGATTCGGTATAAACTTCTAGGTCGGGTTTTGGGGTGTTACAGTCACTCTACTATAATAAGTTTCATTTTGGTTAATCATAAATTATTAAAGAAAAAAATAATTTTAAAAAAGATATGAGTGACCAAATTGAAAACTTATTAAAGTTGGGTGACTAAAATGAGTGTACAATAACATTAAATTAACTACAAGTGATCAAAATAAAACTTATTAAAATTTAGTGACTAAAATGAAAATAATTATTAACAATCATGCTCAGTTTATAATTTTTTTTATTTTGATACCCAAAATAAAAACTTAAAATTGGTTTCCACTTTCTAGTTTACCTAAAAAAACAAAAAATCGTTCATTTTATGTTTGTTATTTGCTATTAATGTTTTCTTTCCTGCCTTTAATATGGTAATCTCTTATTTCTGTTATGAATCTAATTTATCTCTTCGCTATCTTTGACGTAAACAATAGCTTATTTAAAAACAATAAATGCAAGGTTGGTTATTGTTGACCTTTTCATTAATCTATTTTTAATTTATTTATGTGTTTTTTTTTCTTTTATTTATTTTGTGGATATTTTTATTGTCTTTATAAGTTGTGATGGATAGATAACGGTGTCTGTCATCGTTAAAACTCCACTGACCACCAACAATTTCTATTAAAAAGTGGGCGGCTCTTTGTTGACTTCTTAATTTGTTTATCTTTTTAAAGTATTTCAAAATAATAAATAATTTCATGAGTCAGTTTGGACCCATATTATCTAAGTTTTATATGTTTTTTTTCGTTTGTATTCAATTGTTTAATAAGTTTTCACTTTTACAAATTATTGTCTGCTCTTGTAACACGTTTTTTTATGTCTTGCTTATGCATATAGTTTTGTTTTTGCAAGTGATTTTAGGGATGGTTTTGTCACCTTCCTTTCTAGGATGCTCGATTCTTTTGTCGATGTCCACAGCTTTGGACCATCTGGGGTTGATTTCCTTTATTAAGTACTTTCAATCATTCCAAATATGTCGTGCTTAATTTATGATAGAGTCAAGTTTTCAACGTGCCATAATGTTCATTTGATGCTAAGGCAAAAATTTTTGTTGTGATGATGGAGCTTATCATTCACTATTTAGGATGAATGCTTTTGTTTTTTTCCCCCGAATTGTATTCATTCATGGCATGAATTATTGAATTTCCTTTTTAAAACAATAATTGTACTACAAAGCATAAGTAATATATAAAAACACGAGTTTAGAAAAATTTTTGAACTAATAAAAATAATATTTTCTATCATATTACTAAATTCACATTTAAAATTAATTATAATATTTAATTTAGAACTATTAATTAAAAGTTAAAATAAAATAGAAGTTATGATAATTATATATTTAAAAATCATTATAATTTAATTGAAATGGTGATAATTACACATTTAAAAATAATTAGAATTTAAAGTACAATTATTATTTTAAAATTTATGCTAATTTAAATAGAGTTACTATTTGATTAGAACACCAAGTATAAAATATAAGAGAAACTTTTGAAATGATAGAATACTCTTTTCCATTATATTACTAAATTCACATTTAAAAATTATTTATAATATTTAATTTATAATTATTAATTTAAAAATTTAGAAAATATAAGTTTGTCATAATTATAAATTTAAAAATAATTATAATTTAAAAGATGTTATAATAATAGACATTTAAAAATAATTAGAATTTAAATTACAATTATTAGTTAAAAAGTTGTGTTAATTTTAAAATATAATTATTACTTAAATAGTACTCTAAGAATAAAATATAGGAAAAATTGCGATAATTAAAATTATTATTTACAATTATTAGTTAAAAATTTGACATAAATAAGAGTTGTGCTAGCTTTGTTGATGTAAAATGGAATTATTACTTGAATAGAATTATAAAATATTAATTATCACTTAATTAATATTAGAGTTAATTATGTTAAATAGTTATTATTTTAAATAACGTTATTTTACATTTATTATATAAAGTAAAACTATATTTTATGTTAAATAAATTAAAATATTTTAATTATTATTTAAAACTTTTATTATAATATTTGAATTGATAAATTAAATATTAAGCACATAATATCACATTGAATGCATGGAATATTTGAAGCTAATCTCTCTCGTATATATAATATGTTGGCATGAAAATATTAGTAAAGCAAATCAATTTGCAAGAATTTCATAAAAAGAATATAGAAAAATATGTTAAACAAAATTATATAATTCTTTAAAGAGTTTTAATTCATCCTGGTGAGCATTCGATTGAATTGAGTAAAAATTTTTTGAGTTAATTGAGTTGACGAGTCATATTTTATCATTCTAAGTCGATTTGATTTTTTTTAATCAAGTCGAGTGAATGAAATTCGATTCAAGTCTAATTGAATCAAACTGAATTGAGTGAAATTATTCAATTAATTTAAAAAATAGAACATGTCAAATTAAAAGATTGTTCCAATAAATAATTGCATGTTAGAGCATACAAATTTGATACCATAAATATTTGAAAACTTTTTCAAAACAAAATAAGAGCAAAAAATTTAGGTCTTCAAATTATTATTTTGGAATTTATTTTAATTATTTAACTTTTTATATATTCTTTATAAATGTTTTATGAAATTTTATAATTTTTATAAATATTTTAAAATTTTAGAAATTATTTTGAATTTTTAAAAACTATTTTGAATTGTTTTGTATTTTTATTGAAAAAGATCAATTTAGTTATTTTAAAATTCACAAGAACAAAATGAGTATTTGCACTAATTTATTATTCGAGTTGTTTGAATTGTAAAATTTAACACGACTCAACTGAAACTCAAAAATCAAATTACTCAATTCAATTAATTCAAAATTAAAAAATTATTTTTTTTATTGAAATCGAATTTTACTCACACTACTCAAAACTAAATATCAAAGATGGATGATTACAGATATTTTTAAAGCAAAATAATATTTAACAAATCCCCAAAAATAAAACTAACAAATTGACAATTTTAATATTTATGAAAATTTTACCGATGATTTTGTGAACCTGCGGTGCTTTGGATTATGATGGGTGGGCATGGCCTATATCTATTCTAACTTATAGGTTTGGCTGTTTATTTAAAATTGTCGGAACTCTTAACAAACCTAACCTATAGGTGCTGGTTAAAAATAATAATAATAAAAACCATCTATATATAATTAATAAATAATAGGTATAGTAATAAGATATATTATATTTATAATAAAGAATTTAGATTCAAATTCTGAAAATGATATTACTATGAGAGACAAGAGTACAATGATATGTTACAAATCATAGATTAGTTAATCTAATTGGTAGATTTGAGAATTAACGAGTGCATCAATCCAGACACAAAAACATTAAATTAAGTTTTAATGAATTGTTCGAAACGTTATTGAATAAAAATCGAAACCGAAACTAATTGAATAGGTAAAAAATAGTTTAGACCAATTTATTATTTTTATCAGCCCAAACCCATAAAATTTGAAGCAAGCCGATAAATCAAAAATAAAAATCCAAATAAAATCCAACATAATAAATAAATAAAAGGTAAAGGGAGAGAGAGAGCAAAGCTTAATTAATCTAACGGGAAAAAATATTTTTTTTAGTCAAATTTAAATTAAAAATTTATCAAGAGGAATGAATGAAAAGAATCTGAATCATAAATCTTCTCAATTTAAAATAAATATTAAGTTGTATAAGAATTTACCTGACTCAAGAATTTATCTAAAAATTTCACAAAAAGATAGAGCTTTTGTTTGACCTATAGGTTGAAAAGTTGCAAACTTTTAATATATATGACTGTGTCTTGGTGCATGTATGTCCCTTTAGATCAAATACTTCTGCTTGCAGCCATATAATTTTTTTTTTTTTTTTGAAAAATGCAGCCATATAATATTAAATTATGCTAAATTTCTATTTTCTTTTAATTAATAAATTATGTCTATTTTGTGATAACAACAAGGACACCTATATTTAGTTAGTTATGTACTTCGTTAATGTGTTTATTGTTTGAAATTATTTTAATTAGTTGGATGGTATTGAATTTTGAAATTTAATTATATAATATATAAATAATAATATAAAAGTATATACTTTATTATTTTGTAAATTATTAAAAATAAAAAGAAGTGCAACGAATTCTTTTTTTTATTAATTATTATATCATTCTTTTCTTCTTAGCTAAAATTTGTTTAAAAAACAGATGTAAATTAAATTAACATTTACTTTATTGTATTTATTAATTAATAAAATTTATTATTAAATTTAATTTAATAAATTGAACTCACTTTATATTAAAAACTTATTTTGAAACTCAAACAACTGACTTAGAAGTCAATGTTTCCATATATACTTTCTTTCCTTCTATATATATATATATATATATATATATATGAATATGACGTTTGTTTTGGTGGTTCAATTTCAAATTTTCGACTTAGGAATAATAATGTTAAACTTTAATTGAAATTTGAATGTTTCATTGATTTTTATGTCACTATTGTAATTTATTTGTGTTTATAAAATTTTAGATTTTTATTTTTTCTAATTTATTATTATTGGATGGTTTTAATTAAAACATTGATGAATAAACCACATTATATTATTATTTATTATCTATACTATTATTTAAATTCTCAATTGAATTAATATCAGAAGTTAATCGGTCGCCAAGTAACTTAGGATATGATTAAAATTTTAATTTTTTTACAAGGTAAGTTATATTCTACCGACATGTAGGGTTGTAGGTGCAAGTTCGTCTTGTCGGTGTGTAGGGTTTTGTATTGCTTTGTCAAGTTGCTAGCGAAATGTTCTATTTTGTCTGATTGGTTCTGTCGCTTCTCGGTTTTATTGGGGATGGATGAGGCTTTGCAAGGGTTGTCTTTCCACAAGAAAAAGGATGTTGAACTGGTGCTTGATGGGGATGCTGGGGTGGAGGATGAATCAACTATGATCTTTACCTTTAGGGTAAGTTTCTAGGAGAAAGGGTGGTTAACTTTAATGCCATGGAACGTACTCTCTTTATGCTATGCTGCTAGTTGAAAAGTGCCACGATTAAACTGATGGAGGAGAGTGGCTTGTATCTAATTCAATTTTTCCATATCATTGATTTGAAGAAGATGATTTCTTGGGGGTCGTGGTCATTTAATAACTATATTTTGCTTCTTCATCAACTTTAAAAAGGTGAGGATCCTAAGGAGATTAATATTGCTTTTGTCGATTTCTAGGTGCTAGTGCACAATTTCCCCCTAAATTTGCTTCTGAAGGTTTGGCTAAGAGTTTAGGGAATGCTATGGGGATATTTTTGGATTACGATACATCAGGTCAACATAATTATATGAATAACTTTATCTGTACTAGGGTTCGTTTGCATATTTCTAAACCCTTGATGCATAAGAAAAGGATTTGGTGGCAATAGCAAGACTTTTTGGAGGTCACTTTTAGTTATGAAAGTATCCCGTTAGTTTGCTACCTATAAGGTGTTATTGGTCATAGTTCGTCAAGCTTTCGGTGCTCCTTGATCTCCCAGTTGGGTTGATTTTGTATGAGTGGTCGGAGACTATCTAAGCTTAGGCTTGTTGGCAAATACGGGGACAACATATCCTATGGAAGCGTGTGTCGTCTACTAGTAAGATGGAAGGAAGTTGGGACGAGGACAAAAATTTAAATTCTAAGAAAGCGGTTAGATTAGATAAATGATGTTTATCTTTTCCACGTAAGTCGACCTTTCATTTTGGTAGTTTTAGTATCTCAAATGCTGAAGGTGTTTTTTAACACCGCATGCTTGACACGATCGTTGGGTTCAAGCTACGGGAAGCAACATCCATTACCAGAGAAACTACGATTAATTATACACTATGCAACCATTTACACATGTAGAAAAGTATATTACACATTCATAATATGTTACATAATCATTTTCGGGTCTTATATGAGCATACGGAAGCTCTTTTGCTAACTCGAGGTTGAATTTGTACACAATTGTAAAATTTGTAAAATATGGGGTTGATATTGCGACTTTGGGGGTTCCTTGTCATGACGCAAATCAATGACTTGATCACGTCGCAACGTTAAGGGCTCAACGTCACGACGTGATCGCTTGTTTCCAAATGGTCCAAAAGGTACCAATTTGTAATACCTAAGCAAAACAATTCAATATTCCCATTCACCTTTCTAGCCAAAGATACATCTTCAATAGGTCCACTTCTAAATATTAACACATTATATACATGTGCATTACATCAATTTAATCATTTCAATTCGAACACATAAATCAAATTTCATTATACTAATCGTTTGATCACTTGGTACTAATTCACCTGCATTCTACAATAGTTACATTTATTCATCCAATTCAAAGCTATATAATCATTCTCAAACATGAAAACTAACCATTTGGCCGTATCAAATTCACCATTTCTAGCTTTACATATCAACAAAATCACATATTATGCAAAACCGGCTCAAACCTAGGTACATGTCATATATCAAAACGAAAGGAACCATACAAATATTGCTGAGTTGAGGACAACAGATTGGATGTTGAAATCAGCTTTCGAAACTTTGAGTTCCACCTAAACCTGGGCACAAAATAAACAAATCGCAAGTTAAACAATAAAGCTCAATGGTACTTTCATGATTAAAGTCAATATAATCTAACCATTAATCAAATGCATAAAATAAATTCAAATTTGAACTTTAACCAATTCATATACACATTCATGCCAAAAGCTTCCATTATCAATGAAGCATGCATATAACACTTTTTGCACATTTATTCATTTCATATTAACATTTAAACTTACCATGTCTATAACACCATCTACCCGACCTGAATCACCAAATCTGGGTATCGGATGCTACACCAGAAAACACTTAACCAAGATTTTACAATTGACGTATATTATTCTAAAAATACTTCTTATTCGATTATTTATTGTTCTTTAATATGAAAGAGGTTGTTTAATAAACTACAATCCAGTATTAAACAAAATACAACATTATAACATAAAACTTTATTAAAAACATACTGTTCATGGTGTTTTATGCTATACGCCATACTTATAAGATGCCCATTGTATGCATTATCTCACAGCTTACACTACCACTCTGGTGCGATCCTAGCTTGGCTTCTCTAGGCGTACTCATTCTTATAGCAGAACCTGAAATATGAATGATAAACCAAAATATGAACATATTTTAATCCCACATTTATCATACATTTGGATGATTTTTCCCTTTAATTATGGAAATAAGTGCTCCTAATCCTTTGTTTTCATCTTTTGTACTCAAGAGAGCACCAGAGGATGAAAAGAACGTGAAACAGGCCGAAAACGGAGAAAATGGGCCAAAGCACGAATTTCACACGGCCTAGGCCCAAGACCACACAGCCGTGCCTCTTAAGAAGAGTCGACCACGACTTGGAACCCGAAATGCATGGCCGTGCCTCATCAATAGGTTCGACCACGACCTGGCCTCGAATCATACGGGCGTGTGCTATGGGCGTGGCCCTGCCAGGAAAGAAGAATTCTATTCGGATTAGGATACTTTCAGGCTAAGTAAGGCATCTCGAAGCCTATAACAACACCCTATGAGGCAACTTAAAAGGGGGTTGGACGAGAGTTCGACGGAAGCCTTCTGTCAAGGCTTTTCGGGCATTCAGCTAGGCCAAGGAGCCAAGCCAGAAAAGCTGAATATAGGGATTTACTCGAAGGAAGCCAGTTGGTTCATCTCAAGAAGTCAGAATCATACTCAAGACGGAGGAACTCTCCTTCAATTCCTTCAGGAGGTTTTAGGGTTTTCTTATGTTTTGTTTTATATTTTCTTCTGAGATGTTTTCTTTTACTATTATGAACTAAACCCTCAGATACCTGAGAGGGATAAAACCTAAGACGAATCTTGTTATTGTTACCTGAGCTATATGATAAATACTTGATTTGTTCTTAACTATGTGTTCTTAATTCTTATTTTGGTATTTCTAGGATATTGATTCAAGCATTTATGCTCTTAGGCAGAGGAGGAATAGACCCTGTTTAAGAGTAGATCTAGCATAGTTAAGCGGAGTTGAACGTAACCCTAAAGATAGGATGACGTAAATTTATAGGATTAGGGTCAAACCTAATATGGGAGTCCATAGATCGAGTTAATGCAATTCTAGAGGTTTTAATTAGAAAGAGGTTTCAATTAATCAACCTAGGGTTAGACGTTAGTAGCCTCGAGAGAGGTATTAATATAACTTAGGGAATCTTACGGATCAAATCAAGTGAATAAATCATCTGGTTCAGAGTTAGACAATAAGTGAAGTCTAGGTGGATTCTTCTTCGGGTATTGTCTAAATTAATCAATTTTCCTCTCAAGTCTTTCCTCAATCTTCTCTTTGTCTTTGCATCTTTAGCTTAGTAGTTAGTTAATTTTAGATTAGATAAACAAATCCCTTAATTCTTAGGCAAAATAATAGAAAGAAAGTTAATATTAGTACTTTTGGTTCCTTTGGGTTCAACAATTTGGTCTTGCCACTAAACTATACTACTGTTCGATAGGTGCGCTTGCCTCCATCGTTGTCTTAGTTAGTTTCCAGGTTCGATTATTCTTTTTATAAATTTTTAAGACTCTAACACAGGATCAATGAACAAACTCCTATAAGTTCTAGTGAACTTAGTGAGTCTTAACGCAAATTACCTTGAAGCAATTCAAGTTGAATTCCTTATCATGAAGGTTTCAGGTTTCATCACTGTGTTTGGCAGATACTTTCCTATATCAGCGTATACAAATTCACTAACTTCTACACCTGACTAATCTATTTGCATGTCCCTTTTTGGATGAATTTCATACTTTTTAGTCAATACAAATCTCATTTACTTTTTAGAAAACAAATGTACTTATTAAAGGAATATCCATACAAAGCCTACTTTCGATGGATTCTCCTTCAAACAAACATTGACTACTTTTTCTAGGTCTAATATTCACCAATATTATTCTTGGCAAATAAATAATTAACAAATATTTTATAGAGAACTCCATACTGATCTAACCTTTGGCTGATTCTCATACTGATTTTGGTAACTACAAGGATACCAGACAGATCCTTAATAACCAGACCACAACTTACTTTGATAGGTAACACATTTTAAATTTTCCAAACAAACTTGTGATATCATAGCATCGATTAGCAGAGAAGTCTCAAGCTTTCCCAGACTACGGCACAAAAGCGTTTGACCATATTCCTCCCTAGGGGAGTTACAAAATGCATCACGCAATATCATAGAATATATAGCACAGACCATATCAAATACGCTATAAAGGCCTTAGAGAACATACCACGAAGGCAACACCGATAATTACGTGTTTGCTATCTCGTCGGACTATCTCAAAGGTTTTCATGGGGTTTCTCCGACATGGTCTTATACATAACTTCATGACGTGATCTGCTAGTCCAGTCCATATCTCACTAAAGGCATCACCATGAGTGTTTTCATTGACATACAATGCAATGGGTCTCAGCCAAATGGATTTACACATCCTCATGTCGTGTTCTACTAATCCGATTTACATCTTACCAGAGGCTGCACCATAAGTGTCTTCGTTGTCAATGTTATCTCCCTATCTAGTTAGCAATGTACCTACCTTACCGAAGGCATCACAAATGGTTGTTTTACTTACTTAACATCAATATACTTACTCAGATTTGTTTACTCACCTTACTGATTCCCACTTTCCTATACCTGATTTCATATACATAAAAACCACACATGTTCATACTTGATGATACTTCTCGCGCACTTACCAAGAATTTGACATGTCCTCAACATAAGACTTTAAATTGTAAAATTAACATGCATGAGTCAAGATAAGGACCCACCTAAAACTCATATTTACTATAGCTTGAAATTTCAAACTTGATCATCCTTCACGAACCAGCAACAGCAACTATTTAAAAGAATATGCAATCACCATTAAAATCCATTTTCAAAAATTTGTTATCATCTCAAATATAGATGACTTACCGTCTCAAGATGTACTAACGTCTAGAGTGTGAATATTGCAACCAAATATAAAAGTTAGGTAGCTTCCGCAAGTATATAAGTTAGGTTGTAATATAGTATTTTTAAACAAAACACTTGGTTAGTATTTCGAGGATCGTACCCCAAGGTTGTAGTTTGAGGAAAACTGCTATTAAGCCAATTACCAAACATAACTACTAATCTACTTGAGTCACGAATTAGTAGTGTTAATCTAGAAGCGAGATGATAATAATAACCAAATAAATTGAATTAAATCTAAATCTACTCCTAAGTTCATGTACTAGCTTCTCCTATCCCTTGTTTCGACTATGTAAGTCTCTTTAGCTTAGATCAATTGTTTTACCTGATTAATTATTGATGTAAGGTTCTAAATTGTTGGTTACTAATTAACCTAGCAGGGCTTCGCAGCCATCTACTAACCTAATTAGTCGGCAAGAACTACTAATCTCTCGATGACATAGTTCAAACTGGGGTAGGGTAAGGTTTTCACGGATAGGCAATACTGATTTCAAATTAATTTCCATCTATATTACTTTTTAGGGTTATCAAACTTAGGGTTTAAGTTCTTCTTTCCCTAATCACTTATCCGCTAGGTGATGTTTGATAGACAATACCGATTTTGGGTTAATTCCTACATAGATGACTTTCTAAGGTCGTCAATCCTAGGGTTTAATTGCATTCAACTAGATCCAACCAATCCAAATTGAACTCTACCTCTCAATCAATTAATTAGATTAAAATAGTTGAAACATGTGAAATATGTATAAAGCATAAATTGATTCTAATCTTTCCAAAAACATTCAATTAACAATGTTAAAGAAAAAATATAAAGAATAGAATAAATAAAAGAAATGCTCATGGATTTATCGATAAAAAAGTGGTTCCGAAACAATCTCTGCTTACGAAAGTCTCCCTTTGGAATAGGACCTTCCAATTACAGAAACATAAAATAAACTAAGTAAAAACTAAGAACGAAATAAAAACCTTAGAGTCAATCCCTAAAATTGTGTCTTTAATTTGATTACAATGGCCTTTTTATAGGCTAAATTTAGAATATTAAAACACCTTAACTATCTTTGAAGTACTTAGATTTTAACTAGGAAAAAGACTCCTAATTGGCTGAAAAAGATAGCTTTAATGTGTAGGGACTTTTGGGCCACGCAGAAGCCGTGTTGCAATATAGGCCTATGGTATTGCAACATAGGATCCTGTGTCACGACATAGCAATGTGGTGTTGGGACATAGCAAGCAGTTTCGCTCCATGACTTGTTTTTGGTCCTGTCTTCAGTATTGCAACATCGGTGTCTTGGTGTAGCGACATAGGAGCAGTTTTGGTCTGAATATGCATATTTAGCCCCCGATTTGTCCTACAAGACAATATAAACTTATTTAGGCATCTAAAATGTAATACAAAATACTAAAAAGCATAAATTAGTACTTCAAGCATGAAAACCTAAATATATACTAATATGCTTTGATTTACTAGTAAACAAGCTACAGTTATGTGTAAAAAGGGGTGTAAATAATAGTGTCATTCGTGGCAGATCAGCGACCCCCATGTAGTGCCTCTTATTCATAACTTACTGTTATTATGTTTCTTGACATCCTTACTCTTTTAAAAACTTAACAAGTAGAGTTATCAGACTTACCAAGAGGTGGAACATCTACTAATTAACTCCAAAAACCTTAGCTTTCAGCTTAATAATGAAGAAGAGAAATATATATATATACACTTATTCATAATTTAAGTTTAAAAAGAAAAACCAGAGAGTAATATTGAAGGAAGAAAAACCATCTGGATGTCCCTTTCTCTCCATATATATATACACAACCAATACCTCTAAGAAAAACCATCCGGATTTCCCTTTCTCTCCATATATATATACACAACCAATACCTCTAAATGGATCTTGAAAAGTGTCAAATACATATAGAAGTTGTCCCCCTAATGTCCTACAAAAATCGAAAGAAATAAAAAAAAATCTGATATCAATGTTTTTTGACTAGTCAATCCCTTCAGTTAATTCCCAACCAATCACATTATAAAACCCAACTTGTACATCTTTCGAGCACAATTGACGTACAATACTTATGGTGGTAACTCACATATGGCATGGCCTTAAAGACACTTTAGCGCCTTAGAATTATAACATACACTTAGTAGGAATGTCATGCCCAACTAACATTATGAAGCATACTCTTTACTTTTCGTACTCCTTCTTCAATTGAAGAATACGACAAGAACTAAATCCTGAGATATTTCTATGCGTCAAACATTAGTTTGCTAGAATCTTATAGATTGGCAGACTAACTACCAAAGTGCACCAAAATAGACAAATTTGCATCTGCATGACTTCTTCTCGGATCTACTAAATTTGGGGTGTGACAATGTCATACTATTATCAATTCACAAGATCATACCATTTCAATTCAAATCATACATTATAATAGTTTAACAAAATTCAGTTTATTTCATTTTTTGATTTTAAGATTTGATTTCAGTGTTACGCCCAATGGAACCTAGTAAAATAGAATCGGCTACATAGGTGAACTACACCACACAAAGATAGCTCATATGAGTAGAACTACACCACATCAAAGTACCAAGCTCGTAGGCATCAAATGCATATTTATTTGCAAGTACATCCCTCCACCACAACAAGGTCTCTGGAGAGAAAAATAATACTCAATAATCCACATAGATCCTAGATCTATCATAATCTCTATATTATCAAATATCTCGTACAAGTGTGTATATGACCCTATTGGCATGCCAATCGTATCCTAACCTTTTACTAAGTTCACATGGGCATCAATGTAACACCCCAAACTTGGTCAATACGCCAAGACCGAATCTGGCATGCCACGGAGGAAAACATTTTGAAGAAAATCGAGATAACGATAAATTTTTAGTGAAAAACTCTTTGTTATTCTATATTTGAAGAAAACAAGTTATAATAAGTTAAAAACTGATAATTTACTTTGAAATTCCGTGAATAAATCTTTAAAAGTTACAGATCCATAGATTAGAAAACCTTTTATAATTTTTTATGAAAGACTCAAGCGAATAGTTGAAAACCGTTGTTTATTGAAATTCGTAAAGTTAAGTTTTGGAAAAACGTATGAGTTATCAAAATCACTTAAGTTGTTAAATATTATCAAACGATCTATATTACCCGATGGTAACGTTTAAAAAAAAACATTGCATTTGTAGTTTAGAAAACTTTGTGCTCAAATTATTATCCCAATCATGTAATTTATAAGCCATATTTAAATCAAACCCAAAGCATATAAATAATCCAAAAACATAATTAAAGAGGCCTTATTACAAATCCAGATAAAGATGTAAACCAAATTAAGATAAAATAAAGTACCCAAATCGAAGTTCTTATAAAATCAAATTTTTATTGCATGGCCTCCTCGAGTTCATCCGGCTCCTCCTCCGCGATCAAGAATCACCTGAAAAGATAAAGGAGAAGGTGAGTCACCAAGACTCAGTGCATAATCCTTCCCCCGGTTAATGCAACATTCTTACACAATTCATAACTAAGCAATATATATAATGCACCCAACCTAGCCATCCATAACTCCTTTTCTACCCCGTGTGGTACCAAACCACTGGTGGTGCCAAACTACTGGTGACCCAAAGTCATTATATCCAATAATGTGATGCCAAATCACTGGTGACCCAAAGTCACAAATAATCAAGTTGTGGGGCCAACCCACGTGTGATACCAAATCACTGGCGACGATCCCAATATATCGAAAGTGGGGCCAACCCACGGTGGTACTAAGCCACTGGGACGAGTCGCTATGAGGTGCCAAACCTCTGGTGTCCCAAAGACATGAAATAAGCGTGGTACCAAACCCTTTGGAGGTTCCAAACCTCTGGTGTCCCAAAGACACGGATATCAAATCCTTCCCCCTCCTCTCAAATCACCCAAACCAATGTTTTACAAGAGTAAATCATGCCATCATACTTTGATATGATCATATAATAGTATATATATATATATATATATATATCTTAAATCATGATATTAATCAACATATAACAACATCATATCGAAACGGACTTACCCGGTCCTTGTTCATACCCATCAAGGAATCATATCAAGACCTCATAGTTTTCCACTTTAGTAACATGATTAGTTTATTAATATATATATAAACCGAGTTATAAAGCGTGTAAGATACACACCTGTCACTAATGCAAATACTAACTTCGAAGACCCGATCTACCGCACTAGATCACCTTGTCCTACATTCGGCCAAACCACAAAACTATAAGCAAAACCATTCGGCCAACATCACACCTTAAATCCCAATAGCCTTTGGCTTTTCAACCACTTAGAAATAATGATGGATCGACATGAATCCTTACCACTTGTCTTACCAACTTTGATTACTAGAGAATAGGGTTAAGTCGATTGCTTCCAAAGTCCCGAAGAGCCTAAAAGAAATCGATTTCTAAGAATGATTAGAACCTTGTTAACAAGCCCAAAATTTGGCTTTTGCCCTCATGAAAAACGATAGAGAAAATAGAAAAGAAATAAGGAAATTTGGCCATGAACACTTACCTATCTTCCAAAATCGATTGAAGGAAAACAAATGAAAACTTACCCTTGATGATATTCGGCCAAGATAACACCAAAAGAGAGAAAGAAGATTCGGTTATGGTGTTAGATGATGGAGGAAGATTCGGTTAGAGTGGGGAAAAAGAAAGAAAAGAAAATGAAATACAAGAGAGGATTTGACAAAAGAAGGTGGAGAGAACTTTGGCACAAAAGTTTGAGATAAGAAAAAGAAAAAGATGAAAGGGAGGAGATGGTACTTTCGGTTTTGAAAAAAAGTGGAAGAAAGAAAAAGATGAAGGAAGAGGGTTGGTTTTAGGCTACAAAGAAAATAAAAATGAGAGGGAGATTCCATAAGAGTTTTGGCCAAATGCCTAAAAGAGAAATCAATAAACATCTATGGACAATCGGTTTATGGTCCACTTTGGTGCACTTGAGAAGAATTGGTAAGGTTCAAAGGGTTTTCGGTTTGACACAAGCAAAGATTGAAGGCCTTCTAAGCTAACCAAAAATGACTACCTAACCAAAAGAATTTTAGCACTTTTTCCCCCAACACAAATCAAAATTCGGCAAACACACCAAAATTCTTCTAGCCATCAATTCAAATTAATTTTAAATTAAACACACTCCTAAATTTCTCCTTATCTCTTCCTAATCACATCAAAATTAAGTCAACTCCCCCCTTAGCCCCTTAAACCATCCAAATACATGGACTTCAATGTCAAAATTTTCCACACAAAAGTTTCCATAGCACACACCTTATCTCAAGCCTTGTGTTCCCCCTTCCATTCTTTAATCAAAATGATTCTTTCCCCAAGATCAAGCTTGCCTAAACTATCATTCAACTTGCCAAAAAAATTTGAAAGTCCAACTTGCCATAAGAATAGCTTGGCCGACACTTAATGCAAAGGTGCATAAAAATAAAGTCTTCCAAATGCAACCCATGCTACTCGAACCTCTTCCCTCAAGCAACCCTTCATGCATCATAACCACCTTGCCACTAACTCCTCATGTGCTAGAATTTAACACTTAAATTATCTTAAGTGTCAAGATCACCTAGTCCACTTCATTAAATTTTAAATACTAAGAATTATTCTAGCTTCATAAATAAAATCAAGCCTTCACAAGGCTATGCTAAGCACACAAACAATACTACCCGAGCTAACATAAGCAACCAACTGATACACAAATTTTAGGATGTTACAATCAATCATACATATCAATATATTCATACCTTATAATCATTTACATTTTCACATTCATACCCTATAATCATTCATCTATACATATAATACCCTGTAACCGGTCACATTTTCATTTTCATATCCTATTGACTACCTCTGGATGTACCAACATCCAGAGTGTGAACACTGCAACTAAAGATATAGATTGGAGGCAGTATTTGCAAGTATATGGGTCAGGTTGTAATATAGTTTGTTTACAACAAAATACTTGGTAAGTATTCCGAGGATCATACCCAAGGGATTGCAGTTTGGGGGAAAAATGTTATCAAGACAATTACGGGAAATAATTACTAATCTACTAGAGTCACGAATCAGTAATGTTAATCAAAAAGGAAGATGATAATAATAAGACACTAAATAAATTTAGCTAAACCTAAATCTACTCCTAGGTTTATGTATCGACTTTTCCTATTCCTTATTTTGACTACGCGAGTTCCTTTTAGCCTAGATCCAATTGTTTTACCTAATTAATTATTGAAGTAGATTTCTAATCAATCAACTAGCCAATTTTGACCTTCCACTTGATTAATGAGTCAGCAAGAACTACTTATCTTCTGACCTCACAGTCTAGATTGGTTCAGGGTTAAGGTGTTCACATATAGGCCATACCAATTTTTGGGTTAATTCCCACCAAAACGAGTTCCTATGGTTGTTAGGCATAGGGTTTGTTCCACGTTCTTCCTTTCCCAAACAGCTGATCCGCTAAGAAACTTTATCATTCAAGCAATTAATTAAGTTAAAGCAATTGAAACATGCAAAATATGTAGAAAGCACAAATTGATTCTAATCTTTACACAAACATTCATCTAATAATGCTAAAGAAAGAAATATAAAGAATAGAATAAGAAAAATAGATGCTCATGGATTTATCAATGAAAGCGTGGTTTCAGAACAATCTCCTATCGCTGAAGTCTCACTCCAGAATAGGATCTTCCAATTACAAGAACATAAAATAACCTAAGTGAAAACTAAGAATGAAAGAAAAACCTAAGAATCAAAACTTTAAATTGTATGTTTAACCTGATGACAATGGCCTTTATATAGGCTCAACTTGGAATATTAAAGTGCCTAAATTATCCTTAAAGTACTTAGAGTTCGATTAGGATAAATAAACATAATTTCCCTCCAAAATGTAATTAAAATAGGCAGGAATTTTTGGGTCGCGTAGGGGCTTGGTTGCAACACAGGCCTGCAGTGTTACAACATTTGAGTTTGATGTTGCGACATCGAAGGGCCGTGACGCGACATCGAGAATAGTTTTACTCCAGAACTTGTTTTTAGCTTTTTCCTTCGATGTTGAGACATCAGTATCTTGGTGTCGCAACATAGGCATCATTTTCAGCCCAAATAAGCATCTTTAGCTCCAGACTTAACCTACAAAACCATGTAACCTTATTTAGATAAATAAAATGAAATAAAAAAAACTACTAGAAAGCATAAATTACTACTTTAAGAATGACAACCTAAATATATACTAAAATGCTTTGATTTACTATTAAACAAACTATGATTATGTGTAAAAAGGGATATAAATAATAGTATGATTTATGGTAGATCAAACTCCTCCACACTTAACTTGTTGCTTTTCCTCAAGTAACCAAAACACATATATTGGAAAAAGAGAAAATAAAAAAAATTAATACGAGAATGACTTAATTTCTTTCTTTAAACAAGCTAAAGTTAGTAAAGAAGCATGTAAATAAGAACCTCACACCTAAACTCCCCCACACTTAACTTTTTTCTTGTCCTCAAGCAAACCAAGTCTAGACACACAACATGCAATAAGAAGACATCCTTTGGATTTTATTACTACTAAGAACATGATTATCAAAAATTAAAGGTACAATAATTCTTATCGAACATGTAACTTAATCTTGATAGTTCGGTGCCTTGAAATTTTTTAAAGTAAATCAGTATTAGTTTACAAAGTTACATGTAACACCCTTAACCTGAAAATGTCGCCGATTTAGGGTTAAAAAGCATTACCGATTAATCCAGAACATTTACAATCATTTTACAACACAAAGTCAATCATTATCCAAACATATCAAAATATAAACATATAGTCCCTTAATGAGGTCTAAGAGACCTTAAACATGTGATAGAAAGTGGTCGGGACTAAATTGAACACATACAAAATTTTTAGAAAAATCAAATATTTTTTAAAGCTGCAGAGGTCACACACCCGTGTGGGTAGGCCATGTGCCTCATACGGCCTCGGACACGCCCATGTGTCCAAGCCATGGCAAAACATGGCATATATACTGACTTGTCCACACGGCCTGAGACACGCCCGTGCTCCTCACCCGTGGTCGACACTAACTTTCACCACATGGCCAGTCACACGCCCGTGTGTCTAGCTCGTGTGCGAGCGTGACTGGTTTCAATTTGCAAACTCAAAAGACACGGTCGAGCCACACACCCATGTGCTCAACCGTGTGGGCAATTATAGGCCATTTGCAAGGCCAATTTGCCATACACACTTTGGCATCACAAAAAATCATCAATCCATATACATCTATACCTCAAATGGCAACCAAAACATTTTAATATATGGACCAATTATCTATCAACCACACCAATTATTTCCATACTCAATTTCAGCTTAAATAAGTCCATCTAAAATATCAATTTCACATCTCACATCATATAATCTATTCATCATTCATTCCTTACCAATTCTATCATGAAACATACCATTTCCATATTGCTAATTTATGCAATAATAATCACTCACATAGAACACACATATAAATCATTCTTTTAACAATTACCAAACCTTCAAACTTCCAAGCCAAATCACATTGCAAGACTTATACACTTCAAAACATGTCATAATGACTAGCCTATACATGCCATATACCAAATATATACAACTTCCAAAAGTACTAAAATAGATAGTCGATAGTGTGATTGAGTCACTTACGATTCCCGAATCCGAGCTAGCTTTAAAGACACTGTAAAATAGAGAAACACTTCACACAGTAAGCTCTAAAGCTTAGTAAGTTTGTAATATAATACATCTAACTCAATGATTCAAATTCAATATGTAAAATAAATCATCACATAGATCAATTCACAATAATATCAATTTCATCTATAGTCAATACTCACACAACCATCCATTTATTCATTTACCAAATCATCAACCACATAGGTTCCGCACATACCTTTACCAACACTTAGTTAATGATCATTCTTGCTACTCAATGCTTGATACCACATTTCAATCAATCTTCATTATTCATTCGATTTAGTCGCACAAGTAGTGCCAATTTCTTAGCCAAAGATTAAATGTGATCGCACACTTAGTACCTTTATATTAAACTGAATTTAACTCGATATCGCACACACAGTGCCAATCAATATAGCCGAAGCTTCCTTTATTTCGCACACACAGTGCTATTCACCCCTGTCCCAATTCTAATTATGCACACTTAGTGCCACATTTCTCAATCCACATATAGCATTACTAATTCATTAACCACATATTCATTCATTTCATAACACATAAATATGAATTTAAAGATTCGTGTTATACCCGAACTTACCTCGGACGTCGAAGTTACGAAACAAGTCAACCAATTGAGCACTTTGTTCTTGCCTCGATCTAAGTCCGAATTTCTCTTTTCTTGATCTATACCTATTCAAATTTAGCTCATTCAACCACCAATTCATTCAATTAAGTCCAAACACACATATTTAGGGCATTTTACAAAATAGCCCTCACATTTTCACATTTTGATACTTAAGTCCTTATTTCATAAAACCATCAAATTCACATAATTTCATTTCACACATGCCTATCCGAATTTTCCTTATGTTCATACAAGCCCACATATTTCATTTATTTCACATTTTAGTCCTCCAATTTCTCATTTTCACAATTTAGCCCAAATTACTCAAATTCACCAAAAATTCAAAGACAAAATATGTTAATCTATCACATATCTTTCATATTTCATCACCAACTATAACAAAACTCAAGCAATCATCAATGGCATTTTGCAAAATCACCATCAAGTTCTAAAATTAAAGCATGGGCTAGCTAGAGCAGAAAGCAACGATCACAAAAACGTAGAATTCACTAAAAATCGAGCTCAAAACATACCTTGATCAAAGACTACAATGGTCGAACCCTAAAACTCTTTTCTTTTCTTTTTCCTTAGCAAATTCGACAATAGAAGATGAACACTCCACTTAATTCATGTCTTTGTTTTATTTATTTATTCTTTAATAATTATTTTACCATTTTATCCCTTAATTTATATCATTTAAATTCCACTAATATAAGCCCATTTTTGTCCATCTCCATTATCAAAGGTCTAATTACAACATAAGGAATTCTCATTTAAAAAGCCATGCCAAATAAGCACTTTAACAATCAACACCCAGCTTTTGCATTTTATGCGATTAAGTCCTTTTTGCAAATTAAGCACACAATCGATAAAATTTTCACACAGAATTTTCACACATGCTCAATCACATACTATAAACACGAAAAATAATATTAAAATATTTTTTGACCTCAGATTTGTGGTCTCAAAACCACTATTTTGATTAGGGTCTAAATTGGGCTGTTACAACTCTCCCCTTTAGGGATTTGTCCCGAAAATCTTACCAGTGAATAGGTTCAGATATTACTCTCTCATAACATATTCAGCTCTCACGTAGCCTCTTCAACTCCGTTTTGTTCCACAACACTTTTACTAAAGACATTTTCTTATTTATCAACTCTTTAATCTCTCGTGCCAAAATCCGGATCTGTTCTTCACTATACGATAAATTTGACTGAATCTTAACCTCAATAGGGGCAATCACATGAGATGGATCAGATCTATATTGTCGAAGCATCGACACATGAAACACATTATGAATCTTTTCTAACTCAGGTGCCAACATCAATCTATAAGTAACCGATGAACCTCGGACTCAATTCGTTAGATGATTTCATACGGCCTGATGAACCTCGGAATCAATTTGTCTTTTCTGCCAAAACGAAGTATTTTCTTCCATGGAGTCAGTTTCAAAAACACTTTATCACCGATCTCAAATTCAATATCTTTCCGTTTCAAATCTACGTAAGATTTATAATGATCTGAGGCCACTTTCAAACTATCACAAATCACTTTCACTTTCTATTTAGTCTCTTTTATCAAATCAACCTCGTGAATCTTATTCTCGCTAAGCTTAGTCCAATATAATGGAGTTCGGCATTTAAGACCGTAAAGAGCCTCATATAGTGCCATTTTAATGCTAGATTGAAAACTATTATTGTACACAAATTCAATCAATGGCAAATGCTTTTCCCATGTACTTTCAAACTCAAGAATGCAGCATATCAACATATCTTCGAGAATCTAAATGATCCGTTCGGATTGACCATCCATTTGCAGATGAAATGTAGTACTGAAATGCATTTTTGTACCTAGAGCCTCTTGTAATTTCTTCCAAAACTGCGAGGTAAATCTCGGGTCTCTGTCATATACAATAGATAATGGTACCCCGTGCAATCTCACAATCTCAAAATATACAATTCGGCTAACTTATCAGGCGAATAATCTGTTCTCACCAGAACCAAATGAGCTGGTTTCGTCAATCTGTCAACTATCACCTAGATTGCATATTTCTTTCTCGAAGATAAAGGCAATCCTGACATAAAGTCAATCGTGATTCTCTCCCATTTCCACTTAGGAATCATAATCGATTGTAACAAACCGGATGGAACCTGATGTTCAACTTTAACTTGCTGACAAAGTAAACATCTCGAAATAAACTCTGAGATATCTCATTTCATAACATGCCACTAATAAAACTATTTTAGGTCATTATACATTTTTGTACTCCCTGAATGAACAACCAAACGACTATTGTGAGCTTCGTTCAAAATCAACTTAATCAACTCTGAATTCCTCGAAACACAAATCTGATCTTTGAATATCAAATAATTATCATTATCCACTCGAAATTCTGAATTAGAATTCAAACCACATTGAGTTCGTTTTGCCATTATCTCAGCATTACTTTTCTAAGCATCACAAATATGACATTTAAGAATTGACCCTTTCAATTCAACCAAAACCGAACCATCATCACACATATCTATTTGAGTACTCATTGCTCGCAAAGCAAATAAATACTTTCGGCTCAAAGCATCAGCAACAACATTAGCTTTACCTAGATGATAATCAATTACTAATTCATAGTCTTTTAGTAATTCTAACCATCTTCGCTATCTCAAATTCAATTCTTTCTGAGTCATCAAGTACTTCAAGCTTTTGTGATCAGTATAAATGTGACATTTCTCACCAAATAAGTAATGACGACAAATCTTCAAAACAAATACAATCGCGGCTAATTCAAGATCATGTGTCAGATAGTTCTTTTTATGTGGCTTTAGCTGTCTCAAAGCATAAGCTATAACTTTGCCCTCTTGCATCAGCACACAGCCCAAACCATTCAACGATGCATCACTGTAAACTATAAATTCTTTACCTGGTTCAGGTTGAACTAACACTGGTGCCTCTGTCAATAATGCTTTCAACTGTTCAAAACTCTGTTGGCACTTTTCTGACCACTCAAATTTAACATCTTTCTGTAGCAATTTTGTCAACGGAGTCGCAATCATCGAGAAGCCTTTCACAAACCGTCTATAATATCCCGCTAGTCTAAAAAAACTATGGACTTCAGACACATTTCTCAGAGGTTTCCATTCTAAAATAGCTAAAATCTTGCTCGGATCAACTCATATTCTCGTAGCTGATACAATATGTCCCAAAATACCAATCTCACGCAACCAAAACTCACATTTGCTAAATTTTGCATACAATAGCTTATCATGCAGAGTCTATAACACAATTCTCAAATGATCGGCATATTGCTTCTCATCACAAGAATAAATCAGAATGTCATCAATAAACACCACGATAAATCGATCCAAATACGATCTGAATATTCGGTTCATCAAATCCATAAACACTGCATGAGCATTCGTTAGTCCAAAAGGCATTACTAAAAATTCATAATGTCCATACCCCGTTCTAAAGGCAGTTTTTGGCACATCTAATTCTTTAACTCGTAGCTAATAATAGCTCGATCTCAAATCTATCTTAGAAAACACTGTAGCTCCTTTCAGCTAATCAAACAAATCATCAATACAAGGTAAAAGATATTTATTCTTTATTGTCACTTTATTCAACTTTCGTAGTCAATACACATTCTCATAGTGCCATCTTTCTTTTTCACAAACAACACAGGAGCACCATAGGGCGAGAAACTTGGTCGTGTAAATCCTCTATCGGTCAACTCTTACAACTGAGACTTCAACTCTTTCAATTCTGTCGGTGCCATTCTATACGGAGATATTGAGATAGGAGTCGTTCCCGTCACTAAATCAATGCCAAATTCAACTTCTTGTGTCGGAGGTAATCCTAGTAGTTCTTTAGGAAACACATTTGGGAACTCGCAAACTATAGGTACATATTCAACTTTCTTCTCTGTCACTTTAGTATCTATCATATATGCAAAATAAGCTTCACAACCCTTTTTCACATAATTCAAAGCTTTCATCGATGATATAACAGTCGGTAACCCATTCAAATCTTTGGATTCAATTCAAACTATCTCACCATTCTGACTTCTCAAATCAAAACTCTTTCGTTTATAATTCACGTAGCACTATGCAAAGTGAGCCAATCCATACCTAGAATTATATCAAATTCATCGAATGGTAGCATCATCAAATTAGCCAGAAAACAGATATCCCGAAACATCAATAGGCAGTGTTTGCTTGCTTTATCAACCAGAACACACTTGCCTAAGGGGTTTGATACTTTAATTACAAATTTAGTAGACTTAACAGATAGAGTCTTACTAGGTACTAGATTCACACACACATATGAATGAGTAGATCTTGGATCTATCAATGCAATCACAACAGTATCAAATGGAGTAAAAGTACCAGTTATGATGTTTGGAGGTGACGCTTCTTCACGAGCGCGAATAGCATAGGCTCGGGTAGGTGCTCTCGCCTTAGATCTCATAACTATATTGGTTGTCCCTTTCTGACATCCACTCATATTTTTGGTGTTTCTGGGTGGTCTACCTCTAGTCGTCGTATTACTCAGCCTTGCATTCTGAACATTATCTTTCTCAGCTATCTCTGGACAATCTCGAATAAAGTGATCTCGTGATCCACTTTTATAGCAAACTCTATTATTATATTTACCCCAACATTCTCTAACATGTCACCTCCCACACTATCTACACTCAGGCTTGTTACTTTTAACACTTCTAACACTCGATTCAATCGGAGCTTGAGTTTTTAAACCAACACTTTGTTTCACACAATCTTTACTCAAATTCCCAAATGAAACATTTGATTTATTGCTTGCATCTTTGAATCTCTTTGATGGAGGTTGATACGAGTTGATCATCAGTCTTTTTCTTTCATCTCTAGCTTCGGAATCTACTTTATTCTTTTCTTTGCTAAGCTCCTCAGCTTTGCAGGCTCTTTCAACAACACTACAAATTTATTCAAATCAAGTATTCCAACCAACAATTTAATGTCTTCATTCAATCCTTCGATGAATCGCTTGCACATAGTAGTTTTTGTGGAAACAGATTTTCATACATACTGGCTTAATCTCACAAACGGCCGTTCATACTTAGTAACTGACATACGACCCTGTTTTAGCTTAAGGAATTCTTTATGTTTCTGATCTATGAATCGTTAACTGATATATTTCTTCTGAAATTCAACTTGGAAGAAATCCTAGGTGATTCTCTCTCTCGGAACCACAGATATCAACGTTTTCCACCAATTATATGTCGTATCTCTCAACAAGGAAACAACACATTTTATGCATTCATCCAGAGTCAATGACATCTCATCAAACACTCGAATTATATTCTCGAGCCAAAACTCAGCTCGCTTAGCATCATCATCAACTATGGCTCTAAACTCTTCGGCCCCATACTTTTAAATTTTATCCACATGAAGCTTATTCAACTAGATCGGATCTGTAACTTGTGACACTACAGGCACTTGTGGGGGTGGAGGTTGTTGAGTAGCCAGATTCGTTTGAACGAACTTCGAAAACCACTCACTCATCATTTGGAAGAAGGCTTGCTGAGCCTCCCTCTCGTGGCTACTAGCAATCAGCCTAGATTCAACCAACGCTGTCCCTTGAGCGGGATCAGTTGCATTTCTCTCCATCATCAACAACTGCTCGATCGGGATCCATTTACTATATAAAAACACATTTTTAATTGTCAAGATTCATCACACTATCGTAATTATATATATGGCATGTATAGCTAGACTTACATGCGCTACATTAGTCCTAGAATCGACTAAACCGTAGCTCTAATACCAATAAAATGTAACACCCCTACCTAAAATCATCACCGATTTAGGGTTAAAAAGCATTACTGATCATTCCAAAACATTTGCAATCATTTTACAACACAAAGTAAATTATCATCCAAACATATTAAAATATAAACATATAGTCCCTTAATGAGGTCTAAGAGACCTTAAACACGTGTTAGAAAGAGGACGGGACTAAACCGAACAAATACAAAATTTTTAGAAAAATCAAACATTTTCAAAGCTGTAGAGGTCACACGCTTGTGTGGGTAGGCCGTGTGCCTTACACGACCTTGGACACGCCTATGTGTCCAAGCCGTGGAAAATAGGGCATACATACTGACTTGTCCACATGGCCTGAGACACGCCAGTGCGCCTCACTCGTGGCCGGCACTAACTTGCACCACACGGCCAGTCACACGTCCGTGTGTCTAGCCCATGTGCGAGCCTAACTTGTTTCAATTTTTAAACTCGAAAGACATGGTCGAGCCACACGTTTGTGTGCTCAACCGTGTGGGCAATTATAGACCATTTGTAAGGACAATTTTCCATCCACACTTTGGCATCACCTACAATCATCAATCCATATACATATATACCTCAAATGGCAACCAAAACATATTAATATATGCACCAATTATCTATCAACCACACCAATTATTTCCATACTCAATTTCAACTCAAATAAGTCCATCTAATATATCAATTTTACATCCCACATCATATAATCTATTCATCATTCATTCCTTACCAATTCTATCATGAAACATACCATTTCCATATTGCTAATGTATGCAATAATAATCACTTACATAGAACACACATATAAATCATTCTTTTTACATGTCCAAAACAATTACCAAACCTTCAAACTTCCAAGCCAAATCACATGGCAAGACTTATACACTTCAAAACATGTCATAATGACTAGCCTATACATGCCATATACCAAAATATATAACTTCCAAAAGTACCAAAATAGATAGTTGATAGTGTGATTGAGTCGCTGACGATTCCCATATCTGAGCTAGCTTTAAAGACACTATAAAATAGAGAAACACTTCACACAGTAAGCTCTAAAGCTTAGTAAGTTTGTAATATAATACATCTAACTCAATGATTCAAATTCAATATGTAAAATAAATCATCACATAGATCAATTCACAATAATTTCATCTATTGTCAATACTCATATAACCATCTATTTATTCATTTACCAAATCATTAACCACATAGGTTCCGTACATACCTTTGCCAACACTTAGTTAACGATCATTCTTGCTACTCAATGCTTGATACCACATTTGATCAATCTTCATTATTCATTCGATTTAGTCGCACACTTAGTGCCAATTTCTTAGCCGAAGCTTAAATATCATCGCACACTTAGTACCTTTATATTAAACCAAATTTAATTCGGTATCTAATCGTTGTTTTGTCGAGTTTTAAAATTTATAAAGAATTTGATCAAACCTGAAAAATAACTCTGACAACGATTATAGGCAAGTGTACCTATCGAACAGTAGCATAGCTTAGGCAAGACCGGATTGTCAAACCCAAAGGAGCTAAAAGTACTAATACTAACTTTCTCTTTATTATTTAGCCTAAAATAAGTGAAGTTACTTTTAATCTAAATTAACGACTACTTAACTAAAGACGTAAAGACAAAAAAGTGAATTGGGAAATAACTTGATGAAAAACTCAGTTAATCACGACGATAGCCTCAGGAAGAATCCACTTAGACTTCACTTGTTATTTAACACTGAATCATATGATTTATTCACTTAGTTTGATCCGTAAGACTCCCTAACGTATATTAAACCCTCTCTAGAGGCGAATAACGTTTAACCCTAGGTTAATTAGTGGAACTCTCGTTCTCTTATAATAACCCCTTAGAATAGCAGTAAATCGATCTATGGATTCCCATATTAGGTTTTACCCTAATTCGGTAAAATCTCGTCACCCTATCTCTAGGCGTGCGATTAACTCCACTTAATTATGCTAGATCTACTCTTAAGCAGGGTCTATTCCTCCAACACCTAAGCACATCAGATTTGGATTAAGCATGCATAATTAAGAACAAACTAAGTATTTATCATATAATTCAGAAATCAATAACAAGATTCATCCAGGTTTTATCCCTTCAGGTAACTGAAGGGTTTAGTTCATAACAAATAAAGAAAACATCTCAAGAGAAAAGATAAAACAAAACATAAGAAATCCCTAAAACCCCCTAAAGGAATTGAAGGAGAAATCCGCCGTCTTGAGTAGAATTCTATCTCCTTGAGATGGATCAACTGGATATCTTCAAGTAATTTCAACAAATTTGGCCTTCTGGCTCGGCTCCTTGGCCTAGCTAACCGCCCCTTTCAGGTTACACTTAGGGTGTTTATATAGACTTTTAGAATGCTTTACTTGGCCTATAAGTGTCCCAATTCAAGTATACTTCTTACTCGATGTTTGAATAGGCTTTGGAATGTGTTTTTTTGCCTCAAAGTATCTAAATTCGAGTGAAATTACTCTCTCTCGTGGCAGGGGCACGACCATGGTACACACCCGTGTAAATTATTTTTAGGCCATGTCTCGATTCTGTCGATTGAGGCATGGTCGTGTAAATCGTGGCGTGGCTGTGTAAAGTAAATTGACGAGACACAGCCATGTGGCTTGAAGTCCAGGCCATGTCGATTTCCTCTTTGGTCCAATTTGGTCTATTTTAAGCCCGTTTCTTGTTCTTTTCATCCTCGGGTGCTTTCCTTAGTATAAACATGAAAAGAAAGGATTAAAAGCACCTTTTTACATAAATCAAGGGCTAAATCATCCAAAAGCATACTAAATGTGGGCCTAAAATATGTTACTTTTACGGTTTATCAAATACCCCCACACTTAAGCTTTTACTTGTCCTCAAGCAAAATTCTCAACTTATAATTAAAACGAACTTTCCATAATTCACAATTCCTATCAACAATGCCTAATCATAATTCACAGATAATTTATACATGGATAATTTGGCTCAAAGACTCCTAAAGATTCAAATAATTCTAAGCCGTATAGTTTGTAGCTCGAAAACATAGGCGTCTCCCATTATCTAAATAATTACCTTTAATCCAAAACTGATAAGGATTGGCATCCTCTCTAAAGATTCACTCAAAGCACTCGAAGTGTTTAAGGTTCAAGAGAAAGCACTCATAAGTCGAACCTGAAAAGTTAATCCCATAGGCTTGCCTGAAAATCAAATATCCCCCACTGTAATATGAGATGATACACAAATCAAAAGGTCTTTGATAGGGTTGTAACGGGGCTTAGGTTAAAGGTGTGGATAAAGGCTGAATTAGAAGGTTGAAAATCGAGATTGACCTGATAAATTACCTACTAAGAATAATGAACTAGAAAATAAATGATTGCTTTGAAACTAGTAATACCACTATTGATAATAATTTTAATACGAGCTCTTCTTCAACAATTAGAATTTAAGTGCATAAGCTCCTTTAATCATATACTAATACTTGAATATACTTTGTTTTTTTTTAGAGCAAACTAAGTAAAAACATAATAAAGAAAGAACTTTATCAACTAAAATAAACTAACTTGGTAACTGATCAAATCAATTCTCGATAGAAGGGTAGTCAAAAGAATGGTGATAACAAATACAAAGGGTTTTGGGTTAAAATTAGCGGGTAAATTCATAAAAAAGGTTGCTAGGATCAAAAGGGGTTCAGTAGGGGTTAATTTGTGAAGGTAGGCTTTTTAGTGGAGTGAATGGGTTAAAACCTAGGTGCCTTTATCATATTAGTATGTCAAATCATAGATGTGGTCTCAACATGTATAATCGAGGCAAGTTCTAGAATAACAGTTCAAAGTTGACATACTCATAATAAAAAAAAGTGACCACGAAAAAGAATATATGCTCTATAAGGCTCAAAATCTCACAAAAATTATGGGTATTTGACATCAATCCTGTAAATTTCAAACTTCAAGGTAATATTCAAATTCAGTTCAACAACCTAGAAAATTTTTTATTCTTGAAAAATAGACTTATCATGCTTGATTCTCTAGTATTCTTAAAGTTTAAATCATCAATGCACAATTATCAATGACTTAATCCAAAACATATTAATAAAAATCATAAATCATTAGAAATTTCATCCTAATTAATAATATGAGAAAAATACTTAAAAACAAGATTAAATTCAGGATTTTTAAAATCTTGCAAAAAGTTAGGCACTTAATCCCCCCACACTTAAGATGTACATTGCCCTCAATGTACAAAGATGGATAACTAATAATGCAATCAAAAGAGAAGGGGAGAAGTGACACTTCCTGAATTTTGGATGACTCTGGGAGTTGGCAGAGGTCGTGGTGGCGTTTTCTATGGGCCCGGTGGGGTGGCTACCGATGCGCCCTTTGCTAGATGAAGAAATTGGGGAGCTCGTGACAAGTTCACCAGAAATCATTGAAACATATTTAAAATAATCTAATTATATAATTAAGGACAAGAAAACTAAAGGGAAATGGACTAAGGAGAAAAATAAAATTAAAATACAATACTAATGGACTTAGAAGTCCTTATTGAAAGATGGTTCGCAAGGTGGGTGTGACCTTTAAGGCTGTGGTGCGTGATTTCCTAGCAGCCTTTAGAACCCAAAACAAAGAAACTAAAGCAAAATAAACTAAATTAAGCATAAGAAAATCAAAGGGAAGGAAATTGAAACAAAAGAGAAAAGAAAAATCGAAAAGGACTCAAAGACCCTTGGCTTGGTGTTTGGATGAAGCGGTCGGCATGAACTTATGTGTAGTGTCTCCCTTGAGGAGACTGAGATTGGACTCTTCCACTTCTTTGGTATTTTCTTTGTGTAGCTCAAGAGTCTGGACACTTTTCTTAAAGGAATAAGAGAAATTTTTGAGAGAAAAGGAAGGAAGAAAGAATGAGAGGAGAAGGAGAAGGGCTATGGGGAATGAGGGTTGGTGAGAAGGGGGGAAGAGTGGGTTTAAATAGAATTTTGGTTTTTGGCACCTTCCCACGCCCGTGTATTCAGGGCGTGTTGTTTTACACGGCTGCCTCGCATGGCCGTGTTTAAGAGTGCGTTGTGTTTTAAATGCTCGTGTTCATATTGCCATGCACATGGATGATAAGTCAGTGTCTTTACACTGTCGCATCGCACGGCCGTGTGCATATTGGTATGCCACGCCCGTTCTTCCATTGCCACGGTCATTCCTGAAATGGCAGTATCAGTCCACGGCCACTGTGCATGGCCATGGTAGGGTAGGTAGGCCTGTGACTTTTGAAAGTTAGTTGGGGCAGGATTTGTACCGTCTCTGCTATGTTAGTACGGTGATTTGGAGTGCCCACACGGTCACGGCCACGGCTGTGTGCTAAGCCGTGTGGTCTGGGAATCTGCACTTTCAATTTATTGAAATTCTAGAAGAGAAAAATAAATATAAATATAAAACTAAAACCAAAAAATAGAAATAAATGTTAGTGCTCGGGTTGCCTCCCAAGAAGCGCTCGTTTGAAGTCTTAAGCTAGACTTTTCTCGACATTGAGGAAAATCAGGGAGGTTTAAAGGTTTGAACATCTTCCCTCATGCTTATAGTTTTATTTTCTTGACAAAGTTCGAGTCGAGAGGCGTTTACCTTAGAAGTGTCGAATGTTGGGTTGTTTACCTCGACTGTTCCATGTGGGAAGATATTGTGTACCTTAAGAAGGATTTCTCCCTTTGGCTTCAGGTCTGTGGTGATGATGTGCGGATCTGCTTTGTCTAACAATACCTGGTCTCCTATTTTAATGTGATTGGATGTTTCTTCAAGCTCTTCTGGTGGTTCCTTTGGTTTCACTTCATGCGGTTCTTCTTTGACATGTGTCTTCTATTCTTTTAGTCTATCGACCTTAAGGTTTTGATCCTTTTCTTTGTCGGTTTAGGTTCTATGGGTTGGCTCATGTTTGTTTTCATGTGGTGTTTCCTGTGATGAAGTTTGTACAAATTGATTATCGATTGAATTGTCTTTCTTACCTTCATCGGTTGTTGTCCTGGCCGAGTCAAGAGCTTGAAGACTGATTGATTTGTCACCTACACAAAGTATGATTTCTCCTATGGCAACATCAATTTTAGCCTTGGTAGTTACTAAGAAAGGTCTTCTTAAAATTAAGGGGATTGTATTATCCTCATCCATATCTAAGACATCAAAATGTCTACTGGGAAAACAAATTTATCGATTTTGACAAGAACATCTTCAATAATGCCCCTAAGAATTATAACAATTTTATCAGTTAATTGTATAATCATCCTAGTTTGTTTGGGCTTCCTTAGACCTAGTCATTTAAATAATTTATACGGCATGACATTTATGCTTGCCCCTAAATCAGCTAATACATTATCAATAGTTAAACTACCAATTAAACATGGAATTGTAAAACTCCTTGGATCTTTTAGCTTTTGTGATAGTCTATTCTGTAACATTGCTGAGCATGCTGCGTTCAATTCCATGTGGTGCTCTTCATCTAATTTACGTTTGTTATTTAAGAGCTACCTTAAAAATTTCCTCGAGTCTGGCATCTGAAAAAGATCTTTAAAAGAGGTAAGTTAATATGCAATTTCTTTAAGAGTTTAAGAAACTTGCTGAACTGTTCCTCTGAATCGTCTCTTTTCATTGCTTCGGGATAAGGTATGCGAGGTTAGTTCTCCTTGATTACCAGTTTTGGCTTTTCTCGTGTTATCTCTATCTTACCTTTGTCTCCCTCGTTTTCTTGTACTGGGTTGGATTCTTATTCTCTTTTATTGTCATCGGCTATGATGGCTTGGATTTGTTCTTTCGGGTTAATCTTAGTGTTACTTGGTAGTCGTCCTTGCAGTTATTCTGACATTAGCTTTGCGAGTTGTTTGATTGTATTAGTGGCTTCCTTGACTGACTTAGTAAGTTCCCCGATTTGGCTCACGTTGCTTTTAATTGTTTTCTTAGTTTCTTGGAAGTGATTTTCTGTGTTTGCCATGAATTTTGTCAGCATATCTTCGAGGTTTGGCTTCTTCTCTTGCTGGTATGGCTGATTTTGGAAATTTAGAGTAGGTTGTTGTCTTTGATTTCCTTGAATTCCTTGGCCTCCAAATGAAATATTTGGGTGGTTCCTCTAACCTGGATTATAGTTGTTACTATAAGGATTATTATTGGATATGAAATTATTACCTATATAGTTCATCTGTTCACTCTCTGCGTCCGGTTGGTAAGGTGGGTACTCAGGTTCGCCAGTTCCTTTGGTGTTGTAATTGCATGATTTGGATGAACCTGCGAAGAACACAAACTATCAAGCTTTTTATTCATCATCTCTACCTGTGTTGATAGCATGGTTACTGCATCGAGGTTGTAAACTTGGCTGATTTTGTTGGTTTTGTCCTTGTAACTTGCCACTGATAGTTATTCAGTGACATTTCTTCAATGAATTCGTAGGCTACTTCAGGAGTTTTGTTGTTCAGGGTTCCACCGGCGGCTGGATCAATTAGTTGCCTCGTTGAGGGGTTTACACCCTTATAGAAAGTTTGGACTTGTAACCACAAGGGTAGACTATGGTGTGGACACCTCCTCAAGAGATCCTTGTATCTCTCTCATGCATCATATAATGTTTCTAAATCCATCTACACAAAAGAAGAGATATCATTCCGTAATTTGGCCGTTTTGGCTAGTGGAAAATATTTTAATAAAAAATTTTTGGTCATTTGCTCCCATGTAGTGATTGACCCTCGTGGTAACGAGTTTAACCACTGTTTGGCTTTATTTGTTAATGAAAAGGGAAATAACTGAAGAAGTATGGCATCATCAGAAATGCCATTTATTTTGAAGGTATTACAGAACTCTAAGAAATTAGCTATATGAGTGTTTGGATCTTCTTCTTGCAAACCATCAAATTGAACAAACTGTTGAATTATTTGTATTGTGTTAGGCTTTAATTCAAAATTATTAGCGGCTATAGTAGGCCTAACAATACTCGATTTCGCTCCTGTCAAATGCGGTTTAGCATAATCAAACATTGTGCGTGGAGCATTATTTTCTCGCACATCAGGTGCTAGTGGGTTATTCTCATCCATCCCTTCAGTTGGATTGGATCTGTCTTCTTAATATTCCTCTGTGTAATTTAGGGCTCGTCTGATTTCTCTGTAATTCCTACGTGCGATAACTTCGATATCACTATCGTATACTAGTGGTCCTCTCGGGTTCCTTCTAGTCATAAACTAGAGGTACTTACTGGATAAGAAAGAAAGAAAGAAAATTAGTAAAAACAATCAAATAAAATAAATTGTGGAATAAAAATAAAAATAAAGATAATGGCTGAAGTAATAAAAATAGAGCTTTCTTAATATTTTAGTTCCCTGACAACGGCGCCAAAATCTTGATCGTTGTTTTGTCGAGTTTTAAAATTTATAAAGAATATGATCAAACCTAGAAACTAACTCTGACAACGATTATAGGCAAGTGTACCTATCGAATAGTAGTATAGCTTAGGCAAGACCGGATTGTCGAACCCAAAGGAATTAAAAGTACTAATACTGACTTTCTCTTTATTATTTAGCCTAAAATAAGTGAAGTTGCTTTTAATCTAAATTAACGACTACTAAACTAAAGACGCAAAGACAAAAATAGTGAATTGGGAAATAACTTGATGAAAAACTCAGTTGATCACGACAATACCCTCAGGAAGAATCCACCTAGAATTCACTTGTTATTTAACACTAAATCATACAATTTATTCACTTAGTTTGATCCGTAAGACTCCCTAATGTATATTAAACCCTCTCTCGAGGTGAATAACGTCTAACCCTTGGTTAATTAGTAGAACTCTTGTTCTCTTATAATAACCCCCTAGAATAGCAGTAAGTTGATCTATGGATTACCATATTAGTTTCACCCTAATCCGGCAAAATCTCGTCACCCTATCTCTAGGCGTGCGATCAACTCCGCTTAATTATGCTAGATCTACTCTTAAGCAGGGTCTATTCCTCCTCCACCTAAGTTGTAACATCCGGGAATTAGGGGCTTTGCATTTATTATGCTTCTATGTAGTTGGTATGCTTTACTTGTTGTGTGAGTGTGTTTAGGGGCCCCAGGAAGGCTCAGGGTTAAGCTGAAGCCTTGGTGGAAATTTCTTTTTTGGGTAGCTTTAGGGGAGAGCTAGCTGGGGCAGGCTTTAAGGGTGATTGCTTTTGTTTGTTGACACAACAAGAAGAGGTGGTGGAGTGGCAAGTGACGCCACTTAGGGAGCAAGGGGGCGGCGCCAATAAGGAGGTAGCTGAGGGAAGGGGTTCAAGTTGCGTTAGCAGCATTTAGGAGTGCTATTTTTTGCGTTTGGGAGCTAAGGTGGTGGCTACCAATTGGACTCTTCAAGGTGGTTGGTGGAAGGAGCCAAAGGATTTGAAATGAGTGGCTATGAGGCAATAGGGGAATTTGAATTGGTCAACTAGTTCAAATGGGTGAATAAGAGTGAAAATAGGAGCTAAAAAGGGGATTTGGTGGCTAGTTGAGTTGTTGGCCGAAAGTGGAGTGCTTGAAGGTGGGAGGATTTCGATTTTGTGCTAGGTGAGGGGTGTACCGAAAATCATTAGGAGTTTTAGGTGCTTCTTCTATTTCATTAGTGCATAATCGGTCCTTAAGGAGAGCAGGGAGTGTCGATTTTTGGTAAACTTTTGGAGCTCTTTCGATTCTCTTCTTGTGACCCTATTTTATTTAAGCCAAAAATTGTTAATGAACCTTCATTCTTTTCTTCCCTGATATTTAGCCGAACCTTAGTTGAATTCTACCTATTTTCTCCTACTTTTCTTCTTCTTTCTCCTTAAGGGGAAAACCTCTTGAGCCTTGCCGAATCTCTTCTTTTCTCTTTACTCTTTCCCTTTAACATCACAACCAAAAGCACCATACCACTTGTTAGATTTCATCTTCCTTCTCTGCTTTTCTTCTTAAGCCAAAACTATAGTTCATCTCTTTTAGCACCTTGTTTTCCTCCTTAGCCGATTAGTCCCTTGTCAGGTGAATCGATTCCACCCTGCTGCAGGATTTCTGAGGTAATGTTCTTGTCTTTTGTGCTGTAAAAGCTGAACCTTTTCTCTTCTTCTCCTTGCAGCTTCTATCTCTTTTCTTCTCAACCTCTATTTTCAATAATTAGGTTTTGCTTCTATCTTTTTCTTTCTGAATCAATGGTGTCGAGTAGCCTAGGGGGGTTGAAGGGTTACTTTTTACCAAATTTGCTTTGGCCTTCTTCAACTGTTTCAACGCAAGGTAAATCCGACTAATACCCTTTGGCTTGAATTTGAGTCTCTTTTTGTTTAGCTGATTATTTAAGGGCTACCTATGTTTTTTAGGCCTAACCTCTCTCTCTCTCACAACTCAATCGATTTCATAGGCCAATTTGTGGTGTTCGGTTTCTGTTAATTAGGAAAGAAACTTCTTCGGTATATGTATTGCTTCTTTCTTTCTTTCTTTCCATTTCTTTAACTTGGTTCTCTGATCAAGAACTATCATGGATCCGAATGCTAGACAAGGGAAGGAAGGGGTTAGACTCGTAGTCCCTACCCTTAAGTTGAAAAAATGTGAGGTATCAGCAGTGCGAGACTTCCCTCCGGGTTGTGGACCGGCTTCAAATCGAATCGATAGATAGTAGTTATTCCCTCTTCTGAGAGTGTCGATAGTATCGAGAGCCTAGTTCTCCTCGTATTCAGGTGTGTAATTCTCACACCATTGCCTGTTGTTTTGTTAATTTGTATATGCATTGTTAAATGCCGAAACCTCGGTATTGGCTGTTGGGTTACCCATGGAGGGTAAAGACGAGACATCAGGTCAGTGACTTCTGATTATGCTATAAAAGTGATTTTTTTGACATGTTAGTATATACACTCTGAACATCTCATGTATGTCAATATCTGCTGCATTCATATATCATGATTTTATGTGCATGGGAATGGGCATATGTTTTAAATGAAAGGGGAAGTGTATCTGGTGACTACGTCACATTTATCGGGTGGCTCTGCCACACTCTGTTCTGGTGGTTATGGCATTTCAGTCTGGTGACTCTGTCACAATCTGATGATGAGTAGCATGACTGCCATCGATGGTGTGTAGCGGATGGATGGTCGATTGTAGAAATCCCCACTGGTGTGATTGGTAGGTACGGGTGGAATGTAGCGATTGGTTATCTAGGTTGGGTTGGGTTTTTGCATCATTTTGCATATGCTATATGTTGCACTGTGCTGTAGGGCTAAAGTTGAATCCAATTCTTAATGGGCTTCGCCTAGTGTGATTATAAAAAGGGGCTACGGCCCAGTTGATAAATGAATAGGCTTGGGCCCGTGATGGTGCTCGGCAATTGCACACTGAGTCTATTTGACTCACTCTTTTGGTTAACATTTTTGCAGGTATTTGATAGCACAGCGGACTTGGGCTGGAGAGGTTTTCGGGGTGGCCATGCACGGTTTTGTTAATTAGAACTTCACTTTGTTTTTCTTTAAATTTTTGGGATTTTTGTTATGTAATAAGGCCACTTTAATTTGGTTTAATTTTGATTTAAACTTTGGACATTTTAAATACAAATAATTGAAAAGATGTTTTTATAAAATGAAATTGAAAGTTTTCTCACAACTTAATTAACGAATAGGCAAATGGATTTTTGATGATGAACTTCTAACCTAATCTTTTAACATGCGTTTTTTCAAAAGTCACCTAAATAACAAAGATTTGGCTAATTAAAGTTTTTCCGTAAAGGGCTATGGAATTTTAATTGAACTACTATACTTGAAGTTTTCAAAAAGGCATTTAAAATCATTTTCTAAAGCTCGCTAAGTTACATTCTTCCCAAGTGACAATCCAGATCCGGTCGTGGTGTTTGAGCCGGGTTTGGGGTGTTACATAAGCACATCAGATTTGGATTAAGCATGCATAATTAAGAACAAACTAAGTATTTATCATATAATTCAGAAATCAATAACAAGATTCATCTAAGTTTCATCCCCTTCAGGTATCTGAAGGGTTTAGTTCATAACAAATAAAGAAAACATCTCAAGAGAAAAGATTAAACAAAACATAAGAAATCTCTAAAACCCCCTGAAGGAATTGAAGGAAAAATCTGCCATCTTGAGTAGAATTCCGTCTCCTTGAGATGGATCAACTGGCTATCTTCGAGTAATTCCCACAAATCTGGCCTTCTGGCTCGGCTCCTTGGCCTAGCTAATCGCCCCCTTTCAGGTTACACTTAGGGTGTTTATATAGACTTTTAAAATGCTTTACTTGGCCTCTAAGTGTCCCAATTCAAGTATACTTCCTACTCGGTATTTGAATAGACTTTGGAATGTGTTTCTTTGCTTCAAAGTATCCAAATCCGAGTGAAATTGCTCTCTCCCACGGTAGAGGCACGGCCATGGTACAAACCCGTGTAAATCGTTTTCATGCCGTGTCTCGATTTTATCGATTGGGGCACGGCCATGTAAATCGTGGCATGGCCGTGTGAAGTAAATTGACAAGACACGGCCGTGTGGCTTGAAGTCCAGGCTGTGGCAATTTCCTCTTTGTCCCAAGTTGGTCCGTTTTAAGCCCGTTTCTTGTTCTTTTCGTCCTCGGGTGCTTTCCTGAGTATAAACATGAAAAGAAAGGATTAAAAGCACCTTTTACATAAATCAAGGGCTAAATCATCCAAAAGCATACTAAATGTGGCCTAAAATATGTTACTTTTACGGTTTATCGATCGCGCACACAGTGTCAATCAATATAACAAGCTTCCTTTACTCCGCACTTTACGGTGTTATTCACCTCTGTCCCAATTCTAATTATGCACACTTAGAGCCACATTTCTCACTCCACATATAGCATTACTATTTCATTAACCACATATTCATTCATTTCATAACATATAATATGAATTTAAAGATTCGTATTATACCCGAACTTACCTCGGATGTCGAAGTTACGAAACAAGTCGATCAATTGAGCATTTTGTTCCTGCCTCGATCTAAGTCCAAATTTCTCTTTTCTTGATCTATACATATTCAAATTAGCTCATTCAACCCCCAATTCATTCAATTAAGTCCAAACACAAATATTTAGGAAATTTTACAAAATAGCCCTCACATTTTCACATTTCGACACTTAAGTCCCTATTTCATAAAATCATCAAATTCACATAATTTCATTTCACACATGCCTAGCTGAATTTCCCTTATGTTCATACAAGCCCACATTTTTCATTTATTTCATATTTTAGTCCTCCAATTTCTCATTTTCACAATTTAGCCCAAATTACTCAAATTTACCAAAAATTCAAAGACAAAATATGTTAATCTATCACATATCTTTCATATTTCATCACCAACTATCACAAAACTCAAGCATTCATCAATGGGATTTTACAAAATCACCATCAAATTCTAAAATTAAAGCATGGGCTAGCTAGAGCACAAAAAGTGATCACAAAAGCGTAGAAATCACTAAAATCGAGCTCAAAACATACCTTTATCAAAGACTACAATGGTAGAACCTAAAACTCTTTTCTTTTCTTTTTCCTTAGCAAATTCAACAATAGAAGATGATCACTCCACTTAATTCATGTACATTTTATTTATTTATTCACTAATAATCATTTTACCATTTTATCCTTTAATGTATATCATTTAAGTTCCACTAATATAAGCCCATTTTGTCCATATCCACTATCAAAGGTCTAATTACAACATAAGAACTTCTCATTTAAAAATCTATGCCAAATAAGCACTTTAACAATCAACACCCAGCTTTTGCATTTTATGCGATTAAGTCTTTTTTGCAAATTAAGCACACAATCGATAAAATTTTCACACAGAATTTTCACACATGCTCAATCACATACAATAAACACAAAAAATAATATTAAAATATTTTTCCAACCTCGTATTTGTGGTCTCAAAACCACTATTCCAACTATGGTCTAAACCTGATTGTTACATACATTACTAGCAAATTAGAAATAATTCCCATGATCAAATGTTTAACAATATCACCATTAACATAAGTCAAACAGTTATCTAGCAGACACAATCATGTGAATAAAAAACATTCATTAAGTAAAATTGTTAGCAATTCTGGAAGATTATGCACAGAGAACGCTTAAGTCACATTAGTCTTCTAGGTTTGTAACATTTCGAGGTTTAGGACAGTATGAGTTCAAAGGAAAATATGGCTCAAAATGGTTCAAACACTAGGAATAGTTAGACACATGACATTATTTCCTCTCTCCCCCTTCACATCCCATCAAAGTTCACTGCCTTTTGTCTCCTTGTCTCACCTACCTTATCTCTCCATGTAGGAAGATAGAATATAATACTAGCAACTATGGTCATCTTAACGAGTTTTGGGATACTGATGACTTAGTTTTCTTACTTTTGTGACTCTTTGTTTTGTCACTTTGACTTTTTACTCATTTCTCAATCACAATGTTTCTGTTCTATACTTTCTCTTCTCGTTTTTTGTTTTAACTTTTTTTCTCGATTCTTCTTTGTCACATATTTTTTTCCCGACCTATAATCATTGTATAACATTGTTTCTTTCTTTTTTGCTCTTTTTTTGGAAACCACCAAGATGTATCTACCTAATCCCTCAATATCTATGGCCTGATATCTATTTCGTAGTGTATTAAAGGACCAAAGATAGGGAAGAGTTCAAGTTTTCAGTTTATGTATAGTCTCTGGGTTTCAACTTTGTTGTTTCATCAAAATGGAGTTATTAAGCTCAAATAAGAAGACTAGGGATTCATAGCATTGAGGTATGGTCATTTGAGAACTGGCTATTCAAACAATGCCTTAGGTTATCCCTAAGCATCCTACCATACACAATTTCTTTCATGCTTTGAATTAAACCGAATGAATAATAATCAACTCAAGCATTCATGTCTATACGGCTATCTAAAAGACTTATACCTCATATGGCATCATCAAACATTCTTACTTAGGTACTTCTAATCTATTATGTAATTTAACTAAGTAGCCTAATCAATTCCTCTTAAAAACAATCAAATTATCTCATATCAATAAAAAAATTCATGCTTGACAAAAGTTATTACATGCTTCATTATTGTCAACCACTATTCATAGTGTTAATATAATCTAAGCACCATGCAAAAAAAAAAATAATAATTTTTTTGTAAATAAATAATCAACTAAATACACACAAACCAAAACACACAAAAAAAATTAAGCTGTAACACCCCAAACCGGCCTAGAAGTCTAGACTGAATCTAGGATGCTACATTGATCACCAAGTGATTGTAGGAAAATTTAACAAAAACTAGTCGTTCAAAATTCCATTTACAAAATATTTATCTCAAAACAAACCAAAATGTTCATTCGTTTAAAAATACCATTCATGAACATAACAAACATAATGTCGAACAAAGTTTAAAACAATAATGGTACCACAATTATTAAAAATCTTCTGATTCAAAACCAAATGTAAAAACTAGAAAACAAAAGCTGGTAATCCAATTTGTTGAAGCATCTAAACCTCGCGTCTTGAGTCCGACATCAGAAATTAGAATAGTACACGAAGGGAAGCAGAAAAAAGCGGTGAGCTACTCAAGCTCGATGTGAGATCAAACTAACTCTTGACAAAATCGTAAACAAGAAGCCAAAAGCGGTTTAAAATGAAACATACTTACGAGCTATCTGAGATCTGGTTGAATGCGTTAAGTAGTGGGCGTACCAGCATATAGAAATACATAATGCATATTACAAATGCACTCAGTAAACATAGTCACAACACTAATCAATCACAGAATCAGTAATTCTCATTTAGTCACAAGTCTCAATTCATTCAGTCAGATTTAGTCATAGTTTAACAAAATTCACATAGGCACAAGTGCCTTTCAGTAGTACAATCAATCAAAAATTTCAGTCGAATAGTACAGTCATATTCAGTCACATAGATTCATTCAGATGCATAAGAGTGCAAATGAGTTATAAAATAACTCACCAATCCATAACACACCATCTCGTCAACCCTACACTTCTTGTGGGATTTAATCAACCCACCCATCCACATACTCGAGTAGGACCTCAAAAAGCCCATCCAACCTTATACTCCATAGGATGTCATCCGGGTTGCCCAAAAGCGATGATCATAAGTATTGTCCTCGACCCTCAGGGAATTGGGATCAATCAGTGTGCAGATAAACTGCCAGTCTCATATATTACGCGACAAGGCTAGTGTATAAGTTGTCTTGTACTGTCTGATGAATCGTGGTACATACATGCAGTATGGCGCGGATCGAGATAATGGAGCGTAGCATAGCTAATGTACATGAAGTACAGTGCAATGTGGTAATCCGCTATGCCGATGAGTTATAGTAAAACTGCCTGATCAGATCGTAAATCTTCCTTCTCTTCAAAATCCCAACCCAAAACACTTTGTATGCAGATGTATGTATATAAATATGTGTAAGCAGATGTATGAATGCAAATACACCAAATCAGAATACAATTTGATGATCATTGAAGCGATCACTTACAGACGATCAATCGATTCTGACAGCGTACACACTTATGCTCTCAGATTTAATACCTAGCATAACACACATTCCCTTACAAGCAGTACACAATTCAAAGTCAGAACAGAATCGTATTCACCCTTAGTAAGCTTAGTTGAGGTGTTGGAACACATAGACTCAAAATGGCATTCGATTTGCCCAAAAATTAGAATTTGGTGAGTTAGGGGCACACGCTCGTGTGCTCTGGCCGTGTGGAGCAATCCAGGCTGTGCGGGATCAAACGCCCGTATAAAGGGTAGCACACGGCCGTGTCACAGAGGCATACGCATGTGTGGTACAGGGACACAGCCGTGTGAATAGGCCGTGTAACTCACTGTCCAATTTAGCTAAAATCAAGTGCAGGATAGACACGACCGTGTGAAGGTGTCACATGCCCGTGTGGCCATAAAAAATGGCCGTGTGTCCCATAACACACGCCCGTGTGGAATGCCTAGGCCCTAAATCAGTCACACGACCATGCGTCCCAAAACACACGCCTGTGTAGAAGCCCTAATTTCCCTAAATCAGTCACATGGCCTTGTGGCAAGGCTATGTGACCCTTAAACTCAGAATCCCTAATTTCCAAATCCACACACCAGTAAGCCAAAAGGACACAGTCATGTGAAAATAAAAAAATCTCCAAAATTAGCACACGGTCGTGTGGCACCCAAAATCGACTGAAAACCCTATTTCCCTAATCCACATTCCCGTGTGGTCATTGGGGCAGCCACAAAACCTCTCCTAAACAACCTCGAAAACCTCGTTTAAGCCACAGTAATAGTCCTTAACCCTTTTCCTATCAACATATATTAGAAAACAATGTTTTCCCTTCACTTTTAACATCTAAAATCTCAAAAAAAAAAAAAAAATAATGGGGTTATTGCATAGTTATAAAAAGCTGAAGGAAAGGGATTCGCAACTCAAGATAGCAATAGGTTTAAGAGTAGAAGGTAGTAACTAGATTAGAATCCCACACCTAATTTGATGATGAAGAGAACGGCGGAGGAGTGACAATCCCAAAATCAGCAGGCAAACCACTTAATAGAAGAAAAATCAAGTGGAACCAAAAAAAAAAAAAGAAAAAGAGGAGAGAGGGAGAGGAAACGTGAAACTAAATAGAGAGTAATCCCAAAAATAGAAAAAAATAATATCCGATAATAATTACTTGTTAAAAAATGAAGAAAATAATTTAGATAGCTCTAAATACAAAAATAACGTTCATAAAGCATTGAACACGGGACCTCTAACACTCCAACACCCCACTTAACCACCGGACCGGTAGGCCCATCCGACACTAAATTGCACAATTATGCACATATGTGCCACCTCCTCACTAGCCCTAGGCTCAAAACCCTAAACTTCTAGGCCCAAAATTTGGGGTGTTACATTAATCTATGTACCTCCCCTACACTTTAGAACATACATTTCCCTCGATGTAAAATAATTAAAGTGAAAATAAGAAAACTTCCTTGAGTAGATCGAATCCTTATTGTTATGATAATCTTGGGATTTGTGTGCTTCAAGCGAGACGGAGGTACCTAAAAAATCTACAAAAATATATGAAATATAATATAAAGAAAATAGAAATAGAAAAAATAAGAAAAAGGCGAAGTGTTTATAATGGATGATAGAATGTCCACAAATATTCGAATGAACTTAAGCCTTCAATGTTGCAAGGTGCGTCATGTCTAGGATGTCGCGACATTGAGACCAATTTATGATTTCTTTACTTTTTTTTGGTTCTGTCACTTCATGATAACTAGACTTGCTATGAAAAAAAACTAAACACAAATAAAATTAATAATAGAATAAATGAAAAAAATAACAAAATTTAAAGTAGGAAATAGAAGTTCTTTAAAAATTGGGATGATCTGTGTCACCTCCATCGAAGAACTTCTAGCTGATTCTCGACACTTTGGTCCGAAATTTGTTCCTCTGCCGATGTATATGAACCAGTCATTTTGATCGATTTCAACAGCGTTGCCTTAACTTTGACTAACGTGACATCCACATTACAAGCCATTAGGTACCAAATTCGAGCCAACCCCAAATCATTTTTCGGGGTATTATTACCTCGAGCTTCCTCCCCTCCATATCACATGAAGCTTTGGTCACTCGAGCTTTGTTGTCCTTGTTAGATAAGAATGAGTCAGACTCATCAATCTTTTCATTTGATACCTTTTTTGCTATGGCCATAAGGTGTATGTAACAACTCGTTTTTCAGTGGTGTCGTAAATAGTGGTTTTGGAGGCACAAATCTGACTAACGAATCCTTATATTTTTATTGTTGTATTTATGTAACAACCCTAACCCGTAACCATCGCCAGTCTAGGGTTAAGAAGCATTACTGAACAAATTATAACATTTAAACATCCATAATTCATACATCACCAATTCATAACTAATCATTGTCACAAAGTCCCTTATGAAGGTCTACAAGACCTTAAACATGCATTAGGAAGGGGTCAAGACTAAACCGAGCACTTACAAAATTTTTCTGAAAACTTAACTTTTTTTTTAAAGTCATAGAGGTCACACGCCCGTGTGGGCAGGTCGTGTGCCTCACATGGCCTCAGACACACCCGTGTGTCCAAGTCGTGGCAAACAGGGCATACATACTAACTTGTCCACACGGCCGAAGACACACCCGTGTGCTTGACCCGTAGGCAACACTGACTTAATTCACACGGCCTGTCACACGCCCATGTGTCTGGTCCGTGTGTGAGTTTGACTTTTTTGAATTATAAACTTAAGAGGCACGGTCGAGCCACACGCCCGTGTGCTCAATCGTATGGGCAAATATAGGCTATTTGTAAGGCCAATTTGACACACAAATTTTGGGTTACTTACATGCTCAATTACCATATCACGAAACATGCATTTAAAGCACCATTCCATAAATTAATTCAAGCATAAAACTTACCATTTCCATTCTCACCAATTCATACCAAAATCATCATTCACATAAACCACATATACATAATATAACCATCATTTTCACATAGCCAAAACATATACTAAAAGCATTCAACTATCAAGCCATATTACATGGCAAGATCTAAACATTTCAAATATTCCATATTCACTAGCTATACATGCCATATACCAAATATACAACTTCCAAAAATACCAAAATAAATGGTCGATAGTGTGCTTGAGTCATTGACGATTCACGAATCAAGCTAGCTTTAATTACAATTGTAAAAGCAGAAAAACTTCACACAATAAGCTTTAAGGCTTAGTAATTTTGTAATATAACACATTTACCTTAATAATTCATATTCAATAAGCAAAATTACTAACACTTAGTTCAATTCACAACATTACTCAATCTTAACCACAGCTACTACTCACTTTCGTACCGTACCTATCAAATGGATCAATTCATATTAATAGTCACTTAAACATCCATTTATTCCATATACAAAATCTTCAACCACATAGGTTCCGTATATACATGTACCATCACATAAATATCAATCACATTTACCATTCAATATTCAATTCCATAATTAGATTCGATCCTCTTTCAACATTTGATGAATTTGCACACTCAGTGCCATTTAATTAGCCGAAGCCACAATATTATTTCACATTTAGTGCCATCACATTAAACAGAAGATATCTCAATATCGCTTTTACAGTGCCAACTAATATAGTCAATGCTTTCTTTATCTACACTTAGTGCCAATTATCGTTATGTCGATTCTATTTACGCACACTTAGTGCCATATAACTTTAAAATCACAACTCACATTTCTGAATTCCAAACTCACATTTCCTTTCATTTCAACACATAAGAACATCATTTAAACAACATGTATTATTCACAAACTTACCTTGGACGTAGAAACACGATACAAGTCGATCAATCGAACACTTTGTTCTTGCCTCGATCTAAGTCTGGATTTCTCTTTTCTTGATTTATACACATTCAAATTTAGCTCATTCATTCACCAAATTATTCAATTCAATCCAAATACACATATTTTAAGCATTTTACAAAGTAGCCCTCACATTTGCAGATTTTGACATTTTAGTCCCTATTTCATAAAATCACAAAATACACATAATTTCATTATACATATGCTTAGCCGAATTCTCCCCTAGCTCATATAAGCCCACATATTTCATTTATTTCACATTTTAGTCCTTCAATTCCTCATTTTCACAATTTATCCCATTTTTAACATTTTTGTCAAAAATCACTTTACAGAACATTAAAATCTATCAACAATTATTCATTATTCATCATCAACTATCACAAAGATCAAACATTCATCAATGGAATCTTACAAAATCACCAAAAATTTCAAAAATTAGGGAATGGGCTAGCTAGAACACAAAGCAACGATCACAAAAATGTAGAAATCATAAAAAACCGAGCACGAAACATACCTCAATCAAAGACAAAAAATGGCCGAACCCTAGCTTGATTTCTTTTCTTTCTTTTTCTTATTATTTTCAGCAATGGATGAACACAATAACCTATTTCATGCTTTTACTTTATTTTAATTATTCATTAATTCATGTTTTTCCATTTTAACCTTAGTAATTTCATTTAAATTTCCATTAACTAAAACCCATTTTTGTCCATCCATTAAACATGTGGTATAATAACATCATAAGGACTCACATTTAATAAGACATGGAAATTAAGCACTTACAATCAGCACATAGCTTTTGCATTTTATGCAATTAAGTCCTTTTTCACAATTTGATACACAAGCGATGAAATTTTCACACATGCTTAATCACATACTGTAAACACTAAAAATAATATTAAAATATTTTTTCAACCTCAGATTTATGGTCCCAAAACCACTATTTTGACTAGGGTCTAAACCAAGCTATTATAATTTATATGGGTTGGTTAAGTTTTGTGAATGGAACAAAAGGTTAGTATAAGTGGTGTGTCCTGAAAATTTAGTGGTTTCGAAAAATGAGATAACAGGACCTTTGTAACATCCTGAATAGGGCCTATGCATTTCCAGTTTAATTGTATGAAATGACAAGTTTCAAGTACTATGAATAAATTTTTGATACTTTTGGAAACCTAGAAATGCATGAAAATGGAAATGAAAATGGAGATGGAAATGGAAATGAAAATGGAAATGGAAATGAAAATGGACATTTTTGGAAACTTAGACATTTTTGGAAACTTAGACATTTTTGGAAACTTAAGTAAATTAGGAAAGTGAACATTTTGGAAACCAAACCAAAATAGGAAACTAAACATTTTGGAAACCAAACCAAAATAGGAAACTAAACATTTTGGAAACCAAGCCAAAATAGGAAACTAAACATTTGGAAACTTGGAAAATCTGAGCATGTGAAAATTTTAGGAAACTTAAAATGACCCCGAATGTCGAATTTAAGAGCCAAAGGGGAGCTTAGGGCCAAGTGACCTAAAAATATAAAGTATATAAAATTTGACCCAATAACGGACTTGGAAATGTGGCTGAAGATGCCACCTAAGGCCCTAGGAAATGGCCCAAATGCAAGAGGTTTTTGGGCTGAGTTTGAGCCATCTAGGAAACAAATAAAAGAAATAAAATTTTGCCTCCATGGTGGAGAGTTGACTGACACAAGGAAGGGAGTTTTATTCAATAAAAACTCTTGGCTAATTAGGAGATTTGATGGAATTTCATAATTGATAAAACTAAAACTTATCACAAATGAAGAATTGGTGAATTAGGGACTCTAAGGCTAATAGTTTGACCAAAGAGAGAAAAGAAAAGAGCCATTCTCTTCTCTTCAACATCTTGCGAAACCTCCTAGTGAAAGTAGCAACAATCTTTCCTCTTCTCTTTGCCAATTTCCCTTGTCAAAACTCTCTCCATCTCTTTTTTTCTTTTCTTTTCTTCTACTATTCAACCACAAAAGCCAAAACTTTGAGATCCATAATAGTGCCATAGCGGAGTAGCATAAGGGATCTTAGGGATTCAAAAAGCGAGGTAAGTACATCAATGTACAATCGGCAAAAGATCCCTCCATGATTAAATAATAGATCAAATCTAACAAGTGATTTGGCGAGAATTTGAAATAAAGATCAACTTGAGGATTTGAGGTAAGTGAGTCTATACATTCGGCCAAGGCCAAATCTTAGTCAATTAGATCAAATTGATCAAAAACTAACCTATTAGGAGATCTAGGAAGTTGCGATTTCAAGGAAAAAGGAGGTGAAGTTTGGATTTAAAATCCATAAGGTAAGCCCTAAAGGTATTGACCAAAGTTTATGTGATTACCTAGATTAGATCCGTAATTATTAAAAGCGAAAACTAATTTATGTTGAAGTTTCAAGGTTGGCGAATATCAAGTGAAGGAAAACAAAGTTTAGGATTTGAATAAACATCAAATCGGCATCAAAGGTAAGCCTCTTTACAAATCCTACTAGGATTTGGATATTATAGCCCAAAATAGAATTTATGCTAAGTAATATTTGATAAACCAAATGTAGGAATTAGGATCTAAACATTAGATCTTGCTTTGAAATCTCAAGGAATCGCTAAACAAATCGGTGTGTATTCCACACTATTCTTAATAGTTTTATGGTTTAAATATGTTATATATGTTAATGTGAAAGTGAAAGAAAGTGGCTAAAGTGCCATATTATGGTACAAAGTATTCAGCACGCTTTCCTACTTCTACTAGGATTTGAAATAAATGTTATACAAGTGAAAAGTGATGTGAAAGTGAAATAAAAATATGTTATGCATGATATTTATAATTTGGGGCATTCGGGATTTATGTGAAAGGGAAGAAGGTGTTGACTACGGTCTCACCAGCGTTATAAGTGAAAGTGATGACTTCGGTCTCACTAAGTGAATGTGATGACTTCGGTCTCACTAAGTGAATGTGATGACTTGGTCTCACTAAGTGGTAACCGGTTACATTACGGTGGTGGCTATGCCACAATATTATCGATGGGCGATGAGCACGTCATTGCAATGACGCCTTCGATGGAGTGTAACGGATGGAAGGTTGACTTAGTAGTCCCCACGGTGTCTGAGTTGGTACGGGTGGAGTGTAGCAGATGGCATATAGGTTTGGGTTGGGTTTGCATCATGATATTGAATTTTTATATGCATATGATTTTTTTATGGTGTACCTACCTCTATTATGTTTAGTGTTGGTTACACTGAGTCTATCGACTCACCCGTTGTGGGAATATGTTTGGTGATGGCGGTAATGGGCGAGGGCGACGAGAACTTGTGGTGGCCATGATCGACTTGAAGTTCAGTTTAATTTGAATATTTATTTTATTTTAAAATCTTGTACAATTTATTATTTTGGGTTTCATTTTATGTAATAAGGCCACCGTGGCGAATTTTTTTATTTCTACTATAATTACTATGTTATGAGTTAGGGCTTTATAAAAGTAAGCCCACTTAATGTGAAATAAGTTTAAATATTTTGTCACTTGAAATAAATGGGTTTTGTTATAAAAATAAATTTGTTTTCAACTCAGGCCCAACCCACAATGAGCTATCTTCCAAAATTCACAGTTTTCAAAGTATTGAATGAATTTGGACGGGTTACTTGAGAACATACAGATCCAGATCCATTCTAAGTGGGTAGGGTTTGGGGTGTTTCAATTTAGTATCGAGCCAGTTCAAGCTCTCGGCACTGTGGCCTAAGGCCCAAAACGTTTTTAAAATAAGGCCAAATGAGTTTTATGAAAGTATTTTTACAAATAGGCAAGTATAAAGACATGGCCCTAAGTCTCGACCCATGATCCACCGGTAAGTACCCCTAACTCTGTGAGTGATTACATGATTTATGAGCGTATAAGGGTAGAAAAGGCATGGAGCGTAGAATAGCATGATAGGAACTTGAACCTAGGATTAATGTACTCAAACACAAACACATAAGACTTAAGGCACTAAACCAACCTATGGCTAAGTCAATTAAGCTAGGGTGTGGCAACCATGGTACGCATGTCTAGGGTGGATCACGAAGAGCTTGGTATTTAAGCGGTCCTAGTGACTCACCTCCTCTTCTTGAATCCTACAGTGCGTAGCTTCGGTTCACCCTAACCTAGAGGACTTAGCAGGTGTGGCAACCCCACACGCATGTCTAGGAATGGTTTGGTGGGAGCTTGGTATTTAAGCGATCTGCGTGACTCACCTCCTCTCCACTCGAATCCTGCTGGTTCGTAGCTTTGGTTCACCACGACCAAGAAGGCTCGGTCATAGGCTAAACTCAATAACTAAAACCGAAAGGAATTAGCCATTTTTTAACACTTAATATTAAAATTCTTAAATCACTTTCTTTCTCTTATCCTTAATTCACAAAAACTATTTGATTACACAATTATTTTGAAAAATTTTTGATCCATACAAATTACAAAATGCCCTTAGTGGTAAAATTACCAAAGTGCCCTTGGTTTATAAAATGATTCAACTACTCAACAGTTTTACCAAAATTTTATAAACATTCCAAAAGCCCTAACTTGCAAAATATCAAAATACCTCGATTTTGGAAAAATTTACAAAATTGCCCCTGACTTACAAAATTACCAAAATGACCCTGAATTTAAAAATTTTTGCAACATTCCCATTTTTGAAGGAACAACTTCCGAAAAGAACACTCAGAGTTTTACAACTATGAAATACCCCAAATTTATTAAATTTTACAAATTTACCCTGATTTGTGAAAATTACGAAAATACCTGTAGGACAAAATCACGAAAATACCGGGTAGAGGAAAACAACAACAACAACAAAACTACAACGTTTCTCGAATGAATGAAAGTTCATACTTGTTTGATGGATGAATGAATGAATGGAAAAAGGCTGTGTGTTTGTATGAATACGAAAGAACCACTCTTAAACCCTTTCCATAAAACTCCTTGGCGATAAATAAGTGGAACAAAGACTAATCCATAAAATTTCTTAATCGGATCTCGATGCTAGGAAATGAGTTCTAGAGGGCCGATGCGTCAAGGGCGGTAGAGGAAGAATAAGCGTGTCGAACCCGTTAGATCGGTCAAGGTTACGACAATGAGTTCTACCGCCACCACCACCCCATCTGTTAATGTAAAGCGGCGAGGCTCGGACGGGGATGAGGCGTGTCACGAGCCATATTACAGTATTGGAAATGGTGGTGGCGCGGTGGAAATTCGGGAGCTCAAAAATCATACCGGCGACTCTAAGCCAGCGGGCCGAGGTGTTTAGTGGGGTATCCGGTGTGGCACCAGTCTGCCAGAGTATTGGTTGGAAGCAATGGCGTATTATGGATGAACTCGACTGACCCACGAGGAGAAGTTGAAAGGGATGGTAGCCATTACGTGATGAAGCATACCAATGGTGGCTAAGCGTAGTGATGGTGCCACGGCGGAGGATCGGCGTGGGAGTATGCTAAGGAGGCATATCGGAAGAAGTATGTCGGACTTTTCGGTACATTGATGAAGCGGTAAAAGCTTTTCTAGGACTAGTTAGGGGAACAAAACAGAGCGGCATATGAATTTGAATTTTTGAGGTTAAGCCGATATGCTCGAGGAGTAATCATGTTGAACATGAGCGTTGTATACATTTTGAGGACGGATTAAGGGATGACCTAAGGTTATTGATAGCTCCACATCGGGAGGGAGTTCTCACGTTGGTTGAAAAGGCTAAGGTAGTGAAGGAATCAAGGACTCGACTAGGCGAACTACGGCGAGGAATAGACCCAAGAGAGGTTATGAATCATCGGAAATGTGTAGAAAAGGCCCAAGGCGGGGGTGAAGGGTCGACAAGTTGATACCAGAGGATGATGTCGTCCTTGTGAGTATTGTGGAAAGAAGCTTTTCGGTGAGTGTTGGAAAAAGATAGGAGCATGTCTTAAATGTGGGTCTAAGGACCATATGCTCAAGGACCGTCCAAAGATATCGAGATGATGAACAAAGACAACTCGAATGTTAATCGGCGGTAGGGAGGGCGGCTGACCTCAACGAGGTTGAGGTTCGAATCTGAGAGGTAATGGTTACGGCCAAGGTCGTGGAGCACCAAGCGGAGGTGTTGAAGGTTGAAGCAAGGCAGCCAAGGTTAGTTTATGCGATCATTATCACGAGGATAGTGACGCGCAGACGAGACAACGAGTAAGTTTCTTATTTAGGGATTATACTTCATCACTTTACTCGCTATAAGATTAGTTCGATCTTATGTTGCTAATGAAGAGTATGGAACCTTGATTGTGAACATAGATAATGTGCCTAAAAAGTATGATAGTTCTTTAAGATCGAGTCTTGACAATAGCGTAGTGTGGTGAGTTAGGTATGCGGATGAGCGATAGTAAGTAATTTCGAGGACGAAATTATTTTTAAGGGTAGAAGCGTAACATCTGAATAGGGCCTATGCATTTCGGTTTAATTGTATGAAATGACAAGTTTCAAGTACTATGAATAAATTTTGATACTTTTGGAAACCTAGAAATGCATGAAAATGGAAATGAAAATGGAGATGGAAATGGAAATGAAAATGGAAATGGAAATGGAAATGAAAATGGACATTTTGGAAACTTGAACATTTTGGAAACTTAGACATTTTGGAAACTTAAGTAAATTAGGAAAGTGAACATTTTGGAAACCAAACCAAAATAGGAAACTAAACATTTGGAAACCAAACCAAAATAGGAAACTAAACATTTTGGAAACCAAGCCAAAATAGGAAACTAAACATTTGGAAACTTGGAAAATCTGAGCAGCCTGTGAAAATTTTAGAAACTTAAAATGACCGGAATATCAATTTAAGAGCCCAAAGGGAGCTTAGGGCCAAGTGACCTAAAAATATAAAGTACATAAAATTTGACCCAATAACGGACTTGGAAATATGGCTGAAGATGCCACCTAAGGCCCTAGAAATGGCCCAAATGCAAGAGGTTTTAGGCCTAAGTTTGAGTCATCTAGGAAACAAATAAAAGAAATAAAATTTTGCCTCCATGAGTGGAGAGTTGGACGGCACAAGGAAGGGAGTTTTATTCAATAAAACTCTTGGCTAATTAGGAGATTTGATGGAATTTCATAATTGATAAAACTAAAACTTATCACAAATGAAGAATTGGTGAATTAGGGACTCTAAGGCTAATAGTTTGACCAAAGAGAGAAAAGAAAAGAGCCATTCTCTTCTCTTCAACATCTTGCAAAACCTCCTAGTGAAAGTAGCAACAATCTTTCCTCTTCTCTTTAGCAGAATTTCCCTTGTCAAAACTCTCTCCATCTCTTTTCTTTCTTTTCTTTTCTTCTACTATTCAACCACAAAAGCCAAAACTTTGAGATCCATAATAGTGCCATAGCTGAATAGCATAAGGGATCTTCCGGATTCAAAATGAGGTAAGTACATCAATGTACAATCGGCAAAAAGATCCCTCCATGATTAAATAATAGACCAAATCTAACAAGTGATTTGGTAGAATTTGAAATAAAGATCAACTTGAGTTTGAGGTAAGTGAGTCTATACATTCGACCAAGGCCAAATCTTAGTCAATTAGATCAAATTGATCAAAACTAACCTATTCGGAGATCTAGGAAGTTACCGATTTCAAGGAAAAGGGAGGTGAAGTTTGAGTTTAAAATCCATAAGACGACCCTAAAGGTATTGACCAAAGTTTATGTGATTACCTAGATTAGATCCGTAATTATTAAAAGCGAAAACTAATTTATGTTGAAGTTTCAAGGTTGGCCGAATATCAAGTGAAGGAAAACAAAGTTTTCGGGATTTGAATAAACATCAAATCGGCATCAAAGGTAAGCCTCTTTACAAATCCTACTAGGATTTGGATATTATAACCAAAATAAATTTATGCTAAGTAATATTTGATAAACCAAATGTAGGAATTAGGATCTAAACATTAGATCTTGCTTTGAAATCTCAAGGAATCGCTAAACAAATCAGGTGTGTATTCCACACTATTCTTAATAGTTTTATGGTTTAAATATGTTATATATGTTAATGTGAAAGTGAAAGAAAGTGGCTAAAGTGCCATATTATGGTACAAAGTATTGAGTACATTTTCCTACTTCTACTAGGATTTTGAAATAAATGTTATACAAGTGAAAAGTGATGTGAAAGTGAAATAAAAATATGTTATGCATGATATTTATAATTTGGGGCATTGAGTTTATATGAAAGGGGAAGAAGGTGTTGACTACGGTCTCACCAACATTATAAGTGAAAGTGATGACTTGGTCTCACTAAGTGAATGTGATGACTTGGTCTCACTAAGTGAATGTGATGATTTCGGTCTCACTAAGTGGTAACTTTGTTACATTACGATGGTGGCTATGCCACAATATTATCGATGGGCGATGAGCACGTCATTGCAAATGATTGCCTTCGATGGAGTGTAGCGGATGAAGGGTTGACTTAGTAGTCCCACGGTGTCTGATTAGTGCGGGTGGAGTGTAGCGGATGGCATATAGGTTTGGGTTGGGTTTGCATCATGATATTGAATTTTTATATGCATATGATTTTTTTATGGTGTGCCTATCTCTATTATGTTTAGTGTTGGTTACACTTTGAGTCTATCGACTCACCCGTTGTGGGAATATGTTTGGTGATGGCGATAATGGGCGGGGAATGGCGAGAACTTGTGGTGGCCATGATCGACTTGAAGTTCATTTAATTTGAATATTTATTTTATTTTAAAGTCTGTACAATTTATTATTTTGGGTTTCATTTTATGTTATAAGGCCATAGTGAATGAATTTTTTTATTTCTACTATAATTACTATGTTATGAGTTAGGGCTTTATAAAGAGTAAGCCCACTTAATGTGAAATAAGTTTAAATATTTTGTCACTTGAAATAAATGGGTTTTGTTATAAAATAAATTTGTTTTCAACTCGAGCCCAACCCACAATGAGCTATCTTCCAAAATTCACGATTTTCAAAGTATTGAATGAATTTGGACCGAAGTTACTTGAGGAACATACAGATCGATCCATTCTCGTGGTAGGGTTTGGGGTGTTTCAACCTTGTTTCTATAAGCGAGCTTATAAATATTTTTATTAAATATTTACGGAATTATTATATTGGTATGAGAATTTATGGTCCAAATATTTTATTGTTTGGCTAATTAATTAAAGAAAAAGGACTAAATCGTAAAAAGTGTAAAAGATAACTATTATTAGTGTTTTAGTGCCAATTGAGTATTTAATTAAAATGGGATGGCTTAATATGGAAATTAGCCATAAATAAAGATAGTGCACAATTTATTTTTATAATGGTTTGATAATACTATATATTATATTATATTAAAAGTTATTATAATAATGTTAAAAAGTAAAATAAGAAAACATGAAACACCCCAAACCCGCCCACAAATACAATAGGATCGGCATGCTTTTAGGAAAAACTAGTCGATTTTTATTTGAAACTTTGCTAAAATTTTGCGTGTTTTGAAAGCAGTTGATTTGGGTTGGGCTCAATTTTAAAACCCGTGTTGATTATGTGTCAAAGCGTTTAATATTTATACTTAAGAAAAATGGACTTTAACTTTGAATTATTAAAATTGAGTCATACTTGGATAATTAAATATGCATGCATAATAGTTCAAACCAAGGCCTTATTACATCAAATCAAAACCCAAATTAAATCCAAAATACTTAAAATATAACAAGTCCAAAATAAAATAAAATCTTGAACTGAGCATGGCCACCACTAAGCTCCTGTCGACAGGTCCATTAATGGCGTCACTGAAAAGTAATCCCACAGCGGGTGAGTCAAACAGACTCAATGTATCTGACCAACATAAGTCTCAATTAATTCGGGCATATCAATTCATACATAATAGCACATATACTTAATGATGCAAACCCGAACCCAAGCCTAAGTATCCATCCGCTACACATCACCCGTACCAACCATCACACAGTGGGGACTACTAAGTCAACCCTTCATCCGCTACACACCATCGAAGGCGGTCATTTGCGATCGGCGTGCTCATCGCCCTTATAAAATTCGTGGCATAGCCACGGATAATTATTTTGTGACTTAAGTCACCACATTCATATATTGTGACATAAGTCACCACATTCGGATATTGTGACATAAGTCACCACATTCGAATATTGGGGTATTAAACCACCAATTCACTTCCCTTTACATATCACCCATATGCCCCATGTCAAAAATATCATGCAATAACATGCTTTATTTCACATTCTTATCCTCATAACATATGTGCCATAATAGATCATAACCTACTCATAGTAGGTGGGTAAACATACCCTTTTCGATTCTCCGATCACTTGAATTCCAATCTCCGTTATTGCACTAAATAATAACGAAATAAACGTTATTAGTATGAATGCTATATCAATCCAAAAGACTCTCAATAATCCTATGATATTCTACCATAATATCACTAATCAATAAATCAAAAATGGAGAGAAACCTTACCTACTTCCCACTATTAAAAGCAAGATTAAGAATGATGTTTAATTGATGGAAGATTCGGCTATAAATGATTAAGAATGGAAAATAATTTTTTGCTTATAGGCACAATAACATTCGCCAAGAGAGTGAAGATGGAGAGAATTTTCGATTGAAAAGAAATAGTATAAGAACAAAAGGATGATGGTGATGTTGTTTTGATTTCAAGGAGATTAGAAGAAAAGAAAAGAAAATATGAACTTTAGGTGTCTTGGTATATTCTGGCCATGGCAAAGAAAAAAAGAAAGAGATTGATTTTGGTATAAGTGATTTCAGACAAGGAGAATACAAAAGAGAATTAACAAAGTGGATGAAAGTGACCAAATGGTCAAGAGATTTTGGCTTTGCCAAATGCAATATTCGCCAAGAGGATGTTGAAAGGAGAAAACAAAGAAAAATCTGCACAATGTGCAAAGAATAACCAAAGAGAAAAGAATGAGATTTTGCCAAACTAACAAAATTTTGGCTCTTCCCCTTACCAATATTGTCCGTCAAAGATATGGTCAAATGGCCATTAATTCTTTCCAAATTTTCCCTTGATATGTGCCTTATGTCTCCCTATCTTTCCTTAAACTTTTGATTCCATACCATATGTTAGTTGTTACCTTAATCCATTGATACACTAACCAAAAATACATGGTCAACACCTTCCTTATATGTCCCCTGCCGACACTTCCTAGACATGAGCGTAAAATTAAAACAAAAATTTTATCTAGGTGCTATACAAGGATTCGAACCTCTTCCTCTTACTTGAACCCATGCGCCAATCTCCACCATGCCATATGCTTATTTTATGACACTTTTAGCACATAATTTAGCTTAAGTCTTAATCACCTTTGTTTCACTTCAATAAATTCCCAATAATAAATTTTATTCTTCTCCAAATTATGCTTTACCCTTTCTAGGACTTTAATAAACACTAAAATGAAAGTAAAAATTTTTCCTTTAAAATCTAAACACCAAAATCATGCCAATTTAAATACTCGATTTTTAGGGTGTTACAGCTTTGTTAATTAGAACTTCACTTTGTTTTTCTTTAAATTTTTGGGATTTTTGTTATGTAATAAGGCCACTTTAATTTGGTTTAATTTTGATTTAAACTTTGGACATTTTAAATACAAATAATTGAAAAGATGTTTTTATAAAATGAAATTGAAAGTTTTCTCACAACTTAATTAACGAATAGGCAAACGGATTTTTGATGATGAACTTCTAACCTAATCTTTTAACATGCGTTTTTTCAAAAGTCACCTAAATAACAAAGATTTGGCTAATTAAAGTTTTTCCGTAAAGGACTATGGAATTTTAATTGAACTACTAAACTTGAAGTTTTCAAAAAGGCACTTAAAATCATTTTCTAAAGCTCGCTAAGTTACATTCTTCCCAAGTGACAATCCAGATCCGGTCGTGGTGTTTGAGCCGGGTTTGGGGTGTTACATAAGCACATCAGATTTGGATTAAGCATGCATAATTAAGAACAAACTAAGTATTTATCATATAATTCAGAAATCAATAACAAGATTCATCTAGTTTCATCCCTTCGTGTATCTGAAGGGTTTAGTTCATAACAAATAAAGAAAACATCTCAAGAGAAAAGATTAAACAAAACATAAGAAATCTCTAAAACCCCTCAAGGAATTGAAGGAAAAATCCGCCATCTTGAGTAGAATTCGCCTCCTTGAGATGGATCAACTGCTATCTTCGAGTAATTCCCACAACCGCCTTCGCTCGGCTGGCCTGGCCTAGCTAATCGCCCTTTCAAAGTTACACTTAGGGTGTTTATATAGACTTTTAGAATGCTTTACTTGGCCTCTAAGTGTCCCAATTCAAGTATACTTCCTCCTCGGTATTTGAATAGACTTTGGAATGTGTTTCTTTGCTTCAAAGTATCCAAATCCGAGTGAAATTGCTCTCTCCCACGGTAGGGGCACGGCCATGGTACAAACCCGTGTAAATCGTTTTCATGCCGTGTCTCGATTTTATTGATTGGGGCACGGCCATGTAAATCGTGGCATGGCCGTGTGAAGTAAATTGACGAGACACGGCCGTGTGGCTTGAAGTCCAGGCCGTGTCAATTTCCTCTTTGTCCCAAGTTGGTCCGTTTTAAGCCCGTTTCTTGTTCTTTTCGTCCTCGGGTGCTTTCCTGAGTATAAACATGAAAAGAAAGGATTAAAAGCACCTTTTTACATAAATCAAGGGCTAAATCATCCAAAAGCATACTAAATGTGGCCTAAAATATGTTACTTTTACGGTTTATCAGTATCGCACACACAGTGTCAATCAATATAGCCGAAGCTTCCTTTACTCCGCACACACAGTGCTATTCACCTCTGTCCCAATTCTAATTACGCACACTTAGAGCCACATTTCTCACTCCACATATAGCATTACTATTTCATTAACCACATATTCATTCATTTCATAACACATAATATGAATTTAAAGATTCGTATTATACCCGAACTTACCTCGGACGTCGAAGTTAAGAAACAAGTCGATCAATTGAGCATTTTGTTCCCGCCTCGATCTAAGTCCAAATTTCTTTTCTTGATCTATACATATTCAAATTAGCTCATTCAACCCCCAATTCATTCAATTAAGTCCAAACACAAATATTTAGGAAATTTTACAAAATAGCCCTCACATTTTCACATTTCGACACTTAAGTCCCTATTTCATAAAATCATCAAATTCACATAATTTCATTTCACACTTGCCTAGTCAATTTCCCTTATGTTCATACAAGCCCACATTTTCATTTATTTCATATTTTAGTCCTCCAATTTCTCATTTTCACAATTTAGCCCAAATTACTCAAATTTACCAAAAATTCAAAGACAAAATATGTTAATCTATCACATATCTTTCATATTTCATCACCAACTATCACAAAACTCAAGCATTCATCAATGGAATTTTACAAAATCACCATCAAATTCTAAAATTAAAGCATGGGCTAGCTAGAGCACAAAAAAGTGATCACAAAAACGTAGAAATCACTAAAAATCGAGCTCAAAACATACCTTTATCAAAGACTACAATAGCCGAACCCTAAAACTCTTTTCTTTTCTTTTTCCTTAGCAAATTCAACAATAGAAGATGATCACTCCACTTAATTCATGCTTCTGTTTTATTTATTTATTCACTAATAATCATTTTACCATTTTATCCTTTAATGTATATCATTTAAGTTCCACTAATATAAGCCCATTTTGTCCATATCCACTATCAAAGGTCTAATTACAACATAAGAACTTCTCATTTAAAAATCTATGCCAAATAAGCACTTTAACAATCAACACCCAGCTTTTGCATTTTATGCGATTAAGTCTTTTTTGCAAATTAAGCACACAATCGATAAAATTTTCACACAGAATTTTCACACATGCTCAATCACATACAATAAACACAAAAAATAATATTAAAATATTTTTTTGACCTCGTATTTGTGGTCTCAAAACCACTATTCCGACTATGGTCTAAACCTGGTTGTTACATACATTACTAGCAAATTAGAAATAGTTCCCATGATCAAATGTTTAACAATATCACCATTAACATAAGTCAAACAGATATCTAGCAGACACAATCATGTGAATAAAAAACATTCATTAAGTAAAATTGTTAGCAATTCTGGAAGATTATGCACAGAGAACGCTTAAGTCACATTAGTCTTCTAGGCTTGTAACATTTCGAGGTTTAGGACAGTATGAGTTCAAAGGAAAATATGGCTCAAAATGGTTCAAACACTAGGAATAGTTAGACACATGACATTATTTCCTCTCTCCCCCTTCACATCCCATCAAAGTTCACTGCCTTTTGTCTCCTTGTCTCACCTACCTTATCTCTCCATATAGGAAGATAGAATATAATACTAGCAACTATGGTCATCTTAACGAGTTTTGGGATACTGATGACTTAGTTTTCTTACTTTTGTAACTCTTTGTTTTGTCACTTTGACTTTTTACTCATTTCTCAATCACAATGTTTCTGTTCTATACTTTCTCTTCTCATTTTTTGTTTTAACTTTTTTTCTTGATTCTTCTTTGTCACATATTTTTTTCCCGACCTATAATCATTGTATAACATTGTTTCTTTCTTTTTTACTCTTTTTTTGGAAACCACCAAGATGTATCTACCTAATCCCTCAATATCTATGGCCTGATATCTATTTCGTAGTGTATTAAAGGACCAAAGATAGGGAAGAGTTCAAGTTTTCAGTTTATGTATAGTCTATGGGTTTCAACTTTGTTGTTTCATCAAAAAGGAGTTATTAAGCTCAAATAAGAAGACTAGGGATTCATAGCATTGAGGTATGGTCATTTGAGAACTGGCTATTCAAACAATGCCTTAGGTTATCCCTAAGCATCCCACCATACACAATTTCTTTCATGCTTTGAATTAAACCGAATGAATAATAATCAACTCAAGCATTCATGTCTATACGGCTATCTAAAAGACTTATACCTCATATGGCATCATCAAACATTCTTACTTAGGTACTTCTAATCTATTATGTAATTTAACTAAGTAGCCTAATCAATTCCTCTTAAAAACAATCAAATTATCTCATATCAATAAAAAATTCATGCTTGACAAAAGTTATTACATGCTTCATTATTGTCAACCACTATTCATAGTGTTAATATAATCTAAGCACCATGCAACAAAAATAATAATAATTTTTTTTGTAAATAAATAATCAATTAAATACACACAAACCAAAACACACACAAAAAAATTAATTGTAACATCCCAAACCCGGCCTAGAAGTCTAGACTGAATCTAGGATGCTACATTGATCACCGAAGTGATTGTAGGAAAATTTAACAAAAACTAGTCGTTCAAAATTCCATTTCTGAAAATATTTATCTCAAAACAAACCAAAATGTTCATTCGTTTAAAAATACCATTCGCGAACATAACAAACATAATGTACGAACAAAGTTTAAAACAATAATGGTACCACAGTATTAAAAATCTTTACAGTTCAAAACCAAATGTAAAAACTAGAAAACAAAAACTGGTAATCCAATTTGTTGAAGCTGTCTAGACCTCCGCGTAACGAGTCCAGCATCAGAAATTAGAATAGTACCTGAAAGGGGAAACAGAAAAGGCGGTGAGCTACTCAAGCTCAGTGTGAGATCAAACTAACTACTGACAAAATCGTAAACAAGAAGCCAAAAAGCAGTTCAAAAATGAAACATACTTACGGAGCTATACAGATACAGTTGGTACGTTCGTAGTGGACGTACCAGCATATAGAAATACATAATGCATATTACAAATGCACTCAGTAAACATAGTCGCAACACTAATCAATCACAGAATCAGTAATTCTCATTCAGTCACAAGTCTCAATTCATTCAGTCAGATTTAGTCAGAGTTTAACAAAATTCACATAGGCACAAGTGCCTTTCAGTAGTACAATCAATCAAAAATTTCAGTCGAATAGTACAGTCACATTCAGTCACATAGATTCATTCAGAGGCATAAGAGTGCAAATGAGTTATAAAATAACTCACCAATCCAGCCAACACACCATCTCCGTCCAACCCTACACTTACTGTGGGGATTTAATCAACCCACCCATCCCTGTACTCCGAGTAGGACCTCGAAAAGCCCATCCAACCTTATACTCCATAGGATGTCATCCCGGGTTGCCCAAAAATGATGATCATAAGTATTGTCCTCGACCCTCAGGGAATTGGGATCAATCAGTGTGCAGATAAACTGCCAGTCTCATATATTACGCAGCAAGGCTAGTGTATAAGTTATACTGTGCAATACAGTAAATCGTGGTAGATACATGCAGTATGAACTGCCAGATCAGATAATGGAACATAGCATAGCTAATGTACATGAAGTACAGTGCAATGTGGTAATCCGCTATATCGATGAGTTATAGTAAAACTGCCTGATCAGATCGTAAATCTTCCTTCTCTTCAAAATCCCAACCCAAAACACTTTGTATGCAGATGTATGTATAAAAATATGTGTAAGCAGATGTATGAATGCAAATACACCAAATCAGAATACAATTTCAGTACCATTTAGAAGCGAACTACAGACAAATAATCAACATAAAGAACGCATACACTTATGCTCTCGATTTAATACCTAGCATAACACACATTCCCTTACAAGCAAGACACAATTCAAAGTCGTAATGTAATCAGATTCACCCTTAGTAAGCTTAGTTGAGGTGTTGGAACACATAGACTCAAAATGGCATTCGATTTGCCCAAAAATTAGAATTTGGTGAGTTAGGGGCACACGCCGTGTGCTCGCCATGTGGAGCAATCCAGTGTGCGGGGATCAAACGCCGTGACAAAGGGTAGCACACGGCCAGTGTCACGAGGCATACGCTGTGTGTGGTGCAGGACACAGCCAGGTGAATGTGCCGTGTAACTCACTTGTCCAATTTAGCTAAAATCAAGTGCGTGATGTACACGCACTGTGAAGGTGTCACATGCCCGTGTGGCCATAAAAAACGGCCGTGTGTCCCATAACACACGCCCGTGTGGAATGTCTAGGCCCTAAATCAGTCACACGACCATGCGTCCCAAAACACACGCCTGTGTAGAAGCCCTAATTTCCCTAAATCAGTCACATGGCCGTGTGGCAAGGCTGTGTGACCCTTAAACTCAGAATCCCTAATTTCCAAATCCATACACCAGTAAGCCAAAAGGACACAGTCGTGTGAAAATAAAAAAATCTCCAAAATCAGCACACGGTCTTGTGGCACCCAAAATCGACTGAAAACCCTATTTCCCTAATCCACATTCCCGTGTGGTCATTGGGGCAGCCACAAAACCTCTCCGAAACAACCCCGAAAACCTCGTTTAAGCCACAGTAATAGTCCCTAACCCTTTTCCTATCAACATATATCAGAAAACAATGTTTTCCCTTCACTTTTAACATCTAAAATCTCAAAAAAAATAATAATAATGGGGTTATTGCATAGTTATAAAAAGCTGAAGGAAAGGGATTCGCAACTCAAGATAGCAATAGGTTTAAGAGTAGAAGGTAGTAACTAGATTAGAATCCCACACCTAATTTGATGATGAAGAGAACTATGAGGAGTGACAATCCCAAAATCAGCAGGCAAACCACTTAATAGAAGAAAAATCAAGTGGAACCAAAAAAAAAAAAAGAAAAAGAGGAGAGAGGGAGAGGAAACGTGAAACTAACAGAGAGTAATCCCAAAAATAGAAAAAAAATAATATCCAGTAATAATTACTTGTTAAAAAAATGAAGAAAATAATTTAGATAGCTCTAAATACAAAAATAACGTTCACGCAAAGAATTGAACACAGGACCTCTAACACTCCAACACCCCACTTAACCACCAGACCAGTAGGCCCATTCTGACACTAAATTGCACAATTATGCACATATGTGCCACCTCCTCACTAGCCCTAGGCTCAAAAACCCTAAACTTCTAGGCCCAAAATTTGGGGTGTTACATTAATCCTATGTACCTCCCCCCACACTTTAGAACATACATTTCCCTCAGTGTAAAATAATTAAAGTGAAAATAAGAAAACTTCCTTGAGTAGATCGAATCCTTATTGTTATGATAATCTTGGGATTTGTGTGCTTCAAGCGGACGGAGGGTACCTAAAAAAATCTACAAAAATATATGAAATATAATATAAAGAAAATAGAAATAGAAAAAATAAGAAAAAGACGAAGTGTTTATAATGGATGATAGAATGTCCACAAATATTCGAATGAACTTAAGCCTTCAATGTTGCAAGGTGCGTCATGTCTAGGATGTCACGACATTGAGACCAGTTTATGATTTCTTTGCTTTTTTCGTTACGTCACTTCATGATAACTAGACTTGCTATGAAAAAACTAAACACAAATAAAATTAATAATAGAATAAATGAAAAAATAACAAAATTTAAAGTAGGAAATAGAAGTTCTTTAAAATTGGGATGATCGTGTCACCTCCATAGAAGAACTTCTAGGCGATTCTCGACACTTTGGTCCAAATTTGTTCCTCCGCCGATGTATATGAACCACTCATTTCGATCGATTTCAACAAATTGTTTTAACTTTGACTAACGTGACATCCACATTACAAGCCATTAGGTACCAAATTGAGCCAACCCCAAATCATTTTTCGGGGTATTATTACCTCGAGCTTCCTCCCCTCCATATCACATGAAGTTTTGGTCACTCAAGCTTTATTGTCCTTGTTAGATAAGAATGAGTCAGACTCATCAATCTTTTCATTTGATACCTTTTTTGCTATGGCCATAAGGTGTATGTAACAACTCGTTTTTCAGTGGTGTCGTAAACAGTGGTTTTGGAGGCACAAATCTGACTAACGAATCCTTATATTTTTATTGTTGTATTTATGTAACAACCCTAACCCATAACCATCGCCAGTCTAGGGTTAAGAAGCATTACTGAACAAATTATAACATTTAAACATCCATAATTCATACATCACCAATTCATAACTAATCATTGTCACAAAGTCCCTTATGAAGGTCTACAAGACCTTAAACATGCATTAGGAAGGGGTCGAGACTAAACCGAGCACTTACAAAATTTTTCTGAAAACTTAACTTTTTTTTTAAAGTTATAGAGGTCACACGCTCACTTAAGTGTGTCGTGTGCCTCACACGACCTCAGACACACCCGTGTGTCCAAGTCAGGCAAACAGGCATACATACTAATCTTGTCCACACTACCAAGACACACCCGTGTGCTTGACCCAGTAGGCAACATCGACTTAATTCACACTACTGTCACATGCCCATGTGTCCGGCCCGTGTGTGAGTCTGACTTTTTTGAATTATAAACTTAAGAGGCACGGTCGAGCCACACGCCCGTGTGCTCAATCGTATGGGCAAATATAGGCTATTTGTAAGGCCAATTTGACACACAAATTTTGGGTTACTTACATGCTCAATTACCATATCACGAAACATGCATTTAAACCACCATTCCATAAATTAATTCAAGCATAAAACTTACCATTTCCATTCTCACCAATTCATACCAAAATCATCATTCACATAAACCACATATACATAATATAACCATCATTTTCACATAGCCAAAACATATACTAAAAGCATTCAACTATCAAGCCATATTACATGGCAAGATCTAAACATTTCAAAATATTCCATATTCACTAGCTATACATGCCATATACCAAATATACAACTTCCAAAAGTACCAAAATAAATGGTCGATAGTGTGCTTGAGTCACTGACGATTCCTGAATCCAAGCTAGCTTTAATTACACTGTAAAACAGAGAAAAACTTCACACAATAAGCTTTAAGGCTTAGTAATTTTGTAATATAACACATTTACCTTAATAATTCAAATTCAATAAGCAAAATTACTAACACTTAGTTCAATTCACAACATTACTCAATCTTAACCACGCCTACTACTCACTTTCGCACTGCATCTATCAAATGGATCAATTCATATTAATAGTCACTTAAACATCCATTTATTCCATATACAAAATCTTCAACCACATAGGTTCCGTACATACATGTACCATCACATAAATATCAATCACATTTACCATTCAATATTCAATTCCATAATTCGTTCGATCCCCTTTCAACATTTGATGAATTTGCACACTCAGTGCCATTTAATTAGCCGAAGCCACAATATTATTTCACATTTAGTGCCATCACATTAAACAGAAGATATCTCAATATCGCACACACAGTGCCAACTAATATAGTCGATGCTTTCTTTATCTCGCACACTTAGTGCCAATTATCGTTGTATCGATTCTATTTACGCACACTTAGTGCCATATAACTTTAAAATCACAACTCACATTTCTGAATTCCAAACTCACATTTCCTTTCATTTCAACACATAAGAACATCATTTAAACAACATGTATTATTCACAAACTTACCTTGGACGTAGAAACACGATACAAGTCGATCAATCGAACACTTTGTTCTTGCCTCGATCTAAGTCCTGGATTTCTTTCTTGATTTATACACATTCAAATTTAGCTCATTCATTCACCAAATTATTCAATTCAATCCAAATACACATATTTTAAGCATTTTACAAAGTAGCCCTCACATTTGCACATTTTGACATTTTAGTCCCTATTTCATAAAATCACAAAATACACATAATTTCATTATACATATGCTTAGTCAATTCTCCCTAGCTTATATAAGCCCACATATTTCATTTATTTCACATTTTAGTCCTTCAATTCCTCATTTTCACAATTTATCCCATTTTTAACATTTTGTCAAAAATCACTTTACGTAACATTAAAATCTATCAACAATTATTCATTATTCATCATCAACTATCACAAAGATCAAACATTCATCAATGGCATCTTACAAAATCACCAAAAATTTCAAAAATTAGGGAATGGGCTAGCTAGAACACAAAGCAACGATCACAAAAATGTAGAAATCATCAAAAACCGAGCTCGAAACATACCTCAATCAAAGACAAAAAATGGCCGAACCCTAGCTTGGTTTCTTTTCTTTCTTTTTCTTATTATTTTCAGCAATGGATGAACACAATAACCTATTTCATGCTTTTGCTTTATTTTAATTATTCATTAATTCATGTTTTACCATTTTAACCTTAGTAATTTCATTTAAATTTCCATTAGCTAAAACCCATTTTTGTCCATCCATTAAACATGTGGTATAATAACATCATAAGGACTCACATTTAATAAGACATGGAAATTAAGCACTTAACAATCAGCACATAGCTTTTGCATTTTATGCAATTAAGTCCTTTTTCACAATTTGATACACAAACGATGAAATTTTCACACATGCTTAATCACATACTGTAAACACTAAAAATAATATTAAAATATTTTTTCAACCTCGGATTTGTGGTCCCAAAACCACTATTCTGACTAGGGTCTAAACCAAGCTATTATAATTTATATGGGTTGGTTAAGTTTTGTGAATGGAACAAAAGGTTAGTATAAGTGGTGTGTCCCAAAATTTAGTGGTTTCAAAAATGAGATAACAGGACCTTGTTTCTATAAATCGAGCTTATAAATATTTTTATTAAATATTTACGGAATTATTATATTGGTATGTGAATTTATGGTCCAAATATTTTATTGTTTGGCTAATTAATTAAAGAAAAAGGACTAAACCATACAAAGTGTAAAAGATAATTATTATTAGTGTTTTAGTGCCAATTAAGTATTTAATTAAAATGGGATGGCTTAATATGGAAATTAGCCATAAATAAAGATAGTGCACAATTTATTTTTATAATGGTTTGATAATACTATATATTATATTATATTAAAAGTTATTATAATAATGTTAAAAGTAAAATAAGAAAACATGAAACACCCCAAACCCGACCCACAAGCCCTGACCGGATCTGGCATGCTTTTAGGAAAAACTAGTCGATTCTTATTTGAAACTTTGCTAAAATTTTATGCGTGTTTTTGAAAACAGCTTGATTTGGGTTGGGCTCAAATTTTAAAACCCGTGTTGATTATGTGTCAAAACGCTTAATATTTATACTTAAGAAAATGGACTTTAACTTTGAATTATTAAAATTGAGTCATACTTGGATAATTAAATATGCATGCATAATAGTTCAAACCAAGGCCTTATTACATCAAATCAAAACCCAAATTAAATCCAAAATACTTAAAATATAACAAGTCCAAAATAAAATAAAATCTTGAACTCGAGCATGGCTACCACTAAGCTCCCGCCGACCCGGTCCATTAATGAGCGCCACCGAAAAGTAATCCCACAACGGGTGAGTCAAACAGACTCAATGTATACACCAACATAAGTCTCAATTAATTCTGCATATCAATTCATACATAATAGCACATATACTTAATGATGCAAACCCAACCCAAGCCAAGTATCCATCCGCTACACATCACCGTACTCAACCATCACACCGTGGGACTACTAAGTCAACCCTTCATTCGCTACACACCATCGAAGGCGTCATTTGCAATGACGTGCTCATCGCCTTATAAAATTCGTGGCATAGCCACCAGATAATTATTTTGTGACTTAAGTCACCACATTCATATATTGTGACATAAGTCACCACATTCGGATATTGTGACATAAGTCACCACATTCGATATTGGGGTATTAAACCACCAATTCACTTCCCTTTACATATCACCCATATGCCCCATGTCAAACATATCATGCAATAACATGCTTTATTTCACATTCTTATCACTATTAACATATGTGCCATAATAGATCATAACCTACACATAGTAGGAGGGTAAACATACCGAAAGTATTTCATTCGAACCATTGCATGGTACTTTTAGCCACTTCACACATATTTTATTAACACATAGTAACGCATAACCATAAATTAATTGAAGCTTAGTGTGGGGGTACACACCTGATTTACTTAGCACTTTATTGAAATCCTGAAAACCCGATCTATTACTTTTAGACCCTTAATACCTACATTCAACCATCCTCCACTTATTCAAGAAACCGAAAATCACAATTAACTTAGCCCATATGGCATTCGGCCAAAAAGAAAAGAACAGAAAAGGGCCATTAGGCCACCTACCATCAACCACTCACCTTCGGCTTTTCTAAAATTGACACTTCTGGCTATTGTAAAATAGGATTCGGCTTCTAGAGATAAAGAGGAGAAATTGATAGGCATAAACAATTGATTCGGGTTAGATCTTGATGAAAAGAAAGGAAGAAATCGCAAAGGAAAGAAATCCCGAAACTTACCGAATCACTAAGGAACATGCAGCCTATGGTGCACCTTTGGGAAACTAAACCACCCTTGTAGATTCGGCTTTGAGGCTTAAAGACCAGTCGGCTATGAGTCACTTGTGTATTCGGCTTCAACAAGAGTGAAAAGAGAGGGATATGAGGCTTAGAGAGATTCGACTATTGTGGTTTTTTGAGAAAAGAATATCCGATTTTGGTCAAATGAAGAGGAAAAGAAGAAGAAAGCAGAGAGAGCTAATTGAATCTCCTAAGAATTTTCGGCACAAATAAGTTGAATGAAGAGAGAACTAAGTTTCGGCACACTACTAGAGAAAGAAAGAAGAACCAAAGAGAACCTCTAAACCTCCCTTAAGCAATTCGGCTAAGACTGAAATTGGTCACCAAGGAATCCCTTGGCCGGCCAACACTATCCTCCTCTCCAATTCCACCTTTTTTTTCTTATCACTTTATTTAAGATTAATAATAAAATTAATCCATCATTTATCCCTCATCTTGGCCAAATGTTGAAAGGAAATTTAAATTAATCTACACACCTCCACTCAGTGCCCTATTGCCGTCCAACACCTCTTCTCCTAGCAGCAAAATTAAACTCTTTATTTTGCTTCCCTTGTGACTCGAACCTAGGCCCATTTGCACCTACTTGTGGCGTCACTTTCAAAGGCTTTAAGTGGTGCCTCCAAGCCACTTAACCAAGCCCATTTGTGAGTCATAACTCCCCCATTTATTTTCTTAAGGCCTATCAGGCTTAACTTCCTCTTTTAGACTTAAAATTAAATAATTTCTAAGGCATTCACCTACGCACTAAGGTTCACAAAATTTATAGGACACATTCTTAACACACAAAGACATGCTATCTCATACAATTTAGTAATAATGCATAAGCCATAGTCCGGGATATTACAGTTCTACCCCCTTAAAATAATTTTGACCTCGAAATTACCTGGCTAGAATAGGTGGGGTATTGCCGTCGCATTGCTTCTTCTGGCTCCCAAGAAGCTTCCTCCGATCCATGATTTCGCCATAACACTTTGACTAGAGGGATCGACTTCCTTCGAAGCACCTTCACATCTCGTTCCAGAACCTAAATCGGCTCCTCCTCATAAGACAGATCTGGTCTCAGCTCCACCTCTTCAACCGGAACTATATGAGATGGATCTGATCGATATCGATGTAGCATGGAGACATGAAATACGTTGTTCATCTGCTTCAATTCTGGTGGCAACTCCAACTGGTATGCCACCGGTCCAACTTGCTTCATTACTCGATAAGGCCCTATAAACCTTGGACTTAGCTTCCCTTTTCGGCCAAATCTCATCACTTTCTTCCAAGGCGAAACTTTAAGGAACACTTGATCTCCCACATCAAATTCTATTTCCTTTCATTTGAGATCCGCATACAACTTCTTTCTATCAGATGCCTCCTTTAATCGAGCTCAAATTACACTAACCTTCTCCTCGGACTCGCCACAATTTTCGGACCCAAAATCGACGCTCTCCTAATTCCATCCAACATGTAGGAGTCGACACTTTCGACCATACAAAGGCTTCAGATGGTGCCATCCGAATACTTGCTTGATAGTCATATTGTATGCAAATTCCACTAGAGGCAAATATTCTTCCCAACTTCCTCCAAGTCTATCACACGACCTCTCAAAGATATCCTCTAGTACTTGGATCACTGCTCAGATTGGCCGTCCGATCGTGGATGAAAAGTCAGATCGAATCCAATCTAGTGCCTAAAGCCCGATGTAAAGCTTTCAAAATCGAGACGTGAACCTCGGATCCCTATCCGAGATAATTGACATCGGCATTCCATGCAACCTCACAATCTTCGCTACATACAACCTCGCTAACTTCAGAGGAGTAGTAAACCCAAGACCTGGAATAAAATACACGGACTTTGTCACCGATCCACTATCACCCATACCGAGTCCTTCTTAGTAGGCGTAAGGGAAGCCCACTAACGAAGTACATGGTAATTCTCTCCCATTTCCATCGCGAAATTTGTATTGGTCAAGCAATCCCGATGGAACTTGATGTTCATCCTTAATCGGTCGACACGTTAGGATTTCCTACAAATTCGGTAACTTCCTCTTAAGACCAAAGCTACCAAAATTGTTCCCTTAGATCTCTGTTCATTTTATTACCTCCGGGATGCATAGCACAAGGGCTACTATGCGATTCCTGAAGAATTCTTTGCCTAAGCTCCTCGTCCTTCGGCATACAGACTTTTCCCTTGAAACACAATACTCTTTCATCGTTAATACCAAAATTTTCCAACTCTCCATTCTGCATTTGTCTTAGCTTAGCACTCGGATCTTCATCCACCAACTGTCCCTCTTTCACCTCATTCAGCCATGTCGGCTTAACTTGCAACTCTGCCAGCGGACTTCCATCATCATACAAACTCAAATGCGTAAACATCGCCCTTAGATCCGACACCACCTTTCGACTTAAAGCGTCCGCCACTACATTTTCCTTGCCCGGGTGATACTCTATTGAACAATCATAGTCCTTCAATAGTTCCACCCACCTTCGCTGTCTCAAATTCAGCTCTTTCTGAGTCAGCAGATACTTAAGGCTCTTATGGTCTGTGTAGATTACCGACTTTTCTCCATAGAGATAGTGCCTCCATACCTTAAGAGCAAAGACCACTGCCGCTAGTTCCAAATCATGCGTTGGGTAGTCAACCTCATGTGGCCTTAGTTGTCGAGATGCATAAGCAACTACCTTCACATCTTGCATTAACACGCATCCCAATCCTGTATAGGAAGCGTCACAATACACCACAAAATCCTTTCCCGCTCCGATTGAATCAAAATCGAGCTTCGGCCAAGACCCTCTTAAGCTTCTCAAAGCTCTCTGTTGTTTATCCGTCCAAACGAAGGTACTTCCTTTCTCAAAGAACTTTGTCAAAGGCGGCTATTGACGAGAACCCTTCCACAAACCTTCTATAATAGCCCGCCAATCCTAAGAAACTCTGAACTTCTGCCACAGACTTAGGGGGTTTCCAATCCAAAACTGCCTCAATCTTCCGAGGATCCACCCTTATTCCTTTAGTAGATACCACATGTCTTAAAAACGTAACCTCCTTAAGCCAAAATTCACACTTGCTGAATTTGGCGTAGAGCTTCTTTTCCCTTAACACTTGTAACACAATTCGGAGGTGCTCATCATATTCTTCCTCAGACTTCGAATACACTAAAATATCGTCTATGAAGACAACAACAAATCGGTCCAGATAGGGTTGGAAAACCCGATTTATCATGTCCATAAATGCGGCTGGGGCATTCGTCAATCCAAACGGCATTACTACGAGCTCAAAATGCCCATATCTTGTCTGAAAAGCCGTCTTATGGATATCTACCTCCTTCACCTTAAGCTGATGATATCCGGACCTCAGATCTATCTTTGAGAAAACTGCCCCCTTAAGCCGATCGAACAAGTCGTCAATCCTTGGCAAAGGGTACTTGTTCTTGATGGTCAGCTTGTTCAACTGACGATAATCTATACACATGCGCATAGTTCCGTCCTTCTTTTTCACAAACAAGACCGGTGCTCCCCATAGAGACACACTAGGTCGAATAAACCCGCGGTCTAGCAACTCTTGAATTTAAGCCTTGAGCTCAACCAACTCCTTTGGTGCCATTCTGTATGGGGCAATTGACACAGGAGCTGTACCCGAGAGCAAATCGATTCCAAACTCCACCTCCCTATCCGGGGGTATTCCTGGTAATTCCTCCGGAAAGACATCCACAAACTCCCTTACAGTTCTAACTCCACTAACTCCCCCTTCGTTTGTATCCAAAGCACAAATGAAGGCCAAAAATGCCTTACACCCCTTCCGAACCATCTTATCCGCCTTTAATGTCGAAACTACGTTAGACAAGTAGTTCCTTCTTTCTCCTATCATAACCATCACCTCATCCTCTGGGGTCCTTAACTCCATTCGTTTGGCTGCACAATCCAATACAGCTCGATGCACCAATAGCCAATCCATGCCAAGTATAAGATCAAATCCCCGAAAGGTAATTCCATTAAATTGGCAAGAAATACCGCTCCTTGAAGTTCCAAAGGTACTCTCCGAAACATCCTATTCACCACTACAGTTTGGCCTAATGGGCTTACTACAGTCATCTCCCTATCAGATAATTCAGAGGCTATCCCTAGAGTTTCAACTACTCTACATGCAATATAAGAATGGGTCGAGCCCACATCAATCAAAGCAACATAAGGTTTGCCAAAAATAAGGAACGTACTGGTTATGATGTCCGGTGTATCTCTGTCTTCCCTTCGGCGATCCGCATAAACCAAACCCGGCTGCCTGGCCTCTGTGTTACCAACACCTTGGCCCGGTGTTCCTCGTCCTCTACCAGAACCATTACCTCTGCCAGCCGACCCACGACCTCGCGGTGGCTGCTATCCTCCTCTTCCAACCTAGTTAGAACCTTGACTTCATCGGTCGTCCCCTTCGCCTCATCGGGCAATCCTTAATCATGTGGTCCTTGGACCCACACTTAAAACATCCTTCCGTCTTTTTCCAACACTCACCCAAGTGCTTTTTCCCGCACTGATCACAAGTATGATATCGCCTCCCAAGTAGCTTGTCGACCTCATGCCCATCAACTCTAGGCCTCTTTTGCTCATTCCTAGATGGCCTTGATGATCTAAATCCTCTTTTCTACCTATTCCGATCGGTGTTCTGCCTTACAGAATCCTTAATTCCCTCGGCTACCTTAGCCTTCTCTACCAACATAGTAAACTCTCGCTCCTGTTGTGGAGCTATCAGCAACCTCAGATCATCCCTTAGTCCGTCCTCTAACTAGACACACTGCTCATGCTCAGTAGACACTATCCTCGAGCATAATGACTCAGCCTTAGGAATTCAGCTTCATACTCAGCTACGGACTTGTTCCCTTGAACCAGCTCCAGAAATGCCTTTCTCTGCACATCAATATAATGAGTGCCAACATACTTTTTCTGGTATGCCGCCTTAGCATACTCCCAAGTGAGTTCCTCAACTGTAGCACCATCCCTCACCGTGAGCCACCATTGATATGACTCATCGCGGAGAAGTGACACCAACCCTTTCAGCTTTTCCTCTTCAATTAAATCAAGCTTATCCATAATCCGTTCGGTCGCTTCCAACCAATATTCAGTGGTACTGGGTGCCACACCAGATATACCACGGAACACCTCAGCTCCGTTGGCTCGAAGTCACTCAAGCATCGACTTTCGAGCTCCCATGCCTCCACCCACTCCAACAACCCTTTTCAAAACTCGCAGCATCACCTGTGACACTGTGTCATCCCCCGTCTGATCCTGATATTCCACATCAGCGGCTGGTGGTGGTGGTGGTACTTCATTCTCAGATCCTTGACCCGATCTAATGGGTTCAGACATGATCATTCGGCCTCTTCCATGGCCACGCATGTTGAGACCCCGTCCCCTAGAATTCATACTTTCACTTTGCATTTATCTGATTAAAGAGTTTTATGAATTAGTTTGGTTCCACTGATTTATCATGAACAGTTTTATGTTTAATAGTTCTAGGAAGTAGTTCTTTCGTTTCATACACATACAGTCTCACATCATTCATTTAGTCACACACATGAACTTGCATCCATTACAGAGAAATGTTGTAGTTGTCGTTGTTTGTTGTTTTCCACTACCCAAGGGTATTTTCATAATTTTGTCCTACAAGGGTATTTTGGTAATTTTTCAAATTAGGGTATTTGAAAATGTTGCAAAATAGAGTTTTTTGATATTTTACAAAAATTAAAATCCTTGCTGGAAACAATTCAAGGGTGAAATGATAATTTTATACACTAGGGGTATTTTTGTAATTTTACAAGCCAAGGTCATTTCAGTAATTTTTCACAAAATATGGTTCTTGGTGACTTTTCAAAATGAGAATATTTTCAAAGATTTCTAATTTAAGGGTACTTCGGTAATTTTCCTTACTGAGGGTATTTTGGTTATTTATACAGTTGTGGTAATTTGGTCATTTTACAAATCAGGGGTAATTTTGTAAATTTTCCAAATCGTGGTGTCTTATTATAAAGTAGGGTGTTTGGATATTTTTAAGGTAAGAGAATCTTGATAAAACCGAGGTAGTATGGAAATTTTATAAACCAAGGGCATTTTAATAATTTTTTCACTGTGGGTATTTGAGTAAATCGAGATTATTTAGAAAAATTTTTCAAAATAGTTTTCCTATACATCGAGGGTAATTTGGTGATTTTAAAACTAGGATTTTGTGGAAATATGGCTAGTCCCTTCGGGTTTTAGTTATTGGGTTTAGCACGTGGTCGAGTCCTCTTGGTTAGGGTGAACCATTACTACGCACCATGTAGGATTCAAGTGGGTAGGAGGTGAGTCACTAGGACTGTTTAAATACCAAGCTCCCACTGAAACCAATCCTAGACATGCGCACAACGGTTTCCACACCCTAACTCGGTGACTTAGGCACAGGTTTGTTTAATTGTGCATTAATGTTTTATGTAGTTGTTGGGGTAAACTAGTCCTATAGTTCAAGCACTTATCATGCTAAGCTACGTTTCATTTTTACCCCTCCACAAACCATACAATAATTCACACAACGGATAGGGTACTTACCTGGTGGACTTGCCTCGGAGACTCAAAGCCATGCCGTAAACCCCGCCACTTCTTAGAAAAATCCAATTTCAAAAGATGAAAACGTTTGGGCCCTAAAACCCTCAACGCCGAAGTTTTGAACTGGCTCGATACCAAAATGAAACACCCCAAACCCGCCCACAAGCCCTAACCGGATCTCGCATGCTTCTAGGAAAAACTAGTCGATTCTTATTTGAAACTTTGCTAAAATTTTACGTGTTTTTGAAAACAATTGATTTACGTTGGGCTCAATTTTAAAACCCGTGTTGATTATGTGTCAAAACGCTTAATATTTATACTTAAGAAAAATGGATTTTAACTTTGAATTATTAAAATTGAGTCATACTTGGATAATAAAATATGCATGCATAATAGTTCAAACCAATGCCTTATTACATCAAATCAAAACCCAAATTAAATCCAAAATACTTAAAATATAACAAGTCCAAAATAAATAAAATCTTGAATCGAGCATGGCCACCACTAAGCTCCCGCCAACCGGTCCATTAATGAGCGCCACCGAAAAGTAATCCCACAATGGGGTGAGTCAAACAGACTCAATGTATACAACCAACATAAGTCTCAATTAATTCGTGCATATCAATTCATACATAATAGCACATATACTTAATGATGCAAACCCAACCCAAGCCTAAGTATCTATCTGCTACACATCACCCGCACCAACCATCACACCGTGGGGACTACTAAGTCAACCATCCATCCACTACACACCATCAAGGCGATCATTGCAATGACGTGCTCATCGCCTCTTATAAAATTCGTGGCATAACCACCAGATAATTATTTTGTGACATAAGTCACCATATTCATATATTGTGACATAAGTCACCACATTCGGATATTGTGACATAAGTCACCACATTCGATATTGGGGTATTAAACCACCAATTCACTTCCCTTTACATATCACCCATATGCCCCATGTCAAACATATCATGCAATAACATACTTTATTTCACATTCTTATCACTATTAACATATGTGCCATAATAGATCATAACCTACTCATAGTAGGGTGGGTAAACATACTGAGTATTTCATTGCAGTACCATTGCATGGTACTTTTAGCCACTTCACATATTTTTATTAACATATATTAACGCATAACCATAAATTAATTGAAGCTTAATGTGGGGGTACACACCTGATTTACTTAACGCTTTATTGAAATCCTGAAAACTCGATCTAATACTTTTAGACCCTTAATACCTACATTCGGCCATCCTCCACTTATTCAACAAATCAAAAATCACAATTAACTTAGCCCATATGGCATTCGGCCAAAAAAAAAAGAACAGAAAAGGGCCATTCGGCCACCTACCATCAACCACTCACCTTTGACTTTTCCAAAATCGGTACTTCTGGCTATTGTAAAATAGGATTCAACTTCTAGAGATAAAGAGGAGAAATTGATAGGTATAAACAATTGATTTGGGTTAGATCTTGATGAAAAGAAATGAAGAAATTGCAAAGGAAAGAAATCCCGAAACTTATCGAATCACTAAGGAACATGCGGCCTATGGTGCACCTTCGGGAAACTAAACCACCCTTGTAGATTCGGCTTTGAGGCTTAGAGAACAGTCGGCTATGAGTCACTTGTGTATTTGGCTTCAACAAGAGTGAAAAGAGAGGGATATGAGGCTTAGAGAGATTCGGCTATGGTGGTTTTTTGAGAAAAGAATATCCGATTTTGGTCAAATGAAGAGGAAAGGAAGAAGAAAGCAGAGAGAGCTAATTGAATCTCCTAAGAATTTTCGGCACAAATAAGTTGAGTGAAGAGAGAACTAAGTTTCGGCACACTACTAAAGAAAGAAAGAAGAACCAAAGAGAACCTCTAAACCTCCCTTTAGCAATTCGGCTAAGACTGAAATTGGTCACCAAGGAATCCCTTGGCCGGCCAACACTATCCTCCTCTCCAGTTCCACCTTTTTCTTCTTATCACTTTATTTAAGATTAATAATAAAATTAATCCATCATTTATCCCTCATCTTGGCCAAATTTTAAAATGAAATTTAACTTAATCTACACACCTCCACTCAGTGCCCCATTGCCGTCCAACACCTCTTCTCCTAGTAGTAAAATTAAACTCTTTATTTTTTTCCCTTGTGACTCGAACCTAGGCCCATTTGCACCTGCTTGTGGCGTCACTTACAGAGGCTTTAAGTGGCGCCTCCAAGCGACTTAACCAAGCCCATTTGTGTGTCTAACTCCCCCATTTATTTTCTTAAGCCCTATCAGGCTTAACTTTCTCTTTTAGACTTAAAATTAAATAATTTCTAAGGTATTCACCTATGCACTAAGGTTCACAAAATTCATAGAACACATTCTTAACACACAAAGGCATGCTATTTCATACAATTTAGTAATAATGCATAAGCCATAGTCTGGGATATTACAAAACATAATGTTTTTTCTCGATTTTGTTTTGTTCATCACCGAACCACCATAGTTAAGCTTTGGAATTTTGGCTAACAATTTTCCCTTGCATGTAAGCCCCTAAATTATCTGTTTCTCATATTTTTTTATGTTTTTGAGATCGTTTCAACTAGTTTCATCTAACCTGTACCTTTGTTAATGAATCTGTTAAAAATTTTAGAAGTTTCCATTGATAAATCTTGGTTGCTTTTTATGATAATTAAGTGTTTTAAGCTTTGATTGTGGTATTTGGTTGTTTCGTAAAGTAATTTTTATTAGTTTTTTATTTAAGGATTAAATTGTTAAAATGTCAAAATTTCAAGGTTTGATGGTGATATAGAGGTATCATTGGGATTTTCAAGAGCTTAGATTACTTGGTTGTAAATTTTGAACTTGAGAAAATGGTTAATTTGATGATTTTGGGTTAAGGGACTATATTGCAAAAGTTAGGGGCAATTGTGTAATTTCAAAAATAAAAGGGTATAAAATGCAGAATAAGTTGGCATTTAAAAATAAGCTAGTAAAGGGAAAATTTACATTTTAGATCAAGACCATGTTGACTTACATGGAAAAGGAAAAATTGTAGAATAGTCTCTGAGCTTCTACAACTATTACAATTTAGTCCAGGTAAGTTCATAATATTTCAATATGTAAATATGATAATGATTTATATTTCTGATTCACTAGTTAATTTATATTTGTATATGGACTTATATTTATAATGGAAGTACTTTGAATATTGCATAATAATAAAGGTTATAAATGTTCTTGTATTTATGCAATAGACAAGGGAATATTATTAACGTTTTTATTGGAATCATGTTAAAGTTATTGGAATGAAAGAAATGTCCTTGAAAGCACATACATGCCCCTGTTTGTACTTTGGTACCTTTGAATGCACATACGTGTCCCTGTTTGTACTTTGATCCCCCTGAATGCACATACGTGCCCCTATTTGTACTTCTATACCCTTGAATGCACATAGGTGCTCTGTTTGTACTTCGTTACCCCTGAATGCACATATGCACCCCTGCTTATACTTTGGTACCCTTGAACACACATACGTGCCCTTATTTGTAGTTTGGTACCCCTGAATGCACATACGTGCCCTTGTTTGTACTTCGATACCCCGGATTGCACTTACATCCTCTTGTTCCTACCTTGATGCCCTAACACACATTTGTACTTTGAATGCATTCCAGAGCTTCGGTATGGAAACATTGATGCCCCTGAAAATGGAGTATTGATCTATTGAATAATTTGAGTGCAATTAGTTTAAAGAACAATTATATTATGTCCTTACTAAGCTATGTAAGCTTACGATATTCTTTGTAACATCCTTAATTAGGGGCTATTACGTTTGCATTAATTGCATGTGAATGGATTGATTTTGTTGTCAATCAAGGTGTCTTAGGGTCTGGGTATGAGCCAAGGGTAGGCCCGAACTATAGGGAAAATTTTATTTTCAAGCATTGGTTCAGGGGAGCTAAAGGAGCTAGGGGTTAAGAATATTTTGTGGTAAACTATAGCACAAGAAAAGCCTTGGAAAAGTGGCAAGGAGGTGCCACTTAGGGTTTAGAGAAGTGACGCCTCAAGGGGGAGCACGGGAGCTTGGGTTCTAGCTAGAAATCCCTTGCTGCTAACTTTTTTGACGCCAGAGAGGGGATGAGTTGTGCTCAGCTCAAACTCTGATAGATAATTGTTGAACAAGTCAATAGATTTAAACGGGTGGAGAAGAGAGAATTTAGGAGTTTGATCAATTTAAACTCATTTGAATGGTTGGCTAGGAGAAGCTTGAGGAGTTTGCCGAAATTTGAACTCTAATGTGAGGAAGAATAATCGGTTGGAAGACTAGGGGGAAGTGCCAAAATTCCTTAATGACATTTTCGGCTAGTCAATGCCTTGGTGCATTCAATTGTGAGCTAAAGCCGAAACCCACTTAGCCTTGTCGATTTCTTCCCTTAATTCACCATTTGAATCAAAAGCCAAAGGTTTTTAGGCTATTGTCGATTTCCCTCTAAAACATCTAGCCGAATCCCCAGAGGAACCATTTGAGCTTTTCTTCTTTTGAAACTGAAACCACTTTGGCGAATCTCCTTCTCCACCATTTCTTTCTTTTCTTTCTCTCATATTTGTTTCAAAACCCCATCAATATCTTTTCTTCTCAAATTGACAACTTCTTTTTTCTCCTTATCTTCTCTTGTGCTGAAAGCTCATCAATCTTTTCTTGATTCCTTACAAAGCCGAATCTCTTTTGCTCTTCTTTCAAAAGCCATAGTCGAAAATCCTTTGATTATTCCACCACTATTGCCGAAATCTCTCTCAACCATTAAAGATCTCTTTTTTTCTCTCGTTGCGTGGTAGATCTCTCGTGTTTCTACTTTAGTCGATTTTAGAGAGGGCAAATGTTCTTGGCCGAATCTCTATCATCTTCTTCTTTTCTCTCTGTCGACATATATAGAACAAAAGCCAAATTTCGACATTTGCCATGATTCTTAATCATCTATAAGATCAGATTCTCTTAGGTTCTTCAGGATTTTGAAGTAGTGGATCGTGATCATCTATTCTCTATCAATCGATTTCGTTAAAGACTGTGGTAAGGTTACATATCGACTTAACCTTTCTCTTAGTTATTTGAAAAGTCGGAGGCTATTAAGATTAAGTGTTTAGTGTTGGTCGATTGTAGGGGAAGGCTCTATCTCGTATATCTCAGGTTGTGACTGGTAATAAAAAAGCGCTAAGGTAAGGATGGTTATTAGATGCGTTAACTTTTTGGGATTTACAAGTGTAGCCGAATGGCTTTTTGCTAACAGTTGTCATTGGCCGAATGTAGGAAAGGGGGGATCTTGTGCATTAGATCTTGATCTTCGGGATTCGATAGTCGTGTTAGTAACCAGGTGTGTATCTTACACACTTCATAATCCATGTAAATGTGCTAATAACCTAAACTTTGTTAAAAGTCAAAAATTGTGTAGATTACGATACGATACCCTTATGGGTATGAGCAAGGATTTCGGTAAGTCTGTTTGATGAGTTTAAGATGCATGATTGCTAATGCTATTGTCTATGTTATGGTCAATATATGCTTAACGATTGAGCATGATGGCATGATTTGTATGTGCATGAGCATTAATGTGGGTGACATGAGAGGGGGAAGAATGATATCTGTGACTTTGGGTCACCAGTGGTTTGGCACTACCAGTGGTTTGGTACCACAGTTGATATTCGTGACTTTGGGTCACCAGAGGTTTGGCACCTCATAGCGACTCATCTTAGCGGCTTCACACCACAGTGGGTTGGCCCCATATTTGATAAAACGGGATTGTCGCCAGTGATTTGGTATCACAACATGGGTTGGCCCTACATATGGATTATTCATGACTTTGGGTCACCAGTGGTTTGGCACCACATTATTATTGATATTAGTGACTTTGGGTCACTAGTGGTTTGGCACCACTAGTGGTTTGGTACTACACGAGGTAGAAAAAGGAGTTGTGGATGGCTAGGTTTGGGTACATGATATGTTTGCTTGATTATGACCTGTGTAAGAATGTTGCTATAATCGGGAGGGGAATTATGCACTGAGTCTTGGTGACTCACCTTCTCCCTTATCTTTTCAGGTGACTCGTAGATCGCGGATGAGGAGCCAGGTGGACTCGAGGTGGCCATGCGACATTTATTTTCGGTTTTACTTGGACTTTCAATTTAGGTACCTTCATTTTAAATTTTGATCTTATTTGGGTTTGTAATAAGGCCATTAGTATTTTTATTTATGGTTTTATTATATCTACTTTAATTTTTTTAATTATTGCTAAGTAAACTGTTTAACATGTTTTAAATAACCTGATAACCAAAGTTTTCGAAAATTATACTACACAACGGGTTTTTTAAATCTTACCACCGGGTAACAATATTTACAAGAGGATAACAAAGTTAACTTAAATGATTTTCAAAATCTAAGTTTTCCAAGCTCAAAATCAAACGGTTTTAAATTAACTAAGTAAGAATTCACTCGGGTTTCAATAGACTTTAACATTTTTCTTGAGTAATGAATGATAAGCGAGTTTTAAAAAGCCTTTCGGGATTTCAAAGCAACTTAACGATTTCAACTATACATGCACCGGGTTTTTGCAAACACAAAAACAAAGAGCTTTTCGCTGAAAATAAATCGACAACTTGTTTTCTTAGAAACGTTTTCACTCTGTGACATGCCAGATTCGGTCGTGGTGTGTTGATCGGGTTTGGGGTGTTACATTCTTCTATGTTGTTTTGTAGATAATCATTGCTGACCATTTGGAAGGATCAACCACGAAACTCACATTATCACATCTATCTTGGTAGCTTTTTCATCTTACTTTGGGTAGTGGCATGTATATAGGTCTTGTTGAAAGAATGTTGGTGTCAAAAAAATTATGGATGATATAGTAGGCTAAATAACACTTTTGAATGTGTCATGTAATGTTGAAATAAGGTATCTATATTTATATATGTTGATGATTATCATAGTGTGTATTTGGATTAGAAATGGTTATATGTGTGGTTAATATTGTTGAGTTAGATATGGTTGTTTTTATGAAAAACCTTAGATAAAGTATGGTATTGAATTGCTTATAAATTGAGGTGCCTTTGAATGGCATATTGGTTAGAAATTATAGGTTGTTTATTTGGTATATGGATAAGTGTTTAAGTTGTGTTTTAAGTTATTGAATGAATGAACAAAATAAGTGTCTTATTGAGCAAGAATAAGTGATGATATGACTTGTTGTAAGGGTAAATTTTGGTTCACAAGGCCTAGGACAGCTGGCTGTCACACGGTCATGTGCTTCACACGGCCTAGGACATGGGCTGTCACACGGCCATGTGCTTCACACGGCTTGATGGCACTGTCGTGTATAATTAATAAATAAGATGCAAGTTTCACACGGACTGAGACACGACCTTCTGTCTCAAGTAAGTGAGTTTAGATAGGCTGGCAAACGGCCTGTGACACGGTTATGTGAACCATGTCAGTAGGTTACACAGTTTATAACACGGGCTAGTACACGAACGTGTGCCTCTAATTCAAATGCTCACTCGATCTAAGCTGTGTCACATCGCCATGTGACCTCTGTTTTCCAAATTTTCCAAGTTTTTCCTAAATTTTTATGTTTTGATTCAATTTGATCCTTGATTACTTCCAAATAAATATTAGGGCTCGTAAATCCGAAATAAAGCCCATGTGAATAATTATTCTATGAATTACTATATGTTTATATTTTAATTGAATATTTGTTCTGAATTAAGATAAAATGTTTTGTTTGTTTCTGTAACATCTCGATCCTTTATTCGGTAACCGGGATGAGATTTGGGTGTTAGATTTAGTGGTATTAGAGCTATGGTTTAATCAATTATAGGATTAATGTAGCATGTATAGTGTTTAGTATATAAATGCCACATATACCCAATGATAGTGTGATGTTCTTGATCCACTCAAATATTTTATTTTCTTATAGATTCAAGATGTCAGCTGAGTCGAATCGGGCTATAGTTAGTGAAGATGAAAATAATGTTCAAGCTTCGAATCCTGAAGCAAGTAATAATGAATCGATTCCATAGTTTTTTGGTGATGAAATGAGAAATGTGTTTCTCGGGAAAATGAACCAGTCGTTCAATGAATTTAAGCAAACAAATCTTGTAACTCCATAACCTCCACTCTCTACTGTGCCTTCTCTGACACCCCTATGTCCTCAGAATCTTGTACTTGTGACAGTTACTCAACTGTCTATAGACAAATTTTAGAAATGTGGAGCTAAAGAACTCAGAGGCAAAATTGATGATGATCCTGCAAAAGCTAAGTACTGGTTAGTGAATACGAAGAGAGTCTTTGTAGAATTGATGTGTACCACTAAAGATTGTCTAAGATGTGATGTTTCATTAATGTAAGATGAAGCATATGCATGGTGGGATACTTTGAGCACGATGACAACTATTGGTCCTATTAAATGGGATTTCTTCCAAATAGAATTCAGAAAAAAAATATGTTAGTCGGTTGTTTCTTGACAAGAAAAATAAAGAATTTCTTGAACTAAAACAAAGGAATCGGTTGTTTCTAGACAAGAAAAAGAAAGAATTTCTTGAATTAAAACAAAGGAATCGGTTAGTTGCAGAGTATTAACAGAGAATTTGTGCAGTTCAGCAAGTATGCTTGTTGCATAGTGTCAAATGAAGAAGAAATGTGTGTTATATTTGAAGATGGCTTGAATGATGACATACGAATGTCGATGGCAGTGTTAAAGTTACGTGAACTTGTAGAACTTTCACAATGTGCTCAGAAAATAGAAGAAATTTGTAACAGTAAAAGACAATCCGATGCAAAATTCTGAGACTTTATTAGAAGAGGGTCGTCTAGGTCAACTCAATCATTTCCCTGAAAGACGTTCAGAGGTGAATCAAATCGATCAACAGTCCATATAGAGTTCACTGGTAGAGATAAAACGTGACAAAGTAATATGAAATCTACAAATTCTCTAGTGACTAGTATTGGAAGTGTAAAGAATGTTAAGGGAATTGTCCCTATTTGTGATGATTATGGCAAGAAACATTTTGGGGAATGTCGATCAAAGTGGGGAGCTTGTTTTCATTGTGGTTCTACTAATCATGTCCAACGTGATTTTCCAAAACAACAAAATGAATCGAGCAATCAAATTAGCAAGCCAAAAGCAACTTCATAGAAAGGTAGACGACCTAGAAACGATAGAAATACTACTTCTGGTCAAGGAAAGACTAGTGATATGAATGAACGATCTGAAGTGAAAGCACCTAAAACACCCCACACCCGGCCCACGAGCCTGGACCGGATCTGGTATGCTCCTCGATGTAAACCGGTTCAAATTTCTTTTGTTACTTTGAAAACTGTGTGCTTTGAAGATAATTTGTAGTGGGTTGGGCTTGAGTTGAAAACAAGTTTATATCGTTATTAAAAATCCTTTTTATTTAGGTGACAAAACGTTTGGGCTTTGTATTAAATTAATTAATCTTTTAATAATTATAAAGATTGTAGGCTCAATAAAAAAAATAAAGTAAACGCTATTACGGCAAAATTAAAACCAAAATAAACTTTAAAATACTTAATTAAAATAAAAGTCCAAGTCGTAAATTTCTTGCTGTGCATGGCCATCCCTAAGCTTTTGTCGAACCCGGTCCATCACTGATCGTCACCTGAAACATGTTCCCACAACGGGGTGAGTCAACGGACTCAATGTGTAACCAACACTAAAATTAATAATTCAGGCATACCATACATGTCATGTTCACATAATAATTCAAGATAATGATGCAACCCAAACCCAAACCTAGATGCCATCCGCTACACATCCCCGTACCAACCTGCACACCGTAGGGACTACTAAGTCAACCCTCCATCCGCTACACACCATCGAAGGCAGTCGCTACAGTCGACGTGCTCATCGCCTATATAAAAGTTGTGGCATAGCCACCAGATTAAATAATTGTGTCATGTGACACCACATTCAGATAATGTAACCGAAGTTACCACATTCAGATAATGTGACCAAAGTCACCACATTCAGATAGTGGGACCGAAGTCACCACATTCACTTCCCCTTTCTCATATAACCCGAATGCCCCATATTATTTACATCATGCATATCATACTTAAAATTCGCATTCATGTCACTTTTCACATGTTAAATATAACATATTTCGTAATCCTAGTAGGAGTAGGAAACGTATCTGAATACTTTGTACCTTAACTTGGTACTTTAGCCATATTCTTATACTTTTATATTAACACATATATCAATTTTAAGCCATAAATCAATTAAGATTAGTGTGGGTACACACCGATTCGCTTAAAATTTTATTGAAATCCCAAATTGATCCATCGCCTTGGATCTTAAGACCCTACATTCGCCAACCTCATTATGTTAGCATAAAGCCTATTCGCCATAACTCCCAATCCTAGTGGGATTTGTACATTAAAACCTACCTTGGTGCCGATTGATGCCTAAACAAATTCGAACTTTGGATCTCTCTTCTTTGTATTCGCCAAGCACTAGATCTTACATAGGTTAGTTTCGCTTTTGAATATTTAAAGAACAAATCTAAATACTAATCTAGGCTTTAGCAGAATATACATAGGTGCTTACCTTCCAAATATTAAATCCGGATTGGATCTTTGCTTCCTTAATACCGTCAAAAACCCTTAAATGTTGAAATCCCTGAGAACTCCTCTTTCTCTAGTCGACACCGACCTAAATCCGAGATTCCTTCCATAGTTTGGCCAAAATACAATATGAGGATTAGTCCCTAAATTTTGACAGCTTAAAAAGAATTGAGTGAAAACCTAGTCTAGATCTTACCCTTACTTGGAGAAATCGACACCTCTATATCTTGTCAACACAAAGATTCGACCTTGAGACTTGGAGAAGAGTTGGCTATGGTCACTTAGGTATTGGCTTCAACAAGACCTGAAAAGAATGAAAGATCTAAGGTCTTGGGAGAATCGACAATAGGGTTATTTGAGTTGAACAAGGTTGCGCTAAGATGGAATAGGAAGAGAGAATTTTGAATTTTAATGGTTGATGAAAACGTGAGAGGGAGAGGTGAAAGACTTAGGAGATTCGGAAGAGAGAAGGAATAGTGAGGAAGCAAAAGAAATCAAGAAAAGATGAACACTTTATTTGACAAATTCGGCTATGACTTAATCTCTAGCCTTACCTTGTTATTCTTCAATTCTTATCTCTTATCACCTCTTTAAATTATTAAAATAAATCCATCACTTATCCATCTTATCTGCCGAATTTTAACAACAATAAAACACCTCCCTTATAGTGCCTTAATGCCGTCCAACTCTCTTGTTCCTTGCACCAAAATAAAATTCTTTTGTTTGCTCCCCAAGTGACTCGAACCTAGGCTCAATACCCTTGCATGTGGTGCCATTTCCAGAGGCCCTAAGTGGCATCTTTAGGCCACTTTTCCAAGCCTATTTGTGTGTCAATTTTCACATACTTTTTCTCTTAAGACCTCCTTGCCTTAATTTTCTCTTTTAAACTTTAAAACTCGACATTTCTAAGTCATTTCTAAGTTTCCAAAAATTTTCGTTTGGCTCTTTAAACTTGACATTTCCTTACATTTCCAAGTTTCCAGAAATGTTCACTTCCCTCTTTTAACTTAGGTTTCCAAAATGTTTACTTTCCTATTTAACTTAGGTTTCCAAAATGGTCACTTTCCTATTTTACTTAGGTTTCCAAAATGTTAACTTTCCTCTTTTAACGTAACATTTCTATACATTCCCAGGTTTCCAAAAATATTCAAAATTCATTCATAACACGTAAGACATGTCATTTTGTACAATTAAACCGAAAAATGCATAGGCCCTTTTCAGGATGTTACAGTTCTACCCCCTTAAAAATAATTTCATCCTCGAAATTACTTAAATAATCGTACATCCTAACTCACCACACTACACTACTATCACAAGACTCGATATTAAAACTAACACATCTCCTATGCACAATTCCAAAGTTCACATCCAAGGTTTCATACCATTCACTAGCAATACAAGAACGAACTAGCTCTATAATAAACAGGGCAATAAAGGCATTTTGAAAATAAGAAACTTACCCGTTGTCATATCTGGCACATCACTCTCCTCACGACGGCCAACTACATAAACCAACCTTGGTTGCCTTGCATCAAAGCCTTCAGCACCTCCGCTTGGTGCTCCACGACCACGGCTGGAACCATTTCCTCCATGGTTTAGACCACGACCTCGCTGAGGCTGCTGTCCACTTCTACCAGCCTGATTAACATTCTGAGCTGCTGATCGACTTTCATCTAGTTTCTTAGGACAATCTTTGAGCATATGGTCCTTGGACCCACACCTAAAACATCCTCTCGTCTTTTTCCAGCACTCCCCTAAGTGCTTCTTTCCACAATGATCACAAGGACGATACTGCCCTCCTATACCAACTTGTCGACCCTACGGTCCATCAGCTCTGGGCCTTTTCTGTACATTTCCCGACGATCTTGACTACTCATAATCCCTCTTGGGTCTATTCCTATCAGAGTTCTGCTTAACCGAGTCCTTGATTCCTTCGGCTACCTTAGCCTTTTCTACTAACATGGAAAACTCCTGCTCCTGATGTGGAGCTATCAGTAACCTTAGGTCATCCCTTAACCCGTCTTCGAACCGCACACACCGCCCATGCTCCGTAGCCACTACTCCTGGGCATATCGGCTTAACCTCAAAATTCAGCTTCATACGCTACTACTGACTTGTTCCCTTGAGCCAGCCCCAGAAAAGCTTTCCTCTGCTCATCAATATAACGTGTGCCGACATACTTTTTCTGATATGCCTCCTTAGCATACTCCTAGGTCGATCCTCAAGGTGGCACCATCCTCATCGTTAACCACCATCGATACGCTTCATCGCGTAATAAATGCCACCATTCCTTTCAACTTCTCTTCAGGGGTCAGGTCGAGCTCATCCATAATGCGCTCGGTTGCTTCCAACCAGTATTCAACTGTATTGGGTGCTACACCAGACACTCCACGGAACATCTCAGCTCCGTTGGCTCAAGTCGCTCAGCATGCACCTTGAGCCCCATATTTCCACCCGCCCGCCACCATTTTAACTCGCAAAGACTGACCTCACGATATAGCATCATCCTCGTCGAGCATCGCGCTGACACCGCGGTACCGGGGTGGTGGTGGCGGTGGTAACTCATTGTCGGACCCTTGACCGATCTTACGGGTTCGACACGACCATTCTTCCTCATCTGCGCCCATGACGACCACATCCTCTAGAGCTCATTTCTAACGTCGAGATCTGATTAAGAAGTTTTATGAATTAGCCTTTATTCCACTGATTATCCATGACGAAGTTCTATGAAAAGAATTTTAAGAGTGGTTCTTTTGTATTCATACATGCACACAGTCTTCACATTCATACATCCATCAATCAATTATGAACTTCCGTTCATTCAGAGAAATGTTGTAGTTTTCATTATTGTTGTTTTTCCACTATCCAGGGGTATTTGCGTAATTTGTCCTATAGGGGTATTTTCGTAATTTGTCAAATAGGGTTCTTTGGTGATTTTGTCAAAAAGTATTTTAAAATTTTAAAATCCCGGGGCTTTTCGATAAATTTGGAAATTTCAGGGGTATTTCAGTAATTTTGAATTTTGGGGGTATTTTGGTAATAAGCCAGGGTAAATTTATAAAGTTTAATAGTTCAGGGATATTCCAAAATTTGCAAAACTTTGAGGGTTCTTTTTGAGAATTGTACTTTTCAAAACGGTGGTGTTGCAAAAATTTTAAAAATCAGGTTCATTTTGGTAATTTTGTAAGTTAGGGCAAGTTTTTCCAAAATCAAGGTATTTTTGATAGTTTGCAAATTAGGGTTTTTTGAACATTTATGAAATAATGAAATTTTGGCAAAACTGTTGAGTAGTTGGACATTTTATAAACCAAGGGCATTTTTGTAATTTTATCACTAAGGGTATTTTTGTAATTTTATAAATAAAAAATTTTTCAAAAAATTGTGTAGGAAAAATAATTTTCACAAATTAAAGAAAAATGATTTTAAGAGTTTTTTTTAAAATTGGGGTTTTAAAAAAACATGGCTAGTTCCCTTTCGGGTTTTAGTTATTGGGTTTAGCCTATGTCCAAGTCTTCTTGGTCGGGGTGAACCAAAGCTACGCACTGTGCGTGATTCGAGTGGAGAGGGGTGAGTCACATGGACCGCTTAAATACCAAGCTCCCATCGAAACCATTCCTGACATGCATGATGAGGTTGCCACACCCTAGCTCGATTAACTTAGCCATAGGTTTGTTTAGTGCATTAAGTCTTATGTATTTGTGTTTGAGTAGACAATCCTAGGGTTCAAGTTCCTATCATGCTATTCTACGTTCCATTCCTTTTACGCCTACTATAATTCACATAATCACACGATAGTTCGTGGTACTTACCGGTGGATCATGAGTTGGAGACTTAGGTGCCATGCCAGAAAAACCTACTTATTTCATAAGATACTTTATAAAGCTTATTTGGGCTTGATTTGAAAATGTTTTGGGCCTTAGCCCATAGGCCGAGAGTTTAAAACTGGGCTCTAATACCAAATTGAAACACCCCACACCCAGCCCACGAGCCTGGACCGGATCTAGTATGCTCCTCGATGTAAACTGGTTCAAATTTCTTTTGTTACTTTGAAAACTGTGTGTTTTGAAGATAATTTGTAGTGGGTTGGGCTTGAGTTGAAAATAAGTTTATATCGTTATTAAAAATCCTTTTTATTTAGGTGACAAAATGTTTGGGCTTTGTATTAAATTACTTAATCTTTTAATAATTATAAAGATTGTAGGCTCAATAAAAAAAATAAATTAAACGCTACTACGGCCTTATTACATCAAATAATTTCCCAAAATTAAAACCAAAATAAACTTTAAAATAATTAAATTAAAATAAAAGTCCAAGTCGAATTTCTTCTTTGTGCATGGCCATCCCTAAGCTTCGCCGAACCCGGTCCATCACCGATCGTCACCTGAAACATGTTCCCACAACGGCGTGAGTCAAAGGACTCAATGTGTAACCAACACTAAAATTAATAATTCGTGCATACCATACATGTCATGTTCACATAATAATTCAAGATAATGATGCAACCCAAACCCAAACCTAGATGCCATCCGCTACACATCCCGCACCAACCGCATAATCGTGGGGACTACTAAGTCAACCCTCCATCCGCTACATACCATCGAAGGCGATCATTGCAATGACGTGCTCATCGCCCATATAAAAGTTGTGGCATAGCCACCAGATTAAATAATTGTGTCATGTGACACCACATTGAGATAATGTAACCGAAGTTACCATATTCAGATAATGTGACCGAAGTCACCACATTCAGATAGTGGGACCGAAGTCTCCACATTCACTTCCCCTTTCTCATATAACCTGAATGCCCCATATTATTCACATCATGCATATCATACTTAAAATTCACATTCATGTCACTTTTCACATGTTAAATATAACATATTTCGTAATCCTAGTAGGAGTAGGAAATGTACCTGAGTACTTTGTACCTTAACTTGGTACTTTAGCCATATTCTTATACTTTCACATTAACACATATATCAATTTTAAGCCATAAATCAATTAAGATTAGTGTGGGTACACATCCGATTCGCTTAAAATTTTATGAAATCTCAAATCGATCTCATCCTTGGATCTCAAGACCTACATTTGGCCAACCTCATTATGTTAGCATAAAGCCTATTCGCCATAACTCCCAATCCTAGTGGGATTTGTACATTAAAACCTACCTTGGTGCCGATTGATGCCTAAACAAATGCCGAAACTTTGGATCTCTCGTTCTTTGTATTTGGCCAAGCACTAGATCTTACATAGGTTAGTTTTGGCCTTTGAATATTTAAAGAACAAATCTAAATTCTAATCTAGGCTTTAGCAGAATATACATAGGTGCTTACCTTCCAAATCTTAAATCCCGGATTGGATCTTTGCTTCCTTAATACTGTCGAAAACCCTTGAATGTTGAAATCCCGGAGAACTTCTCTTTCTCCAGTCAACACGACCTAAATCCCGAGATTCCTTCCATAGTTTTGGCCAAAATACAATATGAGGGATTAGTCCCTAAATTTTGACAGGCTTAAAAAGAATTGAGTGAAAACCGAGTCTAGATCTTACCCTTACTTGGAGAAATCGACAGCCCCTATATCTTGTCAACACAAAGATTCGGCCTTGAGACTTGGAGAAGAGTCGGCTATGGTCACTTAGGTATTCGGCTTCAACAAGACTGAAAAGAAAAAAAGATCTAAGGTCTTGGGGAGAATAGGCAATAGGGTGATTTAAGTTGAACAAGGTTGCGGCTAAGATGGAATAGGAAGAGGAGAATTTTGACTTTTAATGGTTGATGAAAACGTGAGAGGGAGAGGTGAAAGACTTAGGAGATTCGGCAGAGAGAGGAATGGTGAGGAAGTAAAAGAAATCAAGAAAAGATGAACACTTTATTTGACAAATTCGGCTATGACTTAATCTCTAGCCTTACCTTGTTATTCTTCAATTCTTATCTCTTATCACCTCTTTAAATTATTAAAATAAATCCATCACTTATCCATCTTATCTGCCAAATTTTAACAACAATAAAACACCTCCCTTATAGTGCCTTAATGCCGTCCAACTCTCTTGTTCCTTGCACCAAAATAAAATTCTTTTGTTTGCTCCCCAAGTGACTCGAACCTAGGCTCAATACCCTTGCATGTGGCGCCATTTCCAGAGGCCCTAAGTGGCATCTTCAGGCCACTTTTCCAAGCCTGTTTGTGTGTCAATTTTCACATACTTTTTCTCTTAAGGCCTTCTTGCCTTAATTTCCTCTTTTAAACTTTAAAACTCGACATTTCTAAGTCATTTTTAAGTTTCCAAAAATTTTCATTTGGCTCTTTAAACTTGACATTTCCTTACATTTCCAAGTTTCAAAATCTTCGTGCCACTTTTCCAAATGTTCACTTCACTCTTTTAACTTAGTTTTCCAAAATGTTTACTTTCCTATTTAACTTAGGTTTCCAAAATGGTCACTTTCCTATTTCACTTAGGTTTCCAAAATGTTAACTTTCCTCTTTTAACGTAACATTTCTATACATTCCCAGGTTTCCAAAAATATTCAAAATTCATTCATAACACGTAAGACATGTCATTTTGAACAATTAAATCGAAAAATGCATAGGCCCTTTTCAGGATGTTACAGCACCAGCCATAGCTTATGCAATCAGAGCTCATGAGGAAGCTACTACTCCAGATGTTATTGCTGGAGCTTTTTCTCTTTTTGATATTAATGTATATGCATTGATTGATCCTAGATCAACTCCTTCTTATATATGCACTACATTAATAGACAAAAATAATTTACTTGTTGAGTCCACTAATTACACTGTTAAGTTAATAGATCTATTGGGACAGAATGTGATAGTTAACTTAGTTTGTCATAAATATCCACTAAAAATTAAAGGCTGTGAATTCCCTACTGATTTGATGTTATTACCTTTTTGGGAATTTGATATTATTCTGGGTATGGATTGGTTATCACTACATGATGTCGTGGTAAATTGTAGATAGAAATGGATTGATTTGAAATGCCAGAAAGGAGAAAAGATTTTAGTTGAATCTGACAGACAAAACAGTATCGCTAGAATCATTTTAGCTATTTCTGCACAGAGATTGATACGTAAAGGTAGTGAGGCATTTCTAGCATATATACTTGATACTCGAGATTTAGAATTGAAGAAGGTCAGCTACCAGTTGTTAATGAGGTTACTGATGTATTTCTCGAAAAGTTACTGGGTTGCCACCTGAGCGTGAGGTTGAGTTTGTTATTGATATGGTTCCTAGAACTGCACCGATATTGACATCACAGTATCGTATGGCACCAAATGAGTCAAAATATTTGAAAGCTCAGTTGCAAGAATTGTTAGACTAAGGGTTTATTTGACCAAGCGTATCTCCTTGGGGTGCACCTGTGTTGTTTGTGAAAATGAAAGACGAATCCTTAAGATTGTGTATTGACTACAGATAGTTGAATAAAGCTAAAAAAAGAATAACTATCCCTTGCTACGTATTGACAATTTTTTGATCAATTAAAAGGTGCCACAGTTTTTTCGAAGATTGATCTCAAATTTGGGTATTATCAATTACGAGTTAAATATTGTGATGTGTCAAAGATTACTTTCTGAACTCGTTACGACCACTATGAGTTTTTGGTAATGCCATTTGGATTAACAAATGCTCCTGATACTTTTATGGATTTAATGAATCGTGTTTTTTTAGCCTCATTTGGATAATTTTTTGCTGTGTTTGTTAATGATATATTGATATATTCTAAAATAGAATCTGAACATGCTTAATACTTGAGAATCATGTTGCAAACTTTACGAGAAAAATAGTTGTATGAAAAGTTCAGTAAATATGAATTATGGCTTTGCAAGGTTGGATTTTTGGGACATATAGTATCAGCTGACGGGATTCAAGTCGAACCAAGTAATGTCTTTACTACAATAAGTTGGAAAAAATGTTTCAAAAATGCGAAGTTTTTTGGGTTTAGTAGGTTACTACCATCTTTTGTTAAAAATTCTCAATCATTCCTTCACCTATGACCAGGTTACTACAGAGAAACGTCAAATTTGTTTGGTCTGATAAATGTCAACAAAGTTTTGACCAGCTAAAAAACATGTTAACAGAAGCTTTAGTATTGACTCAGCCTGAATCTGGGACAGAATATGTTGTTTACAGTGATGCGTCTTTCAATGGTTTGGATTGTGTGTATGCTAAATAATTTTGAGATTATACGAGACATCTTACAAGAGGCTTATAGCAGTGTCTATTTGATTCAATCAAATAAAGACAAAATGTGTAATTACTTGAGACAGAATTTCTAGTGGTCGGGAAGAAAACTTGAAATTTCTGAGCTTGTACTAAATATGTCAACAGTTCAAAGTTGAATATCAAGTTCTGTCTGGGATATTATGGTTTGTTTTTATTTCTGATTGGATATGAAGGTGAGTCACGATGGATTTCGTATATGGGCTACATTTGACGCCGAGAAGAAAACATTCGATATGGGTTATTATTGTAGGATTATGAAATCGACTCATTTTATTCTGGTCAGAACGGATTACTCTCTTGAATGGTTAGATGAGTTGTACATATATTTGAAATTCACTTTAGATTCTGGATTAAACTTCACGAAGTTATGTACAAACAAACGAACATTCAGAATGGTAATTTAGATTCTGGAGGACACATTACTATATTGTATCATTGAGTTCAATTGCATAAGAACAAGTAGTTGGAATATATTTGATTTTGAAAACTAAAGAATCTTTAAGAATACAATATTTGAGACTATTATCATGTGAGAAATTTCGAGGATGAAATTTTCTAAGGGTGGAGAGTTGTAACAACTCGTTTTTTAGTGGTGTAGGAAACTATGGTTTTGGAACCAGAAATTTGACTAACGAGTCCTTAATTTTTTTATTATTTTATTTATATGGATCAACTATAGTTATAGTGAATATTGATATGATTAAATTTTGCTAATGGAACAAAACGATAGTATAAGTGGTGTGTCTTGAAAGTCAAGTGGTTTCGAAAAATGAGGTAATGGGACCTTGTTTCTATAAACCGAGCTTGTAAATAATTTTATTAAATATTTACAGGGTTATTATATTGGTATGCAAAATTAGGGTTTAGAAATTTATTATTTGGCTAATTAATTAAAGAAAAAGGACTAAATCGTAAAAAACTACAAAAAAGTTATTATTAGTGTTTTAGTGCCAATTGATTATTTAAATAAAATGGGACGGTTTAATATGGAAATCAGCCATAATTGAAGACAGTGCAGGTTTATATTTATAATGGTTCAATAATACTATATTTTATATTATATTAAAATTATTATAATAATGTTAAAAAGTAAAAATAAGAAAACATAATGGTTTTCTTCTCCATTTTGTTTTGTTCATCACCGAGCCACCATGGTTAAGCTGTGGAGTTTTGGCTAACAATGTTCTCTTTTGCATGTAAGCACCTAAACTATTTGTTTCTCGTAATTTTTATGTTTTTGAGATCGTTACAATTAGGTCCAGCTAACCTGTACCTTTGTTTTTGACTCTGTTAAAAATTTTAAAAGTTTCCATTGATGAATCTTGGTTGTTTTTTTTTATGATAATTATGTGTTGGAAGCTTTGATTTTGGTATTATGTCATTTTGTGAAGTAATTTTTATTAATTTTTATTTAAGGATTAAATTGCTAAAATGTCAAAATTGCAAGGTTTGATGGTAAAATAAGGTATAATTGGGACTGTTTAAGAGCCTAGATTATTTGGCTATAAATTTTAAACTTGAGAAAATGGTTAATTTGATGATTTTTGGGTTAAGGGACTAAATTGTAAAAGTTATAAAAGATAAGGGTAATTGTGTAATTTTAAAAAATGGTATAAAATGAAAAATAAATTGGCATATAAATGTAAGTTAATAAAGGGAAAATTTTGCAATTTAGATCAAGACCTTATTGACTTACATAGAAAAGGAAAAATTGCGGAATAGTCCTTCAACTTCTATAACTATTACAATTTAGTAAGTTCATAATATTTCAATATGTAAATATAATATTTGGATAATGATTTATATTTTTGATTCACTAGTTAATCCAGGCTGTTTCAGAATAGGAGCCTGAATCAGAACAGACTTGAGCTTCTCAAAGCTCGATTGTTGCGCATTAGTCCAGACGAAAAGAACACTCTTGAGTAGAAGCTTAATCAAAGGAGCTGCAATCAGTGAGAACCCCTCAACAAACCTTCGATAATAACTCGCCAGACCCAGAAAATTACGGATCTCAGAAACGTTCTTAGCTTGTTTCCAATCAAGCACAGCCTCAATATTTTTAGGATCCACTCGGATCCACTTAGGAAAAACCATGTGCCCCAGAAGTGCTACCTTTCGCAACCAGAATTCAAACTTGCTCAACTTAGTGCAGAGCTGTTTCTCTCGAAGTATCTGATGCACTACTCTAAGATGCTCATCATGCTCATCCTCAGTCTTAGAGTATACAAGAATATCGTCGATAAAGACTACGACAAACTGGTCTAGATATGGCTGAAAATCCCAGTTCATTAGATCCACCAATGCAGCCGGAGCATTCGTCAAATCACATGGCATAACTAGGAGCTTGTAGTGCCCATAACGAGTCCTAAAAGCCGTCTTATGGATATCATCTTCCTTAACCTTAAGCTGATGAAACCTAGAACGGAGATCTATTTTTGATAATACTAAAGCCCTCGAAACTGATCAAACAGGTCATCGATCCTCGGAAGTGGGTACTTATTCTTCAAAGTCAGCTTATTCAACTGTCAGTAATCTGTAACACCCCTAACCCATATCCGTCGCCGAATTGGGGTTAAGAGGCATTACTACACAATATTCAATTTCGAAAAAGGACTTCAATTGGATTCAAGGATAAGCAATGCAACCATTTTCATATTGTATGACATTACAACCAATTAAATATATATATATATATATATATATATATATTTGTATAAATCATATCTCAACTTATGCCAAATTATAGCTTATATCGAGTATCAACCAACATTCATGTAACATAAACTGAGTTTTCATTTATAATACTATACTACAAGTGCATATTTTAAAACAATTAAACCATTTCACCATTTAACAATCAATTATACATATAACAACATATTAATATACCCCTTGGCGAATATACTATAACTATAAATCAACTATTCTTATAATTGTGTATATATATATATATATACTAGACCGCATAAAACATTTCACAAAATTTAATAGCCAATATCACATACGGTATTGAAAATGGATAATATGAACAAATAACTTATTACAACAAATAAAGAATAAACCTACTTCTTTACCATTTATAAAACCATGCGCATGCAACAGCTTCAAAACAATTTAATAATCACAAAGATTATTATAATTAGTCTACCATTTCCTCAATTTAATAAAACTAGTCAATTCCATAATTTCAAATTCACCAGATTTTAGTGAAGAATGCATGTATAGCCCATGAACCAAATCATGCATACAATACAACAATCATAATTTAACTATATCTATAATATACATCTATACTATGGCCATATATATATATTCAAAACTAATATTCATCCATGCACATCACTTGACCATTTAAAGTAAGCCGAATATTTCTACTTCAACTAACATCAAATATAAGCCACATTCGTATGGCTAATATATACATAGACAAAAGTTATCATCTTAACAAAATCACAGTCTTTTCTATACATGCCTTTAATCGAAAACTCAAAATAAAGAGTACCAAAGATAGATTGATAGTGTGGGCGACTTTCTTGACAATCCCTCTCGAGCCCGTAGCGTAACCAAAATCTATAAAACAGGGGAGAACATTTCACATAAATAAGCTTACTAGCTTAGTAAGTCCTAAACTCATGATAATATAACATTTAAATATTTAAGCAATTAAAACATTCAACTTATAACATTTCACATAAACATTTAAGTACATTTATTTATACAAAGCCGAATACTAATAATTCATTAACCTAAGTAATTGTACTTCATTTCTTTCAACCTACATATCCTTGAAGCTCAGATAGGCATATTACAAAAATCACATGCTCCAACTCGTATAAATATAGCATTCATATCAACCATGTTATTGCACTAAAATCTCCTTTATTCTTAGTATTTCTACTTGAAGGCCGAATTTCCATAATAGTACCTTCAAACTCGAATTCAATCATATAATACTTAAACACATCAATCTTAGTCTCAAACATATATATCACAATTCCCATAATATTAACTTGATTCAAGTAATATAAAACATAGCATACCTTACGTGCTTACCTGAACCGTTAGCTAGATACATTAGTAATGATTTGCCTTAAATAATATTCGGTCTCTCCTTTATAAAACACATCACCCAGGCATCAAGCACGCTAGGCGATAAAGCCCGATAAGTAACACCAAGACGAGGGCTAGGCTCAAAGTAGGCTCAAGGAGCTGCTAGCTTAAAAGAAATAAATCGGCACTAGGCTCGCTAGGCTTAAAGTCGAAATAAATCACCAAGCACTAGGCACCGCTAGGCTTAAAGCCCGAATCACATCAATACGATAAATCATTTCACACACCTTTCGTAATTATATCACATATCCAATTCAACTAAGTTTGTTTACATTAAACAACTAAAACCATTCCAATATACTTATATATATTCGGCTATGACATAAATATGTACTAAAATTTATCAAACATTATCACATAATAGGTTCATAAATAATTCTTCAATACATTATAGCTTAAGGACTTACCTCGGTTGTCGATAGACCGTGCAAATCGACTATTCGAGAACCTTCGTCTTTCCCCAATCTAAATCCGTTTTTCTTTGCTCTTGATCTAAAACACATTAAAATTTAGCTCATTCAAGTACATTTCATCTCAATTTGGTCCCTAAGCACATAAATAGGCAAATTACATAAAATGCAAAATACACAAAATTTCCCTACAACACTCAAGGGCCGAATGTTGATAGGGATTATACAAGTCTATATTTTTCATTTATTTCATGTTTTAGTCCTTTAAGAATTTATTCTTCTCAAATTAGTCCCTAACATTTAATTTCACCAAAACTTCTAATTCAAAAAATGATGATCTAACACATACAATTCATAATCTACTATCAAACATTTCATGCCATGAATATACCACCATAGCCGAATCTTGATGTGCCAAAATCTCAAAAATTGATACATGGGTTATATAGTATTCAAAGTAACAATTTCAAAAATGTAAAATTTATAAAATACTAAGCAAAGTACATACCCTAATTGAAGCCCCCAAATTGTCGAAATTAAGCTCCAACAATGGAGTTTTTCATCCTCCACATTCGGCCAAGAGAAGAAGAACAAGGTATGTTCTCTTTCTTCCCACTTCTTTCATTATTTTATGCCTTAAAATTAAAGGTAATATTATTTATTCATTACCTAAAATAAAACATATAATTATAAAACAAAATTTTATTTTTATTTCTCATGTATGTCATCCACTATCTAAAGGAATGGGCTAATTGTCCTTTTAGGACATCCACTTTAAAAGCCACAATAAAAAAGGTACATTTCACTTTAGCATGCCACTTTTACTCTTTATGTGATTAAGTCCTTTTTATCAAATTGAGCACTTAAACAATAAAATTTTTCTATGAAACTTTCACACCTTTTAATTCACACATCATAAACACAAAAATAAAATATTAAAATGTTTCTCGAACTCGGATTCGTGGTCTTGAAACCACCGTTCCGACTAGGGTCTAATTTGTTTTGTTACAACTCTCCCCCCTTTAGGATTTTCGTCCTCGAAAATCTTACCGTTAAACAAAGTCGGATATTGTTGCCTCATTGAATCCTCAGGCTCCCACGTAGCCTCTTCAACTCCGTGCTGATTCCACAGTATCTTCACTAATGGGATCCTTTTGTTTCTTAACTCTTTCATTTCCCGAGCTAAAATACAGATCGGTTCTTCCTCATACGTCAAATCGGGTCGTATTTCAATTTCTAACGGTGTGATCACATGTGACGGATCTGATCTGTACTTACGAAGCATAGAAACATGAAATACGTCATGTATCTTTTCTAACTCAGAGGGCAACTTTAATCTATAAGCAACAGGCCCAATACGTTCAGTGATTTCATAAGGTTCGATGAATCTCGGACTAAGTTTGCCTTTCCGACCAAATCGGAGTACTTTCTTCCACGGAGAAACTTTTAAGAATACACGATCTCGACCGAAATTCAATGTTTTACGCTTCAAATCAGATAGGACTTTTGATGATCCGGCGACTTTCAAATTGCCTCTAATAATAGCTACCTTATGTTCTATTTCTTTAATCAAATCAACCCGTGTATCTCATTCTCACGAGCTCGACCCAAAGATAATGGTGTTCGACACTTTCGCCTCGCATAAGGCTTCATAGGCGCCATTTTGATACTAGATTGAAAACTGTTGTTATAAGAAAATTCAATCGAGGTAAATATCTTTCCCACGCACCTTCAAACTCAAGAATGCAACATCTCAACATGTCCTCAAGTATCGAATAGTTCGCTCGATCGACCAATCTGTTCATGCGGATGAAAGGTCATACTAAAATGTAGTTTAGTACCTAAGGCATCTTGTAACTCCTTCCAAAATCGCGATGTAAATCTCGGGTCTCCGTCGAAACAATGGAACTCGATACACTATGCAATCTCACAACTCGTGATACGTATAATTCAGCAAGTTTATCGAGTGAAAAGTTTGTACGAATCGGCACAAAATGAGTGATTTGGTCGGTCTATCAACTACAACCAGACGACATCTTTCTTACTCGGTGTCATAGGAATACCGGATACAAAATCCATGGTAATTCTATCCCATTTCCATTCAGGTATCATGATTGGCTGAAGTAGTGCGGATGGCACTTGATGTTCAGCTTTTACTTGCTGACAAATTAAGCATTTCGAAACAAATTCAGATATATCCCGTTTCATGCCCGGCCACCAATAGAACAGTTTCAAATCATTATACATCTTTGTGCTACCTGGATGTATTGATAATCGACCACTATGGGCCTCACTCAGAATCATCTGTATCAAATTTGAGTTCTTCGGAACACATATTCGGCTTTTAAAATTCAAACAATCATTTGCATCAATCGAAAATTTGATTTCGCACCTTTTCACAATCGAATTCGACTAGCAATCAAATCCTTGTCAACTTTCATGCATCACAAATTTGCTGGATAAACATCGGTCTTGCTTGTAACTCTGCTATGATCGAACCATCACCGACATAGCTATCGTGCGTTCATTGCACGAAGAGCAAACAATGATTTTTGACTTAACGCATCTGCAACAACGTTAGCTTTTCCCGGATGGTAGTCAATCACCAACTCATAGTCTTTCAACAATTCTAACCATCTGCGTTGTCTCAAATTTAGATCCTTCTGAGTCATTAAATACTTTAAACTTTTACGATCTGAATAAATGTGACATTTCTCGTCAAATAAATAGTGACACCAAATTTTCAATGCGAAAATAATGGCTGCAAGTTCTAAGTCATGCGTCGGGTAATTTCTTTCATGCGGCTTCAATTGTCTTGAAGCGTAGGCTACAACCTTGCCTTCCCGCATCAAAATGCAACCCAAACCATTTAAAAAGCATCGAATAAACAACAAATTCTTTACCCGATTCATTTGAACTAACACCTGGAGCTTCATCAAAAGGGCTTTCACCGATCAAAACTTTTCGACACTTTTCCGACCACTCGAACTCGACATCTTTCTCGCAATAACTTTGTCAACGGGTAGCTATCATAGAAAAACCTTTCACAAATCGTCGATAGTAACCCGCAAGTCCCGTAAAACTTGAATCTAAAGCATTTTTGGTGGCTTCCAATCAAGTATAATGAGATTTTGTTCGGATCAACTCGAATACCGATGTCAAACAACATGTCCCAAAAAGTGACCTCTTTCATCCGAACTCACACTTATTAAACTTCGCATACAACCGCTGATTTCGCAAAGTTTGTAGCACTAACCTCAAATGCTCGCGTGTTCAATTTCATCTTTGGAGTAGATCAATATGTCATCAATAAACACTACCACAAATCGATCCAAAACATCTAAAACCGACTCATCAAATCCATAAAACAATGAGATGCATTAGTAAGCCCAAAAGGCATACCTAAAAACTCAAAATGTCCATACCTCGTCCAAATGCGGTCTTTGGCACATCAGTATCTCGACTCAAGAATCGATAATAACTCGATCTCAAATCTATCTTGAAAATCTCAAGCCCTTTCAACCGATCAAACAAATCATCAATTCGAGGTAACGGTACTTATTCTTTATAGTTACCTTATTGATTGCCGATAATTAATACACATTCGCATCGCTCCATCTTTCTTTCTCACAAAAAAATGGTGCACCCAAGGAGAGAAACTTGGTCGTGCAAAGCCCCTATCGTTAACTCTTGCAACTGTGCTTTCAACTCTTTTAACTCAAGAGGTGCCATCCGATATGGAGCTATTGAGATCGGAGTCGTTCTTGCCAATTCAATGCCAAACTCAATCTCTCGATCGGGGTAAACCCAGTAGTTCTTCAGGAACACATCCGGGCATTCACATACAATCCAGACAGATTCAATCTGCTTTCAAACAATTTATTATCCAAAGACATAAACCAAATAAGCTTCGCACCCTTTTCTCACATACTTCCGGGCTAACGTCGAGGATATCACTGTAGGAGACCCACTTAAATCACTAGATTCAATTCTAATGATCTCACCGTTCTGATGTCTCAAATCAATAAGCTTTCTTTTGCAATTCACCACTGCGTCGTGTGAAGTTAACCAGTCCATTCCCAAAATTATATCAAACTCATCGAAAGGCAACAGCATTAAATCGACTGGGAAACAAAAATCCCGAATCATCAATGGGCAACCTTTACACACTTTATTAACAAACACACATCTACCCAAAGGGTTGGATACGCGAATCACAAACTCAGTAGACTCAACTGGTAGAGTCTTACTGAATACCAGAGTTTCACATACATATGAATGGGTCGAACTAGGATCAATCAATGCAATTACAGTAGTATCATAAAGGGTGAAAGTACCGGTAATGACATCTGGAGAAGCAGCATCCTCTCTAGCTCGAGTAACATAAGCTCTAGCTGGAGCTCTAGCCTCAGATCGAACTGCCATGTTCTTCGTCCCTCTCTGACAACCACCTACATCGCTAGAATGCCTAGGTGGTTTGCCCGTCGGTCGATGCCTTCGCTTCGGTCTAGAGTTACGTGCCATATTCGCTTTCACTAACATTGGGCAATCTCGAATAAAATGGTCCGAGGATCCACATTTAAAGCAGACCGGTCACGAACTCTACAACTCCGTAATGCCATTTTCCACAATGTTTGCATTCAACTCGATTCTGTGGAACGTTATCAACACTGGCTATCGAGGTAGCTCGGGAGCTCACTGGAGGTCGATCATGTCTAGGTGAATCCGAAGTGGCTTTATGTCGGCTGAAGTCATCTCTAAACTTCTTAGATGAGGAATGGAAATTCTTACCCGACGGTCTTTTACGGGTGTCCCTAGCTTCTGTCTCAGCCTTTCTTTTCTCCTTCCCAAGCTCTTCAGCTTTGCAAGCTCGTTCGACTAGTGTCACAAACTCTTTGATTTCAAGAATCCCAACAAGCAACTTTAAATCTTCATTCAAACCATATTCAAACCTTTTGCACATAATGGCTTCAGTTGATACACACTCCCGATCATATCGGCTCAATCTGACAAATTTTTGCTCATATTCAGTCACGGACATTTTCCCCTATTTCAGTTCAAGAAATTCTTTTCGTTTCTGGTCGATGAACCTCGATCGATATATTTCTTGCGAATTCATTCGGAAGAAATCCCATGTCACTTTTCTTTTGGAACCACCGATACTAGTGTATTCCACCGGTGATAGGCGGTGTCCCAAGTAATGATATAACACATTTTAAACATTAAATGCTGAGTGCGGGATAGCTCATCAAGTACCCGAATAGTGTTATCAAGCCACATTTCACTCGCTCTGCATCATCATCATCATTAGCCTTGAATTCTTACCCCAAATTTCTCGATTTTATCAACCGGAGGCCTACTAGATCTCATTGGATCTATCATCGAAGTCTTTGAAGGTACCGGAGTTGGATTATTCGGGGTGGAGGTTGTTGTACAGCCAGATTATTACGAACAAACTGGTAAACCATTCATTCATCATTTGGTAGAAGGCTTGTTTAGCCTCTCCTCGTGGTTACTCAGAATCGGTTGAGAGTCTAATGGCGTTGATCCATGTGCGAGACCGGTGCGACACTCTCCACATCATCAGCTATGACTCTATCGGGATCGGAATCCATTTACTATATAAAATACAATTGAAATTGTCAGAAGTCACCACACTATCATATATACAATTCAAAGGCATGTATAGCTAGACTCTTACATACTACGGTAGTCCTAGAATCGACTAAACCGTAGCTCTGATACCAATAAAATGTAACACCCCTAACCCATATCCGTCGCCGAATTGGGGTTAAAAGGCATTACTACACAATATTCAATTTCGAAAAAGGACTTCAATTGGATTCAAGTATAAGCAATGCAACCATTTTCATATTGTATGACATTACAACCAATTAAATATATATATATTTGTATAAATCATATCTCAACTTATGCCAAATTATAGCTTATATCGAGTATCAACCAACATTCATGTAACATAAACTGAGTTTTCATTTATAATACTACACTACAAGTGCATATTTTAAAACAATTAAACCATTTCACCATTTAATAATCAATTATACATATAACAACATATTAATATACCCTTGGCGAATATACTATAACTATAAATCAACTATTCTTATAATTGTGTATATATATATATATATATACTAGAGACAAAACATTTCACAAAATTTAATAGCCAATATCACATACAGTATTGAAAATGGATAATATGAACAAATAACTTATTACAACAAATAAAGAATAAACCTACTTCTTTACCATTTATAAAACCATACGCATGCAACAGTTCTAAACAATTTAATAATCACAAAGATTATTATAATTAGTCTACCATTTCCTCAATTTAATAAAACTAGTCGAATTCCATAATTTCAAATTCACCAGATTTTAGTGAAGAATGCATGTATAGCCCATGAACAAAATCATGCATACAATACAACAATCATAATTTAACTATATCTATAACATACATCTATACTATGGCCATATATATATATATATATTCAAAACTAATATTCATCCATGCACATCACTTGACCATTTAAAGTAAGCCGAATATTTCTACTTCAACTAACATCAAATATAAGCCACATTCGCATGGCTAATATATACATAGACAAAAGTTATCATCTTAACAAAATCACAGTCTTTTCTATACATGCCTTTAATCGAAAACTCAAAATAAAGAGTACCAAAGATAGATTGATAGTGTGGGCGACTTTCTTGACAATCCCTCTCGAGCCCGTAGCGTAACCAAAATCTATAAAACAGGGGAGAACATTTCACACAAATAAGCTTACTAGCTTAGTAAGTCCTAAGCTCATGATAATATAACATTTAAATATTTAAGCAATTAAAACATTCAACTTATAACATTTCACATAAACATTTAAGTACATTTATTTATACAAAGCCAAATACTAATAATTCATTAACCTAAGTAATTGTACTTCATTTCTTTCAACCTACATATCCTTGAAGTTCAGATAGGTATATTACAAAAATCACATGCTCCAACTCGTATAAATATAGCATTCATATCGACCATGTTATTGCACTAAAATCTCCTTTATTCTTAGTATTTCTACTTGAAGGCCGAATTTCCATAATAGTACCTTCAAACTCGAATTCAATCATATAATACTTATACACATCAATCTTAGACTCAAACATATATATCTCAATTCCCATAATATTAACTTGACTCAATAGCATACCTTACGTGCTTACCTGAACCATTAGCTAGATACATTAGTAATGATTTGCCTTAAATAATATTCAGTCTCTCCTTTATAAAACACATCACCGGCATCAAGCCTGCTAGGTGATAAAGCCCGATAAGTAACACCGGCACGAGGCCTGCTAGGCTCGGAGCCCGAAAGTAGTCACTGGCACTAGGCCTGCTAGGCTTAAAGCCTAAAATAAATCACCGGCACTAGGCCTGCTAGGCTTAAAGCCCGAAATAAATCACCGACACTAGGCCTGCTAGGCTTAAAGCCCGAATCACATCAATACGATAAATCATTTCACACATCTTTCGTAATTATATCACATATCCAATTCAACTAAGTTTGTTTACATTAAACAACTAAACCCATTCCAATATACTTATATATATTCGGCTATGACATAAATATGTACTAAAATTTATCAAACATTATCACATAATAGGTTCATAAATAATTCTTCAATACATTATAGCTTAAGGACTTACCTCGGTTGTCGATAGACCGTGTAAATCGGCTATTCGAGAACCTTCGTCTTTCCCGATCTAAATCCATTTTCTTTGCTCTTGATCTAAAACACATTAAAATTTAGCTCATTCAACTACATTTCATCTCAATTTGGTCCCTAAGCACATAAATAGGCAAATTACATAAAATGCAAAATACACAAAATTTCCTACAACACTCAAGGGCGAATGTTGATAGGGATTATACAAGTCTATATTTTCATTTATTTCATGTTTTAGTCCTTTAAGAATTTATTCTTCTCAAATTAGTCCCTAACATTTAATTTCACCAAAACTTCTAATTCAAAAATGATGATCTAACACATACAATTCATAATCTACTACCAAACATTTCATGCCATGAATATACCACCATAGTAGAATCTTGATGTGCCAAAATCTCAAAAATTGATACATGGGTTATATAGTATTCAAAGTAACAATTTCAAAATGTAAAATTTATAAAATACTAAGCAAAGTGCATACCCTAATTGAAGCCCCCAAATTGCGAAATTAAGCTCCAACAATGGAGTTTTTCATCCTCCACATTCGCCAAGAGAAGAAGAACAAGGTATGTTCTCTTTCTTCCCACTTCTTTCATTATTTTATGCCTTAAAATTAAAGGTAATATTATTTATTCATTACCTAAAATAAAACATATAATTATAAAACAAAATTTTGTTTTTATTTCTCATGTATGCCATCCACTATCTAAAGGAATGGGCTAATTGTCCTTTTAGGACATCCACTTTAAAAGCCACAATCAAAAAGGTACATTTCACTTTAGCATGCCACTTTTACTCTTTATGCGATTAAGTCCTTTTTATCAAATTGAGCACTTAAACAATAAAATTTTTCTATGAAACTTTCACACCTTTTAATTCACACATCATAAACACAAAAATAAAATATTAAAATGTTTCTCGGACTTGGATTCGTGGTCCCGAAACCACCGTTTCGACTAGAGTCTAATTTGTTCTGTTACAACTCTCCCCCCTTTAGGATTTTCGTCCTCGAAAATCTTACCGTTAAACAAAGTCGGATATTGTTGCCTCATTGAATCCTCAGGCTCCCACATAGCCTCTTCAACTCCATGCTGATTCCACAGTATCTTCACTAATGGGATCCTTTTGTTTCTTAACTCTTTCATTTCCCGAGCTAAAATACAGATCGGTTCTTCCTCATACGTCAAATCGGGTCGTATTTCAATTTCTAATGGTGTGATCACATGTGACAGATCTGATCTGTACTTACGAAGCATAGAAACATGAAATACGTCATGTATCTTTTCTAACTCAGAGGGCAACTTTAATCTATGAGCAACAGGCCCAATACGTTCAGTGATTTCATAAGGTCCGATGAATCTCAAACTAAGTTTGCCTTTCCGACCAAATCGAGTACTTTCTTCCACGGAGAAACTTTTAAGAATACACGATCTCCGACACGGAATTCAATGTTTTACGTTTCAAATCAAGATCGACTTTTGACGATCCGGCGACTTTCAAATTGCCTCTAATAATAGCTACCTTATGCTCGCATTTCTTTAATCAAATCAACCCGTGTATCTTATTCTCGCTGAGCTCAGTCCAGATAATGGTGTTCGACACTTTCACCCGTACAAGGCTTCATAAGGCGCCATTTTGATACTAGATTGAAAACTGTTGTTATAAGCAAATTCAATCAGAGGTAAATATCTTTCTCACACACCTTCAAACTCAAGAACGCAACATCTCAACATGTCCTCAAGTATCTGAATAGTTCGCTCGGTGACCAAATCATCTGCGGATGAAAAGTCAGATTAAAATGTAGTTTAGTACCTAAGGCATCTTGTAACTTCTTCCAAAATCACGATGTAAATCTCAGGCCTCTGTCCGAAACAATGGAACTCGGTACACTATGCAATCTCACAATCTGTGATACGTACAATTCAGCAAGTTTATCGATTGAAAAGTTTGTACGAATCGGCACAAAATGAGCTGATTTGGTCAGTCTATCAACTACAACCCAGACAGTATCTTTCTTACTCGGTGTCATAGGAAGGCCGGATACAAAATCCATGGTAATTCTATCCCATTTCCATTCAGGTATCATGATTGGCTGAAGTAGTGCAGATGGCACTTGATGTTTAGCTTTTACTTGCTGACAAATTAAGCATTTCGAAACAAATTCAGATATATCCCGTTTCATGCCCGGCCACCAATAGAACAGTTTCAAATCATTATACATCTTTGTGCTACCCGAATGTATTGATAATCGACCACTATGGGCCTCACTCAGAATCATCTGTATCAAATTTGAGTTCTTCGGAACACATATTCGGCTTTTAAAATTCAAACAGTCATTTGCATCAATCTAAAAATCTGATTCTGCACCTTTTTCACACTGAATTCGACTAGCAATCAAATCCTTGTCAACTTTCATCCAGAACTCACACTTACTAAACTTTAGCGATACAACCGCTGATTTCGCAAAGTTTGTAGCACTAACCTCAAATGCTCAATCGTGTTCAATTTCATCTTTGGAGTAGATCAATATGTCATCAATAAACACTACCACAAATCGATCAAAAAGCTGCCTAAAACCCGATTCATCAAATCCATAAAAGCAATGAGTGCATTAGTAAGCCCAAAAGGCATAACTAAAAACTCAAAATGTCCGTACCTCGTTAAGAATGCGTCTTTGGCACATCTCAGTCTCTCGACTCAAGAATCGATAATAACCCGATCTTAAATCTATCTTGAAAATCTCAAGCCCTTTCAACCGATCAAACAAATCATCAATTCGAGGTAACGGTACTTATTCTTTATAGTTACCTTATTCGGCTTGCCGATAATCAATACACATTCGCATCGCTCCATCTTTCTTTCTCACAAAAGAATGGTGCACCCCAAGGAGAGAAACTTGGTCGTGCAAAGCCCTATCTGTTAACTCTTGCAATCGTGCTTTCAACTCTTTTAACTCAAGAGGTGCCATCCGATATGGAGCTATTGAGATTGGAGTCGTTCCCGATGCTAATTCAATGCCAAACTCAATCTCTCGATCGAGGGTAAACCCAGTAGTTCTTGAGGAACACATCCGGTATTCACATACAATCAGACAGATTCAATCTTTCTCAAATAATTTATTATCCAAGACATAAGCCAAATAAGCTTCGCACCCTTTTCTCACATACTTAGGGCTAACGCCGAGGATATCACCAGGAGACCCACTTAAATCTTTGGATTCAATTCTAATGATCTCACCGCTCGATGTCTCAAATCAATAAGCTTTCTTTTGTAATTCACCACTGCGTCATGCGCGGTTAACGATCCATTCCCAAAATTATATCAAACTCATCGAAAGGCAACAAAGATTAAATCGACGCGAAACAAAAATCCCGAATCATCAATGGGCAACCTTTACACACTTTATTAATAAACACACATCTACCCAAAGGGTTGGATACGCTGAATCACAAACTCGAGAGACTCAATGGCGAGTCTTCATCAATACCGTAGTTTCATATACATATGAATGGGTCGAACCAGATCAATCAATGCAATTACATGAGTATCATAAAGGGTGAAAGTACCAGTAATGACATCCGGAGAAGCGGCTTCCTCTCTAGCTCGAGTAACATAAGCTCTAGCTGGAGCTCTAGCCTCAGATCGAACTGCCGTGTTCTTCGTCCCTCTCTGACAACCACCTACATTGCTAGAATGCCTAGGTGGTTTGCCCCGTGTTGATGCAATCGCTTCGATCTAGAGTTACATCTTTGTTCTCGCTTCGGCTAACATCGGGCAACCTCGAATAAAATGGTTTGAGGATCCACATTTAAAGCAGGACCGGTCACGAACTCTACAACTCCCGAAATGCCATTCTCCACAATGTTTGCATTCAACTCGATTCTGTGGAATGTTATCAACACTGGCCATCGAGGTAGCTCGGGAGCTCACTGGAGGTCGATCACGTCTAGGTGAATCCGAAGTGGCTTTATGTCGGCTGAAGTCATCTCTAAACTTCTTAGATGTGGAATGGAAATTCTTACCCGACGGTCTTTTACGAGTGTCCCAAGCTTCTATCTCAGCCTTTCTTTTCTCCTTCCCAAGCTCTTCAGCTTTGCAAGCTCGTTCGACTAGTGTGACAAACTCTTTGATTTCAAGAATCCCAACAAGCAACTTTAAATCTTCATTCAAACCATCTTCAAACCTTTTGCACATAATGGCTTCAGTTGATACACACTCCCGATCATATCGGCTCAATCTGACAAATTTTTGCTCATATTCGACCACGGACATTTTCCCTATTTGATTCAAGAAATTCTTTTCGCTTCGGTCGATGAACCTCGATCGATATATTTCTTGCGAATTCATTCGGAAGAAATCCCATGTCACTTTTTCTTTTGGAACCATCGATACTAGTGTATTCCACTAGTGATAGGCAAAGTGTCCCAAAGTAATGATATAGCACATTTCAAACATTAAATGCAGAGTGCAGGATAGCTCATCAAGTACCGAATAGTGTTATCAAGCCACATTTCAGCTCGCTCGCATCATCATCATCATTAGCCTTGAATTCTTGACCTAAATTTCCTAATTTTATCAACGGAGGCCTACTAGATCTCATTGGATCTATCATCTGAAGTCTTGAAGGTACGGAGTTGGATTATTCGGGGTGGAGGTTGTTGTATGACCAGATTATTCGAACAAACTGGGTAAACCATTCATTCATCATTTGGTAGAAGGCTTGTTTAGCCTCTCCTCGTGGTTACCTATAATGGTTGAGAGTCTAATGGCTGATCCATGTGTGAGACCAGTAGCGACACTCTCCACATCATCACTACGACTCTATCGGGATCGGAATCCATTTACTATATAAAATACAATTGAAATTGTCAGAAGTCACCACACTATCATATATACAATTCAAAGGCATGTATAGCTAGACTCTTATATACTACGGTAGTCCTAGAATCGACTAAATCGTAGCTCTGATACCAATAAAATGTAACACCCCTAACCCATATCCGTCGCTGAATTGGGGTTAAAAGGCATTACTACACAATATTCAATTTCGAAAAAGGACTTCAATTGGATTCAAGTATAAGCAATGCAACCATTTTCATATTGTATGACATTACAACCAATTAAAAATATATATATATATATATTTGTATAAATCATATCTCAACTTATACCAAATTATAGCTTATATCGAGTATCAACCAACATTCATGTAACATAAACCGAGTTTTCATTTATAATACTACACTACAAGTGCATATTTTAAAACAATTAAACCATTTCACCATTTAATAATCAATTATACATATAACAACATATTAATATACCCCTTGGCGAATATACTATAACTATAAATCAACTATTCTTATAATTGTGTGTATATATATATATATATATATATACACTAGACCGCATAAAACATTTCACAAAATTTAATAGCCAATATCACATACAGTATTGAAAATGGATAATATGAACAAATAACTTATTACAACAAATAAAGAATAAACCTACTTCTTTACCATTTATAAAACCATGCGATGCAATAGTTCTAAACAATTTAATAATCACAAAGATTATTATAATTAGTCTACCATTTCCTCAATTTAATAAAACTAGTCGAATTCCATAATTTCAAATTCACGATTTTAGTGAAGAATGCATGTATAGCCCATGAACCAAATCATGCATACAATACAACAATCATAATTTAACTATATCTATAATATACATCTATACTATGGCCATATATATATATATATATATTCAAAACTAATATTCACCCATGCACATCACTTGACCATTTAAAGTAAGCCGAATATTTCTACTTCAACTAACATCAAATATAAGCCACATTCGCATGGCTAATATATACATAGACAAAAGTTATCATCTTAACAAAATCACAGTCTTTTCTATACATGCCTTTAACCGAAAACTCAAAATAAAGAGTACCAAAGATAGATTGATAGTGTGGGCGACTTTCTTGGCAATCCTCTCGAGCAGTAGCGTAACCAAAATCTATAAAACAGGGAGAACATTTCACACAAATAAGCTTACTAGCTTAGTAAGTCCTAAGCTTATGATAATATAACATTTAAATATTTAAGCAATTAAAACATTCAACTTATAACATTTCACATAAACATTTAAGTACATTTATTTATACAAAGCCGAATACTAATAATTCATTAACCTAAGTAATTGTACTTCATTTCTTTCAACCTACATATCCTTGAAGCTCAGATAGGTATATTACAAAAATCACATGCTCCAACTCGTATAAATATAGCATTCATATCAACCATGTTATTGCACTAAAATCTCCTTTATTCTTAGTATTTCTACTTGAAGGCCGAATTTCCATAATAGTACCTTCAAAATCGAATTCAATCATATAATACTTATACACATCAATCTTAGTCTCAAACATATATATCTCAATTCCCATAATATTAGCTTGACTCAAGTAATATAAAACATAGCATACCTTACGTGCTTACCTGAACCGTTAGCTAGATACATTAGTAATGATTTGCCTTAAATAATATTCGGTCTCTCCTTTATAAAACACATCACCGGCATCAAGCCTGCTTGGTGATAAAGCCCGATAAGTAACACCAACACGAGGCACCTTAGGCTCGGAGTCTCGAAAGTAGTCATCGGCACTAGGCTCGCTAGGCTTAAAGCTCGAAATAAATCACCTAAGACTAGGCTCGCTAGGCTTAAAGCCCGAAATAAATCACCGACACTAGGCCTGCTAGGCTTAAAGCCCGAATCACATCAATACGATAAATCATTTCACACATCTTTCGTAATTATATCACATATCCAATTCAACTAAGTTTGTTTACATTAAACAACTAAACCCATTCCAATATACTTATATATATTCGGCTATAACATAAATATGTACTAAAATTTATCAAACATTATCACATAATAGGTTCATAAATAATTCTTCAATACATTATAGCTTAAGGACTTACCTCGGTTGTCGATAGACCGTGTAAATCGGCTATTCGAGAACCTTCGTCTTTCCCCGATCTAAATCCATTTTTCTTTGCTCTTGATCTAAAACACATTAAAATTTAGCTCATTCAACTACATTTCATCTCAATTTGGTCCCTAAGCACATAAATAGGCAAATTACATAAAATGCAAAATACACAAAATTTCCCTACAACACTCAAGGGCCGAATGTTGATAGGGATTATACAAGTCTATATTTTTCATTTATTTCATGTTTTAGTCCTTTAAGAATTTATTCTTCTCAAATTAGTCCCTAACATTTAATTTCACCAAAACTTCTAATTCAAAAAATGATGATCTAACACATACAATTCATAATCTACTATCAAACATTTCATGCCATGAATATACCACCATAGTCGAATCTTGATGTGCCAAAATCTCAAAAATTGATACATGGGTTATATAGTATTCAAAGTAACAATTTCAAAATGTAAAATTTATAAAATACTAAGCAAAGTGCATACCCTAATTGAAGCCCCCAAATTGCCGAAATTAAGCTCCAACAATGGAGTTTTTCATCCTCCACATTCGGCCAAGAGAAGAAGAACAAGGTATGTTCTCTTTCTTCCCACTTCTTTCATTATTTTATGCCTTAAAATTAAAGGTAATATTATTTATTCATTACCTAAAATAAAACATATAATTATAAAACAAAATTTTGTTTTTATTTCTCATGTATGCCGTCCACTATCTAAAGGAATGGGCTAATTGTCCTTTTAGGACATCCACTTTAAAAGCCACAATCAAAAAGGTACATTTCACTTTAGCATGCCACTTTTACTCTTTATGCGATTAAGTCCTTTTTATCAAATTGAGCACTTAAACAATAAAATTTTTCTCTGAAACTTTCACACCTTTTATTTTACACATCATAAACACAAAATAAAATATTAAAATGTTTCTCGGACTCGGATTCATGGTCCCGAAACCACCGTTCCGACTAGGGTCTGATTCGGTCTGTTACATAATCGATGCACATTCTCATGGTACCATTATTTTTCTTCATAAATAGAACCGGTGCCCTTCGCAGAGACACACTAGGACGGATGAAACCACAATCCAGAAGCCCTTGAAGTTGAGCCTTTAGCTTTGTAAGCTCATTCGGTTCCATTCGGTACGAAGCGATGGACATTGGAGCTGTACCTTGTAACATCCTAAATCTGGGGGTCTGTAAAATTTGGGTAATTGCATGTGTTGTGCTTGATATGTTGTTGTGTGGGCATGATTAGGGGTCCTGGGGAGGCCTAGATTCGTGCTGGAGCTTTGGTAAAATTTTGCTTTTTGGGCACTTAAGGGGAGAGCTAGTGGAAGCAGGATTTAAGTATAATTGTTTGTGTTTTGATAACACAAGTGGAGTGTGTGATGTAGTGGTGTGGTGTCACATGGGAAGCATAGAAGAGGGGAGTTCAAATCCCACATGCTGCGTAGTGGGTTTTATTTTTGAGCTTTGGAGGAGAGAGGGAAGACTGGGTCAAATCGTTTGAATGAAAGGAGGAGAGGAGATTGGGGAGTTTGAATTGGTCAAGGTGGTTGGGTGATTTCAAATGGATGATGAAGAGTGTATTATAGAACAAGTGAGGGAAGAAATCGTGGTATTTGGGGAGATGGGGTGTTGGCCAAATTTGGGGAAGTGTAAGGGGATTTCGGTCAAAAGAGGGGTCTCTTGTTGAGTGCATTCAGTTTGGGTAATATGTGTGTGTGCCGAAAATTCCTAGGCATTTTTCTTAGCATTTGTGCAAGTGGGTGAATTCTTTTCTTTTTCTCTTTTGGGTTTTAACATTTGTGCATTTTCCTTTGCCAAAATCGTAGTCATTGGGTGACTTCTTTTCTTTTCATTTCTCATTTTAGGTACTTTTTCTCCTTCGATATTTGACAAACATTGGTAGTCAAATCCCTCTCTGATCTCTTTGTCTCCAAGTGACCGAATCTCTTCGACACCTATTCCCCATCATTCTCCTAGTTGCATCTTCTTCTACACCATCAAAGCCATAGTCGAAACCCCATTTCCTACTTTGGTGTTCCTTCTACTCCCTTCTTCGACAACTAAGTTCTCTTTTTATCTCTCAATCAGCTTCCCTCTTCTTTTTCCATAGCCGATTTTGCTCAGGTGGGGTGGCCGAATCTCTCCCTCTCGTACGACTCGTCTCTAATCACAAGGTAATGGTGATTCTTTCTCGTCTTCCTTTCTTTTCGTTTTTATGTTTCACATAGCCGAAGTGACTATTTTTCTCAACTAATTCCCTTTTTCTTTTCTTATCATGCCATAGCTGAATCTGTGGAAGTTCGGTTCCTCATTGATCAAGGTAGGGAGATTCTCTCTAATTCTTTTTTCTTCTCTATTCTTTTTTCTCTGCCTATTAATTTAGGGATCAAGCAACTCTTTTCTTTGCTCATTTATCTTCTGAATTTCAGAAGTAGTGGTAAGAGCTGAAACCCCTTATTAGACAACCACTATTTCTCATTATGGTATTTTACTGATCGCGGCTTTCTTCATGGAGGTGAGTGATAGCCATTCTAAGGGGTATCAATAAGAGAGTCTAAGGGGGTAGACTCGTAGACCCTGCTCCCAAGTTCAAACGACGTAAGGTGTCAACGATTTGGGTTTTTCTATCGGGTTGTGGAAGGGAGCCGACATCTATTTGGGATAGGCAAATTGTTGTTGTTCGTGCTAGTGAGGGTGACAGCGATCAGGAGGGTATAGTTCTTCACGTAATCAGGTGTGTAAACTCACACCTTTATTTGTTTCATAATGTATTATTCGATGTAATAGTTAAAAGCCGAAATACCCTTAATGGGTAAGTTCACGAGATATACCTAGCAGGTAAGTTTGGAAATAGCCAGGTGAGTAAATTTATGATTATACCCTTTCAGTTAGATTTGGCATGACTATGTAAACTGTTTAACTGCTATATCGGTACGTTCATGCATGCATTAAATATTATGCCATAGTATGTTGCATGGGATTGGGATAATTTTGATGATTGGGGAAGTGTATTTCGGTGGCTCTGCCACATATTTCGGTGACTTTGTCACATGTTGTCCGGTGGCTATGCCACGTATATTTCGATAATCTGGTGGCTCTGCCACAATTTTTAACGATGAACAGTATGACTGCCATCGAGGTGTGTAGCGGATGGAGGGTTGATTGTAGAAATTCGTACATGTGTGTTAGGCTGGATACGAGTGGTGTGTAGCGGATGGAACATTAGGCTGGGCTGGGTTGCATTGTATGTATTATCTGTGTTATCTCGCTAATAGGGCTAAGGCCCAGTTTGTTTCTGTATGGACTTTGAGCCATTGTACTTCTGTATGGGCTAAGGCCCAATTTGCTTCTGTGGGCTTGGGACCAATTTTGTCCGAATGGGGAATTATACAATGAGTTCTTGTAACTCACCCCTCTACTTTAGTTTTGCAGGTAATCCCCAACATTGGGGATTTGGAGCCGAGGCGGACTCTGTGGTGGCCATACATTGTTTCTTTAGTAATTCTCGTTTTCTTTTACCTTAAATTTTATTTTAAATTGGGTTTATGTTTTGTAATAAGGCCTTTGGTATTTTATTTGGTTTTAACTTTTAATTTGGTTTTTTCTTATTATTAAATCTCCAATACGGGATTTTCTTAAAACCTTAATACCTGTTGGTTTTACCAAACCTTTAATGAACGGTTATTCAATCTATAATTGATCAAACACTGGGTTCTATTAAACGTCGAAAATAGTTTTCAAATTAATCACAACTTTTCTAAATTGGACATTGAGTTAAATAGGTTTCTATAAACAAACACCTAAGCACGAAGTCTTAAAAAAAATACAAACATTTTACAAACATACAACTTTCTTAACAACCCTTCAATGTGACATGCCAGATCCGGTTATGACGTCTAGGCCGGGTTTGGGGTGTTACATACCTGGTATAAGCTTAATGCCAAACTCAACTTCTCGATTCGGAGGTAAACCCGATAACTCCTTGGGGAAAACATTCAAAAATTCCTTCATTATTCTGATATCCCGGGTAGAAGAGTCCCTAGAAACTAAAACACTAACATAGGCCAAATACGCCTCACACCCTTTCTGGACCAATTTCTCAGAGATTATGTTAGATAGGTAATCCCGATGCTCGCCAATCACAACAAATTCCTTATCGTCATCAGTTCTCAAAATGAGCCTCTTAGTCGCGCAGTCCAAACAAACTCGGTGTTCCACTAACCAGTCCATACCCAGAATTAAATTTAACGACCCAAACAGTAGATCCATCAGATTTTCTATAAATACATCCTTTTGTACCTCTAACGAAGCATTCCTATATAGTCTACTAACTCGAATAGATTTCCCCAACAGACTCACTACAGAAATCTCACCAAAAGTACACTCAACATTAACCAATAAGTTTTCGGAAACAGTACTAGCTACATAGGAGTGTGTAGAAAATATGTCTATATATATGGGGCATCAAAATAAAAAACGCATACCGTGATCACATCGAGGCGTCTCATCTCTCGACGTCGAACAACATAAACTAGTGCAGGCTGCCTCGCATCAATCTGATTAGCACCTCTGTCCTGTGCTCTCTGTTCTCGGCCCATACCATTACCACCCCTAGCAGGTTCACAGCACCTAGGTGGATGTTGTACTGCTCTTTGAGGCTAAACTAAACCCGGTCTCATAGCTTGTATCTAATCAGAACAATGCGGACACTCGAATCTGATGCTCCAATGACCCACATCACAAACAAGCCCTTAATCTCCTCCAACACTCGCCCAGATGGCTCCTACAACAATCATTGCATGGCTAAACCCTAGTAAGAGCAGCAGGGACTCCCACTCTAATAGGCCCATTAGGTCTGGCCCATTTCTTAGGCCTCTGTATAGAACTAGAGGGCTCTGAATTTTATTCTTTCCTCTCTCTCGGTCTCTATTCTGGCACTCTACACGCTTAACCTCTTCGGCGATCTTTGCCTTATCTACCAAAATAGAAAACTCTCACTTCCTTTGTGGAGCAGTCAATACCCTTAGACTATCCCTTAAGTTGTCTTTAAAATTAAAATAATTTTCATACTCGGATGCCACTATGCCTCGAATGTAGCGGCTCAATCTAAAAAATTTGGCCTCATACTCGACAACAGACTTATCATCTTGCGTGAGACTCATGAACTCACGCCTACAAGCATCAACATAGCTCGTGAACACATATTTTCCTAGGAAGATAGTCTTAAAGTAGTCCCAGTTTAGACGATCTGGTTGAGTACCCTCCTCAACCAATAACCATCACTAATAAGCTTCTTCGCAAAGTAAAGAAACTGCACCCTTCAGTTTCTGCTTAGGAGTGTAGTCGATGTCGTTCATTATCCTCTCAGTGGCCTCCAACCAATACTCGGCCATAGTAAAGGCAACTCCTGTGACGCCTCTAAACAGCTCAGCTCTATTGGACCGGAGTCGTCCAATTAAAGACCTACGGCCCCTAGACTTAGAATGGGGTCCAGCGACCCTCTCCAAAACTCTCAATATGGCTTGGGACAGTGCGTCGTCCCCAGCCAACCGACTTTGAGACCCAGTCTCAGTAGCAGGTGAAACCGGTGTCTCACTCATATCCAGATTCGACATACTGCCCGGATAGAAAGACTGAGCTCGAGCCTTTCTACGGTGCCCACCGCGCCCACGAGTACCTCTACCACGTGTTTCATGTGCGCTCATCGTAGTTTGAGTTTTATCTACATTATAAAATTTTATGCATCAATTTCAATGTTTATTAACTAGATGTTTTATGCTTCAGACATTTATCAGAGGTTTCAGAAATTTTTTGGAAGTTTTAGTCTCTAACTAGCTCAGTATAGTTTCAGAAAATTCTAACTATAGTGTTTTCTAAGTTCAAAAATACTTACAGGATCGGCGCCGGAGACTCGGTATACCATTTACTTACTCAAAAAGAAGCAAAGTTTGCTTGAAAGCCAGTCCATTTCAAACACAATTTTGGAACTCAAAATTCACAGCCTGAGTTTTGTAACCTGGCTCTGATACCACTAAATGTAACACCCTAAACTCGGCCTAGATGTTATAGTCGAATTCGGGAGCGCTACAAAGAAAGGTTTTGAAACTGATGATACTTTATAAAATAATGTGTAGTTATTAGATAAAATTGTGCAAGTTTTTTAGATATATTCATTTATATATTCATTACCAAAATCGTTACATGTTGTCCTTCATAGTTAACCAAATATCTTGTAGCTAAAGTTTGAAAATCATTTAAATAAAAGCCACTGTAACATCCTAGATTAGGGGTTATGCGTTTGTGCGTAATTCATGAGATAGTAGGATCAGTGGGTGTGTTGGATGTGTTCTGAAGAGTTTCAAGAACCCTAAGATGAAAGGAAATATAAGGAAATGAAAGGAAATGAAAGGAAATGTATGGAAATGTATGGAAATGTATGGAAATGTAAGGAAATGTATGGAAATGTAAGGAAATGTAAGGAAATGTATGGAAATGTAAGGAAATATATGGAACGATTAGTTAAAAGAGGAAACCTAAGTAAATTAGGAAAGTGAACATTTTTGGAAACCTAAGTAAATTAGGAAAGTGAACATTTTGGAAACCAAGCCAAAATAGGAAACTAAACATTTTGGAAACCAAACCAAAATAGGAAACTAAACATTTTGGAAACCAAGCCAAAATAGGAAACTAAACATTTTGGAAACTTGGAAAATATAGAAATGCTGAAAATTTTGGAAACTTAAAATGACCCTTTAATGTCAATTTTAGAGCCCAAAGGGAACTTAGGGCCAAGTGACCCTAAAAATATAAAGTACATGAAATTTGACCCAATAACGGACTTGGAAATGTGGCTCAAGATGCCACATAAGGCCTTAGGAAATGGCCCACATGCAAAAGGTTTTGGGCTTGAGTTCGAGTCACATAAGAAGCAAATAAAATAAGTTTTATTTTGCTTCTAGAAGCCCAAGAGGTGGACAGCACAAAGCTTGCAAAAGAGGAGTTTCACTCTCTTTAAAACTCGACTAATTAGAAGATCATAAGGACTCTTAAGGGAAGAGTTTAATTCTCTTTAAAATTGACTAAATAGGTGGATAAATGAAGAATTATTCTTTAATTAGGAAAATAAGGAAGAGTGGTGGCCAAGTAAAGGATTCTTGGCCTAGTAAATTCGGCTATAAAAGGAGGGACTAGGGCCATTCATTATTCATTCTCCTCTCTTTTCCTCTCTCGAATATTCTTCTTGAGCATCCATTCTTTTCTTCTTTTCTTTTAACCTCCTAGCCGATTTCCTTCTAAGCCTATTATTCCTCTCTTCTTTCATCTTTGAAACCAAATACATAAGGGAATCATAGCCGATTGTTCATCAAGTCTCTAAGCAATCTCTACGAAGGTTGAAGTGAAGGTGCAATCGATTCCTTCAAATAAGGGTAAGATCCAAGTTTAGTTTCCCATTCTTTATATTCTAGACTTATTGAAATTTAGAGACTAATTTCGATTATTAATCTTAGTCGAATCATGGAAGAAGAAATTCTTTTTCGAAGGTACACCATAGGCCACGTGTTCCCTAGTTATTCGGTGAATTTTAGATTTAAAGTCCATAAGGTAAGCATCTAAAAAATATTCGCCAATGTTTGTGAGATTATCTAGATCAATTCTTTAATTATTGAAAAGCGAAAACTAACCCATATTGAGATTCAAGGTTGGCCGAATATCAAGTAAAGGAAAAACCAAGTGTTCGGGATTTGAATAAACACCTAATCAGCCTCAAGGTAAGTCTTTTTACAAATCCTACTAGGATTTGGATATCATAGCCAAATAGAATTTATGCTAAGTAATAAAGGATGAATCAAATGTAGGGACTAAGGATCTAAACTTTAGATCTAGCTTTTCGGAATCTCAAGGAATCGCTAAACAAATCAGGTGTGTACCCTTACTATCCTTCGATATTTTATGGCTAAATATTTTAGTATATGATATGAATAATAATGTGAATGTGGTCATGTACCACAAATGCCACACTTGTGTTTTCAAAAACATTTGTTCACATAAAACCAGAGTTTATCAATCATTATAGTTAAAAAAAATAAACGCAACCAAACTAAAAATCCAAAATGAATAGTCCCAAAAGTCCAGAGAGTCCAAAAATTACATAACTCTATCAAATTCCAAAAACTAAGCAACGCGATCAAATTGCAAATCCACCAATACTAAACTGAGCAACGCGCCCACACTTACCGCTATTAAACCCGATCACACTCATATATTAGACTATTGGAGCGAAAACCACCATTCACCGTCTTCTCCTACACAATACATTTACAGAGAATTAATTTCCCTTTCTAGACACACTAGGAATTCAAGTGTAATGTCCGGGATTTAAGGGTTGTGTATTTTTGCTTAATTGTATGAAGTAGCATGCCTATGTGTGTTTGAATGTGTTGTATGAAATTTTGAGAACTTTAGAGTGTAGGTAAGTGCCTTAGAAAATGTTAGATTTTAAGCCTTAAAGGGGGAGCTAGGCAAATAAGGCCTTAAGAGAATTTGAAGGGGAAAATAGACATAAAAAGTGGGCTTGTTAAAGTGGCAAGGAGGCGCCACTTAGAGCCTTAATAAGTGACGCCACAAGCAGTGTGCAGGGCCAAGGTTCGAGCAGCAAGGGGAGCACTTGTGGAGTTGTTTTTTTTTGTCAGGGAGGAAGGAAGTTGGACGGCATGTGGACTCTAGAAGGATGAGGTATAGATTGGGTGGGAGAGTTTGAGGATTCGGCTAAGGTGGAGGGGATCAAGGGATAAGGGAGAGAGGGAAGCAAGTGGCCGAATATGGGACTCTAAGGGGTGCATAATTCGGTCATACAAGGGGAGCTAGGTGCCGAATTTACTTAGTGTAGCAATAGGCATCTTTTTGATTTTTCTCTCTGCCAAAAGCTCTATTCCCTTTCTCTTTTCTTTTGTGACCAAAAATCGAAACCTCTCAAACCTTAGTTTCTCTTCTTCTTCATCTTCTCACGATTCAACCATTTTTCAAAATTTGAAAGTAAGCTTTTCCTAGCCATAGCCGATTATTGATTAAACTCCAAAAGTCAAGCAAATCAATCACTATCTAGCCTACATAGCCGAATCTCTCGTGGTGGGTAGGCAAGGTGCGATCGATTTACGTAGTAGGGTAAGATCAAATGTTATTCGATTTCCTTCCTTTTTCTTTTAGTCGAAAGTTGGAATCTCACCTCTTTTACTGTTCTTTGGCCGAAACTATGAAGGAGGTTTCAGGATTTGGTTGTTGTCGACTATAAGGAGGAGATCTTCGGGATTTCAAAATCTAAGGTAAGCAAGTGTGGTTTTAGGCTGAAGGCCATTTATTGTGTTTAAATGTTAGAATTGGATCTAACATGTGCCTATAGGAATTTCGACAACACCAAGAGCAAGGATTAATTCCGGGATTTAGATCCGCAAGGTAAGAGAGTGTTAACATTCGGCCAAGGCCATATTAAGTGTTAGTGACTAGCCGATTCTAACTATGATTTTTAAGGAGGAGTACAATCTGTTTCGGTAGTCTTTCGGGATTTAGTGAACACGTTAGTACCAGGTGTGTAGCCCTACATCAATTCCTAATAGATTTACGATATTAATTAAATATGTGTGTTAATAAGAATATGAAAGATGTGGCTAAAGGTACCATTCAGTGGTACGACATATTCAGGTACGTTATTCTCTAAAGATCTGTTAATAGTATTATTGAATGTGACATATATGAAAATTGGTTACGAATATGAATAAGGCATATGGCATGTTATATGTTATCCGCATGATTTGTATGACACATGGGGCATATGGGTGATTATGAAAAGGGGAAGTGATATGGTGGTTTTTACCACAATATCTGGTGACTCATGTCACATAATTCGAATGTGGTGACTTATGTCACATATTATTATCTGGTGACTCTGTCACATTATCCGTGGCTATGCCACAATTTATAAGGCGATGTGCAAGTCGCCCTGCATGATCGCCTTCGATGGTGTGTAGTGGATGGAGGGTCGATTTAGTAATCCCCACGGTGTGATGGCAAGTACGGGTGATGTGTAGAGGATGGCTATCTAGGTTTGGGTTCGAGATTGCATCATTGTTTATATATGTGTTTTGTATATATGATTTGTATGCCTAAATCGTTGGGAGTTTGTGTTGGTTGTTACACATTGAGTCTGTTGACTCACCCCGTTGTGGGATATCTTTTCAGGTGACACTCAGTAAATGGACCGGGTCGGCAGGAGCTTAGTGGTGGCCATGCTCAGCTCAGTGTTATTTTATTTGGAATTTTTATATTTAAGTATTTTAGATTTATTTCGGGTTTTGCTTTGATGTAATATGGCCATTACTATTAACTTTTTTATGCATGCATTTTAATTATTTTTATCATGATACAATTATTATCAAACAAAAGGTTAAATAACTTTTCTTTAAAATAAATTCTAAATGTTACGTCACCTAAACACCAACGATTTTCAATTTAATGGTAAACTCTAAAAAAAAACTCGGTATTTCTTTTAACTTATAGTTTTGAAGTATAAAAATGGAGTTTTAATAAAATCTAGACTTCAAGAATAACACCGTTTTCAATTGAACACAACACAAATCGATTTTTCTTCAAAACCACTCAAGTTTCTCCTAAGCACAAACAAGTTTTTGAAATGATTTACTCAAGGAGCATGCCAGATCCGGTCGAGGCTCATGGGCCGGGTTTGGGGTGTTTTAGTTTGGTATCAGAGCCTAGTTCAAAACTCGGCCTTGAGGGCTTTTTGTGCCCAAAACGTTTTCTTTCTTTTGAAAATTGGATCTTACTAAGGAATGGGCAGGTTTTCTGGCATGGCACCTGAGTCTCCGACCCGAAGTCCACCAGGTAAGTACTCCTAACCCTTTTGCGATTTGTATGTGGGAAATTATAGGGGTGTAGATTAGTAGATTAGGAATTATTGAACCCTAGGATTAGTCTACTCCAACACCAAAATACATAAAATTTAAAGTCTAACCAAACAAACCTGTGACTGAGTCACCGAGTTAAAGGTGTGGCAATCACAGCGCATGTCTAGGATTGGATTGGGGAGCTTGGTATTTAAGCAATCCTAGTGACTCACCTCCTCTCCGCTCGAATCCTACCTGGTGCGTAGTGACGGTTCACCCTAACCAAGAGGACTCAATCACAGGCTAAATTCAATAATTAAAAACCCGAAAGGGACCAGTCACCTTGTTTTGTGAAGTTCTAAAGTCAAACCATGATTATAAAATTCCAAAGTACCCTTGATTTAAAAATAACCAAAATACCCCTGGTTTGCAAGTTGCCCAAATTACCCCTAACCTATACAAATTACTAAAATACCATCAGTATGGAAAGTTGCCAAAATACCCCGAATTAAAAAAAGTTTCCAAAAATACCCTTGTTTTGAAAAGTCACCGGGAACCATATTTTACAAAATTATTGAAATGCCCCTAGCTTGTAAAAATTACAAAAATACCCCCAGATTATAAAATTACCAAATTACCCTTGAACCTTCTTACCAAGTATTTCAATTTTGTAAAAATACCAGAAATCTCTACTTTGCAAAATTTTCAAATACCCTAATTTGAAAAATTACCAAAATACCCCTATAGGATAAAATTACGAAAATACCCTTGGGTAGTGGGAAACAACAACAATGACAACTACAACACTTTTCTGTAATGAACGCAAGTTCATGAATGTGATGAATGAATGAATGAATTTGAGACTGTGTGTGTATTCGAAAGAACTACTCTTTAGAACTATTGAACATAAGACTGTTCGCGATAAATCAGTGGAACAAAAACTAATTCATAAAATTCTTTAATCAGATAAACGCGATTCAGAAGCATGAATTCTAGGGGACGTGGTCGTAGTGTGCGTGGCCGTGGTAGAGGTTGAATGACCATGTCGAAACCCGTTAGATCTGGTCAAGGGTCCGAAAATGAAATGCCACCACCACCACCATTACTTGAAGTGGAATATCGAGGATAAGGCAGAATGATGCGATATCACGAGCGATCTGCGAGTTCTGGAAAGGTGGCTGGAGCAGGTGGAGGCATGGGAGCTTGAAAGTCTGTACCTGAGCGACTCCAAGCTAATGGAGCTGAGTTTTTTCGTGGTATATCTGGTGTGGCGCCCAATACGGCTGAGTATTGGTTGGAAGCGACGGAGCGAATTATGGATGATTTGGACCTGACTGCCGAGGAGAAACTGAAAGGGATAGTATCACTCCTCCGCGATGAGTCATATCAATGGTGGCTCACGGTTCGGGATGGTGCTACCGCAGATGATCTCACTTGGGAGTACTTTAAGGCAGGATACTAGAAAAAGTACATTGGGACCAGTTATGTGGATGCGCAGAGGAAGGCATTTCTAAGGCTGGTTTAGGGAAGTAAGTCCGTAGCAGAGTATGAGGTAGAATTTCTAAGGTTGAGCCGTTATGCTCGAGGTATAGTGGCTACGGAGCATGAGCGATGTGTCCGATTTGAGGACGGACTGAGGGATGACCTGAGGTTGTTGATAGCTCCACAGTAGGAGCGAGAATTTACCGTGTTGGTAGAGAAGGCTAAGGTAGCCAAAGGGATTAAAGAATCTGTAAGATAGAATACAGACTGGAATAGGAAAAAGAGAGGTTTTGGATCATCAGGGTCATCCGGGAATGTGCAAAAGAGGCCTAGAGGTGATGGGCGCGAGGTCGTGAGTTGTGACTAGAGGGCAGTATCGTACTTGTGCTCAATGTGGAAAGATGCATCTACGAGAGTGTTGGAAGAAGATTGGGGAATGTTTCAAGTGTGGGTCCAAGGACCACATGATTAAGGACTGTCCTATGAAAACAGATGAGAGCCGACCAGCAGGTTAGGGTTATAATCAGGCTGGAACGGGTAGACAGCAGCCGCCGCGGGGTCGTGGTCCGAATGGCAGAGGTAATGGTTCGAAGAGGACGGGAACAAGGCGAAGTGTCGATAATCTGAGAGGCAAGACGGTGGTGTCCGTGTATGCGATTCATCGGAGGAGGATGGAGAAGCATCGGACGTCATAACCGGTATGTTTCTTATAGCTGACAAGCCTTACTTTACTTTAATTGATATTGGCTCTACCCACTCTTATGTTGCATGTAGAGTAGTTGAAACACTAGGCATAGCCTCTGAACTGTCTATTAGGGAGATGACTGTAGTAATCCCATTAGGCCAAACTGTAGTGGTGAATAAGATATTTCGGAGTGTACCCCTAGAGATTCAGGGAGTGGTATTTCCTGTCGACTTGATGGAACTACCCTTCGGAGAATTTGATCTCATTCTTAGCATGGCTGGCTAGTGGAACATCGGGCTATATTGGATTGCGCAGCTAAGCGAATGGAGTTAAGGACGGAGGATAAGGCGATAATTATGATAGGATAAAGAAAAACTACTTGTCAAATGTAGTCTCTGCTATAAAGGCTGATAAGATGGTCCGGAAAGGGTGTAAGGCATTTTTGACCTTCGTTAGTGCGTTGGATGCGAAAGAAGGGGGAGTTAGTGGAGTTAGAACAGTAAGAGAATTCGTGGATGTTTTTCCGGAGGAGTTACCTAGAATACCCCCGGATAGGGAAGTGGAGTTCGAAATTGACTTGCTGCTGGGTATAGCTCCTGTGTCAATTGCTCCGTACAGAATGGCACCAAAGGAGTTGGTGGAGCTCAAGGCACAAATCTAAGAGTTGCTTGATCGTGGGTTTATCTGACCCAGTGTGTCTCCATAGGGAGCACCGGTCTTGTTTGTGAAGAAGAAGGGTGGAACTATGCATATGTGCATAGATTATCGTCAGTTGAATAAGCTGACCATCAAGAACAAGTACCCGTTGCCAAGGATAGACGACTTGTTCGATCAGCTTAAGGGGGCCGCGGTATTCTCAAAGATAGATCTAAGGTCTGGATATCATCAGCTTAAAGTGAAGGAGGCTGATATCCATAAGATAGCTTCCGGACAATGTACGGGCATTATGAGTTCTTGGTAATGCCGTTTGGATTGACAAACGACCCAGCCACGTTCATGGACATGATGAATCGGGTTTTCCAACCCTATCTGAACCGGTTCGTTGTTGTGTTCATAGACTATATCTTGGTGTATTCTAAGTCAGAGGAAGAACATGATGAGCACCTCCGAGTCGTGTTGCAAGTGTTAAGGGAGGAAAAGCTATATGCCAAGTTCAGCAAGTGCGAATTTTGGCTGAAGGAAGTTACATTTTTAGGGCATGTGGTGTCTGCTGAAGGGATAAGGGTGGATCCTCGGAAGATTGAGGCAGTATTGGATTGGAAACCACCTAAGTCTGTGGCAGAAGTTCGTAGTTTCTTGGGATTGGTAGGCTATTATAGAAGATTCGTAGAAGGGTTCTCATCAATAGCCGCACCTTTGACAAAGTTGTTGAGAAAGGAGGTACCTTTCGTATGGTCAGATAAGCAACAGGAGAGCTTTGAGAAGCTTAAGAGGGTCTTGACTGAAGCTCCAGTTTTGATTCAGCCTGAGGCAGGGAAGGATTTTGTGGTGTACTGTGATGCTTCTCACACAGGTTTGGGATGTGTTTTGATGCAGGACGGGAAGGTAGTTGCTTATGCGTCTCGACAATTAAGGCCACATGAGGTTAACTACCCGACGCATGATGTGGAATTGGCGGCAGTGGTCTTTGCTCTTAAGGTATGGAGGCACTATTTATATGGAGAAAAGTCAGTGATTTACACAGACCACAAGAGCCTTAAGTATCTGCTGACTCAGAAAGAGTTGAACCTGAGACAGCGAAGGTGGGTGGAATTATTGAAGGACTACGATTGTTCTATAGAGTATCACCCGGGCAAGGCGAATGTAGTGGCAGATGCCCTAAGTCAGAAAGTAGTGTCGGATCTGAGGGCAATGTTTGCACATCTTAGCTTGTATGACAATGGAAGTTTGTTAGCAGAGTTGCAAGTTAAGCCGACGTGGTTGAATGTGGTGAAAGAGAGTCAGTTGGCGGATGAGGATCTAAGTGCTAAGTTACGGCAAGTGCAGTGTGGGGAATTGGAAAATTTTGGTGTAAATGGCGACGGAGTGCTGTGTTTTCATGGCAAGGTCTATATGCTGAAGGATGAGGAGTTAAGGCAGAGAATTCTTTGGGAATCACATAGTAGCCCTTATGCTATGCATCCTGGAGGTAGTAAGTTGTACAAGGATTTATGGGAACAGTTCTAGTGGCCTGGTCTTAAGCGGGAAGTTACCAAATTTGTAGGGAAGTGCTTAACGTGTCAGCAAGTTAAGGTTGAACACCAAGTTCCGTCGAGATTGCTTGACCAATAAAGATTCCACAATGGAAGTGGGAGAGAATCACCATGGACTTCGTTAGTGGGCTTCCCCTTACGCCTACTAAGAAGGACTGGTATGGGTGATAGTAGATCGGCTGACAAAATCTGCACATTTTATACCGGTGCGGGTTGACTATTCTCTACAAAAATTGGCAAAGTTGTATGTAGCTGAGATCGTGAGGCTGCATGGAGTGCCGATGTCGATTATCTCGGATAGGGATCTGAGGTTTACGTCTCGATTTTGGAAGGCGCTACATCAAGCTTTGGGTACCAGGTTGGATTTCAGTATGGCATTCCATCCGCAGTTGGACGGTCAATCTGAGCGAGTGATCCAAGTGTTAGAGGATATGTTGAGGGGCTGTGTGATAGACTTCAGAGGGAGTTGGGAAGAGTTCTTGCCTTGAGCGGAATTTGCGTATAACAACAGCTATCAGGCAAGTATTCGAATGGCACCGTACGAAGCGCTATATGGACGGAAGTGTCGCACTCCTACATGTTGGACGGAATTGAGGGAACGTCAGATTTTGGGTCCAAAAATTGTGGCAGAATCTGAAGAGAAGGTTAAGGTAATTCGGGCACGGTTAAAGGAGGCATCTGACCGGTAAAAGTCATATGCAGATCTTAAACGGAAGGAGATTGAGTTTGCTGTGGGAGATTATGTGTTTCTTAAAGTTTCACCTTGGAAAAAGGTAATGAGATTTGGTCACAAAGGAAGTTAAGTCCGTGTTTATAGGACCTTATCGGGTATTAAAGCGAGTTGGACGATGGCATACCGATTAGAGTTGCCTTGAGTTGAAGCGGATGCGATGTGTTCCACGTATCGATGCTACGCCGATACGATCGGATCCATCTCATATAGTGTCGGTTGAGGAGGTGGAGTTGAGACCAGATTTGTAGTACGAGGAGGAGCCGATTCAGATTCTGGAACGGGATATGAAGGTACTACGGAGGAAATCTGTTCCTTAGGTTAAAGTGTTATGGCGTAATCATGGATCGGAGGAAGCTTCTTGGGAGCCAAAGAAGCAATGCGACAGCAATACCCCCACCTATTCTAGCCAGGTAATTTCGAGGTCAAAATTATTTTAAGGGGGTAGAACTGTAACATCCGGGATTTAGGGGTTGTGCATTTTTGCTTAATTGTATGAAGTAGCATGCCTATGTGTGTTTGAATGTGTTGTATGAAATTTTGAGAACTTTAGAGTGTAGGTAAGTGCCTTAGAAAATATTAGATTTTAAGCCTTAAAGGGGGAGCTAGGCAAATAAGGCCTTAAGAGAATTTGAAGGGGAAATTGGACATAAAAAGTGGGCTTGTTAAAGTGGCAAGGAGGAGCCACTTAGAGCCTTAATAAGTGATACAAGTAGTGTGCAGGCCAAGGTTCGAGACAAGGGAGCACTTGTGGAGTTGTTTTTTTTCGTCAGGGAGGAAGGAAGTTGGACGGCATGTGGACTCTAGAAGGATGAGGTATAGATTGGGTAGGAGAGTTTGAGGATTCGGCTAAGGTGGAGGGGATCAAGGGATAAGGGAAAGAGGGAAGCAAGTGGCCGAATATAGGACTCTAAGGGGTGCATAATTCGGTCATACAAGGGGAGCTAGGTGCCAAATTTACTTAGTGTAGTAATAGGCATCTTTTTTATTTTTCTCTCTGCCAAAAGCTCTATTCCCTTTCTCTTTTCTTTTGTGACCAGAAACCGAAACCTCTCAAACCTTAGTTTCTCTTCTTCTTCATCTTCTCACGATTCAACCATTTTCCAAAAGTCGAAAGTAAGCTTTTCCTAGCCATAGCAGATTGTTGATTAAACTCCAAAAGCCAAAGCAAATCAATCACTATCTAGCCTACATAGCCGAATCTCTCTGTGGTGGCAGGCAAGGGTGCAGTCGATTTCTGTAGTAGGGGTAAGATCAAATGTTATTCGATTTCCTTCCTTTTTTTAGCCGAAAGTTGGAATCTCACCTCTTTTATTGTTCTTTGGCTGAAACTATGAAGGAGGTTTCGGGATTTGGTTGTTGTCGACTATAAGGAGGAGATCTTCGGGATTTCAAAATCTAAGGTAAGCAAGTGTGGTTTTAGGCCGAAGGCCATTTATTGTGTTTAAATGTTAGAATTGGATCTAACATGTGCCTATAGGAATTTCGACAACACCAAGAGCAAGGATTAATTTCGGGATTTAGATCCATAAGGTAAGAGAGTGTTAACATTCGGCCAAGGCCATATTAAGTGTTAGTGACTAGCCGATTCTAACTATGATTTTTAGGGAGGAGTACAATCTATTTCGGTAGTCTTTCGGGATTCAATGAACACGTTAGTACCAGGTGTGTAGCCCTACATCAATTCCTAATAGATTTACGGTATTAATTAAATATGTGTGTTAATAAGAATATGAAAGATGTGGCTAAAGGTACCATTCAGTGGTACGACATATTCAGGTACTTTATTCTCTAAAGATCTGTTAATAGTATTATTGAATGTGACATATATGAAAATTGGTTATGAATATGAATAAGGCATATGGCATGTTATATGTTATCCGCATGATTTGTATGACACATGAGGCATATGGGTGATTATGAAAAGGGGAAGTGATCTGGTGGTTTTTACCACAATATCTGGTGACTCATGTCACATAATCCGAATGTGGTGACTTATGTCACATATTATTATCTGGTGACTCTATCACATTATCTGGTGGCTATGCCACAATTTATAAGGGCGATGTGCAAGTCGTCTGCAGCGACTGCCTTCGATGGTGTGTAGCGGATGGAGGGTTGATTTAATAATCTCCACGGTGTGATGGCAGGTACGGGTGATGTGTAGAGGATGGCTATCTAGGTTTGGGTTTGGGATTGCATCATTGTTTATATATGTTTTGTATATATGATTTGTATGCCTAAATCGTTGGGAGTTTGTGTTGGTTGTTACACATTGAGTCTATTGACTCACCCCATTGTGGGATATCTTTTCAGGTGACACTCAATAAATGGACCGGGTCGGCAGGAGCTTAGTGGTGGCCATGCTCAGCTCAGTGTTATTTTATTTGGAATTTTTATATTTAAGTATTTTGGATTTATTTCGGGTTTTGCTTTGATGTAATATGGCCATTACTATTAAGCTTTTTTATGCATGCATTTTAATTATTTTTATCATGAAACGATTATTATCAAACAAAAGGTTAAATAACTTTTCTTTAAAATAAATTCTAAATGTTACGTCACCTAAACACCAACGATTTTCAATTTAATGGTAAACTCTAAAAAAAACTCGGTATTTCTTTTAACTTATAGTT